>OX439139.1:5444926-6644926 GCA_949318255.1 Pollenia labialis | reverse complement strand
GGGCCATTGTTTTCAAGAATTAAAACGGGTTACAGTCAGGCTTGGCAAAAGTAGTACTATTGTTCTTTTTTTGGTACTATTAAACTCAAAAAATCCCCACAGTTTTAGTAGTTTGATATGGCAGCTTATCATTTCAGTTATATTCCAGAAAACACAGAAATATTCCATTAGGGGATTCACAAGGTCGTCATCAAGGCCCATTGAAAAAGTCTGCGCAAGAAGCCTGATGATCATTGTTTATGTTCTTTTTAGTTGTCAAAAGTTGTTTACATGTGCATGTACATATACGATTGTTTACGTTTATGGTATGCCACACATACACGTTTTTTCCTTTTGCTTTGTATATGTGGTAGTAAATTTTTGACAACTAAAAAGAATCGTTTTTTGTTTTTGTACAAGTAAGCAGACCTGATAGATGGGTCTTGGTCGTCATAAAGTTGTAAAGTCATATGTCTTAAAATACTAACAAGAAATATATATGTCTGCTGTGGCAACCGCTTAAAATTTAGATGTCTACTGTACATTTATGACTAATCAATGAACACAGCATTAAAATTATTATTTTGTGTGAAACACAACACTATTTTTTTTAAGAAATTAAAAATATTATTTAGGACATTATCACGATATGACTTGATAGCACACCTTTTCAATCCCCCACATGTGTATAGCCCAATTTTTAAAGTTTTTTTTATATTTTCAATACCATTCCTGGTTCCAGTTCCTTTTTTTGCTTGTATCAAAAATGTTCTCTCTCTTTCTGTTTTGTTTACTCTTAAATAGTTGGCATTGCAGGTGGCAACACTCATATTTTTGCAAACAGATGTGGAAATCATTTTATTTTCTTGTGTTCGCTTGCCAACTATCTGAAAATTATTTTGGTAAATTCAATTTCTTGAGCTGTTGTTAACTTAAAAACGTAAACAAAACAGAATTTTACTTTAAAACATTATAAACATGAGCCAAACATTCAATGCTAGGTGGTTAATATGTAGAACATGTTTAAAAAGTGAAAATAAACAATTATACAACATATTTGAACCCATAGACGAGGAGGAAATCACCGACTTAGGCACAACTTTGCACGATAAAATAGAACTATGTGGCGCTATTCAGGTAGGAAATCAAATAATCATACAAAAATTAATTATTAAATGAAATGTTTTTAGCTTAACCAACAACAAAATTTGCCAAATAAAATTTGCAATCGTTGTGTTCTGCTATTGCGTGCAGCCTATAAATTTTGGAATTTGTGTCAACAGTCACAAAACCAATTAAAACAATTTATAACAACACCATCGCTAAAGCATGAGTCAGATGAAACTGTTGAAATACATTTTGATTCTGATGCTGAAGAACAAAAGACTGAGGCTCAAGAAGTGGGAGATGTGATGCTGTCTGATGCTGACTATGTTGTTGAAGAAAATGTTCTGGATTATGATATTTCAGATGAGACTGAAATAAATTCAGTTGCTAAAAATGAAGATTTTATTACTACTATTGAGGAGGATGAAGTGGAAATTCAGGAATTCAGTGACGAGGAAAACTCACAATATGTAGTGGAAGAAGTCGATGCCAAACAATTAATTTCTGAGTATAATGAAGATGAAAGTACAACCTTTAAGTATGAAAGCGAGACTCATAGCGATAACAATATTATTGAGGAGCAGCCTAAACTTCCAAGTAGACAAATTTTTGTAAAACGTTTTAATGGTAAAAAGCCAGCAGTAAAAAGAAAACGAAAACATAGTCAGGATGAGAGTTTTAAGGGAAATTATAGTTGTACATATTGTGACAATAACTATACAGATAAAACTAAATACACTAATCATATAAAAATACATGTTAAGAATAAGCCACATGAATGCGAGTAAGTTTTTGTACATAAAATTTAAATTTTAAATTTCAAATGCGATAATTTCAACAGAATCTGCAAGAAGCGTTTTTCTACTACTCCACAACTTTCACGTCACATGAACTCTCATACAGGCAATCGGCCATATAAGTGTCAATACTGTGAGGCCTGTTTTGGTGACCCTTCTACTAAGATCAAACACGAAAGGTGAAAGGAATTCTTTAACTCTAGTACTTGAAATAAACTGACCAAATCTCTTTTGCAGAATTCATACCAATGAAAGGCCATATAAATGCAGTTTATGTGATAAAGCCTTTGCCTACTCCAATGTCTTAAAAGTCCATATGATGACACATACAGGCGAAAAACCGCACACGTATGTTTTTAATAAATGCTATTATAAATTTGTAATAAACTAACATTTAATTTCAGCTGCGAGTATTGTGGCAAATCTTTTTCCCAACAACATCATAAAAATGCCCATGAAAAACGTCATAATAATGTTAATATGGTACTTGTACAAGACGCACCTGATATTGAATACATGGAAGAGGAGGAATTAAAGGAATATAAAATTGAAGAAATCATCTGAAAATATGTTAATAAAATATAAAGTTTTTGTAGCACTTAAATATTAATAATAATTATACACTTTGGTCATACCTACGTCTTTTATAAAATTTAATTTTGAAATTGTTTTGTCTAGGGATGTGTTCCTAATTAAGGCGACCAGATTTAAAAAAATATGGAGGACATACATAAAAAAAGTAAAAAACTTATTTGAATTCAAAATTTTTTAAATGTTTTACAGACAAATTTACATTCACATATGTATGTATATGTAAAATAAATTGAAAAAATAACATCTACATACTATCTACATACATACATATATAAAAATTTACATTTTCTTTTATATATGTATGTAAAATTAGTTAAGAAATAACGGAACTTAAAAATTCATTGCACTTTCGAATTTCGATCTACCAAAGGTTAAAATACAATTTGGTTTAAGGATTGATATTTGACTATTGACGTCAGCAGTCGTCGATGGCTGCGAGTGTAAAACGGCAAATCCATCTGAGGAGATCGAGTGGTTGCGATCGAAACATGTCATGGTAACCAGCCGCCTGGGTTCGAATCTCAGGTCAGTCAAGAATGAATGATTATTAATAACAATTTTAATTAATTTTCATGTTATAAAATTCCTTTCTTCATAAAAATAATTTAATGAAAAATAAATTTGATGAACTTAAGCCTGATTAAAATATTAAAAAATTTGGATTAAAAACCATAAATAGTTCAACAAAATAACCACAATTCTAATTAATAAAAAAGTTCAAAGTTTGGTAAGCTGTGGATTTGTTTAGGGCTTTTTAAAGGTTGAAGGGCCTTAGCACAGGATAGTACAAATGCTTACAAGTAAGTACTATAAGTCTCGCAACCATCTTCCTTTAATTATTACCTCTTTGTGATCCCTATTGTTACAAATTTTAAACTTTTCAATATGTGGCAGGAACAAAAAAATAAAAAACTATGAAATAGTTACAGTTTTTATCAAGGTACATATATTTAATGCACCTTGGATTTTATTGAGAACATCGAGAAAGCTCAAAATATATTGATTTGTTTGTGTTATTTTTTGTAAGAAGTAATAAACTTATAATATCGAGTCATAACCGCACAAAAAAACTTAAGCGACAAAAACCACATTTTTCAGGAGAAGGTTGTTTTTATTTCTTTTTATAAAAATTTTTTATGAAAGTTGTAGCTTGAGATAAAATTGCTTTTGCTATTTAAGGAAATGATGCAAAAAAAAACAAAAATGGAAAATGATGTCGCTTAAGCTTTTTCTGCGGTTATGGCTCGATATGTATACCTATTAAAAATTGGTGTATTATATGAAAATCAAAAGTAATATTGTGGTTTTAAAATAAGAACATTTTTATTAAGATATTTTCAATGAAAACCTGCTTTGTGCTTAAAAAATTAGGTGGGTTAATTTATTTTTACAGTAAAATCCAGTAGGTGAGTAAATTTTGGGCAATATGATCAGCGTTACCGTTATGTGACTAAAGTCGCATTTTTGTCCCTTTTTGACTGCCGTGCCACTTTTTTTAGTCCCTTTGTTTTAAATCCCCTTTTGTATTATTTTGTAATTTATGTGCCCCTTTTTGAACCAATTTCTTTTATACTGGCAATCAATGAAGGCGCCCTAAAAATATTTTGCTGCAAATTAAATTCTTTTCGATTCATTTAACATAAATAGCTTTAACCTTCTTTCAAATGCTTATAGTAGTAGCAGTAGCAGTAATTTCTTTATTTTTTCAATAATTCATTACAAACATTTTTATTTTTATATGTACATATAATAAAAGAATAAATAAATAAAATAAAAGAAATTTACGTACGGCTTTAACATTGTCGTCAGCCGGAAGAGACTTATATTAATTAATAAACAATTTAGCGGCCGTCGCTAAAATCCCAAAAAATCTCATATTTTTGTGAATATGGATAACCGAAATAAATAAACTTTTGTTATGTAGGTATTTATGCAAATATATTATTTCTTATGTTTTATTTTTAAATGATAAATATATTTCAGCTCACTTGCTAAAATAAATAGAATAACACTTAACCATATCACTTTCTTCATCATAAATAGAATTTCTTGCTAAAAATTTATATTTTTGAACCAATCCATGCAATAAATTGTCTCTAATTTGTAAAATTTAAATACCTATTTGACGATTTTGTTAAATTTTCGTGACGATTTTGACGAATTTTGTTAAAACTTTTCACGATTTTTGAGGAAAAAAGTCTAACAACCCTGCACTCAATTTACATGCAGGGTTATCGTTAGCAATTTTCGAAAGGGTCATAAAAACGGGATTTTCCAGAAAAAGGGTATTTTTAAATGTTTTTTTACAAATTGTAGACCATTTTGTTTGCAAACATTAATTTCACAATACATACTGAAAAAATTATTTCGATTCGTTCAGAATCGACTGAAATAAAATCGCTTTCGAATCAAGAAAGTACTCGATCACGACTGCCAGAATTAGGCCCCTGTTATTTAAGTTCGATTATTGATTTAACATTTGCTTCATTTATATCCTTAAAAGGACAAGTTTGAAGACTTTTGTTTACCTGCTTGCATCTTTATTTTTAGAATTACATACGCACGTACTAATTAAAGTGCTGGAAAAAAAACTGCTGGGCTACAAAACTTTTTTGTGCTGCTTTTTGAACTTTTAATAATCAAATTTATTATAAAAGAAATACTGCTACATTTTGTACAGACCCCGTTAAGTTGGCGATACTACAACAAGTAACAACAAAAACAACATTGTATTTTATTTGTAGTTTTCGTTGGTAGCTATGTCAAAAACACAAGTAAATTTTGACAGTCCTCTTTCTAATTTAGAAAAAAAAGTAGCACAGCTGTGCTTTCAACGCCACCTGAAAAATGAATTCGCCTTGACTATTACTTTTTAATATTTAAAAAAGCATACTGTATTTTCTCAAAGAAATCGTCAAAATGCCGAAAAATCGTCACATCTAACAACCCTGAGTGTGGCATCACCAAGATAAACAGAGTTGCATGTGCACGTTTTGACGTAAAACACACATTGATTAATTTGACAAATAAAAGATAATGGCAACAACATAAAACAAGCGCGAGAGGCGTCATTTTTTATAGTGAAATTTTGTAAAGAAAAATTAAGACAAATAGAAAAGTTTTGAAATAAATAAGAAAAAGCTAATAAAAATTCATAATATTCTTCTAAGCTATCTTCATTTCTATATTAAACATTGACGTCTAGAAAATGAAGTCTGGTTTAAATGAAAAATGGCTGGTGTGTAGAATTTGCTTAAAGCAGCCAAAAGAAGAAATGCAAATAATATTTGATAAAAATGCTGAAAAAGATTTGACGCGTATGATATTGGAATGTGGTGGTGTTCCTGTAAGTGCTTTAAAGAAAACATAAATTTGTTTTACATAAATATTTTTTGATAACTTTATTTATTTTTTAGATAAAACAATTCGATCACTATCCCGATAAAATCTGCAGCAAGTGCCACAAATATTTGCAAGTAGCTTATAAGTTTCGTTTAACATGCCAGAGGTCTCACAATCATTTGAGTAAATTTATTGCTCCTGTAGAAGTAGAAAAACGTAATGAGAACGAATTTGAAGATGAAAGTGATTCGCTGGGAAATGCCTTGTCCATAACAGAAGATGGGTATGTGGTAGAATCAAATGAAGGTGTAACAGTTAAGTTGGAACAGGATAATGCTGGCATGGTAAAAGAAGAATTTACAGTACATATACAGGAAGAGGATGACGATTTTGTGGAAATATATGAACCCATGACTGAAGAGGAGGAAAAAGAGGTTTTCCAATTAGCAGATGATACTTTTGATAATGATGTAAGAATTAAAAAATATTTTGCTTTCAACTTAAATGACAATTGATTTTATTTTATCTCTTTTTAGAGTTTGCCCGATAGCCAAGATGATGTTGAGTATTTAGAATTGGAAGAAGATTTGGAACTTCCTTCGTCAGACAATGAGGAGTTAATAAAAAAAGATTTTAAACTAAAGTCGAAGGTTCTAGTGAAACGTTCAGCTGCTTCAACTAGCCGCAAGACTGCATCCTCAGCTCCAGCTGCTAAACGGGCTAAACGACAACCCAAAGAAAAGAAACCTAAGGATACCTCCTATATATGCGATTTTTGTGGCAACAAATATCCTTCACAGGGAAGACTTACAGAACACATAAAGTTGCACAAAGGCATTAAACCACATGAATGCGAGTAAGTTTAAATTTCAAAACGATCTTAAAATCGATTCTAAATTATTTTTTTGTTTAAATATGTACTGTTTAACTGAAATTAATAAAAAATGTGTCGATACGGATGGCAGCACAAAAAGTTGTGCAGTGAAATCAGGCAACGCCGCTGATATTATAATAAGAGGTGGTCCAAACCTAACGTACGATATTAATTTTAAATAAAACAAAAATTTTATATTAGGTTAGAAGGATCTATGACAATTGTGTGATAAACCAAATATCGGCCGAATTCTCGCCACGGCTTCGGTGGCATACCTCTATCCGATAGTCCATATTTTCAATGACTGAGACATAACTGAGGTTCAATGCAAAAGAGCGAGTGGCAAGTGGCACTATCCTGGTGGAAAAAGAAGTCCGTTATCTTCTCGCGATAGCGAACACCATTCACGGCAACTGCTTGGCCGATCTTATTTTCGAATAAGTATGGCCCGATGATGTCGCCAGCCAATAAACGAACTGAACGAGCTTGCACAGGTGTTTTTTTACATTTCCTACAGACCTGGTTTGCTGAAGTTTGCGCACAATTCTCCCGATTGTGGATACATTTGATCGATTATGTGACCAAAAAAATCACAAAGTGCACGAAAAGCATTTTGATTTCAACGCCCATTTTCTAAAAATGCTTCAACTATCTTAACGCACTGCACATTGTGTAAATCTCCATGTTGAATTTGTCAAACCTTGAAACAAAGAAATATCAAAGTGGAGCAAAATAACTTGACGTTAAGGTGCGACTCAAAATTAACATCGTTTATTATGGTTGGACCACCCTTTATAGGTTTTTTTTATTTTAACATTAGAGGCGTTGCCTGATTTCGCTGCTGGCAACACAAATCTATAGAAATCTTTTTTTTAAGATATTGAGAATGATATTATCGGTTTCAAAAGCATACATAGTATGTATGTACATAGTTTTCAAAATTTGTTTGCCATCACATACCTTTATATAACGTATTATTTTTATTCTATTTTAACTGATATGCTTTCTGCTCAGAAATACGCAATAACTGATCTCGATATTTACATGTATAGCCCAATTAGAAATAAAAAGTCCCTGGGAGTTTGTTTTTCTTCTCAAATTTTTACAATTGAAATGGCTGAAGGAAAAACTCCCGATGAATTTTTTTATTCTATCAACTAAAATGCTTTATACTAAAAAAAAAGCAATAACTGACCTCGATATTTACATAAAAATGCCCAATTATGAATACAAATTCCCCTGTAGTTTTTTCCCTTTCTTTTTTTTATTATAAAAATTAAATAGGAAAAAAAATCGCGAGCAATTTTTATTTATTTGTAATTGGAAAGAAAGAATCAAAATCTCAAAAACAAATTTAATTTCTATTACCAATTAATTTTTTGGTTTAAATTCGTTACAAAGTTATACTTAATAAAAGCCGATTTGTTTAAAACATCTATAATGCTATTTATTTCTAGAATTTGTGGTCATTGTTTTGCCCAAGGACAGCAATTGGCACGTCATATGAACACTCATACTGGCAATCGACCCTATAAATGCAGTTACTGCCCAGCTGCTTTTGCTGATTTGTCAACAAGAAATAAGCATCATCGGTAAGTTTTGAAGTGCTGTAAAATCATTTTTCAATTGCTTATAACTTCCTATAATTTTAGCATTCATACTAATGAACGTCCTTATGTATGCGATGTTTGTGGCAAGAGCTTTACTTACACAAACACTTTAAAATTCCACAAAATGATTCATACCGGCGAAAAGCCATTTGTGTAAGTTTTTTCTTTTCTTATGTAACCTCTTGTTTTAATTTAAATTAATCTTTTACAGTTGTGACATTTGTGGCAAAGGTTTTCCACAGAACTACAAATTACGTAATCATAAGATGATACATGAAAAAAAGGGCATCAAGATAGAAGTCGTTGAAGTTGCCCAAATGGATAGTAGTCAAGAGGCAGAACCAGTTTACCACCATGAAGTCCACGTAGAAGCAACTGCCCAACAACTGTTGGAAATCTAAGCATACAGTAATGATCTACTGCTATTTTATTTTTTTAATTAATTAAAGCTCTTCTTACGTATACATAAAAACATATATTTTTCTTTTCTTTTTTAGTTTAGCTTTAACTTTTTACAAAAATATAGTTTAAATATTAAAATTATGTATTTGGACATTACTTTATTTAAGATGTAAATTAAATAAATCTCAAAAAGTAAATATGTATGCCGAAATTAAATACGTAATTGTTTCTAATTTATTGTCCAGATAACTTTAAGGCATGGTAAGCTGCATGTTCACCCATAAATGAGGCAATGTAGTAGTAGCTATGATCATACCCTTCTCTTAACTTGTACATGGTAGACAAATGATCGTTGTTGGCACAGGCATCCACCAAATTGTCGGGAAGTAATTGTTTTTGTTTAAGGAAATCATCTTCACTTCCTTGATCAATAAACAATTCCAGGGGATCACCAGCATAGTTTTTAGCCAAATGCGTAGCATCCCATTGTTTCCAGGCTTGTTTATCATCTCCTAAATATCCCTTGAATGCTTTTTGTCCCCAAGGACATTCCATTGGATTTGAAATTGGTGCAAATACGGATACCGATTCATATAGACCAGGATTTTTTAAGGCGCAAACTAAGGCACCATGACCACCCATACTATGACCACATATACCCTTTTTATTTGTCAGTCCAGCAAAGTTCTTGCTAATCAGTTCCACCAATTCTTGAGTTACATATGAGAACATTTGATAATTTTTAGACCATGGTTCCTGCGTTGCATTAATATAAAAACCAGCTCCAGTACCAAAATCATATGCATCATTTTCTCCCTTAATGTTAAGGCCACGAGGTGATGTATCCGGATTCACTATCATTAGATCATGTAATGCGGCATAATGTTGGGCTCCAGATTTGTGTATAAAGTTTTCGTGTGTACAGGTTAAGCCACTCAAAAAGTACAAGACAGGACATTTCTTTTTATTTTCCAACATACATGGTGGCAAATAAACACCAAATTTCATTTCACAGCCCAAGGTGGTAGAGTCATGGGAGTAGACACGTTGCTCTCCTTCGAAACATTTGTTGGTGGTCAATAATGTGAGAGACATGCTGATGATTCTTTGCAAAATTTTGTAAAAAATATAAGTGTGACCAGATCTTAAAAATTTTAACAACAAAATTTACTTAATTTAAAAAGTTACTTAATTAAAAAGTTATTTAATTAAAAAATGCTAACAGTTGTTTTAACAATTTTTTAAACGATACAAAACAAGGCATATACAATACAGTTCAGTAGTTGAAATTGTCTGGATACAAAATAATCACCTGATCAATCGAATGAGGTTACATATCCCGGGTAATGTTTAAAACAAAATGAATATTTTTAAGGGAAATGTGAAATTGTGCAGTGTAAAAAAAGTATTTCACTTACAAAAAAAGGGCAAAAAGTTGGAAAAAGTTGCAAAATTAGACGATTTTGAAAAAGTCGCACAAAAAGTAACAGAGCGACCAAGGTATATTTACACCTTGTATATTTAAATATACCTTGAGAGCGACAAAAAGGTTGAAAATTGCAACTAAAGTCGCACAACGGTAACGCTAGTCGGAACTTTAAATATTATCATGGGGTCTTCACCTGACAATTTTTTGTCATAATACACATCAAACTTCATATAAAAAAACGCTGACGAAAATTTTCGAGTTTTTTTATATAGAATTTGACGTTTGGTATGACACAAAATTGTCAAGTGAAGGCCCCAAGTAAAAAACAACAGAAACGACATGTTTTTTTGCATTGGATTACGGCTCGAAATGTCAACTAAGAATGGCAAAACAAGATATGGGTTCAAACTGTCAAAATCAGATGGAGTTTCGACACCACCTGTAGTTGAATTCGCCTTGAGCATATTTCTAGCACATTTTTTTTTAAGTTTTTGCATAGGCGAATTGACTAGACGGTCAGCACCAAGGCGAATTCAAGGATTATTTTTATTTTAACAAAAAAAGAAAATAGTAATAATATGTACATATATTAAATTTATGTTTTAATATAAAAAATACCTCAAGCTCAAAAAATTAATATAAGCACATTTTTGTAAATGGTGTCACTTTTAACACTGCACTTTCTTTCTTGATTTTTAAGTTAACATAAATAAATTTTCCCATGTCGTTAACATAACCTGAATAATAAGAAGTATTGATATTTATCTTTAGTCTAGACCGGGGCTTATACGTAATTTTTTTAAAAGTTTTCCTAGTAAAAAGCAATAGTATGGCAATATTACAGCTCTGCCAACTCTTGTACAAAAAAGTCATGCTTGTTACATTTGTCAATTTGTCAATTGTAAACAATAAACATATATTGGAAAACGTTTTTGAAGATGTCTCAGGAAGCTGCTGGTAGTGGCACTTGCTTTGGTTTTAAGAAAAGAAATATAAAGAAACCTGCCTTTAGGAGAAAACAAGAATCTAGCGGAGAGTCAGGTTAAAACAATTTTTTTTTTGTTTTAATTTCATTTAACAGACTTCTTTTTTAGATGGCAATAAAAGTGACCAAGAACAAACAACCGCATCTGCAGTTGTAAGAGCAGAACAAAAACGTAAACGCATAAACCCAAACTTTCAAAGTACCAAACACTTTGCAGCTAAAAGAGAGCGTAATAATAAAGAAGACTCTTCCACAAGTGATGAAAGTGCAAATGACGATCGTAAAGTTACTGTGTCTTATAAATCTAAACGAACAGCTCAACCCAATGGACCGCAAGATCAAGGTGCTACATCTATTAATGAAATTGACACAGAGCTCGATCGTGACGCTCAGGCTATACATGAGAAAGCTTTAAAAATCAACGAAGAACAAGAAGGTAAAGCAGATGATAAAATATATCGCGGCATTAACAACTATGCACAGTACTATAAGAAGCAAGATACCGCAGCTGGTAATGCAAGTTCTGGCATGGTGCGCAAGGGTCCCATTAGAGCTCCGGCACATTTACGTGCCACAGTAAGATGGGACTATCAGCCAGATATATGTAAAGACTATAAGGAGACGGGCTATTGTGGTTTCGGTGACAGTTGTAAGTTTTTGCATGACCGTAGCGATTATAAGGCAGGTTGGCAATTGGAAATGGATTATGCCTCACAGCAAAAGGGTGATTGTGAGTCGGACGAAGATGACAACAAATATGAGATTCATTCAGATGAAGAATCATTACCATTTAAATGTTTCATATGCCGGCAAAGTTTTGTCGATCCTGTTGTGACGAAGTAAGTAATAAGTAAATGCTAACGGACGTAACTACACAAAAATTCAAAATATAGTTTTCAATTGATTGCGGTTCGTTTAATCAAACTTGATGCTGACGCAATGCTGCGATAAAAACTGACAACTTTATTTAAGAAATTCCAACTTTATTTATTTTTTGATTTTGTAATGTTTTTTGCTTCTCTTGCAAAAAAATTAAAGTCTAGTTAATTCAGTTTGCTTTAAGGGTGACGATATATATGTATATTTGTCATTCCGTTTGTTTGTAGTATATAAGTATTATTCCGTATGTCCGTTGAAAAAGCTTTTCCGAAGACCCTAGACACGATGGGGACTAGGTTATTATCAGATACCGAAAACAATAGTTATTCTGAAATTTTAAAACAAAAAAGCATATATACATACATACATACATACATATATGTATAAGTAAATGTCGGAAAACTGATTCAAGAATAGCATATTGATCCTTATGAACTTTTCTATGATAAAATACCCATATAAATTTTTATTTTTTCGATTAAAATAAAAGTTTCTTTGGATTTTATTTTTTTGGAAAAATATTACAGTTAGTTTTTGATCAAGGCGAATTTACACTAGGTGACCTTATCTTGCTACGTAAGCAACTGCTGATAATTAACCGTGTGTCAAAATGGTATACCGTTCTGGGGAATCTATACTAAATTCTATAATTTTCGCCTAAAATTATGAAATTTTAAATTTTTTTAAGTTATGTATTACATATATTGCAAAACACACAATTTACACAGCGTTTACATTTGACAGTACTGGCATGGCAGTAGCAATACATGCAAACATTTTCACTAATCCATGCACACTTTCCCAACTGTCTTGTCTACTGCCTAGCAAATTTGGCAGACACTAAAATTGGACAGTGATTTGACATTTGTTAACATTAATTTGAAGTTTTGTTCGAAAAAGAAGTAAAAAAACAAAGTAAAAAAAATCATATTCTGCTTTGATTTTTTATGTATTAGTTAAGTGTTATATGTATATATTTGTTTACACAATATAGTTATTTAAAGCTCTTTTTAAATTTATTTAGTTCGTAAAAACACGTGTAGCACTGCAACATTTACGTTTGATATATTTTTTTAAGTGAACTGTCTTAACTACTGCCTGGACGCCCACGTCACGAAGACAGTTAGTAGTGGTGTTGGCAACTAATATGTATTTTCTTACTGTCTTGCCAGTACTGTCAATGTAATCGCTGTGTTAAAATTAAAAACAATATGAAATATTGGTTTGAATATTTGACGCAACGTTAAAATATTTTACAGTGTTGTAAACTTTTTCAAAATAAGACCACCTTCAAGGACAAATAAAAAGAATCGTTTTTTGTTTTTGTACAAGTAAGCAGACCTGATAGATGGGCCTTGACCAACTTGTATGAATTCGCCTTGTTTTTGATTTTTTTGAACTAAAATAACTGTTATTTTTTAATTTTTTTTTAACACTAATAACAATTTTTTTTGTTGATTTTTTTGTTGATTTTTTGAAAAAAAAAACAAAACACAAAGTTTTCAACGTAGATACAAGAATCTTGGTTATAAATACACAACATCCGACAAAAATGTGGGTGTGGCACTTCCCATAGAAAGGTATTATAGATTTCTGTATATATGGAGAACGGCAAGAGCCAAAGTTTCAAAATTAGGTACAACCATCTTGGTTATCAATAGACAAAATCCGACAAAATATGGGAGGGAGTTGATAATTGGGCGTGGCACTAAATAGATTAATATATATATACTTATATATGTACATATATATCTTATAAAATGTAAGTGAAAAATGTTGTAAATCTTCTCTTTAAAAAGTGGGCAAGGCACCTCCCGTAGAAAGACATTATACATAGCTTTCTGTATACATATGTATATCAAAAGAACGGTAAGAGCCAAATTTTCCGAATTGGCTACAAGCACCTTAGTTGTCAATTCCCAACACCCGATAAAAGGTTTGCGGGACTTGAGAAGTATTTGTTTTTATCTAAAGAATGCTATTTTATAACTTTTTGTTCTTATCGCATCATGGTGAAAATTCGGCTTAGCCAAATGTAGCGCTCTTGTTATTTGTTATAAGTAAACTTTAATCCTAAAACATGACACATCATTATTTCTTTTAAACAAATATTTTTTTTCAGGTGCAAACACTATTTTTGTGAAAAATGTGCATTAGAAAATTATAAAAAATCCCAGCGTTGTTTTATCTGCTCCCAGCAAACTAATGGAATTTTCAATCCCGCGAAAGAATTAATGGCTAGACTAAAAAACCATCCCGATGCAGCTTGCCATAGTGATAGTGATACGGATGATAGTAACTAGTATTATATTATTATTTTATAATGATGATTAAGAATAATACGAATAAAAAACATAAAATCTAATGCTTAATGTAAATATAACTTTTGTAACTATTTTTCTAGTTAGATCGCCAAAATTAAAATAAGGAACCAAGATTCCCTTATGTAAAAGATCGCTATAAAAAAGAAAAATATCACAATCCACTGTGATTTTGAAATGTTTAATAACCGGTCATGTTTTGGAAATCGGGTTTTGGTTAAATTTTTTTTAAAAAAATGACTGCAGTTTTTTCAGATTTCAAGAGAAGTTCTAGTAAAGATAAGTGGTAATCAAAGAATTAAGTATAAAACATGTTTTTATGAACTTTTCAAACAGAATCGTTTTCAGAACTTGTTCCATTTTAATTTCACCTGAATTTGGGTTTCGGAAAATGGCTAATATAGCCATTAAAGGTTAAAATTCATAACAGCCAAATATAATTATCTTACTTATTTTTAAAAACATTTGCCAAAGGTCCTAAATATACTTAAACAATTGTCATTTACATTTGTTGCTAACGTTTTAAGAGTGTTAACAAAAGCTTTTATTTGTTCTTAACGTGCTCATTAGAATTTTTATTTAAATGGGTCTATTGAGTATGGTCGTTTTTATTAACATTTTAATATGTACATATATCAACTGTAAGCGGAACAACATTTTACAATTTATACATTCTTGATAATAGATACGAAATGCATTCTTATTTTACTCCTGTTGAGCATAAGAAACGGAAATGCATACAACATACCGACATAAAAACAAACACCCACACACCAAAATACAAACACAAATCCCATTTATTTCCTACAAACATGACATTTAATAACAAAACAATAACAATATGCGGAAACTATCCCAGCTAGCATATTTCACATAACCGAACCTTTTAGGAATCAGCTTCAAAATCAAATACCCGTATATCAGCTAATTTTTCGATCATAAATGATTATCTCGTTGTGAGAAAATGGTACTCCACCGATGAATCACCTCTAAGGATCATTTGCGATACAATTTTTTTTTTAAATGCCATAAGCTAATCCCGCGAAGCTCTTCGCTTGTCAGCAGGAAAGAAACAGAGTCTCTGGCGGGCAACCCCGGCGCTGATCGACTAGCTCACTACCAGCTAGCCTACCGGGGCACTTAATTCCTTCTGATTCCTTTTGAGCATACGAATGAATCCTATGTGAATCCTGTTTCAATCGCTCTAGTGATAAATCAGTTTTAAATTCAAAACACTTAGGCCCGTTTTCACAACTTACCGATAGCTAAAGGTAGGATTTTATAGGCCGTATAAAGAGTGTTCCATTATTACAACTTAACTTTTAACTACCAGGTAAGATGAACCGTAATTAACTTTATCGCTCACTTTAGGTTAAAGTAAAGTTTTAATAATGGAACACTTTTTATAAGTTAATAAATAAGCAAGTTGTGAAAACGGGATTTAGAAATCATTATTTGAAAATATGAATGAATCGTATCGAGCCCTAACCGCGAAAATAGTGTAAGCGCCAAAAATCAAATTTTACAGGAGAGAGCTTTTTTATTTTATTTCATATAAATTTTGTATGAAATTTGTCGCTTACAATAAAATTGTTCTTTCTATAAAATCGTAACGGTACGTGCCGGTTCACACACGTCAAGTTTGTCTCGTCAAGTCTTGAGTTTTTAGGAGAGAGGGGAAAAGAAATGGCCTTTTGTTTTCCCTTCTCTCCCAAATGCTCAAGACTTGACGAGTGAAACTTGACGTGCGTGAACCAGCACTACCTTATGTGACCATGACATTTTAGGAGATGATGATGATGATGAAAAACGAAAGCTGAAATTTATGTCGCTTACACTATTTTCGCGGTTAGGGCTCGATATACATATAAATCCCTTATCAATCGCTCAAGTCATAAATCCGTTTTTAATTATCAAAAGTGACCCGAAAATACTCATTTAGGTAAAAATAATCACCCATTTGCTACGTGGGATTTATTCATTTATATCCAGCGTTCCCACGACCAAAAAAAAGTTGTAACTAAAACGTAAAAATAAAGTAACCAAAAGCAAAAAAATAACCAGTTTGAAAATATGTATGTCTAAAGAAGAAATTGTATTTGTTTGTATCTTGTAGGCTTATAAACTACTGAAATAATTTTAATAAAGTTTTGACAGTATTTTTTATTTATTTATTTAATAAGAGTAACAAATACAAATTATATTCTAACTTAATTAACCGAGCAATAGTAACGTAGACCTTCAGCCTGTTTTAGTCAAACAGACCAGAGTCTGGCGGGAATCGAATTCGCAACCCTCAGACTGGTAGACTAGCACACTACCATTTTGACAGTATATTACCGATGGACTGGAAAGAACAATGGAACAATGGAAAAAAAATATAATTTTTTGAAATTTTAAGTGGAAGTGGCACCCCTTTACCAAGTTAACACTTATTTTCGTCAATTTTAAAAACTTTATGAGCTAGAGCTTTCAGCCTTTTTAATTTTTACAAAATTGAGCTAAATTATGCAGGAGATCTGTTATAAATAGATGCTTTTAGCCCGGTGGAAATGTAATCATATTAAACGGGATGGGATCTGAAGGGCCTTTGACCTTATCGTTTATCTAGAAAAGCTTCTAAAAAATTAATTTTAAGAAGCTGCAAAAAAGTATTGGTTTTGGATGAACAAAAACTACAAACATTTTTTAATGGTCAAAAAAAGCGGAGTGAGTAGTTCTTGTTCCAAAATAAAAATTGGTTATTTTTATGTAAAAAAAAGTAACTAAAATGCAAAAAAAAATACAAGTACGCAGGGTTGCCGTTGAAATTTCGAAAAATTGTCATAAAAAGGGTATTTAAGAAAAAAAATCGGTCAAAATGGGGTATTTTAAAGTAAAAAGGGTCAAGTTTATTAGTATGTATTAAATTAATACATGAGACTAAAATACAAGTAATTATACATACTTGAATTATAAATCAACCTTAAAACTAAGAAACAATTCACAGGTACATTTCAATAATAGTCATATAATCAAAAAAAGAAGTTACTTTACAAAAACCTTTGATAATGTTCTTTTTAGAGATACTTATTCTATATTTTGTAATTAATTCTATTCTTCCAGCATGGACTCGCAAGTTTCTATTTTGAGATTGTTTGTACACTATGACACTGGACGTTATGACATGCTACCATCTTTTATTTGTATGTTCACAAAAGTCATGGGAACTTTCGTAAGAAATATGGAAACGTTTATATGTTTGAATGATACAAAGGAATAAATTAAAAAAAGGCCACAAAAAGTGGCATTGGCATGAAAAAGGGCCAAAAGTGTTACTTTAGTGTCACAACGGCAACGCTGCCTGCACGCAGTGTTGGCCATTAACCATTTTTATTTTGCCAAATTTGGTTTTCGCTTTTACAATGTGCTGTAACGTTTTATTTTTCTTCAATTTTACAATAAAAAATCAATTTTATCGATAATTTGAGCTTTTCGTTATTCACGGATTTTTCTTATGTTTAGTTTATTGTTACTAAACATTTATTATTATTAAAATCTAAGTTCGTAGGTATAACACTGGGAAATAAAAGATTATCACAACCAAAATCTTTAATGCTTTTTTTTGTAAGAAAATCCTTTTTAACCATATTTTAGCCACTAATTAGGCATTTTTAAGCAATTTTTACTAAAAAGTTAGATATTTTGGCGTAACAGCCTGCAAAAAAAACGGCGATCAAGTATCTCCAAGTCGCCACTTTTGTCGATTATTTTGCTGAATTTCTGATGACACTGTCAATACAGCATCTATACTTTTGTCTGCCTTTGAGAAAAAAAAAGAGAAAGTTTTTGACATTTGTAAAGCTGGAATTAGTGATAAGGATGCAACAGTTTAAAGTGAACGTTCGTATTTTTCAAGTGCCTAGTTATAAGTTCTTTTTATTAGTCAAACATTTTATTAAAAAAAATATACCCAAGTGTTTGGATTTAATCATTTGCCTTATTGCTAAATTTAGACAAGAACTATTTAAATGTACTGGTGAATCTCTGGTTCCAATGTCTCCTACGTCCCAAAAGAACAGCATATTAAATGGTTTTAAGATCAGTAGTAGATTTTCAAAAACAGGCACATGCTGAGTGACATACTTAGTTAATAGTCAATAGTAATAGTAAATCATGTTAGTTTTCTTATTGACATTTCCTACAGGGAAAGTACTAAAATGTATTGTTTTGTATGTGTGTAAATGCCTGAAGATATATTTTTATTTTTACTCTATTGTTTATAAATAAATGTATTTGAACGTGTAACAAACCAAATGTAGGAGAAACGGAAAATAACTGTTAACAGGGCTGTGATAAAATTTATAATACACAACTGCAACACTATTTAAATACGTAATTGTATTACCAAAATTTAAGGACATTAAAAAATTAAAGGAGAAAAAATTAAGAAGACAGTGAAAAATAATAATAAAATTTGTTTCCAAAAACGCATAAAATTAGTAATTACTGTTGCTTATAATTCTTATTTGCTAAACAGTTTTATTTGTATAATATCTTTAGTTTTTCTAAAATCTTTGGATTAAGTTTCATGATGATCTGGCCTAAGCAACCATTAAAATCCGCATAGGAATAGTTTAATTTCAGTGTTTTTATCAAGAATAAAAATTGGAAATTAAGCACGACTAACTAAATCTTGTTAATTAAAAATTTTGTATTCCAAAAAATTACTTTGATAATAACTTATTAATTTATTTTTAAGCTTTAGTTTACTCATAGTTTGCAATACTGTCAAAATAAACGTTTTCATCTCGGCTAATATCAAATAAAGATTAATTAATCAATTCTAAAATTCACTCAATATTTTCTAATTAATTAATAAATCTGTCATTTACAGCCAACCAGTCGTTATTAGACAATATTAACAGCTACGTTTAAACGTTTATTTTTCTTTATAATATCTGTTTTAATAAAATCATCATCATCATCATAAAATCATTATCGTCACAAACACTTGTGCCTAAAGAAATGTTTATGGAGCATGATTTCACTAGAGTTAGAGGATGAAAATTTAAAATATTATGAAAATATAATAAAAACATAAAAATATAAAAATATTTTTATTATAACTTGCCTTGAAAAAAGAAAATAATTTTAATTATTAATTTTCTTTAGAAAATGTATGCATGGTTTTTATATTCACACCGTAATTGTGGATAAGATATTATACGTTTGTGCTGTTTGTATTAAGTTTTGGGCTTTGGTGTGTTCTGACATTTGTAGTAAAATTTCATGGACAACATTTTTGTATAACATTTCATCCCCACCCTCGCCCTTCTTAGGGGTGATTTTTACGATTTTTTAGAATAGAGCAAAAAATTACCGTTATAAAGGGGAGTAAGAGGGTTAATATGTTTCTTAAAAATATTTGCCGTAAACTATTCTTGAAAGTTACTGAGCATACCTTATACCTCAGATGTAAAGAACACATAGTTTCATATACCGATATGCTGCAAGAACAGTCTTAAAGGGTGAAACATTAACCTCCTTTATAAAATAAAATACCGACACACGTATATTTTTTTGGCCTCCTCTACTAGAATTCATTGTAAGAGCCCCGTTATTTTGGAAAATGTTCGAAATTGTTGTACAGAGTTATTGGTCATGGGTCCCAAATTACACTCTCGAAAATTTGGCTCCAACAATTGTGGTGTAGGGTATCATATGGTCGGGCTTGACCGACTATACTATCTTACTCGTTTTAATTATCTACATAATTTAGAAAATGCTTGAATTTATATTTCTGTAACTAACACTAAACAATATTGCTACAATCGGGTACGTATACGTGTTTGATTTTATGATCACGTTGCGTATACGCTGTGAAAAATCAACTGCGCAAATTCATCATCAACAGTCGATTGTTATCACTGAACACGATAACAATTTTCCTAGATATTGGCAACATAAATATTGGAAAAGATTAATGAAATTGTTCCAACTCTACATTTAACATACAATTTGGTTCAAAGATTGAAGTTTGACTATTGACTGCCAGCAGTCGTCGATGGCTGCGAGTGTTAAACGGCAAACTCCTCCTGTTCTATGTGGAGTAAAAACCATAGAACAGTTCAACAAAATAACCACAATGCTTATTATTTTTCACTTTTTATTTAAAAACTTACTTAATTTAAGAATTGCAAAAATTTGTTAAAAATTTGCTTACATTTTCGAATACTTTTCACTTACAGTGTTAAATAAAACGGGTCAAGACGACGAACTTCGATTTTTTTTCTTTTTTGGTACTGCATACAAGTGTTTGTGTTTGTTTTTATGTATGCAAATACATTTTGTGACACAGCAAACAACCGAATTGTCAACAACACCTAGAACACCAAAAAAGAAAGTAAAAACACAATAAAAAAAGAAACATAATAAAACATATGGCCAATGATAGTGAGGAAAAAATACTTCAACAAAATTATAATAGTTATTTGAGTTTCTATTCTACATTAAAACAATATTTTCCGTTGTTGGCCAGAAGCCAATAAAATAAAATAACACAAACAAAAAAGAAAAAACACGAAAAACAAACAAGAAGACCACCCAAAAACATCACTTCAAAAGCAGACCTGGTATGTTCGCTTAAAATTTTGTTCTTCTTTTAATGTGCAGCACTTTAAAGGATAAAAAGTATTTTAATGCTGATTGCTTCTGTTTTATTTGGAAAATGTTAAACGGAACTTGTTAACACAAATGAAAGTGTTAAATTAGAAATTGTCGTTACATAGATCAAGAATGAAACTGAAATGAGAAGGAAGGACATTAAAAAAAATCAATTCACTAAAACAAAACTAAGTTTCGTAAAAAACAGTTTAAAAAAA
The DNA here is from genome assembly GCA_949318255.1 of Pollenia labialis. Lineage (NCBI taxonomy): Eukaryota > Metazoa > Arthropoda > Insecta > Diptera > Polleniidae > Pollenia > Pollenia labialis. The sequence goes on along the minus strand of OX439139.1, from coordinate 6,623,744 downwards.
ATATAATAAAAAATAAATTCTATATACATATGTGACGCGCAAAATAGAAAGGGACCTAAGGGTTTTGTTCAGGAGAGCCATTTTAAAGATTTAAATACGTGTAACTTTGGTGTACCATCACTGAGCGTGTTGGTATTGGCCTCATTTGAAAGCAAAACATCTCACGTGTTGGTCAACCTTAAAAACGCACGTAGGTCGTCCCTACCTCTTGTTTTGTGTAGTTGGGCTTTACTGTTCCCTTTACCTTACTGGTCCCTTTATATAAGCGCTGTCTCATACAAAAAATTCTTGTGTCACGGTTTTCGTAATGAACTCCGCTGAAACGGTTTGACCGATTTGCATGAAATTTTGTGTGTATCTAACAATATGGGTCGTAAGGAATATTTCATATCGCTTCTTAACTTATCAGTCGGGTTTCTAAAAATTTGGCATGCAAATAGTGTAACATCTGGAAGAAACTATATCCTACAGATAACATTATTTAGGGCGTGAACAAGGCCAAGAGGGGTAAACTTCTTAACTATTTAACCGATTTTCTTAAAATATGGCATGTAGACACTGTAACATCCGAAAGAAATAAGTTATATGGCAGAACAATGTTTGCCGGGTCAGCTAGCAAATATACGTATAAAAATAATAAATTTTTTCTTCTGAAAGAAGACGAGTTCTCTAAAAAAAAATTTCTTCTAAAAGAATACCAATTTTATAAAGGGTGGTTAAATTGTAAGGGCCAATGTTGAGTATGAACCATACATAAACATCAAGTTTTTTTCTGCATTTCATTTGACATTTCTCAATTTCAAACTAACTCAATTCGAACGAAGGAAAGATACACAATCGAGCAAAGCGTTAAAGTTATTCAAGCTTATTATGAAAATTGGCGTTCAAATCAAAACGCATATCGTGCACTTCGATATTTTTTCGGTCAATTTAATCGTCCAAATGTGCAAATTCGTGCAAAAATTTGAGCAAACCGGGGCTCTAGGAGATGTGAAAACACCAGTGCATGCTCGTACAGCTCGTACTGCAAAAAATATTGCTGCTGTTCGCGATAGTGTGGCTGAAGAGCCGTCCACCTCAACTCGTCGTTGTGCCCAACAATTGCCCTTCTCACGCTTGTTGTTAATGAACATTATTTATAAAGACTTGCATTAACATGCTTACAAGGTGCAATTGACTCAAGAACTAAAGCCTCTTGCCCATTCCATACGTCGTCAATGGTCAGAATGGTGGCGAGAAATGGCAACAGCGGATGATCAATTTTCGAAGAAAATCATCTTCAGTGATGAGGCGCATTTTCACCTCATTGGATACGCCATTAAGCAGAATTGCCGCATTTGGGCGAATGATAATCCAAAAGTGATTGTCGAAAAACCAATGTACCCACAAAGTGTGACTGTTTGGTGCGGTTTATGAGGCCAGTAAGGCAGATATTGAAGATATTGTTGTGGACGATATGTGGTTTCAACTGGACGGTGTCACTTGCCACACAGCTAACGAAACAATGGCTCTTTTGCGCGACAAATTCAATGGAGGTGTTATCTCACGTGACGGCAATGTTAATTAGCCGCCAAGATCATGTGATTTGACACCGTTGGACTTCTTTTTTTGGGGTTATTTGAAAGAAAAGGTGTACGTCGATAAGCCAGCAACAATTCAAGAACTAAAGGATGAGATAGTTCGAAAATTTGGACATTCGGATGGAGTCGTGCCGCCGAAGCCATTTGGCCGATATTCTGTTCCATACAGAATTGAATCGTACCAATATTATCATAATAAAAATAAATGATAATAACTTTCTAAATAATTTGTGTTTTATTCAAAATCGACATCGGCCCTTAAAATTAAACCACCCTTTATATAATATATTATACAATATTGAATATCGTATCATTTCTACAGAAATTTTTTAAAAGAATGAGGACTATTTTTTTATAGAAAATTTCCTTTGAATAAAGACTTATTGTGTAACACACAACGCAACTCAAAAAATTACATTGAAAGCACTACTTTTTTGATATAAAAACTAACTTTTGATATGTAAACTTCTTTCTATGTACTTTCTATGAAAGTATTGTTTTTTTGTGTATGGGGATGTGTGTGTGCATTTGATGGCGAATTGTTTGGTGAGCGAAAACTGTTTTTAAGTAGTTAACAACATTTTATGTGCATGGTTGATTGTTGGTTATTATACATACATAAAAATACATACTTATAGACAAAGCTTCACACATATTTGTACACTTATTTACTAACACATTTGCAACATGTGTATAATGCTGGCTAATAGAATTTGATACTAAATTGGAGTATTCGTGTACTACTTTCTTGTTAAAGATACAGAAATTTAAGAAAAATACAGATAAAAAAATCAGAAAATACAAGATAACAACTAATAGAGAAATTAAAAGTTAGAGTACAAAAAATGTTGTAAAATGTCGGTTAAATATTTGAAAAAAAAATCTTTTTATTAGCTTAGTCTTATAATAAATCTGGTAAAATAAATATATAAAAATTGGTATAGAAAACTAATTTTTTAATAGGGATTCAGACTGTTTAATAAATGTAAACTATTTTTTTTATTTGATAAATAGTTTTCTTTAAAAAAATTTCTAGAATTTGATAAATAATTTTCTTAAGAAATTTTGTTTTGAGTCTCTGGCTGGAATAGAACCCGCAACCCTCGCACTAGTACTAGCCTACCCATTTGATGAATAAATTTAAACGCTTTTCAAACACTTTAATTTAAAAAATTTAGAAAAAAAATAAACACAGATCTTCGTTAAAGCCATTAAAAAGGTTTCCGACTTTTATTTTCTTAAACGACGTTTTTACGAGACTTTATTTTTCAAAATGTCTACCGGTTACTTCGTCATATTAAGTTTATACATGTGTGTTTGCAAGTGCAAAATGAAAACAAAATCTTTTAAACGATACATGTTTTATTAAAATCGGTGGACGATAAGATACTTAATGTTATTTTGTTTAGAAAATATTCATTACTTTTATTTGTAGTTCTGAAGTTAAAATTTTTTGAGCGTAAACGTTATTTTACTAAAATGGTGGTATCATTAATATTTCACAGCTTTAAGTAGTTTAAGACGACATGTATTAAGCAGTGTACTTGTCAAATTTCCAACTGCAAAATGCATACAAGTCATGTAAACGTAAAAAAAAAAAAAATTTCAGAGGGGGACCCGACCCCTTTCGCTTTTAATGAATGATGGTAAGAAGGCTCTTTTTAAGGAACATATATGAACGAAATTGTTTCGTTCGACGAGATTGTTTCTTCAATATCTCGAAAACTGCTTTACATACGAAGATGGTTTTAATGTCATTTTAAAGAGAATACTTGGTTGGGGCTACAAACCATATACATATAGAAAAAAAATTTCTTTTTGAAAAACGTAATATCTGCAAAATATTAAATTTTTAAAAACGGACTAAGTCAAAAACTTGTTTTTTTATTTGGCTGATTTTAAACTGTTCTTTAAAAATCCTTATTATAATTACTTAAAAAAACCGAAATTCCACAATTAATAATAAAGTGGGGTTGGCCACTCTTATATGTTCCTTATAGGATAAAAACAACCTTCCCACTAAATTTCATTAAAATCGAAAGGGGTCGGGCCCCACAATTGGTCGATTTGACATGGAATTACCTAGAGTAAAAATGTTAAATTAGAGCGTGCTTTTTTTTGAACTGACAAACCATTTGACATTAGCTGTTTTGCAATTCATTTGGTTGTGGTGACAAATATACACTAAAATCTATTTATTTACACATATTCTTTAAAGGAAACACAATTTTAATAAACAGAAATAGAATTAAAAGCGTATAGAAAAAGAAATTAGTATATAACAGATAAAACTAAAAACGAACGATTATTACCCTCTGTATTTGTCAATTTTGACAGACATGTGCAATTACATATGGATTTTACATCTGACAAAGCCACTTTCAAAAACATGTCGTGTAAAAGTAGCTTAAAATGTAGGAGGTTGATTTTGGGGGTTTTGTGGTTGGTCTGATTTTTTTTTTGCTAATTAATATAACTTTTTTTTTAAATTTATACACAATTGCATTATTCTTTATTTAATTTGTATACACATTTTTTTAAGCATTGACACTTAACACACTTAAAATCCTTTAAAATATAAACTGTTAATACTTTCGAACCTTTGAATATTTTACAAATATACTTTTTTTTTATTTCCCCTTGAGTAAAATGGTCATTTAATAAAATATTATATGTTGATTTTTACAAGTGCATTTTAATTAATTAACAATCACAACAAGATATATATATTATATTAATTGTTTATAAATGAAAATATTTTACTCTTCCGGAATCAGTTTGTTAATTTATTTTTGAATACAAATTTAAATAAAAACTATTACCTGAGTGGCTACAGAGCCATAACAATGTCATTATGACCTGCAAATTAAAAAAACCAACAGGAACTTTAATAAAAACAACAACAACAACAAAACATCAAGTATAGACAATGAAACAATTTCTTGCTAAAAATTGGCAATTTTTATGTCCTGCAGGAAAAGCATAAAATGAAAAAGTGAAAAATCAAAATAAAAAAAATAACAAGCACAACAAACAAACGCACTACACTTGCAGACATTGCACAGATGGAATACATACTACATAAAAAACGATGGCAATTCCATAGTAACTCCCACTCCAACGAAGAAAAAAACACTACTGAAACCAATTTTGGTCACATTCGCACAATCACAACAACAAAAGAGGACTTTGGCCAGAGCGAAAAATGAGAAAATAACAACAAACGGACAGACATACTTCAGAGAAAATGAAACGTACTAAAAAAAAACAATTTGAAACTTAAAAAAAATCCGTTTTTCGTGAAAATTGAAACCGTAACACATGAAAGCATAAAAGAAATTTGAAATCCATCCCCAGTAAATATTTTCGTTGTGAAATTACTTAAAGCGGCAGTTAAAAGATGCAATATTATTTGCATAGCAGAAATTTCAAGAGAATTATAAAACCGTCAAAGCCACAATACTACGTCGGTTCTAGATCTTAAAGATTTCTGTAGCATTCCAAAACATGTAACACTGAAATTGTGTTTTACAATTTGCCTTTTTTTCTTCCAGACATTCAAGAAAATCTTAAAAAGTAAGTAAGTTTTTATTTAAGATTTACCTTAATCCTCATATGTTGCTTCAAATATGTTAAGGTAAAGGTCTTCGGGTGCAAATTTACCTCTTGTATAGGTTCTACTGCTTTTTAATTACACTACCTTCAGAATTTGATGTAGAGTTATTTGTTGCGTTACTTTCTTCTCAACACTCCATTCTATGCTCAATTTCATCATCAAGTAGAGGCTAATTATAGTTCCATCAACTACTAGGTTTTTCAATAGTTTCTTGTAAAACACACTTTATATTTCTTTTTTTCAAATTACGCCATTTCATAACGATATTTATTTGTCAGAAAAATTAAAATTACCACATAATGTTAACATTAATTAATCCAAAATTATACAGTTTTTCGAAAAGAGTGAAATTTCACTCCGAGGAACTTTAAAGGAATTCTTCGAATAATTTTGATATTTTTAAGTATACAAAAGAAGCTTTACAGTTTTGTTGTTATTAAGCTAATAAAGCCTGAAGTTTCCTTGTAATTAAACGAAATTTTTATATTAGAATTTTCCCAACGTTTCGTCGGAGTCGTAGTATTTTACGTTGTTACATTAAAAGAAAACATTTTACTTTTTAACATAAAACATGAGAAAACACAAAACATGAAACTTAAATTTTAAAAAACACTTGGGGGATTCCCAATGTGTGCTATCAAGTCATATCGCCATAATTTCCTAAATAATATTTTACAATTGTTTACTAAAAATATTGTTTCAAACAAACAAACTTAAAATTTTAATCGTCATAACTGAACAGTAGAAATATAAATTATAAGCTGTTACCCACAGCAGTCATATATATTTCTTGTATTTTTTTTAGACATATGACTTTACAACTTTATGACTACCTTGTGAATCCCCCAACTTCTTCTATATTACAGCTGGCATTTATGTTATTGATTTTTTTTTGTAAGAAATCAGTTTAAAAAATTAAAAAAAGTTCTCATTTCAATCCGACAAAATGTTTGTGAGATAAACTGTGTTAAGTCTTAAAACGGGTGAAATTTCACCTGGAGATCGATGAGGGTTAATTGTACAGTTTGGACTTAAAAATGTTTACTGGGAATTTATTTGTAAGCATGCAATTTATGTTTTTGTGCCTGTTTGTGTGAGTATGAATGGCAACCATTAAGTCATTTTTGTTGAAGAACTGTGCTGTAGCCCCATTGAATGTATGTATACCGCTTTTTTTTTCAAAATCATCAGATCAGATTTACGTTGCTGTTTTAATACGTTTTTCTATTTTTTTTGATTTTTCTGTTCAGCAACTGTTGAATATAAATCACAATAACAAAAATTGAAAAGGTCCTTTTTGTAAAAAGTACTTGCTTTTTAATAGTTTTCTTCGAAAAAGGGAAACCATTAATTTAAGACAGGTGATATTTGCGTAGTTACGTTATATTTTGAAACAGGTTTTTTTTGTTAGTTTTTGTATAAAAGTTCTTTTTCTTTTGAAGATATTGAAGATCAACATTTTTATAACAATAATTAGTATTGTGGTAATTTTGTTGAACTATTTATGGGTTTTAATCCAAATTTTTTTTATTTTATTTATTTTATCCAAGTTTTATCCAATCGTATTTCCGTCTCAAAATTTCATGATCATTTGTTTTGTAGACGAAATATTTATATCAAAAATTATTTTCCTCAATTAATAGAGTGTGGCTAACCATTTCATGAAGTCGGACCGCCGACCTATTACCAAATGTCTGGATACAAGACGTAATCGATGCAGTGGCTAACCATGTTTCATAGACTTAAAGAAGTGCTGATATTACATAGGCATTGAATATAATAATCTATGTAGACAGATTCATATTCTTAGTATTCCATATATGGTTTAGTTAAGTAAATGCTATACGTGTCTTGCGAATACTGGCCACTACATCATCTTTCGCGACACCAACCCTAGTTTATAAATACTGGCAAGGTACTCCAATTTTCATCTTAAAGAGAATGGTGTGTTGTTACAGCTTTAAGTATTAAGGTATTCATCTTGCCGATACAAATACGTAGTCCAGCTTTGATCGCTGTATCGGTTGGTTAGTCTATTTTTGATTTTCGCGACACCATCATGAAACACGCGATTACAGGCACCATCATAAAATGTATTCATAATGTTGAAAGATTTTACGGGGATTCCCCTGGCTAATAAAGCGTTCCAGGCAGAGCTGTACTTTGTAATTTAATAATATTTTGTTTCTGATGAAAAGTACCTTTAGTATAAAAGTACTTTTCTCTGTTTAACTAAATATAGTTCTGTATTTGGGTTTTATTGTATGTGTCCATTTGAAAGCTTCATCCTCAAGCCACACACTGCCGTTCGCATGTGTGTTAATTCATTTTTATACTATAAATGTTATTGTGTGTGTATATTTATGCATCTGCACCTACATTTGCTGTATTGTTTCCTTTATTTGCATGGTCTTATATATTTCTATATTTGTGTCTATGGCTTCGTGTATAGCCTAATACATACATACATACATATTTATGTGTAAGCCTGCGTGTGCATCCATGTGAAAGTGTATATTTATGCGCCTCAACGAAAAAGGTGTCACTGAATTTATATTTTTTTAGAAACAAAAAATCTAAAAAATTGTTGTTATTTTTTTTATTCACAGACTTCAAATTTAAAATTGTTTCTGCTGTTGTTTCTAAACGACAGTCATAGATTTGCTTAGGTTATACAATATGAGTGTTCGTTCGAAAGTGCGCATACATACACCTCCATATGTATGTTTGTGTGTAAGAATTTGATTTTTATTTATGTATTTGTTTTAGATTTTTGTGCATTATTCACGTACTTTTGTGCAGTTTTCTGCAACTTCACCCTCAATATCTTTAATTTTTTTCTCGCTCTTTTTTTCAATTATAAACGTGTTGATCACTCACAGCATAAGAGTTTATTTTTTTTTTGAAATTTCCATCATGTTTTACACAAAAAAAGAAAAAGAATTATATCGGTGTGGGATACATATATAAATTCAATTTCTAATGAAATGTGTGTAAAAATCTCTAAAAAATTTTTTTTAATAAAATCTTTTAAAAATAAATTTGTTGTATATTTTTACTTTTTTATAGGTGAGTTTTCTGGTTCTCTTGTACAAATGTTATGGCTTGTAGCTAATTTTTGTTCTTCTAAAGCAAAGCATAACGAAAAACGAAAATTCAATCAAATTGCTACGTGACGTGATTGCGGCACGTTGTTTTCTATTGAACAACAATGTTTGTGATAGGAATGAAGAACAAATTCTACGAAAAAAACAACTTTATAACGAACACGGCGATTAGCAGAGAGCAACGCAACAAAAAAAAATGACCTTAGCAAAAAATAAATGTATTAAATCGCTTTGAGATTGGATTAAAACGAATTTTAATTTTACTTTAGCGCATCAAGCTTATAAATATTGCTTTGAAATCCATATGGGTTCGTAAACCATCTAGATATGGGTTCTTAAAGTGTCAGTTCCCATGGGTTTTATTTATAGAAGAACAAAAGAAATTACCTGCATTTAATAATAGAATATTAATTATTTGTGATTAATTTTTCTAGTTCAAGAGTTATTTGTAGTTTTTGCTTCGATTCGGTTCTAGTTTAGTTCAAGCTCAGATCAGTTCTTAGTAACGTAGTTCTAAATCAGTTAAAATTTAGTTGAATTGTTTATTTATTAAAAATTAAATAAATTACAATGAGTTCTAGTTCAGTTATAGTTCAATACCAGATATAGGGTAAGTGGTCTATAAATAAATTGACAGCCTTTATCAAATACAAGCCCACATTAAAATGAGCGGAAGTGTGTTAAGCGAAACAAACATGGTAAAAACCATGAGTACGGGTGTGAAATCAGCAAAGCTAAATGTAGATGTTCTATGCTGAAATATTTATATGAACATTTTTGTTTTGATTTTTGGGCTTACATTTTTTTGCCTTTTATCGGAAAATCATTATACAACATCTGCTGATAGCGTTCTTGTTGTTGTTCTGGTCTAATAAACAATTTTCAGGTTTTTATGGGTTGATTTGATGTGATTTTTTTTTCATCTTGTATTTAAACCGCAATTCAAAATATAAGTGCTAACATCAGCAGTAGCATCAAAAAAAAAAAAAAAAAAAAAAACAACAACGCTAACAATAGTCAGAATAAACTAAAAACAACAAGAGCGAGAAAAAAAATAACTGAAACAAAATATGCAATAATATGAAAACACAAGCACGTCTTTAAGCAAGACGTGTTATTAATGTTTAAAAAAAAAAAAAAAATTCTAAAACGGAAGTGTGTGCATTTCAACCCTGCAAATAATATTGGACCACCTGATCCATTTTGATTAAATGGACTACTCCATGCACTGGTCAGATGTAATGCAAGCATGGACCATGTCATTGTTAAAAAGTGTTTGTAGTGAGACGACATGTCTTCGAAGTTAGAACTAATCCTCTTGTGTATACAATGGAGTAGTATTAAGACTTCTCCCTTGTAATCCAAAGCTGGAATATATGGCCCTGCCCTAAGACATCGTAATGTTAAATAGACCATGTTTTTTCCATACGTTTGGGTTACTTTTGGGCAAGTCCTAGTCCCTTGTGGGCTACATGTTACACGCGTGTTTGGACTAGTCCTATTATATGCAGGGAATACACACACCCATACATAGACATATATCTTTTCCAATACTAAAGACCCAACAAACACGATGTCAAACCTTTTTCATTTGACATCAAACACAATTCTCAAACGTTTTTCCATTGTTTGATTTTAACATGTAAATTCAATTTGATAATGATTTAAAAATAAACATTTGACATCAAATGTTGTATCAATTTGACGTCAAATCAGTATCAAATGTTAAATTCAATCCAAAACTAAACTTGGCAATACTAAAGCGAAAAATAAAAGTAAACATTAAAAATGGCGATTGGTTAAATTTTTACTCGTGGTTAAAATGTTAAATGTTTTAAAAGTGAAAGATTTATTTCTTATGAAAAATAAAAATTATTTGTGATGATTAAGAATATGAATTAAAAACAAATAAAATGGGAAAGTGAAGAAATTATAAGTTTGTTGTATGATCGTTGTGCTACAATCCTTAAAATAAAAAGGAGCCAATTAATTTATCTTTGAAAGAATTAGAGGACGGAAAGAACATTATTTCATCTTTTAGCTATGGTGCAAAATGTTTATCTCACAGTTTGCTTAAATAAATAGCGAATTTAAATTAAAAAATAAAATATTTTTATTTATGTTCCACATTGCATTATAATCAACGTATGAAAACCCCTTGAGATTTACTTTTGAAAGCATGTTGAAAATAAGGCATTTTCAATTTGAAAATAATTTCCCCTTTTTGTTGAGAATGCTATGATATTCAAATGATTTTCAAATCATTATCAAACGTTTGTCGTTTGAGAAAACCTTTGATATCAAATCATTTTCAATTTGAAATCAAACCTCCGTGTTTGTTGGGAAGAGCCTTTTCAACACAACATCAACAAATTGTTTGCACGTATTTGTTTTTCTTTTTACTTCTATTTGTATTTGTTGGTTTGTTTGCGTTGTTGGTATTGCTGTTTTATTTAACAATTGCGATTTTAAGTACAACTCAACAATAGATAAGTTTGCATTTTTAATAATTTTGGGGAGTTTCGTTCTGTGTGCGTTTGTGTGCTTTCTAAAAACACACAAGAATTTGTTCAAGTACCAGGCAATTGGGGTGGTATTAGGAACTTTATTATATTTAAGTTGTTTTTCATTGTTTCTGCTGGTGTTTTGGATTAATATATAAATAACGCTAAAACAACTAGGTAAATAGCAGATAAATAGCAAAATTAACCGTAAAAGTAGTAGAAGAATAAATGGAAAATAAATAATAAAGATTAGACAGAAACAAATTGTTTAGCACGTAGTTGGAGTGAGAACAATAAATAAAAAATTAATTTTATTAATGAACACAAAATAAGTTTTTTTTTAAATGCCCGCTGAAACGATTATTAACGAGTTCAGCAGATAAAGATTTTAAAGTCAATCAAAATAACTGTTTTGCAATAGTTTAAAGTGTTAGAGCATCATATAAATTTTGCTTATACAAAATATTGTTGGACATATTTTATTATAAATTCCTGATTTTACATAAAAATCCAAACTTTATCAATATTGTAATTGTTTTTTATTGACTTGTGTCCTTTCAATTTTATTTAAATATGTGTTCATATTTAAATACAGTTTTTATTTGACATGAAGAACGAATTTTAAACATAAATTGATATTTTAATAGAATTGGTGAAATAGGCCATTGATATTTACAAACATAATTTTTTCACAAAACTTGATAATTTAAAGATTTTACCTTTTTTAATTTTTAGTGTTTTTTTTTTGCTTAGAGAATTTGAAAATTTTTTAAATTTTTTTTTAATTTTTGCGATTTTTTTTTAATTTCTATTCTGTCCGATTTTTAGGAAATTTTTCCATTTAAAAATATTTCAGATTTTTTATGAAAGTTTTCTTAGAAAATCGTAGAGAATAAACAATTTTTTTTAACTTTTTAAGGTTTTGTTTTTTAATTTGGGGAGTTGTGGAGATTTTATTTTTATTTTTGGGGACAAGAAAAAAATACCTGGCAGCCCTGATCCCTTGTTATTATTTTCCTGTCAATGCGTGATTGACCAAAAGCCAAGTTACTGGACAATAGCAACAATTTACCTGGATTTTGAAAAAATAACTGGACAATTTGAAAATGCACTTAACTTTAAGAAAAAGTAAAAACTTATTTCAGGTCAGTCAAGAATGAATGATTATAAATAACAATTTTAATTAATTTTCATGTTGTAAAATTCCTTTCTTCATAAAAATAATTTAATGAAAATTAAATTTGATGAACTTAAGCCTGATTAAAATATTAAAAATTTGGATTAAAAACCATGAACAGTTCAACAAAATAACCACAATTCTAATTATTTCAGATTTTGTTTGCAATATAGGAAAAAAATGTTACTGCCTGCTTAACGGTTTCGAACGTTAACGTTCGCATAGAAAATTAATATAAAAAACACTTAGTTTTAGAAATAATCTCAATATAAAGTGCTATACGAACATTTACGTTCGGAATTGTTGAACAGGCAGTACAAATCAAGGAAACGTTACAATTTAAATTCAGTCTAATACCATATTACGAATTCACTACAAGTGGAAGCGAAAAGCCTGATGACTTTGACAGTCCGAACCAATTTGTTTTGGTTTCATTTAAAAAGAGCCGTAAACACTGATAACGCAATGCAAAAAACCACTGTTGTTTCTGTGGTTTAATCAAAAAGTACAACATAAACAGTCATGTTATAGAAATCGAGTGAAATTAAAATCAATGGAGACTTTCAGTTAAATTTTTGTTAAAATTACCGTCGTTTTTTACTTTATGGTAAGTTCTAATTAAGATAAGTTCTACTCATAGTATGAAGTATATAAAACAAAATTATTTAATGAACTTTAAGCACTGGTTCGTTTTCAAAGTTTGCTCGATTTTGAGTTCACTCGAATATGGCTGATAACCAGGGAAACCAGAAGTTTATGCACCAGAGTTTTATGCGTATTTAATATGCAGTAAAAACTGGAAAATATTCCCTGAAATATGTTAAAAATATGCCCTAAAAATTCAAAAATTGCTCACTTGATGACAAAATTTATTTAATTGTTAACAAATGTGAACATTTAAAGGAAGTTGAAGCTATTTAAGGATAGGAACTTTGGGCAAATGAGAAACGATTCGAAAATAATTTAATTTGCAGTTAAATACTTTTGGGGCGAATTTAGTTTAAATACCATCATAACTGACACAAATAGTCTTATTTGTAAAGAAGTTTTATGGGGAATATGTAAAATTATAGATAACTATTTGCGCACATGGATAACGTGGACAGACAACCCGCCAGACGGACGGATGGACGTCGTTAAAGTACTTTCAAAAGTGATTTTGAGTCGATCGATATACTAAAAGGTTGGTATACATTTCTATGGATTATACACATCGCATAACGCTTATTTATAATGAGAACCTGCTTTGTCTTACAATTTGAGAGTAAAACTTAAATGAAGATGGCGAAATTGAAGTAACAGAATTTCAAAAAAAAAAAAAAAAAAAATTATTTTCTGCGAAGTTCCTTTAAGCATGTAAAATTCAACATTTATCAAAATATGCCTTAAAAAGGCAAAATATGCGCTATAAACTTAAAATATGTATGCTACAAAAATACTCGTTTAACTTAATTATGCACAAAAATGATGCAAACGGTAAAATATGCACTAACAAATCGATGCCATAATTCATAAAAGGCTCTAAAACGGATAAATATATTGTTTGAGCCTTCATTGGTCGCACAAGGAAATTGTATATTTATGGTTGCCCTGCTGATAACTATTTGTTTGGCCATATATACTTTTTTTTTGTTATTTGAAGAGAGCGAACCAGCTAGCCGAACATCGTTAACCCTCATACGTTCCTCAAAATAACTTGCAGGAACTTGAAAAATCACCCATTCTGATTATTTAATGAAAATATACAGGGGTTTTTCCTTTATTGAAGGTGTTTTTATTTTTTTTTTTGACAAGTTAATATTAAATAAGTTAATTTGGTATACTTAAAGGTGGGGCATATAACCAATATTTTTATGTGATACACACGTCAACACAAACGCATAATACCCTCTCTACCATTGTAGTGTAGGTATTAAAACTTATTACCTATCTTATTCTCACCCTAAACGCCATTTTTCATTAATTCTAAAACAATCAGTACGCAAATAAAAGTGGTAATAAAAAGGAAGAGAAACCCCACAAAATGTTTACAAAATAAATAAAAAAGTCTTCCTCAAAAATTAAAAAAAACAAAAAAAAAAAACGAATACAAAGATGACTACGAGCTGTAATAAAAATGTGTGTAAAAAAGAGTGAGTATATGTATGCAACTTAATAGCAAATATATGCTTACAATATATTGAATTTTAATACTTTAATGGCCGTTTTCTCATTGCACGATTATCTTTTTTCCCAACGAAAAACTGCACATTAAAGAAATTTGGTTTTCTCAATATGCTTCTATTCTGTCGCAAAGCTAAACAGCACTCATTTGCCAATTATTTATTTTCCTTTTATTTGACGTACAGATAAATTCAATCAGCTGACTCTCATCTTTTACATGCATTTTGAGAGGTGTTGCTAACTTAAAACAATATTTTTTTTGTCGGTTTATGGAGAAACTCAAAATTGTTTACAGACAGTTTATCGATCAAATACATTTATGTTGACATAAGGTAACAGATAGTTTGTCGGTACATTGAGAAAATGGCCATAAGACTATAAAACACACACCAGAACTAACAAATATATTTTTTTTGCTGTGATACGAGTAAATACCTCATCAATTTTTACCTAAAAAAACGTTAGTAAAAATATAAACTTTGAGCAAGAAACACCAGCAGAAAAAAAACTTATTTACATTTTGTTATAAGTATATACATATGTATTGTGTGGTTGTTAGTTCATATCCCTTTATCCATTCCATACATACAATACATTTGTTCATATACATAAATATTAATATAAGCTTCCGGGCTCAAAACAATCGAGGACACCTGTGTGCAATCGTAACAGATTTTTGTTTTGATTGCAAACTGTTTCTTGTTTTTTTTGGTCGGTTTTAGTTTTTTATTTTGGCTGTGCGTCTTTCTGTTGTTAAAGGTTGTTTGTGTATAGAGTTGTGTTTGGGTTATCCCGTCTTTAGAGTTTGTGTTTATCAAACAAAACCGCTTGCAAACCACTTCAATATTCGGCAATTTTATATATTTTACATACTTTAATAAAGAAAATAAAAAGTAAAAAATATTTTAAAGACAAATAAGCACAGTGGCAAATGTGGTTAAGGAAATGATAAAAAAATGCATGATTGGAACTAAAATTTGTAATCAATCTTCAGGTTGGTGCGATAAGAGCATAAAGTTATATAAATATCTTTCTTAAAATATAAAAAAATATATTTTGTGCCCCTCCCACTTTTCCAATTCCGACCATGTTTTGTCTTTGTACATTATTTTAAAACTTTGGCTGTTGTTGTTCTTCAGATATAAAGAAATCTATATCTTTGTATAGGAAGTGTCATGCCCACTTCTCCAATCCCGCCCATATTTATATAGAGGTTGTTTATTAATAACCCAGCTTTGTGTACTAAATTTGGATAATTTTTCTCAAAACGTTCAACAGCAAACTTTAACAGAGTATATGTGACATGATGTTCACACGGACAGATGAACTTAACAGGGTCAAACGGAATGACAAATTTGTATAAATTCTTTAACCTTCGGTGAAGGTTATAAAAAAATTTAATTTTACTTAATTTTCCGATTGCAGTTAGGTTTTTTAATTTTAATGTGAGATAATGCAAAATATTTTATGATCGAAGCAAAGATTTCGAAAAAACAATAATACAGGGTGTCCCAAATAAGACTTACCGACGCGCCATTGTGTTTGTTGTTGGTGGCCTTGCGGTAGCGCATGTATGTCAAAAAACATCGCATAAAATCGCTAAAATGAATAAGACCGGAAAATATTTTAATTTTACTAAATGAAGGCTCGCTTTACAAAATAATTAAAATTAAACAAGATTAATTCTTAACTTAAAAAATTTCTCTAATTTATAAAAGTAATGGTTAAAGTCTTAAATCTAATAAAAAATCGCTAAAACTTGTTAGACATCGTTAATATTTTTTTTTGTAATATAATAAATTCTACTGTTCCTGCTTCGGTTAAACGAAATTTTCGCTTTGACTTTTTGCTTGACTAAAAAAGCGTAAAGTTGAAGTTTGTTCGCGAAGAGTGAACTTTTTAAAATTTCATTGCTTTTTTTATGAATGAATGCAAAAAATAAAAACATTTTGATGTTGTTCATTTATATATGAGATAATTAAACACATTTAAAGTTTTTCATACATATGTGAAAAATCGTGAAAAACGCTGCTTATTTGTATTATTTAAGTATAAAACATTATTAAAATCGAAGAAACTTTAGGACCATAAAAACCACACAAACTGTGCGTGCAATAAACAAATAAAAAAATGTTTGTGAACAATTTTAAATATTCACACACACATCTTGGTGTTGTTGGCCCTTAAATCGTCCCATACATAAATGAACAAAGAAAAATGTTTTTGATTGTCATATTCATGACCAAAAAAGAAATAACAAATTTCCAATTTATTATTAATGAGAGATATGAAAAATTTATGCGTTTTTAGCGTCTGGTAGAAAGGCTTTATGACCTTCTATATCCTTTGCCTAAAAAAAAAGAAAATCTTAATCCTGTCTGACTTAAATCCAAAAAAGAAAGAAAACCATTTTTGATAATTTTATTCTCTAGCAAGTTTTCACAATTATTTTTGGTGTCCCACTGTGCATTTTGACCATTTTAAATACAACTTTTTCCGCAACAATAGCAACATCTAAAGTTTTCTATTTAAGTAAAGTTTTTAACAGAATACTTTATGTTGATTATTGTTGTTGTTATTCTCCTATTTCTTCGTGGTAAAATGAAAAAAATTATGGAAAAATAAAAGAAAAACAAGAAACATTTTATATTTATGAAACATTGAAAAGCCTTTGTTAACCCAATTTACAAATACCCAATATAAAGGGGGGAAACGAAGAAAAAGATATAACAAGAACAAAAATTTAAAATAAAACTTTAAATATAGAAAAAAAATAAAATGCTGAAGTTTTATACTTTCTTTGTTCCCCTGCCTGCCACCTCGAGCAGCCAGCCAGTGTTAAGTGCATCTTTTCTTTTACCTTCGATAAACTTGGAAATTTTTTTTTCCCATTTTTTGTAACATTTAGAGAGGCGGAGAGACAGACAATGACTGTATATTTTAAATTGGTATTTTCCTTCAATATGAAGACACTACCGTTCGTTGTCACAACACTTTTTCCTCCTTTTCATTCTTTCAGTTAAAAACGTCTTAGTTGTTGTTATTGTTATGAAACTTATGTTGTTTTATTCTTTTTTTTCCTCATTTCCATTTTCTTTTCAGATTTTGTGTGATTTTTCTTTGTTGTTTTAGCTTTTGTTTAGGTTTTCCTAACTGCTGCATCATCTTTTTAGTACCTGTTTATGTCCTTGTTAGAGATGATGGTAACTTTTTTTTTATTATTTAAGGTGTTATTTCCGTTTCTATTCGATTACATTTTTGTTTAGTTTGTTTGTTTGGTATTTTCTTGTTTGTCTTATAGAAAAATTCTGAAATACAATTTAGAGAAAGTTAATTTTTTCCTTTTAATTCTAACTTTGATGTTTTTATTTAAAGTTTTAAAAAGTCTACTTTAAGAAAAGGTGTCAAAATGATATTTAAGTTTGTCATTTGTACGGAGGTGGAGGCCTGTAAATATATGGGTTATATTCAAATTTAAAAATATTTGAGAAAGTGCAAAATTTTTTAATATTTAAAAAAAAGTAATTCCAATTTTTGGGAATACAAAATTTAAATTTCAAAAGATTTTGTTATTCGTGCTAAATTCCCAGTTTTTATTATTGATAAAAACACTTGAAATTTATTGTTGATGGGATAAGCTATTCCTATGCGCATTTCACTGGTTGCTTAGGCCAGATCATCAGGAAACTTCATCCATAAAGATTTTAGAAAAACTAAAGATATTAAACCAAATAAAAATGTTAAACGTATAAGACTTATAGCAACAGTTCTACTTGTAATAATATCAAAGTTTAAACAAAACAACATCAACAATAAACAGCGGGGAATGTAAGACGAGATGAACGCACTGTTTATTGTTGATGTTGTTTTGTTTAAACTTTGATATTATTACAAGTAGAACTGTTGCTATAAGTCTTATACGTTTAACATTTTTATTTGGTTTAATATCTTTAGTTTTTCTAAAATCTTTATGGATGAAGTTTCCTGATGATCTGGCCTAAGCAACCAGTGAAATGCGCATAGGAATAGCTTATCCCATCAACAATTAATTTCAAGTGTTTTTATCAATAATAAAAACTGGGAATTTAGCACGAATAACAAAACCTTTTGAAATTTAAAAAAAATTTGAACGCTGAAGGCTGGTTATCAGGTTAAATGGCTATTTAGTTATATCAACAACAACAAAATACAATTACAGTGGTTTCCCGATTTAACGAACAATTGATTGTCAGCTCTGTTCGTTAAATTGAAAAATTCGTTAAATCCAGTACTAAAAAAATATTTATTCATGTAACAACAAATTGACAGAACAATTCATATAATAATTAATGAAAATAGTAATTGTTAAAAAAAAGGAAAAAGTACATAATTATTTAAAGAAACTTGTTATTGACGTTTGTTTTAGCGATTTCTTTAAACTTTTTGCAATTGCTTTCTCTTGAAGCTCACGTAAAATTAATGTCTTGGATATATCGATATTATTTTCCTGCCCCCCCCACCCCCCACTGTATGTATCCAGTGATCCTGTCAGGAAGCATTTTTCAAAATAACCCGGTATCATTTGTTTATTCATCTTAAATTTTCAATTTTTCTTTTAACGTTAATTGTTATCTTTTATCCATTTTTAAATGTTCACAAGTTTAAAAGTTTACAACACAAGATCAGAAAAGGTAGTGACCAAATTAGCAAATAAAACATCAAAAAGCAAAAAGAAATGCAAATCAAAAAGTCTTAGTAGGCTACGAAAGAAATTCAAACTGTAATTAAACGATTTGTTTATCAGAAACTAAAAAACAGAAGGCAATCGTACATAATTCATTGCAAGGCGAATTTACACCAGGTGACCTTATCTTGCTATGTAAGCAATAGCTGATTACTAACATTGTGTCAAAATGATATACCATTCATGTGGTCCTGGGGAATATTTACTAAATTTTATAATTTGCGTTTAAAATTTGAAATTTAAAATTTTTTTAAATTATTACATTTTAAAACAAGCAATTTAAAATTAAAAAGAAAATGAAATATTTGTTTAAATTGTTTGCTTAAGTGTGGTATTATTTTTGACACAACGTTAAAATATTTTACAGTGTTGTAAAAGTTTTCAAAATAAGACCACCTTGTATGAATTCGCCTTGATTCATTGTAAACAAAACGAAATATATGCCTGGAGGTGTGTGTCAAGACTACAACTATTTGCCTGACTAGTCCATCTATTTATTTCTATAAGTTTTACGAATTTTTTGTATATTATTTTTATTTGTTCGTTTCATCGAGTACCAAATTGGATTTAAATTCGTTATACACAGAACCTAAGGTAACATTTTTGCCTGTTCGTTAAATCCCGAATTCGCTAAATCGTGATAAAACACTAAAATTTATAGTTGAGGGAAAAGTCATCAGTTTGGTTTGTTTGGATATGTCTGTTGAGTGCCACACTACGTTTAGTATGCCCAATGCTGATCTTGCCCTGTTCATTATATTAGTTAGTTCTTGTTTGGTTTCGCCAAATGTTGTTATGATGCTACCTAAGTAGCAGTAGTTTTCAACGTATTTAATACTTTGGTGGTTCAATTAAATATGTTGTGAGATATTGTGTTTTATTCTCATAGCCATTGTCTATTGTATGAAATACTAAATATAAACAAATAATTCTTTCACTCTCTCTTCAACCTTGTTTTACGTTAATATTCGTTATGCAAATGTTGCTACAGACGGAATTGTGAAAAAATGATGCCGCAGATCTATCATATAACGCTAGAACAGGCTTGCCAGAAGAATTCAAATTAAAAGTGCTAAATCGACAAAAAAAAAGTGCCAAATTGTTCTACAGTGAAAAACAAAAATGTTACGTTATACATAATATAAATAATTTATTTCTGAGAAATATGTTGCATTAATGTAACATGATCTAAATTTTTGTATTCGTTTGTACAAGAAATACAACTGTTGGAAAAATTTTCAAGTTCTTTTGTGAATAAGTTGATGAAAAACTTGCAAAATATGTTGCATATTTTACCCTTATTTTTATTTAAGGGGCTCAACTGCCCTGTTATACAACTTTGGTACTTACTACTTTGTAGATCCAATGTTTTATTTTCTTTGTCATAAATTATACCGCTCATAATTTAGTAAATAGATTGTTTCAAAACAAAATATAAAAAAAAATTTACATATTAAACTGAAAAAAATTCTATGTTTATAATATACAGTATATTATAATCGTTTTAATTTTCTAAGCCATTAGTGATGTCAATATTTGTTGCCAAACCGCTCATGAAGTACATTAATGATAAAAGTGTAAAAGTTGTAAATAATATCAGCTAATTTTGTTCTATTGAAGTTGCACAACTTGTAACACTTCATTCACTCGAAGTGTAGGTAACATTAGAAAGTGTTAGAAATCGACATTAAATAAAGTGGTAGCAACTGTTTAAAATTGTAATTATGTAATTTTCATCTTCAGATGAACCGATTTTTTACAAAATTGTCCGATATGTTTAAAGTGTGACAACAAACGTTGTCTAATTTTGCACCTTCTCTTATGCGTATAACTGAACATAACAGTTCTGTTTTCATTCTAGTTCTTAGCTAGGTCTATCCAATAGTTCTTTGTTTCAATAGGAGGTTGATGGTTCTTTGTCCCAATGTCTGAGAAAACATTAATTTGCTTCTCCAAAGCCAGATAATGATTTTTGTGGTGTGGCGAAATTATTTTGGTTGATAGTATGATTAGAAAACCAGACTTCGCTCTAAGCATCACATACAAATTCACAAAGAGCAAATAATTGCAATTGATATTCCGGAATAAGTAAAAAAGACAAAAGTGCCAGAATTTACACGAGCATTACTGAGTGCTGGCATTGCTCTTAATTTATTAAAGGGAAAATAATAATTTTTAAAGGTATTTAAAAGCTTTGGCCAATTCATATAAGTATTGCATGTCACACTTGTATCACTTTCTTAAAAATTTTTTCACAAATAAAATCTATTAAAATTTAATGATAAATTAAATTGCTATACGATGTGATTTAAATAGCAAAATATGCTCTATTCGACTATGCTATGCCATTTTTTCCTATTTGCATATTTTGGGATCTAATTAATTTATAGCACTTTTAATGAAATTCTTAGTGCTAATTCAGAAAAAATGTGCTAAATCTAGCACTAAAAGTGCTAAACTGGCAAGCCTGCGCTAGAATGATGTTGATAAGTTGTTCGGATGCACCCTTCTTTTTTAGACATGCCCATATGGTGGCTCTATGTATCATATCAAAAGCTTTAATGGAATCTACAAACACAATATATCTGTGACAAATAGAAAAAAGTGCTTAAGTCGACTTTAGCAAAATTTGAGTTTATGTCACTTTTGTAATCTCCATGTTTAAAAGTAATCATGGACAAAGTTCAATTTTGTGGGATTTTTAAGACAGTTATATCAGAATTACTTTTTGCTAATTTTTTCAAATTTAAAAAACATTTGGAATAAGAACTGAAGTGGACCTCCGATCGGTCGCGTTAGGGGTATTTAGGAATAAAAACATAAAAAAGCTATATCCGAAGAAAAGTGATGATTTTTTTAGAATAAAAATATATTTTTAAAAATAACCTTTAAAGTGTAAAATGGCTTTTCTGCAAAACTAAAAAATAGACTTAAACACTGTTTTCTTATTGCCATAGATATAAAGGAGCTTGCGATTATGCGTAGTGTGTTTGACTTCTTCTGTCAGGCCGAAACCCAGCTTTTTCTTCTCAAAGACTACCTTTCAATTTTTTCCGTATACGATTTTGTACTGTGTGGACAGTTATCTTATAATCCATATTTAAGAGGGTTCTGTTAATTTTTGTAATATTTTAAAATTAAAATAAATTAAATATTTCCTCAACTCTATATTATGTCTTAAATAATACATTACAATCTTAACTTTATCTACACAACAAAACATTTAATGAAAAGTTTCTTGAAGAATACCATCATTGCAATCAACTTTGATTACAAGTTTTTGTTGAAAAATTAATACATTAAAAAAAAAAATAAATTATAAATTCCAACAAAAAAAAAAATAAAAGAAAAAGGAATCAATGTTTGTTTTGATTACTGAGAAACCAATAAATGTTTTTAATATGATCAAACATCATGTTTGTATTACACAGGCACACACCCCCAAACATAGAAGCACATCCTGACACACACACTCACACAAAAGCCTTAAAGCCGCAAACAGGGCCATAAAACAAACAAAGTAGCGAAAAAACTCTACCACAAATCATGTATGAAAAGTGGCAACATCCAAAGAAAACTCAAGAATACAAGAATTTTGCCACTTGAAAGAAAAACACTCGAAAGTCCTTCCTCTTAAGGTGCAGAATTCAAAGACAAAACAAAACAAAAATTCGGTACAATTCAGCACAAAACGACAAAATATTAAGGAGAACATTTATCAACATTATTACAAACGTTGACATTATTTTTTGTTTTTTTTTTGTTGTAAAATATCAGTGTTGGCAGTAGTAGTAGTTTCTTTTTTGTAATTTCTAGGCTCGAGAAGGAAAAAATCCAAGTTTACAGAGATTAAAATATATAAAATTGTAAGTAGGTAAAAAAACATACAAGTGTTCTTTTGCATTGCTTGCTTTTTTATTTATTTTTTTTAAATACCCTTTTATTTATGAAAGGGTGCTAAAAAACAGGAATTAGATTTGTTATAAATAAGGTTTTAAGAAAAAATTATAAATATCTAATTTTTTTTTGGAAAATTTTTTTCTACTTAAGCGATTTTTTATATAATAAGTGGACTTTTACCTTTTTTGCTTTTTAAAATTAATGAATTTAAAGTTTTTTTTTGGAATTGAACCGATTTTATTTTGTATATTTTTTTTTAAATTTCTTCCGATTTAAAAATTTTTTTTTTTGGTTTGAAAGATTTTTTTGCTTTATCGATATTTTACAACAGCTTTGTGAATTTTTTCAAATCGTTACTTTTTTAGTTTTATTTTCATCGTTTTTATTTAACATTTAAAAAATCAGTATTTTTGCTTTTGCCTTTCAGTTCTGTTGAATTTCCATTTATTTTGACGATTTTAGACTTTGCACTTGTTAATAAAATCGACAGATTGAATTGACATAAAGTGTGGTCCAACCATAATGCTTGCCACTTAATTTAATATTTCTATGTTTCTGTGTTTGACAAATTCAACCATGATCAGCGCGTTAATATTGTTGAAGCCTTTTAGGAGACACACCTTTACCTAAGTGGATTCGTATCCACAAAGTGTGCCTGTTTGGTGCGGTTTATGGCGGCGTCATCAGGTTATACTTCTTCGAAAATAAGGTTGGCCAAGCAGTTAACGTGAATGGTGTTTGCTATCGCGAGATGATAACGAAACTTCTTGTTCCCAGAAAATGAGGATATAAACAGTATACTGTCACTTGCCACACAGCCAACGAAACAGTAGCTTTTTTGCGCAAGAAATTTAATGGATGTGTTATCATACGTTGGACTTCTTTCTTTGAGGGTATTAAAAATAAAAAGTGTACCTAAATAAGCTAAGAACAATTCAAGAGCTAAACGATGAGATAATTGCACATTAACGACATTGAACCTCAATTATGTCTCAGAGTCATTCAAATTGTGGACCATCGGATAAAGGTATGCCAACGAAGCCGTAGCAAGCATCTGACTAATATTTTATTTCACAGATAATTGCCATAGATCCTTCTAAAATAATAAAAAATGCTCTGAAAACTTTTTGTTTTATTTACAATTAACATCGTGCGGTTTGGTTGGACCACCCTTTATAACTATTTTTTCCTTTGTTTAAAGATTCAAGTCTTGCCATTTATTTTTTTCAGGAATCTTCATTAATCATTTTGGATTTTACAAGATTTATTTTTTATAGTTTTGGGGAAAAAAATATTTTTTCATTTTTTTTTTTTATTTTAGAGAAAATTATTTTGATTTAAGAGATTTTTTTTAATTCAAGCGATTTCTGAGGTTTTGTTAATTGTAGTTATTTTAATAATTTTTTCTTAAGTAAATTTATTTTCCAAATTTATTAACTTGTTTTTTATTAAGGCGTACATTTTTAATTCTGTTTTTTTTTAAGTTGGCTGATTTTCTATTTCTAGAAGGTTTTCATGATTTTTACTTTTAGGCCCGTTTTCACAACTTACCGATGGCTAAAAGTAGACTTTAAACGGCCTTATAAAAAGCGTTTCATTATTAAAACTTTACTTGAACCTAAAATGAGCCATAAAGTAAATTAAGATTTATCCTACCTGGTAGTTTAAAGTAAAGCTGTAATAATGGAACACTTTTTAAACGGCCAATCAAATCCTACATTTAGCTATCGAAAATTTGTGAAAACGGGCCTTAAAAGATTTTTTTTTAAATTTTAAGCTTAGCTTACCGTTCATTAATTTTTTTTATTTCGGCGTTTTTACAAATTTTTTAATTTTTGTAACCTTTTAAAATATTTCTGGAAATTTTTGTTTGGTTTACTTTTCTACCGATTTAGGTGATTTTTTAATATTTTGTTTTTATTTTTTTGGACGATTTTATCATCTTGGCGATTTTTTCAAATTTATATGATATCTATTATTTTTTTAAGCCGAACAATTTTTAGATTATGACATTATGACAAAATACATATTGTTTATTTGATTTTTAGCGATTTTTTGAGTTAAAATGTTACAACCTTTTATTTACATTCAACAAGACTTTTGCTAAAAAACACGTAACTATTGCAATTTCATGTATAAAAAAGAGAATAAAAAACGCTTATTTAGAAAGTCGTTAAATTAAAAATTTTAAAATTGTTATGTAAAAAATTAATCATTTAAGGAACATTTTATTGAAATTTTTGCTTGCCTGACAATTTTTATATTAAATTATATACAGGGTGGCGCAGAATTAGCTATATGGTTGAATTCTTTATAACTTTTTTAATTATTATTCTTTCTTTGTTTTTTTCAGCATTTTGTGAAGTAGGCTTGGAAAATTATTAATGAATACCTATTCAATCGAACAAAAATAATGACCCGCAAAATTTTGCGAAAAGTTATGGAAAATATGATAAAAAGAGCACTTGTGTGCGAAGCAGAAAATGGATTAAAAAAAATTATAATAATCGCATAAATAAAAATGTTATAAACCTTTTAATCCATATACATAGATCATTCTGCGCCACCCTGTGTAACCATTTAAAAGGTAGCATCAATGTTAGAGTAGGAGTCGGAGTTGAAGTCGTTGTCGGACTTAAAATATTTCAGCGAATGGAGTCGGAGTTAAAACTATTTTTTTACGACTCCACAACCCTCTTCATATGAAATAATTCTACGCAAACGTTTGTTACCAAATTTTTTTTTTGCATTTCTGTCTTGTTCATTTTTACAGTTTTTAATGGCAAATTGCCAAAATTTTCAAGAGGTACGAGTTGTGTTGACTTAAAACAAATAAATTGTTTTACTTTTTTTTTTTTTGTAATTCTGTTTTAATACTGTTTCCAATTTTAATAGCAGGCAGGACATCTTTGAAATATTTGTTTTGTTAACATCTTTTTATTCTTAAGGTTTT
Source organism: Pollenia labialis (assembly GCA_949318255.1). Classification (NCBI taxonomy): domain Eukaryota; kingdom Metazoa; phylum Arthropoda; class Insecta; order Diptera; family Polleniidae; genus Pollenia; species Pollenia labialis. The sequence continues at coordinate 6,598,021 of OX439139.1, read as the reverse complement.
GAACTAACAACCGACTTCTATTGCTGTGTTGCAAGTTACTGTTGCTGCCATTTAACATACGGAATGAATAAAAGCTCAACTAATATTTGGCATATTTTTAAGATTTTTTCTTTTATTAATTCTAAACAAAAGAATGCTAATAATGCCGGTTTTGAGTTTAACAATACTTAGACATTTAGGAAGGCTAAGCAAGAGGAAGAGGCTTAGAAACAGTTTTTTCTTGTTCTTATCTGAGTCTGAGTGGTTTCTTTTTATGGGTTTTCTTAAAGTCATTTGAATTGAAAAAAAAGAAATCATAAAGTTTTACTAACAAAATCTAGAAAAAAGAAGATGGGTTGTAAATAAAGGCAACAGCAATTCTCTTTTTTTGTGTTGAAGGAATGTATGAAATTAATTAAAGCAAGCAAAACTGAAGAATGTTAAATATAAAAGTCCTTAAAATCCAAAACATTTATAAAGTTTATTAAACAATGGCTTAAATAAATTCTTTTGTAAAGAAAACAACTAATTAATGACTGGAAATTATAAACCATATTTTATATAATTTTCATATTTGGGGATACGAGTAAAAAATACAAAATGACCGAAATATTTATGAAATTTTAAGGACAAGAAAGAAATAAAAATAAAACTGCAAATTTGTATAAAACTGAATTAAAGTTATTTGTAAATTAATGGGGGAAAAAGTTCTACAGCAAAGTCAATTAAAATAAATTAACATTACAAAAGAATATTTTAACCAATCGTTTTTTTTAACTTAAGAAAAAAATATTCTTTTATAAATAAGATTAACTTGATATTTTTCAAGAGTTGTCGTGTAATTAACCCTAATTGACTTCTTTGGCGATTTTAAAGTGTTGTACTTCTCTCTACTTAGCAGTTCTCTTCTTCTTACAGTTGGTTATAGTTCGTTTAATGAAATTATCGCTTTTTATTGATGCTTATTCCAGCAGTTGTTTCTCTCTTTTTCATGCTTTGCCATCAATAAGCCAGAAAAAACGCAAAAGTGGAAAATAAAAGAAAGAAACTTAAAATCAACTTCGTTTTAAGCGACCTAAAAAGCAATAAATTTTAAAGGCAAAAGCAATTTAACACCAAATTAGACATAAATTTAAAGTTTTTTTTTTGCAATGAAAACAAACAACATGACCATTCCAAATAGTTGATTGTCGAATGGCAGGCAGGATCTACAGGCGGACGAACAGGCAGTGTGTTTGCTAAAATCGTTTCATTAAAGTTTTCAAATTAATCGATGGTGATGGTACTAAAGGACAAAATCATAAATTATGATTAAATAGGAGAACGATGTTAAAGGATGTTCTTGTTATTAAAGAATGGAGTTTTAAAAGTGCAAAGTGTACACTAAAATTCATGAAAAGGGAAGTGGCTAACAATCATCAAATGTTGATTTGTTAGGCTGCTCTTCGACAGCAAATTTTTATTGTGTATAGAACAATGGTTTTAATGCAGTGTTGCACGAATGCAAATTCAATTTAACACAGACCGAGCACCAAACTGATTAAAAATTTTATAAATTACACAAAACAAAATTTTAGTTTTGTTAAATTCTTTATAACTTTTTTAATTATGCGATTATATTTAAATTGTTTGTAAAAATCACACGTGCGAATATTGTGGTGTTATTTTTTTTTGTGTTTTTCGGTGTGATTTTCAGTTGCAGAGTGGTTTGAAATCAAGTGATTTTCAGAACATACCTAATTATTGGACATTTTAATCGATTAAGTAAATTAGTGGACTTTTCGCAAAATGTCGAGTTTATTTGCCAGGATTTCATTCCGAATATTGGTTTTTCGTCGGTTATTCTTCATGCCGGTTTTCGTTAATTTAAATTTGCTGAAAATGTACTCGATCAGCCTAATTCATTTCGGTAATTTATCCTGTTTACAGTTTGAAATATTCTGAGGATGGTTTTAATGAATAAATAGGATGAAAATTCGTACTTTTGGTTGCGTGTTAAAAGGGACTTTTTGTTCTTTTTAATCAACCTTATTTAAACATAGATTTGAAAAATGTTTGCTTAAAGCGGAAAAACAGGGTAAATATTAGTTCCTTTGGTACGTTTTGTAAACTCGTTTTTTAATCAATTTGGGATCATAAATTAAAAATTTTTGTTTGCATGAATTTCTTCTATACCTACATACATCGGCATGCCCTAAGTACACTTTGAAAATTGGCCTTTATGGGTTCAAATGTTGGGCAAATGAAAATTCAAGGTAATTTTATCAACCCCATTGAGATTGCAAAGTTTTAAACAATTTAATTATTACACCCTTTACCGAAGTTTTTATGCATAAACTATCACTAGAAACATATAATTATAAATTTTAAACTTAAAGAGGCAGAACAGCTTACAATTTCTTACTTTTGGTATTTTTGTAAATACGTTTCAGGAAATTATTTTGCTATCCTAAATTAACAAGTTTTTCGTATAAATTTCTTACACTGTCTCGGCATGTCACAAAAAACTACATTTTGGTTCATTACAAAAGTTTTCTAGGTACAAATCAAATGAAACATTATTTTCATAGCATAAACGAGAACACCAAAATAATTCTTTATGAAAAATAGATCGATAAGTTTTTATGAAAATTTTTTTTTTTTTTTTTTTTTTTTTTTTTTTTTTTTTTCAATATTATTTATTGAATCTTCATACATTTAATATGAACTAACAATAATTAATCAAATCTTAACCTAATACTTTATTTTATGTCCTGCCAGTGCCAGACAAAAATTTTCTTTATCACGGGTTCTGTTCACTTATCTAGGTGTTTATCGCTCATCTAATTGGACAAGTGCTGCAGTGTCTCTTCTTCTTAAGCGAGTGTGGCCGCTATCATTTAAAATATTTCGAGCTAGTGGGTTCGGATGCAATTCGAGCCTTGTTAAGTATTTTACTGCATATTTCGTAATCACAGTTTTAACTAATGGAACATTGAGATCCTTGTGAATATTTGAATTTTTAACATACCAAGGGGCAGCTGTGATTATTCGAAGAAGTTTATTTTGGCGCCTTTGAATTTTTTCGATATTAGAAGCCGAGGCAGTGCCCCATAACTGAATACCGTAGCACCAGATAGGCTTTAAGATAGAGTTGTAAAGTAGGAGTTTACAGTCGAGACTAAGGACAGAGTTTCTTCCAATAAGCCAATGAATTTGTATGGCTTTTAGTTTCATTTGAGTTAATTTTGCCTCTATATGGCTTTTCCACGTCAAACGGCGATCTAAATGTATACCGAGATATTTTACATGCGAATTTTGAGGTATTATTTGATTATTGATTTTAATAGGGGGGCATGATTCCCGACGCAAGGTGAATGTTATATGTACGCATTTTTGCTCATTGACTTTTATCCTCCATTGTTTTAACCATATTTCTAGTTGAAATATATGATCCTGTAAGTAACGAGATGCTTCATAACTGTTTTCGTGAACGCTTAGAAAAGCTGTATCGTCTGCAAATGTTGAAGTTTGTGTGTAGTTGCTCGTTGGCATGTCCGAAGTATAAATTAAGTATAATAGAGGCCCCAGAATGCTTCCCTGTGGGACTCCAGCGCCAATTGGCTGAGGTGAACTAAGAAAATTTCCTTCTTTTATAATAAATTGACGACCGACTAAGTAGCTTTCTAGCAGCTTGTGTATGTTTGCTGGAAAATTTTGCTTCAATTTATGTAATAAGCCTTCATGCCAGACTTTATCAAAAGCTTGAGAAACATCGATGAAGAGAGCGGAACAATATTTTCTTTCTTCAAAGGCTTTTCTAATGGCGTTTACTATACGATGGGTTTGTTCAATTGTGCTGTGTTCTCTTCTAAAGCCGAATTGGTGGTTAGGTATACATCTATTTTCACTTAAAATTGGAGTTAATTTTGACACTAACAGCCTCTCAAACAGCTTTGATATATTAGAAAGTAAGCTTATAGGCCTATATGACTCAACTTTTGTGTGATCCTTTCCTGGTTTAGGTATCATGGTGACTAAGGAAACCTTCCATTTTTGAGGATAGTATTGAAGACGTAAGATAGCATTGAAAATTAAAAGAATAATTTTCTTTGCTGTGCTGGGTAGCTCCAAAAGCATTTTGTTGCTGATCTTATCAAAACCAGGGGCTTTTTTGGGGTTTAATTCACAAACAGCCTTTTCGATTTCTCTTATCTTAAATCTTAGGGGAACAGCCGCTCTAGCAGGAACAGGTGGTAACACGACCGCAGTATCGTGAGATATATTTGGGGTAAATACGTTTTTTAAGTGATTAACAAACAGATTTCCCTTTTCGTTATCATTTCTTGCCCAACTTCCGTTCAAGTTTCTTAATGGTGGCTTAGAGGCGACTGGCCTTTTTAGATTTTTAGCTGCACGCCATAATGAGTAGTCTGATTGCGGAGTTGCATCAAGTTCCTTAAGATATTTTTGCAGAGAAGCTGTTTTTTGAGTCTGTAGTAACTTTCTTAGCCTTTTTGTACAATCTTTTAATAAACTCTTTAGTTGAGGGGATCTGTGCAATTGCCACTCTCTTCGAACTCTTCTTTTTTCAGACAGGAGACGCTCAACATCTGTGGAATAAATTTTAATATTTTTAGCTTTGTTTGGGGTATTACTGGAATGTTGCACAGCTAGCTTCAGAAAACTGTCAAAATTAAGAATAGCGCGATCTACGTATTCCGGTGTACTAAGCAGAATATTTTCTGTGCAATGGGTGCTGAGATATTTTTTATATTTTAGCCAATTGATTTGTGTAGCTGGCGTCGCTAAGTAACCAGTTGGAGATACAATTCTATTGGGGTTCATTAAAGTAACAATTGTTGGTGTGTGGTCGGAAGATAATTCTAAGGAAGCTTCAACATAAATCGTTTCTAAGGGAATATTTTTAACCACGCCAAAATCGATGACATCTGGTATTTTTTGCTGATCAGTAGGCCAATATGTTGGTTGTCCGCTCGCTATCACATTCAAATCCATTTTAGAAATAGTATTAAATAGAACACGACCCTTTGGTGTTATAAGTCGGGACCCCCAGAAGGTATGTTTAGCGTTATAATCGCCAGCGGCCAGGAAACAAGGTCCTAATGATTTAAAATAATTATAATATTGGCCTTCAGATATTGAATATCTAGGTGGGGAGTATAACGATGAGATTACTACGTTTCTATTTAATTCTTCAACGCAAATGTTTGTTGCTTGAAGATAATCTTCACAATGATCACCCATGAGGTAGTGTTTGACTCTGGTTTTTATTAAAATGGCAGAACCTCCACAAGCTCTATCTCGAGGGTCCTTGGTATCATATAGTGTATAACCATTAATTTTAAACGTATTTCTTGAGGACAAATGAGTTTCAGAAACCATCATGACATCAATTTGTTTATTTTTAAGAAAGTATTCTAATTCATTTTTATGTTGGCGGATGCCGTTTGCGTTCCAAAAACAAATTTTTAAACAGTTCATGGTTTGTTAAGTACAGCTTGCAATAACATCGATTGCATTCTAAGAATCTCCTGCATCATATTACCCATTGTGTTTGTAAAATTATTTACTGTTTGCACTAATGTTTCCATTGTTTTTTCTAAACGACTTAAATTAGAGACTGGAGTTTCATCATTACCTGGCGAGGCACCTTGCATTGGCACATGGTTTGTTTTAGCACGTTAGCGTAAGAAATTCTGTTATTACCAGGCTGGGGGGCTTGAATTGCATTTGTGTTTACTTGATTTGGTACCTGCATTTGAGGGGGATTAGTTTTCGGTCCAGCCGACTGCTTGACGATAGTATACACAGGGCATCCTCTATAATTGGCAGTGTGATTGCCGCCACAGTTACTACATTTTTTTACGTTGGGGTCGGTTTTAGACTTATCGCAGAGAACTGTACCATGTAATTCACCACATACTACACAAACAGGGGGTAAATAGCAGTATGCCTTAGTATGACCATATTCTTGACAGTTTAAACATTGAACGGGACCATTTCTTTTGTGTGGCTCTTCTATAGTTATTCTTCTATAGAGAATATATTTCAAATTGTAAATAGGATGCGTTTCGTTTTTTTTAAGCTTTACGTCGCCGGGTTCAAACTCCACTCGAAAAAGTGGTTGGGGATTTTTTTCTCTATTTTTAATATTTACTACATGTTTTATTTTGAAGCCTTTTTCTTCTAGGAATGTTTTTACCTCTTCAGGGTCCACACATGAGTCAATTCCCTTAATCACTACCTGAAGACCTTTACTGCTCTTTAGTTGGTATGTATAAAAGTTTTTTTTAAGTGCTTCAAATTTGGTTATTATTTTGCGAAAATCATTCTCATGATTGACTTGTATTTTAGTCTCGTTTATACTACCACGCTTGATAGCAGCTACGTAAAACGAATTTTCTCCAATTAACGAAATTAAACTCTTTATAAGCTCATTTGAGTTTTGCTCCCTAAGATATATCGGGGGAGGCTTGGACGATTTTATGACGTTTGGTGCTTCAGAGGATTCATCCTCCAGAATTGCAAAACGATTTTGAGAATTTATTTTATCAAAAGATGGTACTTTTGAGGCCGAAGCAACTGCTGCAGAGGTAGGGCTGCGACCACGTTTAAGCACTGTTATGTACCTGTCCATACCAACTTGTACTTGAGGCTTTTGACAACTTTTTACTTGAGATTTTTCCATTGCGTCTGTGTTTGAATTCATGGTAACATTTGTTACTAAAATTGTTTTTGCCGAAGCGGCAACACTTGCAGGCACTAGCGAGAGATTAATATTTTTTAATGTCTCAGCATCAACCGTCTTTGTAAAAACAGAGGGCGAAAGGGAACGTGTACGAGCAATAGGTTTAGCCGTTAGGTAGTTAATATTGTTTTGTTTTGTTTTATTTGTTTCAGTATTGCACTCTTTAGCATTAACTGTTACGTATGCATTTCTTTCATCTAGTTTTATTGTTGTTACATTGTGACTACTCATGCAAAAAGTTGTTTTTGTTTATCACTGTTTTACTGTGCTTTTTTTATTTTTATTATTTAATGTATTGCACCAAAAAAGAATTTTAAACAAAATGTTTTTGTACAGTATATGTGTACATATGTATGTACATTTATACATATATTTTTTTTATTAATTTTTTCGTTTTTGATTATTGTTCACTTTTATGTTAAAGATTTATTTAAAAAAAATGCGTCCATTCGCTAATTTGTTATATTAAAATATCAAATGTAATTAATAATTCAATTGTATGCGGGATTAAGAATACGCGTCTGTATCGCAACAAAGCACAAACCGTTTATGAAAATGAAAATAAATTTAATTTTTCTACCAGGACTGTTCCACATTTTAATCAAAATGCTTTTAATTAATTAAGTATTCGTTCTTTTCGGAGAAGTAAAAACGAAAATACTTTCATTTTAGATCGGCTTTGATTTATGTGACAGGCGTTTATTTTTTGTATAAAAATTTCCACTTTAATTTTTTCCTTCAATAAATTACCTTTCAAGCGGTTAAATCATGCTCTCAACAATTATTCAAAAAATTATTATAATTTAAACCATAAAATAAGTTATAAATCAAAATAAAAAACCAAGTTGACAATTAATCACTTGATGTTGATTAATGTCTGTTTAGACAAAAGCGTAAACAACAAAACGACAACAGTTTTTCAAATACTGAAATAAACTATTCCAAAACAAAACTAAAAATTCATTCCTCTAAGGTAAAATAAAGCAATAAAATTATAAAAGAAACTATGCGTAGTTTAAAAGGGAAACTAAAAAAAAAAATTATTCAAAATTCCCAAACGACATAAAAAACCAAATGACTAATTAGTTGCCACTTGAGGCACATAAAAAACACATGTAAATTATAATCGACAATGAAGTGACACAAACAATATTAAATGAAAGCAACAAAACAGAAATGCAAAGTGAATTTTAGCGCAGAAAATGTCCTGTAGTTATACCTTTAGCGCACCACTGTCTTTGCAGGTTTTATTCGTTTTCATTTAAATGTAAATTACTGTTGAAAAACTGAACAATTAATAAACGTTCTACAGCAACAGTGCACCGAAAAGCTCAGCCATGGTCATCATCATCATCATAAAAATAAAAAATTAACTTATTAATTTTTTTTTAATATAAAAAAAAAGAGAAACAAATGTTATAATTTTTTTATGAGAAAATGTGTACGAGTGTGTGCTTAACCTCGATTTAAAAAAAATAAGGTTATTAACATTTACAACAATAACTATAATATAGCAACAAAACCTTTAGTTAAAATGTAAAATAAATATTTTGTTTGGGTTGTCCGCTTCACGAATAGTGCCTTATGTACAAAAACAAACTTCAGTTTTCCCTGCTCCTATTAAAATGTTAAAGTCGTGTTGAATTAAAAAGGTTGAAAGGAAAAAATAATTAACAATTCTGAGGTTTAACTCATTTTCGTTGTAGGATTGCGTGAAAACTTGTGTAGTGTGTGTTGTCATGTGTTTAACATAAAATGGGCAGGGGAGAATAATTGGAGTTGTTACCGCCAACAACATACATTTTCCTTCATCAATAACAACATGGTTAAAAGCGACGTTAAAATTGTCAACAAATTGTTAACATTATAAACCGAAGCACACACACAAGATCTCCCATTTTAGCAGGCATAAGCTTTCGCAAAAGGTCAATGTAATAAATGCGTAGCAAATATTAACTTAAATTCTCATAGTGAAACTTGTACACACACACACGAAGGTGACACACTCATGCACATACACGATCACGGGGAAATGCAGTATAATAAAAGACGACACTTGTGTCATGTTTAACTAATAATGTGGAGTGTTTTGCATTAAAAAGGGTTAACTGGTCAAGAAACAAACAAGCAATCAAGTAGAGTCTTGAGAGGCCATTTTGACGTGACCACACCACTTAAGAGGATATTAACGCATAAATCAAAGAATATACATAAATAACATAAAGTCGCTAGATCCAACCTGCCAAGAGGCCAAGAATCTGATCAGGTAACCCAGGCTAATCAGCGATACTTTCGATAGGTCACCTAGAATATGATTGGCTAGAAGTCTGTTTCTAGTCATGTGTAGTGCTGGACATTCGGAGATAAGATAAACAATTGTCTATTATTTCTCTGGTAAATGGCAGTTGCGAAAATTTCTATTAAACGGGATACCCAAACTGCTCGCATGTTCTCCATTGACCTACTACACCGATATTAGTCTTGAAATATCATTTCTTTAATAAAAGTTTTTTTGTTGTTGGGAATACAAAATTTATTATAAATTTGAATTCCATATGACGTGCTAAATTCCTAATTTGTACTTTTTTTTATAAATACACTAACATTTATTGCTAAGGGAAAGCTAGTTTCTGTTGTTAAGCCTGGGCTACGATTTCCTAGCTATCCTGTTAACATAAAGTAGGTAAACTAAATATTTTTATGAGGTGCCCCACTTATGGTGTGTTGTGTAATTGGTACAATTTTTTTTAAATTTTGATTTACAGCAGCTTTAGTTGCTCTATATAATTGAAACTATAGCTGCTAGAAACAACTAATGATGCTATCGTAATCAGCACTCTAAATTTAACCAAAAACAATGGGCAGGAGTCTGGAAAATTTTTGTGTGTTACCCTGTGTAATAATTTTAAAATATTGCAAATTATCAAAGTAATTTTGTGGGAATACAAAAATTTTTTTTTTTTTTTTTTTTGGAAAGATTTTATTCTTGATAAAAATACTAAAATTTATTGTTGATAGGATAAGCTATTCCTATGCGCATTTCAGTGGTTGCTTAGGCCAGATCATCAGGAAACTTCATCCAAAGATTTTAGAAAAACTAAATATATTAAACAAATAAAACTGTTAAGCTAATAATAATTATAAGCAACAGCTTTACTTGTAACAATATCAACGCTTAAACAAAAACAACAATTATAAACAGTGAGCTTAAATTTTCTTACATTCCCCACTACAGTTGGCGGGAATTCTTGCAACATTAATTGTAGTTGTAAGTTGGTTAAGAAAAAACAAAATGAAAACAAAAACAACTTCTTTATTATTCCTGAAAAAAAAAATAAAGCATGTTGCCAGTTTAGTTTTTTAGTCGTGCACTTGCCAGTTTATTATATTTATGCAAATTATTTTTTTTTTCTTAGTCTCCTTTCAGACTCGACAAGTAACGTGCGCAAGTTACTTGCCGAGTACAACAAAGTTCGTACTAAATTTTTTTCCTTACCCCGACCTTACCGCTGACGTCTACAAACCAAGCGCAAGTAATTTGCAGGGTGTGAAAGGGGAATTTAAAAAAAATTTAGATGAACAATTTCTCAATACAAAGTGAAAGGATTTTAAAGATAACCTCCTTCAAATTGCTTAAAGATGGACTTTTTATCTTTTTTTTAGTAATTTAAAAAAAAACTTTAATTTAAATGTTTATTTTCGATATGGAACGCCCCATATTAGTGTAAAGGTTTAGTTACAAAATTGTGTAGTTTTTGGAGTAGCCAATAATTTGACTTTTGGTTTTGTTCGAGTATGGCATTTATCGATTGGTTTTATTCGAGTAAGTTCTCTATTGATTTTAAAAATTTAAATTTTACTCGATTAATCGAATAAGAGTTTAAATATGTTCAAATAACTCAGATAATTTTATCCAATGAGAAACAGATACATACATGTCTATTTGATTTAATTCTTTTATTATATTTATAATGTTAAAAACCATAAGCAGGTAACCCATAATCTGATAGTGCTCATTTGTAAATCGATCACAAACCGCGAAAAAACGTTTCCGCCAAAAATTAAATTTTACAGGAGAGAGTTTTTATTATTTTATTTCATATACATTTTGTATGAAATTTGTCGCTAACGACAAAATTGTTCTTGCTATAAAATCGTACCGGTTCCTTATGTGACCATGACATTCCAGGAGGATGCACGTGTTCCATAAAGTCATTTATGAAAACAAACGAAATTGAAAATTATGTCGCAAACATTATTTTTGCGATTAGGGCTCGATATGCTGATAAATTTTTTACAATAAACGTCAAACTAAATATTAAAAATGTGCTTTTTAAGTACAAAAATTCTTAGTATGGAAATAGCCGTTTATCCATATTTAAAAAGGAACTAAAATATGTTTAAAAGTACGTGTAACACAAAAGCTACAAATTATAAGAAGTAGAATTTTCTAAGAAAATAATTTTAATCGATAAATTTACACAAATTATTCGAGATATTCGAGATATTCGACATTTGAAATTGGCTATTTTAATAATTTGATCAAATAATTGCGAAAGATTTTTTCGATTAACCGATTAATCGAGTGAAAACTCTATTAGTTATCCATGAATTCGCGTGTGTTTGTATCTGTTTGCTATGTGTTTTTACGCCTATTTGATTGAACATTTACTAACACAGATTAAGTAAACACACATGCACTAACACAAAGAAACAAATTTCAAAATTGACATGTCAATGTTAATAATGTATTTGTTTACATTCATTCCAACTGACTAATACAAAACCAAGCCCCAGTAACACTATTCTATTCCATTCCAAAATAATCTAATCTAATGTTTAAATGCTTAGTAAATAACTAAAAGTTTAAACTGCTAATTTTCTTAATTGATATTGGCAATTAATTAAGGTTAAATTTCAGAATAATAAAACTAACTACATACACACATTTTTCTTTATGTAACTTTAAGTTAAGACAGAGGAAAGTGAACAGTATAATAAAGTAATTGCAAATTAATGGCAGACATAATAAGGTCATCATTTGTAAATCTATACAAAATTTTTTAAAACACGAATATTTATTACCTACAATTGACCTTCAGTTTAAATCTACCACTTCAATAACAATTAAACGATGATGCCAATTTAAAATATTAGAATGAAAAGCTGAAAATAAATTTAGACTGTTGTGAATAATAACAACAATAACAGGAGCAATAATAACAACAGCAAACAGCAAATAAATTAATTTTTAAAATAAAATCCACATCATAGAAGAATGCATAAATTAGGTTAAAATGTAGAACTCAGTTAGGAGGAAGTGGAATGTGGATTAAATTGTATTTTAAGTATACACTTTGGTTTTTAAGAGTATTTCTTAAGAGTAATACAATCCACTTGTTTGCTTTAGACCTGCGTTTTGAATTTACCTACCACAAGTGGATTCTGGTTTTAAATTGTGGATCGTAAACTATTTTTCTGGTTTACTTCTTCAAATCTAGGTCCTTTAACGTTAAAGACTGCTTGAAAAAAACAAAAAAAAATATCCTTTTGCGGTTAATCTCTTAAACAAAATAAAAATAAAAACTCAAAATTTAATTTATAATTTATTGTAGCTTTTCAAACAAATTAGCATTTTTTTTACAACAAATTTTAAAGCCTTTTTTTTAATAAATTTCAAAGGACTTGTGTTTAACGTAAATCCAAAATAATTTTTAGAACTTTTTTTCCAATCATTCACGTCGTGATTATTTTGTTAACTGCCAGACAGCCTTGACATTTTGTTTGAGATTTCTTTATTCAATTGGTTTTGTTTGTGTTGGTTTAGATATGAAAAAAGTACGTTAAAGTGAACGTATAAATGATTTGCAATCTCATGGGCATGAAAAATAAATATAATTTAAATTACCCTTTTAGGGCCATGTTTCATAAATCTTTTGTATTTTTTTTTAAATTTTTTTTATTCTAATAAATGTTTTGTTGCAATTTTAAGATTTAAATTAAATAATCATCAGCTAATTTACTTAAAATTACCTGCAATTAGTAGGAATTGTCTTTTATTGGTTTATTTTGTTTAAAGTTTATTCAAAGTCATAATTGAATTATAAAATATTTTTTATATACATACATACATATGTACCCAGCTAGCATTTGGTTGATAATTTTTTGTAAAAATCAGTCTTCTAAAATCACTTTTGATGATTAAAAACTGAATTATCGCTTGAGCGGTTGATTCATCGCTCATAATGCGTTTTTGACTTTTGTTACATTTTGTTTTGACATTTTTTATAACAAGATCAAGTTTGCCAAATATTCAATTAGAAAACTACTTAAACTACGGGTACATTAAAGATTACTAAAATAACCGGTTTATTCGATATGCGAAAAATGGACATTTTAAAATATTCGACTTGAGGAAATCTAAAAAAACCGGTTAAAACCGGTCGAATACTATTTGATCGTTCTCCTTAGTATGTTCATACAAAAAAAAAATATTTAAGCCTTCCCAAGCTGGCATTTTGCATCATAATCGAATCATTAATCAGCTTCAATAGCAATTTAAGCGCATATGAGCTGACTTAGCGATCATAAATGATAATGCCGTTATGAGAAAATGGGAACTTGCCGATAAGCAACCAAAATTAATAATTTTTGATACAATTTTTGTATTGTCTTTTGAGCATAAGAATAAATCATATGTGAATTCTTTTTCAGTCACTCAATTGATAAATCAGTTTTAAAACATCAAAAATTATCTAAAAAATTCATTTAGATGAGTTTTGCATAAAATGAACACTCAATTGCTAGCTGGGTTATGCATTACAATTTATGACAGTAATTAAATTATTCAGTAAGATAATGAATATGAAAATAGCTTTCTTAAGTCAACATAACAAATAAGTCAATTTAAATTGATTTTTTAACAATGGTACAGAAAACGTTTTTATTTTCTGGCAAAATGGTTCGTATGAGTATTATTATTTAATACTTCTATTTTAATAATGCTCATACGCATCGCGTGTAAGGTTACCTTCTTATTTGAGTAACCTGTGTTAAAGTTTATTCATATAAACGCTTATTACAAGACAATCTCTTTTTGGAGTTCTGCTTGCAAAAGACTTAACGTATGGTTAAACAACTACATTAACATAGCCTACATTATTATTGCTACGATTAATAAAACTATCCATAAAATGTTTGCCTACCGAGATATTTTTCATGCTAATGTTGGGGAATTATTTGATTATTGATTGTAATAGGGGGGCAAGATTCCCGGCGCAAGGTGAATGTTTATGTACGCATTTTTGCTCATTTACCATTATCCTCCATTGTCTTAGCCATATCCTGTAAGTAACGAGATGCTTCATAACGGGTTTCGTGGACGCTTAGAAAACATGTATCGTCTGCAAATGTTGAAGTTTGTGTGTAGTTGTTTGTTGGCATGTTCGAAGTATAAATTAAGTATAAAAGAGGGCCCAGGATGCTGCCTTGTGGGACTCCAGCGCCAATTGGCTGAGGTGAACTTAAGAAATTTCCTTCTTTAATAATAAATTGACGACCGACTAGGTAGCTTTCTAACAGCTTATGTGTGTTTGCTGGTAAATTTTGCTTCAATTTATGTAATAAGCTTTCACGCCAGACTTTATCAAAAGCTTGCGAAACATCCATAAAAGGGTGCTGGGCCATATTTTTTTTCTTCAAATGTTTTTCTTATGACATTTACTATTCGATGAGTTTGTTGAATTGTGCTGTGATGGTTTGGAATACATCTATCGTCATTTAAAATTGGTGTTAATTTTGAAACTAATGATTTCTGAAACAGCTTTGACATATTTGATAATAAGCTAATCGGCCTATATGACTCAACTTTTGTATGATCTTTACCTGGCTTTGGCATCATGGTAACTAAGGAAACCTTCCATTCGTGAGGGTATTATTCAAGGCGTAAAATAGCATTAAAAATAAAAAGAATAATTTTCTTTGCTATGCGAGGTAGCTCTTAAAGCATTTTATTACTGATCTTATCAATACCAGGTGCCTACTTAGTGTTTAAGTCACAAATAGCCTTTTCGATATCTCTTGTTTCAAATCTTATGGGAATAGCTGCTCTAGCAGCAACAGGTGGTAACTAGACCGCAATATCGTTAGATATATTTGGTGTAAATACGTTTTTCAAGTGACTCACAAATAGATTTCCTTTTTCAATATCGTTTCTTGCCCAACTACCATTCAAGTTTCTTAATGGTGGCTTTGATATAACTGGTCTTTTAAGATTTCTAGCTGCACGCCATCATGAGTAGTCGAATTGTGGAGTTGCATCAAGTTCCTTAAGATATTTTTCTAGAAAATCCGTTTTCTGAATCTGTAGTAACTTTCTAAGCCTTTTTGTGCACTCTTTTAATAAATTCTTAAGTTGCGGCGATCTGTAAAGTTGCCATTCTCTTCGAACTCTCCTTTTTTCAGTCAAGAGCCGCTCGACATCTGTGGAATATATTTTCATATTTTTTGTTTTTTTGGCGGCAGTACTAGAATGTTGAACAGCCAGTTTCAGAAAACTGTCAAAATTAACAATAGTGCGATATACATTCTCCGGTGAACTAAGCGGAATATTTTCTGTGCAATGGGAACTAAGATATTTTTTATATTTTAACCAATTAATTTGTGTAACTAGTCGGAGGTACAACTCTATTGGGGTTCATTATAGTAACAATTGTAGGTGTGTGGTCGGAAGATAATTCTATGGAAGCTTCAACATAAATCGTTTCTGTGGGGATGTTTTTAACCACGCCAAAATCGCCATGTACTTTGACGCCCTTGGACTTCTTTTCTGCGGATATTTATTTAAGAGTTCATTTTGTAATTAAATGTCCAAAGGCCAAAAATATATTACAAAACAATAAAGTCTGAGTAGGGTCAAAAATACATATCGTCACCTAAAACGCAAAAGGCCCTAACTAACAAAAAATAAAAAATATTTAAAAGAAATAACAATAAATTTCAGTGTTTTTTATCAAAAATAAAAATTGGAAATTAAGAACGAATAACAGAAACAAAAAAAGAACAATTCAAGAGCTAAAGGATGATATAATTCGGCACATTAACGACATTGAACCTCAATTATGTCTCAGGGTCATTGAAAATATGGACCATCGTATGCCACCGAAGCAAGTATTTGGCCGATTTTTTGTGTCACAAGTAATTGTCATAGATCCTTCTATAATATTAAACAAAATTTAAATAATGCTCTGAAAACTTTTTGTTTTTACAATTATCATCATGCGGTTGATTTGGAAATTACAAAAAAATTCAATGTATTAAATATTTTGTTATTCAATTACTTTTTTCTAGTATAAGCACTTGGAATAAGTTACGAACCCGGCACTTGATGTCTCTAAGCTTTAGTTCATATTGCCTCGAATGATTCTGTTAGGCATTCCTTTAAAAGACATGAAAACAGAGAAGATAATAGTTTGTTTGAATTGTATTTTATAATTTAACGCTTACAAATTTTATATTTTTAAATTTTATTACTTTTGAAAGATAATTTTTCTACAACAAAAGTAAAAGTCTAAGAATGGGAGATATACTCAAATTATAATTTCCATTTTATAAATACGACATATTGTAAAGTAATAAAATATCTACAAACAACAACAACAAATTACCCACACTTCAATAAATATTTACTTAAAGTTTTAAATACGTCTACAAAATATAAAAAGCTCACGTTAAACATTTACGGAAATAAATAATTCAGTAATAAAAATAACAAATTTAATATTATAAATTCTTAACTAGCCACAGGTGCGGTACTAAAAAAAATATACAGAAAACTTTCACACACACACGGACGCACACTCACACAAATGCAAACCTTTAAATATTTGATAAACAAAGGAGGTGGGAAAACGAAAATAAATGAGAACAGGATGTTAAAAAAAATATGATTATAAAAGACTCCAACTGTCATTTAAATACATGTGTGTGTGTGTATTCAAATTAATCATGTGACAATACGTTTTGCCATAAACACTCTTTTTTTACTCCTTTTTGGCGACAATAGAACAGAAGAGACACAAAAAACAGAAAAACAAACAAAGGTTGATACACTATGAGTTGGAGAATTTAGTACTCAAATTTCTCTAAAAGTGGCAATTTGATTTTGAATGTATGTATGTATTTATGTTTGTGTGTGTGTGTGTGTTTGCTTGTGTGGAAGTCCTGACAACGGGGGTTTAAATATAAATAGAAACATTAAAATAAAAAGAAAATATTAAGTCATTGAACCTTTAACTGTCGTTGAAAAGAGTAGGAACAATATAATTTTATAAAACTTATACCTATTTATGCAATACACATACACACACACACACCAATTTAAATTTATGTATAAATAATGAGTGTGATACATTCTAATGCATAGGGACATAAGTACTAACAAAACATGTGGGCGGATGTTTGTTTATAGTAGATTTGGGTATTGAAACTTTTTCTGTTTACTAATGGGATTTAAAAAAGGAAGTGCCTTTTCAGACATACTTATACATACCCATACTTAATAAATAAGCCCGTAAAGCAGTAATAAATCTTCTGAAAATTGTCAAATCAAATTGTATTCCCTTATTTGAACAAAATTTTTCTTTGCATGCAAAAGCAAGATTTTTAGAAACTTTAAAGCTTACCCTCGTTTATGTGTAAACAGTATGCTGATTTTTATTTAAACCTGAGAGGTCTTTCATGTGGCTCTATGTTACAATACTTTTTTTTAAGCTTTTTATTAAGGTGTTGGTAGTGGTGGTTATGTTTGTCGTTCAAAAAACAAAAAGTGTTTTGCCTGTCATAAAAAATAACAAATTGTATTGTTGAATATTTTATTAAGTTAAAGAAACAAACACAACAATATTTGACAGAAATGAAATGAAATAAGGCCTACATATATTAAACACACACACATGCTTTAAAACTACTCATATACACATAATAAAATCAATCTTTTGTTGCATAGAAAAATATTAAGGCGCAAAATTTTTATTAACAAAAAAAAAAATCAAGAAATCTTGTGTTAAAAAGTGAGCAAAGCCAAAATTTTTGCAATAAAGAATTAATTTTGAACTGCTTCGGATACCAGACACGACTTTGATTTCTTTGTCTGTTCTCCAAAGCAAAATCTTTTTGTAAGATTCTAGCCAAGGAGATTTGTGGGAATGATTTGACATTGGACCCATGGTTAATTTTGGATCTACCAGCACAAAATTTTGTTATGACATAGTACACTGATAGAAAAATTCATCTTCATATTGATGATGCCCTAACATCAAAATTGTGAGATCAGTGTTGCTACAAACGGCATCAATGATGCAAAACGTAACATCAATCCAATGACTAACGGGTTCGTATAATTTTGTCATTTTTTACGTGTCATCAATTTTATGACTATAGTGACATCAATTCGATGCCACATTTTGTATATTATTAAAATTATTTTCATGATAACAATGTATTGTAAGAAGAAAAATTCCTATATTCTTTTTTTTAAATTATTTGGTTAAATACAACAAACTTTTAAAGTATAATGATTACGGAAACCATATTATTGAGAGTTCTGCTGTAAAAAGGTCGTAATTCAACAAACGTGAAACAAACTTTTGACTTAAGTCAATTCCAATGACTTTGAGTTAATGACAAACTGTCACTAAATTGATGCTAATGCGTCCTTTCTCCGATGGTACTTCGTCATCGCACTGAGGAAATGTTCGTCATTCCTATGTCATGCCGATGTATCATCCCATTGATGACATAATTTAATTTTGACCTTGATGACACTTTGACCAAGCGATGTTAAGGTTGACATCACAACGATGAAAAGTGTCATTTGGTTTACAACGAAAACACACGTCTTTTTACTGATGTAAAAATACATCAGCGTTATGACGCCTTTTCTATCAGTGTAGCTATCGTAAAAGTTATTGTCGCCAATTTTTGTGTCAGTAATAAAATTTTAAAGGAAGTTGTGACAATAAAAGCTATTTTTGGGAAAAGTATGTGCATGGGAGCTATGGTCGAAGACGGACCGATTCCATTAAAGTTTGGTTAAATAATTTAGATTGCAATAAAATAAGTTTGGACGAAATTTAATCTAAATACAAACTCAAAAAGATGATTTATGGGCACAACAAATCCCGGACGGATGGTCATAAGTATATAAACTACTGCAGACAAGCGTAGAGCTTCGCGGGATTAGCTTAGGGAATTAAAAAAAAAAATACAAAATATTATTTAAAAAAAATGATTCCGAGTCGATTGATATACCACGAGGTGGTGTATCAGCATAAACGCTAGAAATATACTGGTTGGTTTCTACTTTAAACAAGTTGTCCTTTGATTTTTTCATACATTTAACCATCGTATTTAACATTGGGTTGCCATAAGAGACCAATGTAGTTTAATACTGGTCGCTTTATTTAGAATGTAAGTATTCTTAAGGGGTACTTTACACTATCACACAAGTCTTACGTATTTTTGGGAAATATAACCCTGTTATGATAAGTTGTTAGAGATCAGAGATGGATTTTCGTTTTCTTGAATTCCCCTTTGTTAACATAAGGAATTCAAAATTATAAGAAACTAGCAGAATGCCCCGATATGGTTCTCGTCCAGGCTTGCCAGCTCAGTACTTTTAGTTTTAAATTAAGCATATTTATTCTGATTTAGCACTAAGAATATATATAAAGTTTTACGTTTATTATAACAAAACATTTTCTCGTATATACATCACATAGAAGAAGGTACAAAAGTTGACAACTTTAAACATATCGGACAATATTGTAAAAAAATCGGTTCATCAGAAAAGTAATTGAGTTGGTATATGAGGAGCATGAAAATTACACAATTGAAATTTTAAATAGTTGTAACATTTTTGTTTAAAGTATTTAAAATTGTAACATTAAAATAAGTGTTTTTCTTAAACAAAATGAATGCAAAACAATTTTGTAAAATTCAATGTTACAAAACTAGCACTTTTGTTTATTTCTTTAGAATAATTTAGCACTTTTTTTTGTTGATTTAGCACTTTTAATTTGAATTCTTCTGGCAAGCCTGTTCTCGTCTTCATTCTACATTGTTAATTTCACTGAATTATTTTAACAAAAAGAATTCGTGAATTTTTCTTCTTATTAAAATATAAAAATATTTTGTCAACTTCAAATCCAATCATAAATGTACATTTTCTTCTTGTTTTGTTGTTGTTGTTTGTACAACAACCTAGAAAATTGGTTTTTATCTACTATTGTAGTATTATTGTTGTTATTGTTGTTCCTACAATGAACAGCTATTAAATGATTTTTTAAAAACCTTTGTAGGGAAGGTTAAGTTCCTACAACAAACAGCGTCACGTATAAAGCTGTGCATTCACTAGTGATAAAACACTAGTGATAAAACACACCACTGTTGTTATGTGTGTATAAAAAGTAACATTATACAAAAAGTACGTTACAGTAAATTGAGTACTTTTTATTAAAAGATTAATTTTTTAATACAAGAGTACATTTTACAATAGATATATAGATTTTTGGTTTAACAAAATAGTAGCCTTTCTAAAAATTGCCATTTTGCAAAAAAGTATTCACTACCAGTTTTTCAAAAGAAAACAAAAATTATCGCTTGGGAATTTATATTCAAAAAGCAATAAAACACTCAAATTTTATTTTCAATATTAATTAATAAACGAAATTTTTATTATAGTTTGAAGAACAGGCAGTTAATTGTATTTAAAGATATCAGGATAAGCCGAACTTCTTTGGTGCACCCTAATTAAGTGATTCTTTTCTTATAAATTATGATACAAATTTCTTGTTTTACGTTTTATTTGTATAAATGTGTGTGAGTGCTTGTGTTGGCCCATGTATACTTATACACATGTTAATATGTGATGGTGAGTATCTAATATATGCATGATATGAAGTATCTTTCAAGTCAGGTATAAATTAGGGTCTAATTTATGTCTAAAGTTAAAATATTTATAAAAAAAGTATAGAAGTATTTTAGAGGTTATGTCGTTTATAAGACTTTCAGCAAATTAAGGTCAATTACAACGAATATTTTGTAAATTATTTAAATTTGATCATAATTCCAAAACATGCTTACTATTTACTATATAATTTTTAACGAAAGTTTGATCATTAAAAACTAAATATTTGAAAAAGTTAAACATTTTTTGATAAAGTAAAAAACTTTAAACATTAATTAAATTTTTATAAATTCAACCCATATAGCTTATTTGAACATTCTTAAGTGAAGTGAATTTTTCAGATCTGGAACAAATACTTGGGGTTATTTCGCTTAAATTAAATTTATTGATAAATCCCGGACTGAATCCATCTTCCTTCTATTCAGAGTTTTGTGCTCTTTGTGCTAATGAAATTAATTTTACTATTTTTAACAAATTTATGTTTTTATGATCATTAAAGATTTAACACTTTTTAATAATGCGAATTCGTTCTCTAAGACGTTTTAAGTTGGAAATTAGCGGAGCTAAAATTTGGTTATAATTACAAATTAAGTAAATAGCGTTTTAATATAAAAGTAGTAAAAAGAGTTGCAACAATACTTTAATGTCTTTCCCATTAACAGTTTTTTTTACAACATGTTACAATGCGTCAAGAGAAAAACAAAAGCAGCAACATTAAAAAATAACAAGAAATAGTGTTTTTTCTTTACTTTGTGTGGCAAGGCAACCAAGACTTGCAGCACTCTTTGGCCCCTGTTTAGAGTTTTTGTTTTCTTTTTTCTATGAAAATTCTGCTTTTTAAACATTAAGAACTAACAAAACTATAGCAAGCGGCAACTTTATACAGACAAGTCGCAAAAGCATGAGTTTAAATGGCAGCAACTTTACAACAACATAGTGTTGCAACTTTATCGCTAACAGTAATTCTTTAAATAACTAAAACACAAACAAACAGGCAGCCATCCATTCAAACAAATAAACAAACAACCAACCAACCAAACAACCAGTCAACGAAGTTTACAACTAACAATCATCAACAGCAACAAGAAAAAACCAAAAAAAAGGGAAAAGAATGGAATAAACGGAAATAAAATAAATGGAAACTAATGTTCTTCTAGTTGTTGCTTTTGTTGTTTTATTCTATACAGCAGTTTAAAGAATATAGTCCATATAATGCAACAGTACAGATCACTAAACTAACCCAGAAAATTTTATGAAAAAAAACGCTCAACTAAACTAAACTAAAGCTAAAGTTATAAAGTTTTATAGAAATAACCGCATTAATAGCGTCAAACCGCAAAACTAAATAGCAACACACCGACACCGATACCAACACCAAAGGCAACAACCACAGCCACAGATACAACTCAAACTTAAACTGCTGCAAACTGGAGCAACAGAAACCAAAGTTTAATGCAAAAATTCAATATGAAAATTGTTAATATGTTTTGCTTCTCTCTGTGTGTGTGTGTGTGTGCTTGTTGCTGTTTACCTAAATATTGTACTTTATATTTAAACAATAAAAAAAGTGTTTAATGCAATAACCAAAATGAAAGGAGGGTTAGTATTATTTTTAGTACTTAGTGTTGTCAACTATAAAACTGTGGGAAAAACGTTGGCTTATAACGAATAGAGTTTTTAAAATAGTTGATATTCCTTTTGACTTAGACGATTTTTTGGCTGACTAGTTACGGGTTTAGTTTTCTTTAAGCCTACCCCAACATATCGTCCTGTCGAATAAAGGATGGTTTAATTTTAAGGGCCGATGCTGATTTTGAATAAAACACAAATTATTTAGGAAATTATTGTCATATCTTTTTATTATGATAATATTGGTATGGTTTAATTATGTATGGAACAAAATATCGGCCAAATGGCTGCCGGGACCTCGGCGGCACACCTCCATCCGAAGGTCCAAATTTTCGATGGCCCTGAGGCATAATTAAGGTTCTATTCCGATAATGTGCCGAATTATCTCATCCTCTTGAATTTTTGCTGGCTAATCGATGTTCACCTTTTCTTTCAAATAACTCCAAGGAAAGAAGTCCAGTGGTGTCAAATCACATGATCTTGGCGGCCAATTGACATCGCCACCACGTGAGATAGCACGGCCATAGAATTTGTCGTGCAAAAGAGCCATTATTTCGTTAGCTGTGTTGAAAGTGGCACCGTCAGGTTGAAACCACATATCGTCCACATCGTTATCTTCCAATTTGGGTCATAAAAAGTTCGTTATCATCTCACGATAGCGAACACGATTCACAGTAACTGCCTGACCGGCCTCAGTTTGGAAAAAATACGGACAGATGAGCCGCCAGCCCATACACCGAACAAAACAGTCACTCTTTGTGCGTGCATTGGTTTTTTGACAAGCACTACTGGATTATCATTCGACCAAATGCGGCAATTCTGCTTATTGACGAATCCATTGAAGTGAAAATGCGCCTCATCACTGAAGATGATTTTCTTCGAAAGTTGATCATCCACTCTTGCCATTTCTTGTCATTATTCTAACCATTCACGTCAAGAGGCTTAACTTCTTGAGTCAACTGCACCTTGTAAGCGTATAAATGCAAGTCTTTATGCATAATGTTCATCAACGACGAGCGTGAGAGTTGAAATTGTGGGGCACGGCGACGAGTTGAGGTGGACGGCTCTTCAGCCACACTATCGCAAACAGCAGCAAAATTTTCTGCAGTACGAGAATGCACTGGTGTTTTCACATCTCCTACAGACCCTGTTTGGTCAAATTTTTGCACGATTTTTCGGATTTAACGCACATTTGGACATTTTATTTGACCGAAAACATCACGAAGTGCACGATATGCATTTCGATTTGAACGCCCATTTTAATAATAAGCCTGAATTACTTTTACGCGTTGCTCAAGTTTATCAGATTTAATTTTCATTAAAAATTTTTTCCATTCTTGACTGACGTGGGAATCGAACCCAGGTTTTCATGGACAGGTTGCCCTGACATTTTTGATAGTAACTACACAATCTCTTCAGAGGGGTTTGCCGTTAAACACTCACCGCCATTGACGACGCCTGGTAGTCAATAGTTAAACATGTGATGTTATTCCACTTGGTGGATCGAATTTTGTTGTGAAGGATTATCTATTTGATTGAATTACATGTCCTTCCTTACTTCTTTTTTAATACTTTTTGTCAATGCAGGCAAAAGTACATTTTTCTATTTTTTTTGGTTATTATATTGAACTGTTCATAGTTTTAATCGAAATTTTAATATTTTTAGTGCCTATTTCACCATTTGTATTTAAATATAAATTTTTGTTTTTCATGTCAAAACAAAATTATATGAAACTCTATATTTAAATATGAATGGATATTTAAATACAGTTGGTGAAATTGGCCCTTAACCAGCCTAAAGTTCATCAAATTTAATTTTCATAAAATTATTTTTTTGAAGAAAGGAATATTACAAAATGAAATAAATTAAAATTTATTGATAATTTTTCATTCTTCAATGACAATATACGGGGTAAGATTTAAGAAACAGTTTGTTTGTTTATTTGACACAACAACTAACATAAATTGTGGCATAAGGCACGGATTGATATAAGATTTTGCACAAATTCATTGTATATGACCAGACATCATAGTACTAAATAAAGAAAATGGTCCTTCAAATGATCGTAGGTCTCATATAAAGAATACTCTCGAAAAACCGTTTAGTATTCCTTAACCATAACAAAATTGTTAAAAAAATTTGTGTACGTCAAAGTACAAAAAAATAAAGCCCATTCTGTGAAATCATTTAGTTCAGATGAAGTTTTATATCATTAGAAATTAATGCATTAAATTTTCTGATTGTCGGTCAAATTAAACCACAACTATTAACAAGCCTACCGGGGCGGGGCATCTAACCAATTTTAATACTGACGTCAGTTTTATTTGAGATTGGTTTACAATGTAGAGAGTCATAGCGATGGGTTTCTTCCGCAACCACGTAACTCGATTTTTTCCGATTTTTTGGTTTAACCGGAAAAGTAATCCGTAAATACCGTCTTACAATTTGGCATTTTTTGTTTGTTTGGGGCAATATCGGAATTTTTCCTAATTCTTCGATTATAAAAGTTTCAAATATTCGGTAAAAAAAAAGTATTTTGTCTCTCCTGAAAAATAGTTGTTTTTCGAGTTACGAGGTTGCGGAAGAAAACGATCGATTTAGGGTCCACTCCGAAAATATTTTAAAGCTACGGTCACACTTATTAAATATTTGACCAAATAATCGCAACCCCTACTTTTGTAAACTAATTATACTACTAGACATAGCAGAAAATAGTGTTTTTGTAAGATGTGGTATTAAATCAAAATAAATATTGGAATTTAAGAAAATAATTATTTAGTTTGCTTGTTGGTATCGTTTTTCGTCAACTATTTGACAAGTGTGATTGAAGCTTAACTGGCTGTGGAGGGTATGAAAGTGTAATATAGAATATGCTTCTAATTTGTTTTTTTCCTAGTTTTATAAGTTTATATTCCACTTTCAAGAACTTGTTTGGATTAAAAAGATTTTCTGTCTTATGGACTGTTCATCAATTTCGAACACAGACTTCGTCGCTCAACTAACATGTAAAACAAACAAAAATCAAGTTAAGTGAACGAAGTCTTCGCTCGGGAAGAGATAAACATGCAGTTAGTTTTGGTCTATTTGTCTATTCTTCAGAATTGCAAAAGTCGTAAAAAAATTTCGAGTTTGACTTGGAATAATGAATGGGGAAAGCAGACCCGGTTAATTTTTAATTTTTTGTAATTAAGTGTATAACCTTGAACATTTTCAAAAAGAATTGCAACATTTCAATTTTTTTGTAAAAGGCTGCTTTTTTTAGTTTTTTTTTTACTTTCAAGAGTTCAACTAAAAAAGTTTCTAATAAAATAGTTCATTTTTATTTAAGCAGCTTCTTTTTAAAGTTACACTAACCACTTTTGCAATATATAATTAAGGTCCGTTCATTTCTTTAAAAGTGTTTAAGCTGATTCCATTAAAACATTGTAGTTTCTATGGCATATAATTTTATATAAATTTTTAAAAAGCTTTTGTTTGATATCTGAAAATCCGCTAAATTGTGATAACATCATTTAAGAATAAAAGTAGCAGTGCATTATATTTACACATAAATAAGTACAGTGTAATCTCCGTTTGACAGAGAATAGCGGTGTAGTTTCAACCACGAGCTATAAGGCAACATTGACGTAGCTAAGCGTTATAAGTTACAGCGTTTACGTTGCCTAGGTCATGTTGTGAGAAAAACTGAAGATGCTCCAGCTAAAAGGTCATTTGATTAAGTGATCAGCAACGAATCGTTTTTTTCCCAACTCATACTAAGTGCGAAGTCGACATCATACTCATATACCCAATAAAAAATGGAGCTTCAAACGAAGCAGGTAGTTGTAGTAGTAGTAAGATTTTCTTATTTTACAATAAATTTTTGTTTACAAATTTCATCTTAATTTATAAAATAAGTTCTAATTGAAAATTAAAAAATTTAAAGTAATATTCGACAATGTTTTTATAAAACGTCTGTCGATAACCTTAAAAAATAAACTTTAAAATTATTTAACAAAAAAGCTAATTATATATTTGTGTTAAGAAATTTCGATGATGTAATGCTGACTTTAGATAATCAACCAATCTTTCCCAATCTGTGTAAAGTAAATTCTGGTTTTCAAAACTAACAATTCGGGACTCCTTGAGGACTGGACAAACGTCTAGGAAATGTTCAAATGTTTCCATTGTACCCATATTACAAAGCTTGCATATTTTGTTTTCAGTTGTCGCCCCGAATTTTAGAAATTGTTTTTGTTTTAAATGAAATTTTATATGCGAACGTTAACGTGTGACATCGTGGGATTGGCTGTTAATGTTATATACAGTTATTTTTTAAAATTCTCCCTTACAAACCTGCTTTGTGGTAAGGGAATGCCGTGGCACTTAAAATGTTTTTTTTTATAAAAGTTGTTGCGAGTTCTTTCACTTACTTAACTGCATTTCTGTATGTCTTATTGCGTAGCTCATAATTGTGCGCTTATTTTTTTAAATGTGTCATTAGTGCTTCGCAAAATGATACAACTTTTTTATTGGGTATGACCTCATACTCACATCGATTCAACTCAATCAGCTCATCCATTTACCGTTTTCACACAACAGATCAAACACACAACTTCATAATCAGCGATGCCAGATAAATTTGCCCAAAAATCGTCCACGTCATACATATAACTTTAGTAAACTGTCATTGCCAACTCGTTACATTGCTATTTCGGGGGCAAATATAACAGCCTCGCATTTTGCTTCGACTAAACACATTGAGTAATGTTGAATCTACATCAACCACTACATAAATTTTGCTAAGTATGAGTGCGATCAGTAGCATCAAACTTCTGAGTGAATATGAGTTTTAATAACATTGCAATATGTATGAGTGCGTATAAGTATAAGAAATTATGAGCCCTGATTCAGCTCTACTCACTTTTTCACTACGCATTGCTGATCTCTGTTTGAATGTGGACCTGGAGACGGTTCACACAGAAGGGAAGACAGAGTTCAAGTGAAAGAAGACATCTCGAAACTTGGTGTTACAAATAAGAAAAGAAGAGCAGAAGATCGAAGAGCTTGAAAATCTATTCCACGATCGATTACAGGAACCAATGTCCTGTAATTACCGATTAGGTAAGTAAGTAATCTCCCTTAATCTCCCTGAGGCGATTCCCCCTTTTTGCGGACACTGTTCCCTGGTCATAGCAGCATTCTTAAAGATAGAATTAAGTTCTTTTAAAATGACATTTCCTTCCTTTAATGTTTTCTTCAGTCTCCGGCCATGAGAGATTCTACTGTATATAAACATATGCACACCTACTACACCATCAAACATATAGGGCTTTGCATACCAAATCATTACCAAATGTTTAATTAGAAAAAAAGACAAATTAAAAAGAGAACCAAATTGTTTAAAAGAAGATATGTTTAAATTCTATATGGCAATACATTTTTTAAATTTCAAATATTTTTCTACAAACGAAAACCCCCATACATATAAAAACACTTACACCCTTGCATTGCCACACACAATATGCGTTAAAACAATTTAAGAGAATGAAAGTGATTCTTAAAAGAAAAACAAAAGTTAAGGTGGTTACAATAACGGTGCTGAAGAAATCCATAAAAAGATAAAACAGAAGTTACTGCATCTGTATTAAAACAAAAATATCAAGAGACAAAAAAAAAAAAAAAAAAAGATGCAGAGTATCTAGTTTGAGAAAAAGAGTAGAAATTGTTGCAACACCTGGATGCTATTGCTGCACTAAAGATCATAGGAATTGTTTTACTCCATACTTTCCTAAGGCGACTTTAAGTTTTGTGAACTTATGTGTTGAAATGGCGGTGCAAGTGTTTCTTGTTGTTGTCAGTATCGGCATCGGTGGCTGTTAAGGTGTAACAATGAGCGTATAAAGTATGTATATGTACAAATAGTTGTGTGATAAACGCACACTTACTCACATGTAAAGGGCGTTTTTATATATTTCATATGAAAAGCTAATAAAAGAAACTAATAGAGACAGGGAGTTGCAAGAAACTGTAAAAATTTAAATGCATAGAAAATTCAGTTGTAATCGTGAATTTCTATTATTTGAGCGCAAGGTTTTAAATGTTAGAGTCTAGCGTTTTTTTTCAAGAAAACAAGACACCCTGTGTTTCTCCTTCTTAAAGAAACAAACAAACACACACACATTATCTTTTAAGTATTAAAGATAAGACTTACAAACATACACACACATGGAAATGTTCATTTAGTTTGTAGCTGGGAAATGTGCTGGTTTCAGAAAGTATATAAACAACATCTGTGTGACTTTTGATAACTATTTACTTGTGTGTCTATGTGTGTATGTATTTGTATGTGTGATTGTATATTTTTGCCACGTTGTGGTTAATATTCAATAAACGCAAAAACTAAACACTCGATCTCTTTAAGTGTATTCAGCAGAACTATTTTATTTTATTTTTGGTTTACTATTCATTCTTAACTTTTATCATACCTTAACGCTACTCCAGATATTAATACCAAACAAACACACTTACCCATTATATTGCACATACACATTTATGGTTACATGTACATATGTATTAAAGTATATTCCAACCAATTTTATATAAAATGTGTATGAAGATTTGTAAGAGAACTACTTGCAACAAAAATCCAGGAATGCACCGAAAGAAAAAAATAAAAATGAAAATAAAATAATAAATTTAAAACAATCAAGTTTTATGCAATTTACTTTTGGATGTAAAAATATAAAAAGCAAACGTAGCGGCAGGAGTAGAGTTTCCTGATGTATTCCTGTACAGTGGTAAGGAAAACAGTGGTTAATAAGTCGTAAAACTAAAAAAAAATCTTGGAAATAAAAGAGATCAGAATCGCTAAAAACAAAAGGCAAAGAAAAACCAACGATATTTAATTTCACTGGTCTACAAATTTGGAAAAAATGAACCGCAGAAACGAAGCATGCTTTTTAACTAAACGGGGTGCGCTGAATGCGAATCTGGCATAAAAATTGGTCCATCACGTCTATTTCATTTTTTTATCGCATGCTGGCAATACTGTAAAACAATCGATACTGACACTAGAATTTCAAAATTATTTATTTGACAGAAGCCCACATTCATTCTAAATCTTCGTGATAGTTACGTCTAAGCATACCAGGGAGATCGTTTGTTACTGATTCAAGCTATTTTTACTTTGTGTGTGGTAAATATTTGGTTGGGAAAAAGGCAGTCAGAAACTTGCACAAATTTTGGAAAGCATTTGCATTTTCTTCCTTCACATTAAGATTTCTTTCCACAAAAGCTAGGTGCAGCGAGCGACGAGCAAGGGGAGCGTGCTCACCAAGATGTAATGAAAATTTAAAAAAATTGTCAAGGATTTTGGGACAAAAGCATGCTGGGAGACTATTGCTGGACTCTAAAACGTGAAACCGAAACAACAAAATACAAACGACGTTCAAAAAACGTCATTCACTTTTGAAAATTCATTGATTTTTAAATAAACTAGCGATTGAAAAACAAATAAAAACAATTTTTTGTGTCTCGAAAACCTGACGTGATATAGAGAAACCAATTACAGATTCGAATAAAATCGGTGCACACAAATTTCATAAATAACGATCGTACTGAATTCTATTGAGCAATAACTTCATGTTTTCTTAGGTCTCTTTTATTATTATTGCGTGAGTTAATGGCATTGATTTCCATTACATATTTAGCATATTTTGCTTTCAGACTCAGTTTGAGTCAGTCAATAAAAAGTCCCCAAACCTTTTGATCCTCAAGCAGCTTTAGAGAGTCAGTGCTATAAGCCAAGTCTTGAAAAACGAAATACTTTTGTAATTTTTTTTAACAGATTCCTCTGTTGTAATCTGAAGTCCAAAAGTTGGACTTTAAATTGAAAAAGTTCCAAGTCGCGGACAAGATTATTAATTTTAGATTGGTTAAATACAAATGGTTCTTCTGATAACCTAAATGAACTGCTAATGCAAAACATTATTTTATTTTTCAGATCGGGATTGGGAAATATCAAATAACTCGTCTGCTTGTTTTTCCGAAGAAGGAACTGGCGTTGTTAATTCTTTATTGAGAGGAAATGCCCTTTCAACCGAAGGAACATCAGAATAATTTATTTCATATTTAATTTTTATTGAAAACCTTTTGATATCTGTTACGTAACAATAGGAGTTATGTATGTGGATTTGTTCTTCCTTGCAGATCATATGCTGACTTAATCATAAAAATTATTTATCCACCTTCAACCAACCTATCAGAGCTTTTGTACATGTTTTGCAACATAAATTTGCACTTTAACATTTCTCTCCTTATCGTCCATTTCAAATCCCAAATAATGATAGTGGAGTTTTTTTTATAAAAGGTGATGTAAGCAATTGCAAAATTACCTCAAATGTACCAAAAACAGTTTGACGAGTTTTTACATAGAAGTGTCAAAATAAAAGCTATTAAATGTTTGTAGCATCCTTAAATATTTATATCAATAAAAATAAGAAGGAAAATATCATTTGTCAGAAAATCAATGAAAACTACGAAGTAACTCTTATGCTTTTATAACTTTTGACAAAAGTTGTTAGTGAACTAATTTAAGACAATCACTGCAGTTGCGCATGTTAGCTAAACACTATAAATGCGATGATTTTAGTGACATAACTAAAAGTCATGTCGTTTTAATTTTTGTTATCCGCCGTCTAGTCACTTTTTACAATTCTTCTTTGTAAAATTTTTTTAAATTCTTGGAAAATGGTCGCATTTGTAATTGTTTAATCGTGTAATCTGATTTTTTTATGCAGTTTCATTGATGAAAACACCAAAAAAATGGAACTCCCGAAAAATTTAAACTTAAAATTTCATTTTAAGAAATTAATGTCGGTTTAATAAAAACGTCAAAAAACCAAATTTTAAAAACAAAAAATAAAAAAATATAACACAAAATGTGCGTAAAAAAGTGAAATTTGAAAAACTAATTTGCTGAGATTATTCCAAGAATTTGTTGTTTGTGATGTGTTGCTTGTATAAATGCACAAAAGCAGCGCAAGTTAACGAAACAAAATTGTTGGAAAAATATTTTGGACAGTTCATTTGCGAGGGCGTAAAAATGCGCAGTTTGCACAGATGGCAAGACTTTTCAGAGTTAAATGAAAACCCTTTTTATACAATTTTGTGGTGTGTTTAGAAATGTCTACAGACTTACTAAATGTACATAATGTACCCAATAAGTATTGTATGTCTCGTCTCGTATAACAAAAATGAGAAAAATTACTTATTTTTCCCAAAAATCTTTTAAATCAGAAAAATGTCGAAGTTCAAATCTTTTTCAATCAAAAGTGTGAAAAGATGGCAAAACTAAAAAAAAATAGTATAAAAAGATGTTTTCATTGCGTATGATTAATATAAATTTAATAAAAGTACATAACATAGTACTCATACGCAATACTGTGATGGGAATGGGTCAAAAAAATTTTGTAACAAAAAAGGGAAGTACAGTGAAAACTCCGTAAAGTGGACACTCTCTTTAGCGGACACTCCCTTTTAGTGGACAAAAACTCTGAAACATAGCCCCAAAAAATAATTTTCATCTGAATGAGCCTCCGATAGGTGGACACTTCCTTATATGGACATGGACAAGCATTTTGTATATATTTTGGTTGAAAACCCTCCATTATGTGGACATCTTCATAAAATCGCCGAAAATTTTTGAAATGTTTTTGTATAATTTTTTTTTATCTGCTAACTCTGAAGCAACTAAATATATGTGCATGTTTGTTTTGTTGTCAAATTAACTTATTGGTTTTGTGTCAAAAATGGCTTCACAGCGAAAGTGTGAAAAAAGTTACTGAAATAGAAAACTGGGTGATGTAGCTAACAAAACCACAAATACTATTGAAGGTCTGAAATATCTTCATAATGTAAAACAATTCTTATTGGCTGATTTTAAGGCATATAACTTTTTAAAACAATTGCAAAGCTGTTTGCAATATCGTATTATTGCCGAAAAAGAAGCCAATTTAAAACAACTTTTTTAAATCGATTTGAAATTATAAATTACAAAACATTATTATATAGTAAATATGTATGTCCATATTAATGAAATTAGAATGATCTCTTTTTGTTTTTGGTATTAAATAAACTACAAAAAAAATAATATGCACTTTTTATTAGACCTCCCCTTAGGTGGACACCTCTCAATAATGGACAAATTTCAGGCGGCCGCAGCTGTCCACTATAGAGAGTTTTCACTGTATATACTAATTACCTAACAATTACCTATATACATATACATATGATCCCATCGATCCTATAGGCCCTCAACAATTACCAAACCTCTCTTAAAATCATACATATTTTAATTTGATCAGATTTATTTTTATTTTATTTTTTTTTTATATATTATTTTTTATGCAACAGCAGTTTTTAACTTCCATTTTTTTTCACTCAGAGAGTTTTGGTATTCAGATAAGTGATAGTGTTTCGAGTTTGCTGATTGAAGTAATTTCTAAATAAAGTCAAGAAGGTTGATCCCTACAAATTCAGTTGAATTAAAGAGGAACATTAAATTTTTACTTAATTTTCTTTTTCGTGCTACTTTGTTCACGACACAAGCGTCTCTACAACATTCGTCAGCAATCTTCTGTTAAATGTTTCATAGTGTTAAACGGTCGTACTTAACGATCAAATTTAACACCCTCAGTAAAAAAGTAGTAAGAAAATTATTTTGGTTATGCGGTCGGACAGCAAGACAAATTGAGGGATCCTCACATCTTTTGTATTTAATGCGGGATCGGCCAGATTTGTGAAAATATAAAAGTTCTTACCCCTCTATTAAGATTGTAACTTTAGTTCACAAAATTCTTGCGGAAATTTATTAGCGCTTTCAAAATTTATTAAGCGCTTTATAGTTTTTAAGTTTCAAATTTTAATGCTACACATTTTGATAATTTGACTTTAATTGCCACTGTAACTGGAGTTCAGTAACAAATAAATTTGTAACATTTAAGCAACGTATGTACAAACATTGCAGAGTCATATCGACACCAACACAAACAGAAACGCAACTGCTAAAGCACCAATAGCAACACTGGCAAGGTGTAAAAAGTAGTTAAAGAAAAAGATGAAGTAGAAGAAATACAACTAAAAATAACAATAAATGTTTGTGCAACGTAACGAACTTTATGCTCCACAATGCATGCACTGAGTTAAATTTAAAGGCTTCCATTGCTCCTCTAAAACATTTAAACTTCCTACAGATGTTGAAAGTAGCAACAATCATAGCAACAACAATCTCAAATATTAGTTGAGTTGCTACAACGATACTTATGTTAGATGTAGTGGAAGTAGTTTTAAAAATTCATATTATGGAAGCTTTTCAGGGTGTTGAAGCTGCTGTCTGCTTTTGGCAACAGCAGCAACGACAGTTGTAGTTGGTATTGTTCGAATTAACGGGTTCGAAATGTTTCATGCCACAATGTTGAAATTGAAATTATACCTTTGAGGGAATTATTTACTTGTTGCTGTTGTTGCAAGTGTAGTTGTTGTTTACTATTGGTGTTGTTGTGGCTGTTGTTTGCACTAGAAGGATGTCCAAAGCAATTGCATGTTAGTGTTACCATTTGCTATTGATGATGATTATGAAACACCTTTTTAACTGCAGACTTGCAACCTACATACACATTCATACACAAACAAACAAAATGCCATGCTAAGCCTTATTAACACACACACACACACGCACACTAGCGCTCTCATACAATTTAATACTTACCCAGCGGTAAAACTTTGAAGACCTTCTTACTTCAGGCCTTTTTGAAGGCCTGATTAAAAAATTGTTTGATTTAATTACTATTCTTATGTAACTGCTAAAGAATGCCTCATAGAAGGCCTCTGCTCTCTGGTATAAAAGATAAGATACACCTTCCACACTCGCTTCTATGGAAGCGATAAAAGAAGGAGTAACATTTTTTGTTTTGTTTTTCTTTGCACACGCAAAAGCAAAAGAGTTCAGATTCCTTTACAAAAACAAAGTAACATACATACATAATAAAATAACTTCCAAATGAATACAATAACGTAAATCTTTTTAGTTGATGTTAAAAAGAGAAAGAGTAAAATTTTTTGTTCTGTTTTTTCGCCAAAGCAAAAGCGAAAGAATTCAGATCCCGTTATAAAAATAAAGCTACATACATATTGAAATACCAAGTGAAAACAATAATGTAAATCTTTTTAGTTGTGTTTTGTTCATTGAAGAAGAAGGTTCTGTGTAGGGATGGACACTGTAAAAAAACATCGATGTTTTTTTCGATGCGATGCGAATGAAAATGGTCAGGCAATTTCCATTAG
Organism: Pollenia labialis; assembly: GCA_949318255.1. Lineage (NCBI taxonomy): Eukaryota > Metazoa > Arthropoda > Insecta > Diptera > Polleniidae > Pollenia > Pollenia labialis. The sequence goes on along the minus strand of OX439139.1, from coordinate 6,563,371 downwards.
AACCGATGCACTTTTTACAAGGATGGTCCGAAAGGCCTTTTAAGAGCCATTAATTAAAAGGCCTTTTAACATTCCTTTCTTAAAACCCCTTTAAGATAACCTTTATTCTAAAGCCTTTTAACAGTCCTTCTCAGGAAAGCCTTCTAAGAGCCATATATTTGAATGCCTTTAAGAAGCTCTGGCGAAAGAAAGGAAAGCGGAAGGCCTTCTCCGCAATGACAACGCGTGTAAAAAAGATATGAGTATGGAATGGAGCACGAAGGCCTTGTACACCCAAAAGAAGGAGTACAGAGGCCTTCTAGAAGGCCTTCGTACTCCTTCTTTTTCCCGCTGGGTACTTGCTCATTGACTCGCTGCTCTCCTAAGCATATTTGCTCACTTTCTTTATTTGATTTGTAATAATGAGTGTTTGAAGGTGTGCGTGCATGTGCTTTTTTGTATGTATAAGTAGTAGTTGCTTGTAAATTCTTTAGTGTTAGTGCTTTTATTATAGTCAAACATTGTTTCCAACACCTTTATTATTGTTCTTCTAGCCATTTAAGTTTTTTTGTTGTTGCTGGTAGCTCTAAACTATATTTGTTGTTGTTTTCTTATAATTGTATGAGTTAAAATTTCAGTTTTTGTTGGCTCATTAATTATTAAGAGTTGTTGGCATGCCACCATGTCTTTACATCAACAGCCATCAAACACAGTGGGAGATTAAAAAAAAATTTATTAAAATCAAATATTAACCAAAAGATAGAATGATTTTAAAGAAGTCTGGAGATAAAACGTTATTTTTTTTTTTAATTTCCTAAGCTTATCCCGCGAAGCTTTATGCTTGTCTGCAGGAAAGAAACCAGAGTCTCAGGCGGGAATCGAACCCGCAACCCCGGCGATGATAGACTAGCTCACTACCAGCTAGTCTACCGGGGTAGCGAGTGTACTTTATTGAATAATATGGATCCAAGGAGCAGAATATAATATCTCGTCGGTGTGATGCCACTACTCAAATTTGAAACTAAAACTAGACTAGCTGCTAGTATATGCTTTTTGTTTGACAATTGTGTTTCTTAAAGAATCTTTGGTGTCAGTTCGCTTCCCTCTAGGGTCACGAATCTTCAGTTGTTTTTTATAAGACTCGTTAGATACTATTTATATCTCAAACGATTCCCTCTTCGATTAATTTAAGCGTCTTTCACTGTTTGTGGAAGTATCTCACAGAGGAATAAGCTCGTGTAACAGTTTCTGCCATGCGAGGAAGCTTTTACGATGAAAAAACAAAAGCTCACTAAAAGATTTCCAGTAGACTTTTACACGATTGAAAATGCCTGCTGGGTGCACTCTGCCTTAGACATCTTAAATTTCATTAATATTTAACTTATTTTTTTTTCTTTTCCATCCCACTGTATACCGTTTTTCTGGCTCTGGTTTTCTTGTAAATTTCGTTGTTCGTACGATTTTGTTTTTATAACTGCATCACTTTGTTTGACGGCTGAGAGTTTCTCTATTGGTATGGTTAAGCGTTAAGCAATTTCATGACCAGAATTCATTATTTTTGTTTAATTTGTTGTTAAAAATTATAACTTTGCTGCTAAACAACGCCTTTAGACGCAAACTTTTTAAATTGCCCCTTTTCTTTAGAGTTTTATAATATTTACATATTTATGCGTGTTGCAATGGCAGAGCTACCAGATCAATTTGTATTTTTTTTGACAAAACTTAAAAATTAAAAAAAAATTGCATAAATATTATTTTTCCTTGATTTTAAATTAACTCTAATAAATTATACTCAAATTTAGTTTGAGCATCCAATTCCGTTTTTCTTTGTAATTGGTAATAAATTCTGACAGGGATTACTTGGTAATACGTAAAGTAACTGATTTTGTACTTTGGAGTTTATGCCATGTACAAATATAACAGAAACAGAAATCCTTTAAATCTGGCAAGTTTATAATTCTGTTTAAGTTTGTTCACTTACACAGAGGGGGCAAATTATTTAAATGTTAATTAAATATTCACTTTACTATACTTAATGACTTTTGGCGAGGAAGAATAAAACTGTTTTTTTTTCAAATACCAGCATACGGTTCCCTTCGTCGGTGTTGAGTTGATATGAAAGAAGATTAACAATAATTATTTATGTTTCAAATAAGCTGAAACTAATTGTACATATTTTGTTACAATTTGTAAGTGTTTTTAGCAGGTATTTATAAATGCAGAAGGATAATTCAATTACAGGTGTTTCCTGGAATAACATGCCTCTCAGTCTTAGACACTCAAAAAAGCTCTGTAAAATAAACAATAATTCAAAATTGTCTAAGAAAATCTCTTTTGATGAAGACAATTAAGAAGAATTAGGAAAAAGCTGTCCCAGTTAAGAGCAATGGTGTTATTTATATTTGGAAATATACACAGAAAACAACAAAAACTGATTTAAATTAAAAAATTGTGACATAACTTAATTAAAAAATTAATTAAATTTGCACCAGTTAACAAATTAAAAGTATCAATTAAATATTTTTTGATATTAACAACATTTTCTTCAATTATGTTGTTGATATAAGAAAACGTTTAATTCGCTTGATTAAATTTTTAACTAAATATGGTTTTATTTTTGATTAATGGTTTAATTGAAAAAAACAAGCATTTTTTTCTGTGCACGATTGATAAAAGCTTAAATTTTGATTCGCAAAATCGTTCCTGTATAACCTAGAAATTTTAATTTTTTTTTATTCCTTCCGCTTAAATTAAGAAAAATAATTTACCTCGCAAATATATTTAGACAAAAGTTATTAAGCCGACATTTTACGAGCTATAACAAACCAAGAAAAGTTCAGTATTATCAATTTATTTCAGAAAATATCACAGTTTTTAATGTTTTCTCATTCGAGCCATGACCGCAGAAGCAACTTATTCGAAATAATTTTCAATTTTTGATTTTTTTAATAAATTAATTAATTTGCAAAACTTGCATTATCTCCTAAAATTTTATGGTCATACAAGCTACCGTTACGACTTTATAGCAAAAACCATTTTAGCTTAAGCGCCATTTCTAGTATGTTTTCTTTTTTTTTATAATAAAAATAAACAATCTCCTGTAAAATTTTGTTTTTGTAGCTTAAAAATTTCCTGCGGTTAGGGCTCGATACATTTCCTTTAACTCTTGGTGGAGCGTAGCGCTATAGCAAAAGGGCGATAGTAGTTCTATTTTTGGTAAGCATCTTCAGTTCATTTTAGGATTTTTCCATAAGATTTTTTTCGGCATTGGTGTTGAGTCGATAAGAATATCTTGGTCCCGGTTCGTGGTTCCTAGGCCCTTGTGGGGTAGTTCACAGTGTTTTCTAAAACGTTTCTTTTACTTCCTTCCGTAGAGTGTGGCCTATCCATAGCCATTTTTGTCTTCTGATTTCAAAAACGATTGGTGTTTGATTTGTTGTGGCAAATATTTGTTGATTTGATATTGTTTGGTGCCACTAAATTTTCTGATCTGATCGAAGGCAGCGGTTGGTCAAAGTCTGCAGTTGTCTGGCAAATGCTGTATTAGCGCCCAGGATACGCCCCATATAACTTTACCTTGGAGTTTTAAATTTTAAGCTTAATTTTAACTAATATAAAGTTAGAAGCCCGTATTTTTTCAAGTTGGAAGAAGGTGCCTCTGGTCCTATTTATGCGGGATGTGAAGTCTTCCTAAGTCTCACCACTTGGCGTTATCATACTTCCTAGATAGGAAAATTATTTTGCTTGTTTTATGGGTTCATTGTAAATGTTAAAGGAGGTTGCATTCTCAGCCGCAGTCAGATGTTCTGTCGGGAATACAATATCATCTAAGCATGTTAGTTTTTCAAGATGGCCGAGCATAGCCCAGGAGATAGCCCTATTATCTTTGATAGTCCTAGAATGCCATCCGGCACTACCGCGTACGTAAAGATTGCATCAATAATTTTGCTTGAATTTTAAATCATATAAATCTTGTTTCTATTACACCTCTATCAGTTTTAATAAAATCATTCATGGCAATTTGTGAAAAAAATTTTACATTTTTATACAAAAAACTATAACTGACTTTAAGCAAATAACATTTTCCCCGAAATAAATTAAATTTTTAAAAGGAATTTTATATATTTTTTTTTGCAATTTAAGAAAAATTTTTGTGCTAAATAATTTTTATATTTTGATACACATCGACAAAACTAACAATATTAAACACGAAAATTATACCTACACACTCACACACACACTTTTGCCAAAACATTTATTTAACACATTAACACATGTGTGTTTGTGTGTAGAAGTACCCTGCAAATAATATTGATCAATTTTGATCAAATGGACTACTCCATGGACTGGTCCGATGTAGTGCAAGCATGGACCATGTCATTGTTAAAAAGTGTTTGTAGTGAGACGACATGTTTTCGTTTTTAAACGAAGTTCAAACTAATCCTCTTGTGTATACAATAGAGTGGTTTTAAGACTACTCCTTTGTAATCCAAAGCTGGGTTATATGGTCCTGTCCTAGGCCATCGTAATGTTAAATATACCATGTTTTTTTCCATACGTTTGGGTTACTTTTGGACTGGTCCTAGTCCCTTGTGGGCTACATTTTGCACGTGTGTTTGGACTAGTCCTATTATTTGCAGGGAAGTGTTGGCTGTTGTAGCCACCGCTTTAGAGCTGTATAATGTAAAAGACTATTAAACAAAAATAAAGAACGGAAGTTGCAAAAAGGCGATAACAACAATTTGTTCAATAACACAATTGTGGATGTATGTGTTTGAGAAATAAAAGTAACAACAACAAAAATCAGCTAACCAACACTGTAGACCATAAAAGAACAACAACAAAAATAAACGAAAACATTCATTTGTCCAAAACATTTCCCATTGCCACTAGAAGTTGTAGTATTTTTTGTAGTTTTGAAATTTTTGTTGTTATAATTTGTTTTTAGTTTTTGTTACTAATGCAATAAACAGAAAAGGCTGTAAAAGTTTGGTCTATACGAGGGTAACCTCCAAGAGTTGAGAGCAATCGGATATGTTCACGCATAAAACTTTCTCATATTCTCGATTTTTGCATATCCTTTTCGTAAAGTAATGAGGGAAACATTCCCATACTTTCCCTGGTCTCTCTCTTATCAACTTAATGATTATTTTTTTTAATTTGTTTTCGCTTGCTTAAGGGAACTTTACACTTTCACACAACTCTTAAGTATTTCATAATAATTTGTAAGATAGAAATCTAACTGGTTTTTTTCGGCTATTAAAGAATCTAATTAAGCTTGTTTTTGCACTATCACACATGGAACTAAAACTTCATTACATATTTTAGTATAAAATTATAGTATGTATTTTTGATTAGAAACGAAAAACGATGAAGTCGTATTTAACATTAAGCAATTCAATTCCTCCCATAATTTAATACACATCAGCTAAACTTTTCAATCTATCCTCGTTTCAGATCAAACGTATGGAACACAAATACATTTTATATTAGCATTATACCCAAAAATTCATACCGACACACATCCGCGTAAGCATACCTTCATATGGAGACATTTAAGGATGGGAAATCTAAGGCAAAAATTCTAGAAAATACTAAAAAGAAGGTTTTGAATAAAATATGTATGAAGTAAAATTTAAAAATAAGGCTATGAAAACCCATAAACTAGCAATAATATTTAACTACAAAAAAAGCAAGACAATACATTTAACACAAAATAGCTACAAAAAAGGGATAATCAACATTTATTTTCACTTGAATTTTTTTTCAAGTCTGTTTCTAAACCATAAAACAGCTCGCCATATATGAAATCTCTGGTTAGCGGCAGGTTAAGGTGTAAGCAAAAAAAGTTGCTTTTGCAGAATATAAAAAAAAAAAAATTTCTAGCAAAGTAAATGAATGCGAAAGAAAATGTTTAAGCGTAGCAAATAGTATATGGCTGGAAAAATGTATACGGAATTTTCGATAATCAATTACTAAAAGCATGCATATAATGCCCTGAATATATGCCACATGTGAACATTAAAATGCTGCAGCTATAGTGGTTAGCAATACTTTGTCCGCCGAAACCTTAACACACATACAAGTGACCTTAAAAAGCCCTGCTGTTTCTTTGTGTGTGTTATTGAAATGTATGAGTGGCGTGTCGCAATTATTTTTTTTTTTGGCATGAGTAAAAATACTGGCTAAAACAAGGAATCTGACTATGGGACACAGCTAAGAGCTTAAGTGGTTTGTTAACCACTCCATTTACTTTAACCCTTTTGGGAGAAATCGGATATTGGGAACAGGTTTCTTATACACCCAGAGAAAAAACATCTTCCAAAACGGTAACCTCCAACACAACTATGTTTGTTAATTATGGCTAATGAAACCATATTATGCTTAATTTAGTCCTCAAATAAGAAATTGCAAACATGTTATGGTTTCCTTATAACATGTTTTAGTTAATAATAACAAAAATATGTTTGACAAGTATAAAAGCATAACTTGAACAAGTTGCTCTTGGAAAAGAGAAAAATACTATTGTAGGACTTAACTTAACAAATGTTAGTGGTAAACAAATTATTGCCATATGTAACCAAACCATGTTTAGAGGCACCCGTTTTATTGTAGTTGCTTCTCAATGGAGGACTTATTTACCAATATTACGATTTCCATTGGTTATGGTTACATTAACTTTCAAATCCCAGTAAAAACTTCGCCTACTTTTATAAAATGAATAGCTTCTTTCACTCATTATTTAGTAGCTTTCTTCTATATAACTACTATAAATACTTCTATAACTACATATTTTTCAGTTGTATGTAGGTAAAAAGTAATGACTTCCATAAAAATGCGTTCATTTTCGGGACATCCCTTGTAAAATACATTGGTTCTTTCAGTAGAATTGGAAGTAGTATTTTTACTTTTTCCTGATTACTTAACATATTATTCTTTCATTTTCATTAAAAACGTGACTAAATTGAAAAATGTTTTTTTTGCGTGTTGTTAAGATTAAGTTCAGTTCAGATCTAGTTCAGTTCCAGTGCAGTCCTAGTACAGTTCTGGTTAAGTTCAAGTTACGTTCTAGTACAGTTCTGGTTAAGTTCTAGTTAAGTTGTTGTACAGTTCTAGTTCAGTTCTAGATCAGTTCTAGTTCAGTTCTAGTTCAGTTTTAGTTCAGTTCTCGTTCAGTTCACTAGTGTGTTTTGTTGTTCACGTGAGAGTTGTTATTTACATGTGTGTTCTTTAAGTGGGTATTATTGTTTACGTGCGTGTAATTTTCTACGTGTGTGTTGATGTTTACATAAGCTATTGGCTGCTGTTGCTTAAATTTGAGATTAAACTCACGTGTGTTTTTTGTTCTAGTTCAGTTCCTATTTATATCTAGTTCAGTTCTTATATACATCTAGGTCAGTTTAATGAATTAGTGAGTTTTGTGGGTTAAAATCATGAAATTGCATGCCTTTTATAAACGTGCTGTGTTTAAATTTATATTAAAAACTACTACTCGTACACTCTGGTATTTGTTTGTTTCTTTTACGGGAATAAATGTATTGGAACTTTTTTTGTAGTCCATGTTAATAAATTTCCTTAAAACATTTTTGGGTACCTAATGGCGTTTACCTTTATACCAAAGAACATTAAAAAAAGTCTTTAAAATTGTTTTATTGCTTTAAGCTTTTTGATAAAGGATATTTTTCATAAAGGTATCGTTAAATAAAATTTGCATTCAATAAGTATTTTAAATACTTTAGCATTTTTAATATAAAAGTTTTAGGTAAGGAAATTCCAAGTTTTTATTTTTATAAAAAACTTGTTAATCCTTGAACTAATATCTTTCATAAAACGAGACGCACTATAAAAATGCCGTAATGATTAGGTTTTAAATCATCCTTTAAGTCATAGTTAAGATTTCCGGCCATTCAAACGGAAATAATAACAATTTCCGAGTAAAGTGTATCGCTTTTGTAATGTTCAGGGCAAGTTTTTTTAGATTTTAGCTTGCAAAATAAATTGCTAAGCAGTTATAGAAAATGTATTTTTTTATAGTTATGCATATTTTGCATTTAAACAAGCACTTTATTGTTAAATAATATAATCGTGACGTTCTACTAGTTAAGGGTCTTAAGGAAAATTAGATACTACTACCAGAATTTGTTCCAATCAAGACTTTACACAATAATTTTCAATATACTAGCGTTTTCCCAATGGTCAAAATTTGAACATAAATTTTTATGTAAATATGACGAAACATATGAAACTATATAAAGTACATCTAAGTATGTGAGAATTAAAATGATTTGGACATTTAATTTTTCCGTCTTAGTGGACAGGCTTTGCGAGGGATCAACAATCTTCAGTCCATATGTTATCTTCCATGTGAGTCTGTGAATGTTTAATTTGATATTTTAAGTTCAATTAATTGTAATAAAAATATTAGAATGTATCAATTGACAAATAAAAAGTATCAAAAAGTCTCCTCTTATAGACTCTCATTTATTCCCGACATTGCATATTTAATTGTATGTTTCTTTGTCTAATATTGACGAAAATGGATCAAAGTACAAGATGAAGAAAGAAAAAGTAATAAAAGCCTTCCCTAAGTGCTGGTTCACACTCTTCAAGTCTTGGCCGTCAAGTCTTGCGTTTTTAGAAGAGATAGGAAAAGAAGTGGCATTCTCTATTGCCTTCTCTCCTTAAAGTCCAAGACTTGACGGCTTAAACCTGAAGAGTGTGAACCAGCACTTACTTATTCCTATTCGATTAGGACCATGCATGATCCAAAAAACTTTATGTAGTTGAAAAAAAACAATTTTATTTATTTGTTTTACATATGTATGTGTTAGTAGTATAACTCCGAAAATATTGAACAGATTTTAATAAAATATTTTGTGCACTTCTGTAAGTAAATACCTTACAAATGGTGTATTTTTTTGGTGTTCTAGTCGTGGGGCAAACTGAGGATGAAAGCGTTTTTAAGTGTTTTGCCTTTGCCGTTTTATATGTATATACATGTACTTATTATATTAGTCTGTGGCATGGCAACTTTATTTTTCATTATGCTTTAAAATTAAAATTGTCCTTTATAGCGACTTTATACTTGTGGCTTCATTAAAAAAATTTACTTTTATTAGCTGCCAATTTTTGACATAAAGAATACATATAACTGCAAAATACAAACAGCCTTCATAAGTATTCAATCAGAATTGAGTTTTCAACTTCAGGCAAAAATCCCAAAGTCCATAATTAAAACGTCAGCAGTAACTTAAAATTTTCTAACCTTTTTCTAGTTGTTTTAATTTTGTACTTTCTTTTGTTTTTAAATTCTCTGTTCACAAAATATATGAAATTAAATAAAAGTATGGTGGCATTGTTGGGAGAATAACTGCCTGTTTTTAGTAAAAGAAAACATGTGAGTGAGTGAGAAACAACAATAAATAAAGAAAATTTGTTTTTCTTTTCCTTAAAATTTCTCACTCATTCACTTGTTTATGTTTTCCAATAACAGGCAAATAAATAGATTTAATTTCACGACAAATTTTTATTTCAAAAAATATGGAAAATGTGTTCTCGACGCAGTTCAGTTTGAACACTTACTCTATCTCTGATATGGTCACCTTTATGAATTGACCTTGGTCTGTGCCATAAATGAAAATTTTAATTAAAAAAAAAAAAACATAAAAAAAATTATTTCCCATGATTTTAAATTAAATTTTAATAAAAGTTTAAGTTTTGCTATGCATGCTTTTTTTGTATTTTCTTTCACATATTTCCAGTTTTTTGAGCATTTTCCCTTGCATATTTTTGTTTATAAAAACTTGCCCTAAAATGACCAGCAGTTGTAATTAAACAAAAAAAGAAGAAAGACAAAGAAGAGACAAACAATTCTAACAAAACCATCCAAAGAGTGGTACAAAACGTAGAAAAAAAATACTGTTAATAAAAGACGTGTTTGAAATAAACACAGTGAAGAAATAGAATAAAAGATGATCGGTTTCTTTTAAAAGATTGTCATTTCGAAATAAAAAAAATTTATTTAAAAAATAAATTCTAAAGAATTTTTGCCAAACAAGAAATCCCGTTTCAAAATATCCCGGTATTTTTCATAATTTGCAAAATCCCGAAACCCTGAAATTTAATATCTTAAATCCCGGGATTATCAGGATTATTTTAATCCCATTTTATACCAGATAATAAAATTTTTCTACCTGTTGTGTATCGGTTTGCTGTCCTTGATGAGAATCAAACATCAAACAAGTACAAGCGTTGCCAGCCAGAGGGTTTAATATTCCCAAGTCAAAAGGAATGATGAAATGCATGGAGAATATTAAGTTAGAAATTATTAATATTAAAGAGCAGAGATATAAACTCATATACATAGGTATTGTTATATGAAAATGTTTAGAAAACTGCTAACCAAATATGACATTCTTTAAAAATACGTCGGAAATGAGAAAAATCAATACTACTTTGAAAATATCTTTGTTCAAAAATATTTTTTTGAGAAAGAAAATACTTTTGGGAAATATAATTTAAAAAGAACCTTTTAAGAAAATTACGCTTTTAAAAAATGTGTTTTCGAGCTAAATTGATTGTATAAATTATTAACCATAGAAAAATAAGAACTTTGTTTAAGGTACTTTTTTGTTTTTTATTATTTTGATGAAATACCATTCCAAAAAATTTCCTTTTAAAAAATTTACAATTTGGATAAGCTGAAGTTTTTAAAAAGTTTCTTTTTAATTTCAATTAATTTTCTATGTTTTATAAACGAGAACTATATTTTAAAACTTTTCTTAAAATTAAAAAATTGATTTTTTTTTAAGAAATTTCATCTTCAGAAATATTCATTTTGAAAAATTACCTTAATAATAAACAATTTCCTTTTTAAAAATAAAATACTTTTGTATTTGTTTTTTTGCCAGTTTTGGCGAGAAGTACTTTTTAAAAGTTAGTTCCATTTATCTCGTAAAAATTTCACTTAATTTTATCTTTCGATAAATAACCTGTAAGTTAAATTTTGTCCTTTAATAATCCATCATTTTTTTTTTTCGTATTTTATTTTGTACCAAAAAAGCTTTGCTTTGTTAATGCATAAGATTAATTAATTAAATGTTTGTTTTTTCTCATTTTCCTTTTTGTTTATTGTTTTGCTGTATTTGTTTATGGTGAACACCAATCATCATCATTATTGTCACTTTTTTGTGAAAACGAATTAACAAAAATAATAAATAAATTAATTTATTTGCCGGAAAAGGTTTTTGTGTCGTTTACATGACGTTGCCGCTGTGTTTGGATTTAACGCGGTTGTGGGATTTGGTTGCTCTTTGTTTTTTTTTTTATTTAGTTATTTGTTACAGAAAAATCGATTAATTTTATTTAGCAATTGAAATGACCACATAATCATTTAATAGTTAAAGTAAAAAAAAAATACTTTTGCACACTAAGGCATTAACAGAGCCACCTACCTACCCGGCATTCATAGATAATTTTTTTTTAAATCAGTTCACTGAACTATTTACTTGGGATGAATTAAAGCTTTTTGATAAATTTTTTGGTTGAAAAAAAGACTCGAAAATTAATCAAGCTTTTGCACAAAAATGTACTTACTGAAGCAAGTAAGAAATTATAGCCGGTCAAGCACGCCTATTCAACACACTACACTTTTGCATATTTTGTTCTCTATTTGATTCTTAAAGCAAACGAAAGTGATGCTGAGTCGACCTGCATACTATTATACAATTTTTTTGTGTTAAACACATGAGCACATCTGTACAAATGCATAATACCTTCTCCACTTTTGTGGTGCGGGCATAAAAATGGGAAAGTGAGGGCAAAATTCTTGGGCATTCATAAATATGTTTCATAATTTTATTCAAAACAACTTAATAAAATTTAATAATAAATGGTAAAAAAACTAAAATATGACTTCTAACAGCCCAATTATGAATGCAAATACCCCAGGAGTTTTTCCCTTTTCCCATTGGAGAAGGAGAAAAATCCTGGGGAATTTTTATTCACAATTGTGCTGTGGATGTCACACAAACAATTAAAAATACGACTCAAAAATGAGTCGTTATCAGAAAGACGACTCAATCATGTGGCTAGAGTGTCTGAAAACACAGGTAATATATGACTTTTAGAGAAGATTCGTACTAGTTTTACCCAACAAAATTAATGGTGTTTTCTTTTCTACAAAAAATACCACATTTTAAAAGGTGCATGTATAAAATGTCTTGCCGAACATGTAATACTGCAATTTCTTTTTTGACGAGAACAAAACACAAAATGTTTTTAACAGATGATTTGTTCTTCAATATATAAAAAATATGTAGGTACATAAATCAAAAAGTATGTCTTCAAAATATAAAAAAAAATATACATACATAAACCCAAATTTGTTAATAGATCGTTATTAAATAAATAAATAAATGAACAAAATGAATGACGAAATTCCAATTTCTTTAGTTTATTTTGCATAAAATATGTAAACAGGAAAATACCTTTGCCAGATTACCGATTTATTAAAACCAAGTTTTTACAATTTCTTGATTTGACGTTTTTTTTTTTAAAACAATTTTATAATACCGAATGCATTTCAATATTATATCACTGACAACCTACCATTAAACAATAACTATTAAAACTTAAAATTTTAACTGTCCTGATTAGAGGCGATTTTTTCCCAAATTCGTCTGGTAACCCTATATATACACTGAATCCACCTTTTTACAGGGCATTATCAACACTCTCGATTTATACTGGGCGTAAAGTGCAATGCCTTGTGTCATTTAAGGGTGAATTTTTTTAAGAATAAAACACGCTGCACTTTTAGAGAGCAAAGCATTTTTAAGAAACGAACACCAAATTGCATTTTTTTAAAATAAAATGTGACATTTTTTGTAGAAAAGAAAACACCATAAATAAATTTAATGATTGGAAAGTAATTTAATTCATGTTTATTTTAATGTCGTTTTAATCTTAATAAAATGCTGGCTGGGTATAAACAAATGAAGAACAAACATCTGCTGATACGTTGACAACAAATACATTGAAACTTATTGAAACTCAAAAAAATAACAAATACACAGCAGAACAATACTAATTAAAGTTTTCCCTAAGCTTTGACACACAATACGCCACTCACTTTTGATTCCCCTATAAGAACATCTCTTTCTTTTCGGATATATAAAAAAGCTGTTTAGAAATGTCTTAAGGATTTCGTTGGTTTGATTAAACATAAAACAGTATTAATTTTTAATGAATTTGAAGAACCTTTTTGTTCTGCTTTCGTAAATACATGGAAACGTTAACGAAATCAATGGAATTCAATTAACAGTGTCAATGTGAAACCAAATAAAACAGATGAAAAACTGTTACATTAAGCCACAACTATTTCGAGGTCTTTTTTCTGCATTTATATTTTATAAATTTTTGGTTTTATTTTTTTTTTTTGGTATCAGTTGGCATTCAATTATTAAAAGAGTCTTTGGTCGTCAATTGGCAAATTAGTTTTAAAAATCAAATACAAAAACACCTAAAACATACAAAAACAACATCAAGAATGGGGGGACTAAAAATGGAAAAAATCTGGAGGTTGTCAAACGGAAATGAATATTTGAGAATAATTATTTTAATTGTCTAAACTTTTTCATTTTGTATTCTTAAGGATATTCACTAGCAGATTTTAAGGATATAAGTTTCAAAACTTGCTTTTACTTTGTTATTTATTATAATTGTTGTTGTGGATTTTGTAATACAAATAATTTAGCAATAACAAAAGTTTCTTATTAATGATGTGTAAACTGAAAGAATTAAATTTTTGCCCCGCCTTAAAGAACTTTTAATAAATGGTAATTAACACTTGAGTGAATAACAAGTTGGCATAAAGAAATGCAGTTCATTTTCTTAATAATTGCAAATTCTTTTTTTTTCCAGAAACAAATTTAATTGTTTCAATTAATGCCTGAGAATGAGAAGCCATAAGTTATAAGGCGAACTTAAAAAACTTTTAATTAAAAAAAAGCAAAAGTCGAATGTAACGAGAATTTTGAAAAAAATGCATTTTTGTTTTAGTAGTACACGGAAACAATTTTCAGTAGTTTATATCAATTAAAAAAATGGTTAAAAAGTATTAAAATTTAATTAATGTGATAATTGAAGGAATTATTTTTTTTTGTTGAAAGAAAATTAAAAATATAATTTTGATTTAATTAACATTTTAGTTGTTTTAAAATAAATTTTGAATTAAAATTTTAAATAAATAACAATAAATCTTAATTGATTTTTTCGTGTAAAATAAACTAATTAAAACTTGTAGAATTGTTGTTGAAAATTGTCTGACCTATGCAACGGCAAATTTTTTTGATATTTTTTTTAATTTTAATAAAAAATTTATTTATTGAAAAAAAAAAATATTCACTTTTTAAAAGTTTTTCAAATTTAAGTAATCTGTATAATAATTTTGTTAATAGGTGAAAAACAGCAAATTGGATGCTTGATTCTATGAATTTGGTAATTAAATTATGTCAATTTAACCAAAATTCTATTTTTTATGTTCCTTCAAAAAAAAAAAAATAAAATAATAATTGATTTAATTATCACATTAATTAAATTGAAATTCTTTGTAAACAATTTTTTTAATTGATAAAAAACTACTGGTAATTTTTCCTGTGCATAAATAAACACAATTGTTTTTATTTATAACGAAACGATTTAAATTTGTTTTTATTAACATTTCTAAACAAAAATTTCATGTTATATCAATGCATTTAAATTAGTTTATTAATGAATTTTATGTATCGATGGCTGGCAGTCCATGTAAACATTGTACACAAAGTACTGTACGTACTATTTCACAGAGCCCCCATACAAGCTTCTTTTCGGAATAGAGTCCTTTGAGCCCATTACCTAACTTATTATGTTGGTATTTAGATTAGATTTGTTCCAAACATAATTAAAATCATTTTAACAAAGTTTGTTGAAATCGATCCATGTTTGAACATACTTCTCATGCAAAAAACACTCCCGTAAAAATTTTTTAATGCCATAATTTCCTTTTAAATGTCAGTAATAAAAATTTGCCTACAATACTTTTAAGATAACTACTGTGTCATGGCAACATGTGGATCCCGAACTGACCATAGTAGCCATATAACAAATCGGTAAGAACTTTATATTTTCCTTTTTTACAATAAATTTATTACCATCAAAAATTTCTCAAAATTAATGTCAAAAATGAAATTGATTCCCATTAAACTGTGATTGTAGGCATCAAAAGTTAAGATGATTCTTAAGATAACGCGTTTACTGTACTAAAAAGAAGTGTTTAGTTTTCGCTGATGTGTACTCACTTTCGACGCTGTGTAAATTATATTTATATTTACTATGTTCAACCGGTGGCCGAACTTCGATCACTTGTACATATGTACATTAGAGCGACTCAAGTTGTATGGAAGCAAGGTTCGTGCTCGATGTACCCTCCTAAAAATGAACCTTGGACTATTTAAGATACCATTTTAAATAATTCGGCACCAGCTTTGACCTCTCGTGAGCTGGACCATTTTGAAAAAGGGTATATTTTTGCATGTTTTGTTAATTTGAGTTCTGTTTCCTTACCAACATATACAAATTGGGTATCAGAAGAAAGTTTTTTAAGGCGCGTCCAACTGTATATACAATTTGTCCAAGGACGATCATCCATATCTTTTTTAAGGATTTTCTGTGAAAAAGTTTTTTAATTTCTTGTTCGAGGATGTTTGTGATAAAAATGCCAAATTAACATATTTTAATATTTAGTCGATTTAATTAAATACGTGTTTCGGCTTTTTTTGAAATTCGTGCTAGTTCGCGTTTTGACAAAAATGCAATTGGATGGCAACCCTTCGTTTTAAATAAAGCAATATGGGTATCAAATTTTTTCTTTTTCCAAGTACATCATCTTTGTATGCAAATAATTTAGATTTTTGCAAATTAGATGCATTTTTTCTTTCTTTAGTTCTATTTTCATCCATACATGATCTAGAAACTAAATCCACTATCATATTAGAGTTACTACAAAATTGCATTTATATATTTCCAGAGCACCGTGTAAGAAGCATCTAATTTGCAAAAATCTAAATATTCAAAAACCGTTTTTTTTACAGAAAATCCATAAAAAAGGACATGGATAATCGTCCTTGGAAAAATTGTATAAACAGTTGGACGAGCCTTAAAAAACCTTTCTTCTGATACCCAATTTGTATATGTTGGTAAGGAAACAGATTCTCAAATTAACAAAACATGCAAAAATATACCCTTTTTCAAAATGGCCCAGCTCACAAGAGGTCAAGGCTGGAGCCGAAATATTTAAAATGGTATCTTAAACAAGTCCAAGGTCAATTTTTAGGAGGGTACATCGATCACTTTTTTTGGTGAGTCGCTCTAATGTACATATGTATAAGTGAGGGTTTTTGTTATATTTATTAACAATAAACGACAAGTTTTTACATCTTACTGTTTTTCGGGGAATTATCAATAAAAAGTATTTTTTTAAAGTGTCAAATTTTTTTCAAATTGTGTTTTAGAACTTCAATAAAAAGCTCCTTTTTTAAACTGGTAACTATTTGTCTACAAGTCCTTTGAAACTTTATCAAAAAAAAAAAAAAAAAAAACAATTTGCAAAATATCTTTAAACAGGAAATACTTGTTCAAAAAAGCATTTCTTTGTTTATTTGCTTATTTTATAAATGTTGTTTTTTTTATTTATATTATTATTTTACAAAGAAAAAGCACTGAAATTAAATTTTTTTATGATTCTTTTAATTAATGAGCGTTATGAACTCGTTTTGGGTAATTTTTTCCCTTTAATGGCGAATATATAATTGACATTTTTGAAGAAGAAATTATAAGACTTAATTCTATCCCTTTTATATTTTTCAAATTATGTTACAAAATTGATTTTGAATGAAACTCAAAGAGAAAAAAGAAAAATCATAAAAATTCCATACTTTCAAATGACACAAACTCGGACACTGCTGTTGAAAGGAAGAGAAAATTTTAATAATATTGAATAAAAACTTAAGCATCAACAAATTTTGTGTTCACTAATTTAAGGGTCATTCATCATTTAATTACAAAAATACGAGGTCAGTAAAAATGTAAGACAAATATAGCAATTTGCCAAGAAACTTAATAAAATCTGTATTAACAACCCTCGTAAAATGTAAATTTTGTGCAAGTAATTACATTCCAAAAAAGGAGCATAGAAATATTTGTGAAAGCGTGTTGCTATTTTTAACCTAACACTTAAGCACAACTACACAGACAACAGGAAACGAGAACAAAAAATAACAACTCAAGCCGGAAATAATATCAAAGGCAAATGAGTTTAACATTTTATGGCTATACTTTTTGACAAAAATACACACTTTTATAAAAAAAGACATAAAATTATTCTTAATGTTATTAAAGGAAATGCTTAAAAACAGTATTTTAGGAAACTTTGCTTCAGGCAAATGTTAAGGTCCAGTATATGTGTGTGTGTTTAGGTAGCATAAGTAGAAAAGTGTCCAAATGTACAAACCTCAAGAAAAATATAGGAAACATTTAGATGTTTGTTTATTTTTTCCCATTTCTTTTTTTTTGGAGTTAAGTAAAAATGAATTTAGCTTCTAAGTAGACATGGTTGGGCATAATAAATATTTGAAATCTTAAAAAGGGTTCACAGCTCAATAATAACTATAAAGCAAAGAGTCCTTAAGAAGAGCAGTGCTAATAGAAAAGGGGTGGGGATAAATAAAAATAAATGTTGGTAAAGGGGTCGTAAAAAACTACTTAAAAAAATACAATATTCCATTAAAAAAAAGGAATAAATTGATCTAAAATATGTCAAAGTTAGTGAATTTTACTTGGAAATCTTTTAAAAAAGATTTTCATAATTATGACTTATTTGTTGCATTCTTTTTTTTTAAACTTGGGATAATTAAAAAAATAGTTAAAGAATTAATAAGAAGCATTATTTTTTGCTGTTGTAATTAAATGAACTTATTTTTTATGACTTCATTGTCAGCATTTTATGAATTTAATGACAATAAATAAGTATTTTCCAAATCGTTAAAACGATTTAAAAAAAATCCATAAATGAGTCCATTTTCTTATTATAAAACTATCAATTTGTCGGAAGAAATTGATAAACTGAAGTCCGTTTTTTCATTAGGCGATTATCTTTTTTCCCAAGGAAAAACTACACTTTAAGAAATTTGGGTTTCTCAACATTTCATTTGCTTCTATTCTGTCGCAAAGTTAACCGGCACTCATTGTTGAATTGTTTATTTTCCGTAAAGATAAATTCAATTACCTGGCAAAAAGGAAGCGGGATTGCAGAAATGGGCGAGATTTGTATTTGGGCTTAAATTGTGGAGTTTATCAGGAAGGCCGCGAAAGGGTCCCAACAAAGGACAACTCAGGTATTGTAAAAATTTAAAACGATCCAGAATTTTTAGTTTTTTCCTGATTTAAATTTTTTTTAAGCAATGAAATTATATAGTCGAGATCTACAAACATGTAGGCATACTTTGTTTTCGAAAGTTTAGGAAATATGCGACTTTGAATCAAAACTAGCAATATTATAGTTTGTATATATTTATAGTTATTTTATTAATATATTTTTGTGAATTGTCAGCAAGTCGGTTGGAAAACGCATTTCTTGTCACCAACAGTTGACATCCACACTGGAGTTGGCCCTAGGACAAGTATCAATGTAAATCTTACCCATATACTGTTGTGTTCTAGGGTATTAAATGGTCGGGGTTGCGGACTATTGTCTTATTTGTTTTTTTAAATGATTCTCCAAATGTTAGCCAAGATGTATTAGGATCGGCTGGTAAAAATAAAGGATTTCATATATTTGATAGATTAAACTCTTGGCGATGACTATTAAGTATTCCTCTGAGCCGAATACCGTAATTTTTCCTGCTTTATACAAAAATATTAAAGGCCTGCATATGTTTAACTATACAATATAGTGACATCTGTCATATAATGCTATTGCCAATTCATGCAATGCCGTTCATACTTATTTAACAACGACGTGTGAAGACAATGCCGATTAAATTGAAATTAAATCTGTGCATAGTTTTAACAATTGCTTTGAACACATGAACATAGAAAATGAACATGATAAAATAGTGCATTCTAATCATTTGTATGGCTCATTAACTATATATAACTCGGCAAAGGCAAAATAGTTAACAACAGTTTCCTCCTCTGTATTTGAACCGATTTAAACAAAATACACACCATTTGAAAGGTATTTGTACAATTTTATTAAAATCTGATCAATATTTTCAGAGTTATAAGCGTTTAAATGATCAAATAATAAAAAAAAAATTGGGTGGTCGATTATTTGACATTTTTCAGAAACCGGTTTTTTAATATTTCGACTATTGTATTTTATGTATTGGGTGCCCCGGAAGGCTAGTTGGTAGTGAGCTAGTCTATCAGTCCGTGGGTTGCGGGTTCGATTCCCGCCAGAGACTCTGGTCTGTTTCACTACAACGGGCTGAAGGCCAACGTTACTATTGCTCGGTAAATTAAGTTAGAATGTAATTTGTAATTGTATTTGTAACTCTTATTAAATGAATAAATAAAATAAATATTTTATGTATTGTATTGTGTGAATAAATCGGCACACGCATAACAGTTAAGAAGGATTTTTTCCTATGCTTGTCAACCGAGCCTCAATGGGGAGAAAAAAGTATCAAAACGGGAAATAAGATTTCTATATTTTACTTTTCCGTTCTGCGTATAATAATTTTTTAAATTTTGACTGTAGAAACATAATATTAGAGGTGCAGGGTATTTAGTGAATTAAAATCTATATGATTAAAAATGTTGGTACTTTTTGTTTTTTAACTGGTTCTTTTTGAATTTTTGTTAATATTTTCGACCTTTAATGATAAAATAAAATATGCTTGGTCCTGCGTAAATTAGAATATGTAAGGGGAGTTTTTTTTTTTGGTACTTTCTCTATTATATCATTTGGTACTTTGATTAATTTTCGTTAATATTAGACATAGAAAAATAAAATGAGTAGATGACAATCTATAAAGAACACAATTGATATTTTCTGATATTTTTTTTTATATTGATCTTACAAAATTAAAGTGGAAAATAAAATATAAACCGGATTTTGGTCCCTCGCCAAACCGATCTACTAAGACAGAATAAAAAAATGCTCGATATTTTAATAAGTTCATGGTCGAATTTTGAACATTAGGCAAACACTAGTATACAAGAAAACTGCATGTCATTTGCAATTATTCGTTATGATTGTTATTACTTTGGTTTGAAGCATAATCAAAGAAATTTAAAAATTCAGTTCATAATTCTTTAGAACACTAAAGTACTGGAAAATGTCTTTTTTCTCGGAAAGGGTTGAAAATATTGAAAGACTTGGTATTGAACACAACAGCTTAGCTAAGTTGCAATGACATGCTAAGCCAGAATGCTTGGGTTGGCATAACATGTCACAACACCCTGCTAGAGTTGGCATGACATAGCGAATCATGAAATTTTTAAGAATTAAATCTAAAAGAAAATGTAGACTTGTGCAGGTCTCTAATACATATCAATGAAACCGGACAAAATTTCATGCTTGAAGGAAATTATTACAATTGTATATGAAATATTGAAGATTGATAAAGAACTTGTCCAATTATAATATGGTTGCTGTTACAATAACTAAAGTTATCATAATATTTTTGAAATTCTTGCATATTTTTTTTTCTTGGTTTGTACATTAAATACATATGTCTATGAATACTTACTTGTGCTTCCTACTTTAATTGTCTCAGAATAAAAGTTATTATAATTTATTAAGGACACAAAACATTGGAACAAGGAAATAGCAAAATAACATATTAAATAGAGCCACAATTTATTATAACAATAACTAATACTCTTATAGGATACAAAAACATTTAAGTATTATTACAAAAACAAAAATAAACATGGGTGGACATTTATTTTCAAAGCTGCTTGCACACACACACACCTGTATTCATACATTTCTTAAGAGTGCCATACTTATAGACTTAAAATGCCGGCTAGACAGGCAAAAAGAAATAATATTTATATATCGCTCCTTTATTGCAACAAAGTCATATCTCAAAAAAGAATCAAACTTGGCAAAATGCAATAAAAGTTTTCAAAATGCCCCTTTATAAACAGATTTTATAAAATATATTTTGCTCTAACTTCGGTTCAGTTTGAGATATAACGCTGAATTCCGTTTCACATTTAAAGAAGATACGAATGTACACTTTTGCCTAAGTAACTTAAAATTTTTAAATTTTTGAGATAAGACTATGCTGCAACAAAGGAGCGATATACATATATACATTTATTGTATTCCTATGTATGCATTAAAAAGCACAAGGACTAAAAATTAAAATAGAAAATATAAATAGGAAATATGAAACTATTTTACATGTGTCTGTTTGCAAATACATACACACATTAGTAAACACTTGCACAAAATTGCTTAGGAATCGAAACATTAGTTTGCATATGAATACAAATAGGGAAATGGACGGGCATCGTTATTATATTTTGTATGAGTAAAGATGTGATAAATGCACATACACATACACACCCACGCCCACGTAAACATTGAGTTGTTCGACCACGTGTGCAAGTGTTTGTGTTTTATCAAATTATTTGTTTTAGTTATAAACACATTTTCATGCAAATAAAAATGTTCTAGCGAACGTTGTTGGCCAATGCATTATTATTTATGTAACGCATCTACATACACACACACATATACATAACATACATATGTATGCATATATACAGTACTTTGGAATTGTGGCAGTTTGTTTGTCTGTAATTTGCTTTTATGTTTATGTCTTGTTCTAACATCTAACACGTAACGGAAATACAAAACAAGCAACAGCAACACTAGCAAACAGTAGCAGAAATGGCAACAGAAACGACAAAAATAGCAACAAAATAAAACTGAAATGAAAACATAAGTAATTGCATAACAAAAGAACAAAATGGCCTAAAATGTAAAACAACAATAGCAGCAACTTTCGACTACAATCAGACAAAACTTTTGCTATTCTCATTTTAATGCTGAACACTGAGAGAAAACATTTACTTAAATGAAGTAAATATTTTTTTTACGCCAAAAGTACAAGTAGTAGAAAAGAGGATCTTGGGTCAGATGTGATCTCAAGAGACCTGTAAATTTTGAACTGTGGCGAATACTACACCTAATTTCCCCGGAGGATGTAACAACAAAAAGTGATTTATACTTTCAATGTCTCCCGAAATCCCCCAAGGGGTAACATACGAACAATTAGTACAGAAAAAATTGATGTTTTCCGGTTTTTTTTAGCATAAAAATTGTGGAATTTTTATAGATAAATTTATAGACGCAGAAGTATGTTTGCATTAGCACAAAATTCTGTCTGTTACGTTGGCAATTATTTCTTCTTCTGATCGCTGTTCTTTAAAAAATGCACGATTTAAATTTGCCTCCAATTGAAAAATAAATTTATCGCAACTTTAAACAAAAAAACAATTTAACGGCTGACCAGTAAGACTTTATTAACTTTTTAGGGGCTAGATTTAGATCTTTATCATCCTGTTTATTAATTTAAAAATGAATTTGTCCATTTGTAGTTAAATTTAAAAATTGCAACTTTTTTTCTACTTTACGCGTTTAGGCTGTGCGATGATGAATCAGTCAGTAACGTTACAGTTTTATATAGTACATATATAGATCGCACGAACTTTTGGTCTTTGAAAACCCTTTTGAAATTGAATGCAAAAAATATTTGTAAAACATTTTAACCCTCTTAAGTGCCGTTTAATTATACTTTTGTGTGGAAGTTAGGAAAAAGGACAAACATTACACCTTTTGAGTTAAAGGGTTAATATATTTAAAAAAAAGAAACTCCATACAATTCTACTGCAGACATTTGATATAATTTTTTAGCTCAGAAGTACATTTCGAAAAACAGAGCTAACTTTTCAAAACGCTTTAGAAGATTTGCTCTACCAGTAGTCTTGTTTCATTTTGCATTGCAAGTATTGAGGCTGGCTTTTTTGTTGCACAGTGGTATTCGCTGTCACTCTTTAACGATGATAATTTGCTGGAGGCATAATTTTAAAACTGTGGCTGGTCATGTGACTGCTTTTTCTATTATTCGATACAGCGCCAAGATAGCACAGTTCTTTCTGCTTTAATTAGATGATACAGGGACCACAATAAGATTCCAAAAAGACAGTGCGACATGCCAAACACCCCTGGAAATAATGAAAAATTTTCAAGTCGTTTAGTGATTAGAATTGGACTTTTTTAGATCGTATGATTTAACACAATGTAAGTTCTCTTTGTGGGGCTTGGGCATAATTAAACAAATTCAAAAGCCGTTCATAATAGAAGAAAATAAAACGTTACAACAACGAAATTTAATTGAATCGCTAAGTGCAGAAGGGGAACTTCTTTAAAATATTCTTTCTGAGATCATCAATTAAAACAGTGTTGTTAATAATAATAAATGCAAGTTTTGTGTTCCTACCTCGTAGAGGGAGGGGAGAATAGACTTTAATATAAAGTTGTCTAAGATGACACTTTTTTAACTTTTTTCTTAGCAATACTTAACAAATGTACTTGAAGTAAATGACAGTAGTTCCCTTTCTGTACTTAGTAATTCAATTATTATTTTAAATTTTTTTTTACAGAAGTGTCCGTATGTTTCAGCATAGGTAGAAGGAAGTTTGCGTCATGTGTTTGTCCATTAACAATCGATTTCAATGTACTCTATGATTGAAGTTCTTACTTAATTGGAATATTGCGTAAATTTCCAGACACCCTTTATATCTGATATGTTCCATAAATATTATACAAATGTATATATTTATGAATACAATTTCAAATGTGTGGACATATCTGACCATACACATGTATAACGGTTTATATAGCAGAAGTAAATGTACTTAACATAAATAAATACATATTTTCATTGCGATGTGTGTGTGTGCTAGTGTATATATCTAGAAGAATTTCAGTTTATTTGCAGATGTACATATCGCTCATTTATTGCAACATAAACATATCTCGAAAAATCAAAAATTTTAAATTCCTTAAGCAAAAGTTTTCCTTTAAACCTTCTTCATGTGTATACAAATCATTATTTTATTCCAAACTGAACTGAAGATATAGCAAAACATATTTTAATTAATCTTTATATAAAGTCACATTTTGAAAACTTTAATCGAATTTTGGCAAATTTATTATTTATTTTTTGAGATATGACTATGTTGCAACAAAGGAGCGATATGTACTATAACTAAGGAGAGGAATTTAATGCATTTATTTTTAAGAAAATTAGGACTTTGAAAATGATTGGGTGTAGTACCACTGACTGCACTGCCGCCAATGCTACCATTGACCGTGCATTTACCTAAGTGCTGGGGCCTGATTCTGGCAGTCTTGATCGAGAAATTTCTCGATTCGAAAGCAATATTTTATCTAATTATTTCAGTCAATTCTTAACGAATCTGAATTATTTTTTCAGTGTTGTAAAGCATTAGTAAGAGTTTCACAATACTGAAAAAATTATTTCGATTTGTTAAGTATCGACTGAAATAAAATTGCATTCGAATCGAGAAAGTACTCGATCACGACTGCCAGAATTAGGACCCTGGTGATGTTGCAGCAATTCCTTTTTTTTTGTGTTATTTAATTGAAAATGCAAAAATTAAGATGGAATTGTGTTTAATCGAGTCATTTCTAGATTTTTTTTAAAACTTTCTAGATTGTAAATTATTTACTGATAAAAAGAACGTTTGAGAAAAAAATTTGAAATTTGAAATCTTAATTAAAAACCACACGTAAAATTTAGTTTTGTTTAAAGGCAATATTTTTATGTTCACTACATGAACAGAAGAAGATTGGAATTTAAAAAAAGGATAATTATTGGTTTGAGCCACCGACCATTTAAAAAAAAAAAATTGAGTAAGATATGGGGTTTATATATATTGAATACCACCTTTCTAAATCCAAAAGCTGTTTTGGAAAATTTTTTAACGTTTGCAGCGCAAACAGCTATTTTTAAAATTATATGAAGATAATTGGCGTATGCGGCACAAAACAATATTTTTCGCTTTCAATGAAATTATATTAATTTATAACTTTGTTAATAAAAGTTTATAAAAATTTAAATTTTTCGTCAAACAGATACCGGAAGCTGTGATGAAAATAGAAAAAATTCTATTGGGCATATTTTATGAAAATTTTATCTTAACCTTTTTTTGTCCTTTTCCTTACTTCGGCATAAGCTCCAAACCAATAATGGGCCGACGATATGTAAATTTGGGTGAGTTCCTTAACATCGAAGCACATTGCAGTAATGTGGTTTTGATGCTTAGTTATATGGTGTTTTGTCTACTTTGTAAGACAAATGTTAACGAATTACAGCAAAATTATTGATGCACAGTTTGCCTTTAGCTTGCGTACCGCTAGCTGTTATCTTACAGTAAGGGACGTATGACATTATCAGTGTGTAAATGGTTGCGTTAAGGAATTTATGACTTCGATCGGTTGCATTGCAAATGATGTTTTGGAATTTGTCCTTTATATGCTTTTTTTAACTGAACATTTCAAACGGTATAAGAAAGGTAAAACATGCACCATCAGATCAATTTAATTTCTCAGCAATTGTGATTTTGATTATAAGCAACATTACATACTATTTAAACGCAAGAAAAAATGCATTAGCTGTTAGATCCTTCCCCTAGTTGTAATGATAATGCTTAAATTACTACGTTATTTACACGTTTAAAAGCATGTGTTAATGTATGTGTGTTTTAATACATACCCTTCAGGAAACCAGGCATCAAGTGTCTCCTAGTCGTCACTTTTGTTGACATTGTCAGGAAAGCGTATAAACGTGTGTCTCCTTTAAAAAAAAAGAAAAATTTTTTTACAGCATACACGAAAAAAACATTGCTGAAGTATAGTTAAAAACACAATATTATGGTCCCGCAATGGAAACAAACAAACTATTGTTATTTTTAACATTTCTTCTTTCACGACTAATAATATTTTGTTTCTATTTAACAATAAAGTAATTGCCTCCCTTGAAACTTCAAATATTGTTGTATTTGACAATATAATGTTTTAATAAAATAAAGCTACAACCATACACTTAAACATATTATGGTTACTTTAACCATATTATTGTCACTGACAACCATATAATTCTGACTATATTAAGGTTGATTTAAGGAACATTTTTGTTAACTTTAACCATATTATGGTCATATTTAACCTTAATATGGTAACGTGCAACTATAGTATGTTGCTCTTAGAATATGGTTACCTCCAACCATATTTTTTTTGCGTGTAAAAGTTCCATTTAGGCCGTTTGATTACAATATCTATAGGAGCATTGAGCATTACATCCCACAGCCGATTGCTGCTGATGGTATTTGGCTAGAAGATTTTTAATATGCGACGTAGGCAACGGTGGTGTTCATTTTTTCTTGTCTTAGTTTTCGAGAAATTTATCCTAAGGCCATATTTCGCTGCTCAGTTACCAACTCATCTAGTTTCTGCTGCATATCTGAGAAGCTGTGTGTCAGTAGGCAGTTATGTCACATAAAAATATTAAGGTTTTAGTTACTTGTTCACTAAAAAAAATGCTCAAAATCAAGTTTCATTCAATAGATTAATGATGCTTAAAAATCAAAGCCAAAACCCAAATGTCTTTTTACTATTTCGATAAGTAAAATCAGAAACCGAAATCAAAATAAAGTGCCCATTCGATGATCTTGAAGTTGTTGCACTCTGCTTTATCA
This sequence comes from Pollenia labialis, assembly GCA_949318255.1. NCBI lineage: Eukaryota > Metazoa > Arthropoda > Insecta > Diptera > Polleniidae > Pollenia > Pollenia labialis. Next base: position 6,536,551 of record OX439139.1, on the reverse strand, counting down.
TTTGCAATAGTTTCTAAAATTTAGACTAGACGTATAAAAAGTATTGGGGATCTCTGGTTCTCTTCCTAGTTAATTGGTCTCGGGTCAGTATTGGATTTTCAATGAAACGCACTTGCCAAATGTCTATGGCACAAGGCATTTTCTGGTTTACAGTTGGCCAGTAGTATTGGTAATAAAGTTAATAGTGAATCACTACAGTTTCACTATTGGCATTTCCTACAGGGTATTGTAACATCTTTACTATAATACACACAAATAACACATAAAATTGAGACAAAACAGAGGTTTGTAATTGTTGTTTTACTCAGAAAATAATGATAAATAAATGCACATTAAACATTAACAAATGTTTTATTACAGATTACTTTCATTTATTTTTTTTTCTCTTTTTGTATTTTTGCTTGTTTGGATTTTTTTTTGTAGTTATTACGTTAATTTGATTGTAGTGGTTGGTCTTATTGTCTTTATTTATTTTTTTGTTTAATAATTATTATTAGATTTAATATTCTTTCAGAAAATACAGTTATTTGTTTTCATTATTGTTATTAATTTAATTTATTACAAACACATTTTTATTTTAAGTTGATCTAATGAACGTAATTTCAACAAATAGAAATCTAAAGGGTGTTTTTTTTTTTGAGTGATACAACTTGCAGTGGGCAGCACTGCTTTATTTGACTACCCATTTAACAGTTAATAGTTGCTTTTTATTTAGTTTGCCTTGACATTTCATTATGAATCGACTAACACCAGAGCAACGCGTGCAAATTGTTGAAATTTGTAATCATAATAATTTGGCAAGTGGTATTGATTTTGAATTTCCATTCAAAATTTTGTTTACCGATGAAGCCCATTTCTGGTTGAATGGGAACGTTAATAAGCAGAATTGTCACATTTGGAGTGAGGAGAATCCACAAGCTTTTGTCGAAACACCATTAAATTAACAGAAAATTACTGTTCGGTGCGCTTTATGGGCTGGCCGAGTCATTGGCCCATATGTCTTCAAAAACGATGATAGGCAGAATGCGAAAAGTTGTCGAAAATTAGTGTTCCAGATTGTGCTTTCTACGTGCCAGGCGTGGTGGCCACATGGTCGAAATCATATTTACACATTAATGCCATAAAATTTTCTATCCAATAAAGACCGTTTCATTGATATCAAATCACTCTATCAAAAACAACCTTTAGCTGTGTATATGGGTATCTTTGATTTTCATAATTTTAAAACGTATCTCTTACCTATGGGTTAAAGTGTTATATATTTTACACAACCGATTTTCGTTAGTTAATTCACGTAGGTAAAATTAACGTTGAAATTACCAAAATAGTGGTGCCGGATTAGGTAAAGATAACTGTTAGGTACGAACACGACTAGATATCTGTTTAAAGAAATTACGGGCATTAGACTCGAACTACTTGTGACTATTTTATTTTGAAAATATTCAGGTATACTATGTTGAAAATCGTTTCAGAAAACAAAATGATTTAACAATCGATAATTTTGTTTTCAGTATCTTTAAACAATTGATTTATACTTTTTCTTCTTCTTGCAGTAAATAGTTAAGTATGTATATTGTATATTTAATTTAAATACAAACATATTAAGTTTTGTTCATAATTGGCAAACAACTAACAATTAAATATAAAATAATATGAAAATTATATTTGTCTTGTTTTTTTCACTAAATTATTGTCACCATGTTAACAAATTTGTTAAATATGTTAACAAACTGTCATACAGAAATTAAGTTGAAACACATTTAATGACAATTAAAATTAATGACATCTTCCTAAGAGCAATTAAACATGTTTGTACATACTAGACAAATGGCTAGACAATTTTTCTAAGAATATACATATGTTCGTACGCACATACATAAGTAAAGCAAAAATTAACACATAATTATTTTTTTAAGACAAAACGATTTTTTCCGACAAATTATCTTTTAAGTTCGTTTGACTTTTTGAAACAAAAGCGTTATAATTACATAACAACATTATGTGTAGCAAAATTAGATTTAATTGCCACGACATCAATATGTATTGGGAAACGATACAAGTCCAAAATAGTTTTTTGATTTCATATGGGCACATGGAGATAAATATTTTTTCACATTTGCTATACAAATTTCAATAGTGGTGTTCAAAATTAACTGCAAGTGAGTGGTATTGTCACATAGATAGTGCAAAATGTCGTTGCGTTTTTCTTTCACACAAACAACAACAACAAAAAAACAAACATATTTGCACTTGCTACACCATTAAGTTTTTGCTAGACTAAAGCTAAGATCACACTCTCAGCGCAATTCACCAAATTTCGTTGCATTTCATGTTTGCTAAACAAATAAAAAAATCAACATCAAACATCACTTGACAAGATTTACTTGGGGGATTCACAAGGTGTCTTAAATTAATAACTTGAAAAAATACTACTGTTGCAATAAGCCCCTTATAATTCAGTGAGGTATTTTGAATTTACTTTTTTTTTTTATAGCAAATTTAGACCAAATTAACAATTATAGGATATTTTGCCAAAATTTACTTTTTTATAGGAAATTTTGTCAAAAATATCTTTTTAAAGGAAATTTTGCTATAATTTAATTTTTGTAGGAAAAATTGGTAAAATTTTGTTAAAATTTACTTTTTATAGGAAATTTGTAAAAATTTACATTTAATAGGAAATTTTGTTGAAATTTACTTTTTTTAAGGACATTTTGTTAAAATTTACTTTTTTTAAAGAAATGTTGTTTACTTCACTTTAACTTTACTATTTATAGCAAATTGTCGACAATTTTTTAATACTTGATATAATAAAGTTCGAATAAAATACATTTTATATACAATTTATAGGATATTTTGCTAAATTTTACTGTTTTAAGGAAATTTTTTTAAATTTTTTTTTAGGAAATTTTGCTATAATTTAATTTTTATAGGAAATTTTGTTAAAATTTACTTTTGATAGGAAATTCGTAAAACTTTACTTTTTATAGGATATTTTGTTAAAATTTACTTTTTAAAGGAGATTTGGGAGTTTTTGCCGTGGATTTTTTTTTGATAATTTTGTTGAATAAGTCCATTCTTAATTAGGGAATGAAATTAGTGTTGCAAAATAAAAAACATAAAAAATAGCTCACAGTTAATGACAAATACATATCAAATGCGAAGAGTTGCAATAAAAAACGCAACTATTTTTAAGTTCCGCTAATATGAACTCAATAAAGGGGGAGCAAAAATTCCCATCATCTAATTGCAAATTGTGTTGCAATGCAGACAAACTACAATGTGCGCATACATAAAATGCCCACATTCATATTGACTTTGCTAAAGTTACATACATACGCACATACATTCACATATGTTTATATATAAACATGAAAGCAAAATGGCAGCAACATCACAATCATTTTAACACACATTCAACTACACATCACGTCACCCTCTTGGTGTAACTGCTCAGAAGTAAAATACAATTTAATAAGTTTAAGGCCTTCAGGGCACCATTCCTTTTTGTTAGTATGTATTGTGTTTGTATGTTGGAATTTACTTACATATATACATATGGATTGAAAATGTGTTTTTGTATTCTGTTATGGGAATTTTAAACACGTTCAATGTTGCAATTAAAATTATTATTGTTAGAAAATTCAAGTTTGAATACCAAAATAACAAGAATTTTCTTTTCTCTTAATAGGAAATAGAAAAGTATTTATGGAAAATTTGTACCTAAAGCTTTCTGTTCGGACACAAATGTTTTCAAAATGGCCAACAGAATTATGTACGTTATTATAAACATTGTTAACAAAGACATCAAAATATCTTTATTCTAACTCAGTTGGTTTTGTCTAAAGCTTCGAAAAATATAATTTATTTTAATAGGATAAGGTGATCTTGCAATGTATTCTAGTTTTAAAAGAGCGGTGGGCAACATACACGTTCTGAAATAAATAAATGTTTGTGTGTGCCATTAAAATTCTTGCTTTAAACAAAAACAAAAAAGTAACAGCAGAGCGAAAACAATTTTGAAGTGATTGTTTTATTTTAGCTTAAAACAGAGTGAGAGATAGAGAGAGCAATGCGAGGTCTTTGTAGTTTATGTGCTGAATACATACATAAGTGTTTCTTCTAAATTTGTTAAGCAAATTCTATAATTGTGTGTGGCAAAAAGTGCTTAAGACGACTTCGGCAAAATTTGAATTAATGGCACCTTTGTAATCGTAATATTTAAAAGTAAACATGGACAAAGCTTAAATTATTTTATACGATGTTTAAGAAATTTATAGCAAAATTACATTTTGCTTATTTTTCCAATTTGCTATAAAACTTGGACTAACGTCAGGAGTATTTAGGAATAAAACTTGAAAACACTTTAACCGAAGGGAAGTGATGATTTTATTAGAATTAAAATATATTTTCAAAAATATATTGTAAAGTTTAGAATGACTTAAAAATAGACTTAAGCACCTTTTTCTTATTGCAACAGATATAATAAGGGATTATCCTTTTAGTGGTTTCAAAACCTCCGGTCTCAAGACTGTGAGCTATCTGTCATCTAAAATGTCATTTATTCAGTTAAAGGTTTGCCATTAACGAATATGGATCGTTTAACAGCCGAAGAACGCGTAAAAATAGTAAAAACTTACCGCCAAAAAGGGATGATTGAAACTTGGGCAATGTTTAGGCATAACGGGGAGATTATGGCCGTCATAATCGCCCTACTGTTCAAGGAAATTTCAATATTTTAAAGAGACTTGAAGCATTACGTTAAAAATTATAATAATCGCATGAATAAAAAGTATATATACCATTTAAACCATATAGATCATTCTGCGTTACCCTGTATTTTTGATGTTTTTCTGACATTTTAGATAAATTATTTTGATTTTTTAGAGCCTTATGAAAAATTAATGATTTTTCGATTTATGTTGACACACATGTACTTAAGTATGTACACAAAGGGTGTTTTTTTATGCCCGATAGATATTAAAGTTTAATAAAAACATTTTTTTTATCGAAAGACCGTTCAATGGAATTTACATTTGGAAACGATTTGAGAATATGGGCACCGCGGCTTTGATCATTGTAGGCCGTATGGCAGGAATAACAAGAACACTGTTGGTGCCCTAAGCGTTAACTGTTGCTAAGATATCAGCCCAATCCAGTGACTTTAAGTTGCTTCACAGGTCACAATCGAAAGTTGGCAAATCGTGCCACCTTGGTGGCCAATAGACAAGTACATTTTTCGAAATCATCTTATTGCCAAATTTCGAAAATGTCGATGGTTGCCATTACCAGTTCACACTTAACGCCTTCATGTTAACATCTCGCACTGATTAATCTCATACATTTCAAATCATTGATTTTGATCTCCGTTGACCGTTACGCAAGAGTTCGGCTTTGTTTGTAAAGAAATAAGGTCCGCCGATGGCATCAGCGTACAAGCCGCCTTAAACGGAAACATTACTCGTTGTAATGGATTTTATAGGGTATGGTAAGGCCTGGTATATTATCAGATTTGGGAATTTTGTTTATTAGCAAAAACGTTAAGCCACAAGTTGAGCCTCATCGCTAAAACTAGAGGTCCACACCATGCATTTTACGCATTTTCGCTGTCAAAAAAGTATAATCTTGTTTTTTGTTTGTTTTACGTATGATGCCTTGAGGCGTTGAATGCCAAAAGTTTGTTTACTTTATACTTTTGTAAGGAGTAGTTTACACTATCACACAAGTCGTACGTATTTTGGCGAAAATGCCTCTCTGATCTAATTTTTGTTTGCAAATTTTTAACAAGCAATTACAAATACCAGGACAGGGTTGTATCGTGTAAACAAAAATCAGCTGATCTTGACAAATAAAATTTTATTTTTACTTTTGGTGATGCCGCATCAAAAGAGTTGTTGTAACGTAAAACGTAGGCCGCAAGTAAAGCATGAACAACATGCAACAAGTCGAGGGGAAAATGCGTGGGTTGGACCAGCAGCCAAAAGCCTCGTCAATATTATAAAACATTTGCTGCGCAACATTTAAGTTTAATGGCGAAAGGGGAAAACGAATGGAAAAGTGAACTTTTTTTCGTGTACAAAAAGTGTTTGTTAGTTTTTTTTTGTTCAAAGAAGAAAGTAGCTTTGCTTACACTTAAATAATTGAGCTCAATATTAAAGCTCATTTGACAACTAACCTTTTTATCTGACTCTAAAAAACACCCTTTATTCGATTATTTAGTGTGTATGTGTGTTTTAGTTAAGAGAAAGTTTTTTTAATTTTAAATAAACGCTCTATACAAACCAATTAAAAAACGGAAATTTCTTTTTATTGATGACAGTCTTTCAGGCACTTAATAAAAAAAATTTTAAATAACAATCACAAAAAGTAAATTAAATGCTTTTTCATCTTTCTTATAATGTTTTCTATTGAAATAAGGAAAGGCAAATTACAAAAAAAAGCATGTTTTACTTGGGACGATTACATGACACATGTAATTTAATGACTTTGAATGTATGTAATTTATTTTGACACATGTCAATATTTTAGCACACGCACGCATGGATACACGCAAACATAAGTACACATACATACATGTGTATTTATTAATACAACTGTAAAAACAACCAAAACATACAAATAAACATGAAATTTGTTCATATGAATAAATTAAGGACATCCTTAAATACAATATACACACTATAATTTAATACATTTTTTTTTAAACACAAGGACTCGTACTACACACACATTTATTTCGTAAGAAAAAACTACGAGACTTTTTTGTTTTGTCACATTAAAATTTTTTAGTTGATAAACTCTCCATCAACTGGAGGCTGGCTGGTTGTTGATAAAAATAAGTGAAAAAAATTTTCCAGTCATGAATTTATTTTTAAAGCAGACTTAAATACAAAATTATAACAAAAAAAAAAAAAAAAAAAAATCAGTAATTTGTTTATGAATTATTACAGTAATTTGAGTTATTTCGAAATTAGCTTTAGGATAAAATACATACATACATAATAAATAATTTACGATCAAAGGATTATTCCTAAATAAAAACAATTCGTTTCCATTTCAAACAAATTTTCTTAATTTCTGGGCTATAAAATGAAGTTTGACATAAACGAAACGTTTTTAAGTAGCTATTGATCAATTGCTCCACATTGGAATGTAATTAAAATGGTTACTATCGTTCGCAGTTTTCTTTTAGACTTAAACTACTTATTACTGTTTTGGGGTCATAAAAAAATGAGAATCCATAAAACGATTTCATCTATTAAATAAAAGAGAACAAATCGTTTTCATTTAAGGAAATAATTTTACTAGGAATTGTTGGTGCTAAAATAGGATAAAAGGCCTTTTTGCTACATTTACATTTAAATTGAAGATTTTGGAAAAGAAACTAATATGACAGTCATGGATTTTTAACAAGAATTATAAAAAAAATAGATTTTTCAAGACAAAAGCACATTGAAATTTTATATAAATATGGAATTTAGGGAAACTTTTGTGTAACTCGAAAAACAGTTTCATTAAACAGCAAATTTAAAGACTTTTCACAAAAATGAAACTGTATGAACGTGTAGAAGCAAAGAACGAATGCATCACTACAGTGGAAGTCAAACAAGAAGCTGGCGTAAAAAATACCATGTAACAAAAAACAATTGTGTGAAAAATAAACGCATCAATTAGAGCAGCAATAAAAAATAGACACATTCTAATTTTTGTTTAATTTGAGTTTGGCATATGTGCTTACGAAATATTTTATAAGATTTATAGTGTTCGAAAACAAACTGAACATTATTAAGCGTACGGCTCACACACCCAGAATCTAAGAAGATCTATACTTTTTTCTTGTGTTTGTGTATTATTACACAACTCTTTATGCCGTTCATAACTGTTTTCAAGAAAGTAACGGACATTAAATAGTGTTCTGTTCTTCGTAACAAAACAGAACAATTGTAGTGGTTCTGAAGGCATACATTATATTCAATTGTTCCATAGTATTTTTATGTCACATTAATGAAGGAATGGGCAAACCAAAAATTTACAACTGAAACTGCTAAAAAATTTCCTGACGATATGACCTAAGCAACCAGTGAAATCCGCGTAGGAATAGCTTATCCCTTCAACAATAAATTTCAGTGTTTTTATCAAGAATAAAAATTGGGAGTTAAGCACGACTAACAAAATCTTTTAAATTAAAATTTTGTATTCCCAAAAATTACTTTGAAAATTAATATATTATTTTTGTTTAAGAGATTTTTTTAAATTATTTTACTTTAGAAGTTTGCGATTAATTTTTTTTTGATGTCATTTTATACTAAAAAGATTTCAGAGTACATTATTAATTTTAATTTTTCTTAAATCTCTTATGACCTTTTTCTCATAAGGCGATTATTTTTTTTTCCAACGAAAAATGCACATTGGTTTTTCAATGTCTCATTTACTTCTTTTCTCTCGCAAAGCTAACCATCACTCATCATCCAATTATTTATCTTTTGCGTTTATTTGCCGTACACAGTGTTGCCAGAATTTTTAGAGGTCAAATCAGCAAAAAACGATACTTTCTCATCAAAAAATCTGGGTCAAGATTTGAAAAATCTTCAATAAATCTCAAAAACACATTTTTTACATTTCATATGTACTTAATTTAGAAAACGATATAACAATTCACTTCAAAATATACGGTTATGTTTTGGAATTTTAAATCGATGGTAGTTTTAAAAGTTTTTCTGGTAAACATAAGTGGTCCTCGAAGTATGTGGCATAAAAAAAGAAACTAAGCGGTTGTCCACAGCTTTCATATATATTTCTTGTAATTTTTTCAAGACATATGACTTTACAATTTTATGAGTACCTTGTGAATCCCCCAAATAATTAATAGCCATTTTTATAGAACATTTCTTAAAAGTGGTAAATTTTTTGGAACCTGTAAAATTAACATAATTATTATTTAGGGTCCTTGTTAAAAACATCTATCCAAATTTAATTACTCAGTCTGATTAAGGATTAATCACATCTTTGTTATTTTAAACAACAAATTAAAAGTCAATTGCTTGGCATGTTTTTTAAACTATCAAGGGTCTTATTGAAAATTTACAAGGATTAAATATTGCAACTATTAAAGATATTTATAAATAAGTACGCATTAGAGGTCTGCTTTGAATAACTCTCTTGTTTGCCTTTACCCAAAGTGCACAACATTTATTCAATTATACAACATTCAAAAAGATAAGAAGAGAGTAAACCATATACAAAAATAAGAATGAATGAATTGAATAAAAAACTTGTTTACTGTAATTGAATATGAGAGTCATTCATATATAACAAAACATTTGAATGACCCGTTAGAGAGAGCCAGTTTTAAAAAAAATATTCAAATAATTTTTGAATTATTGAATGTGCATACATTTATTTGAATACCTTCCCATAATATGTGTGTAAGCTTGTGGCTTCTTTTATTTATAAACGTTAAGCTTACACATACATACATAATGTGTAGGTACAGATATTTTACATTCAAATTATATTTGAATAATTTACTCATTTGAATTGCGTTGACTGAATTAAATGAGTTTTTGTTTGTTTTGTCTTTGGTTATTCTTTCATTTGTTTTTTTATTATTGTGTGCTCGACACATTGCAGTTAAAAAACAAATGAGTGAGTTGAAATTGCTTTTTTTTATTCTTGCAGACCTCTAGTACGAATTTTAAGTAATTGTGAATAAAATTCCTAATAATGAAACAATTTCCAAACGGTTCTTCCATGAATGCTTGATATATTTCTTTTATTAATGCAATTAGTGGAAACATAAGTGACAATGTAGAGAAATCTTAAAATCTGCATTTTGGCAATTTTAGGTTACAAAATCTACAAAATGCCGATAAATCTGCACTTCTGGCATCACTGGCCGTACAGACGAATTCAATCGGCTGACTCCCAACTTTTGCATGCATTTTGAGAGGAGTTGCCACTGAAAACTATTTTTTTGTCGGTATATTGAAATTTCCAAAATCGTTAACAGACAGTTTATCTGTTTAGTAAATTTATGTCGACATTAAGTAACAGGCAGTTTTTCGAAACATTGAGAAAACTGCAATTAGTGTATATATTAATTTTTCGTTATTGATTTCTATTCTCTAATTATGTGCTGTGTAATATTTAATTTACAAAAAAAAAAAAAAATACAAAACCATAATTAAATGTAATGTAAGAAAAGATAAACTCACTGTTTATTGTTGGTGTTTTGTTTTGGCTTTGATATTGTTACAAGTAAGACTTTGAGTGTTTATAATTCTTATTCGCTTATGGGTTTTATATATAAAATATTTTTGGCTTTTCTAAAATCTTTGGAAAAGGTTTCCTGATGAACTGGATTAAGCAACCAGTGAAATGCACATAGAAGCTAGCTTTCCCTCAACAATTAATTTCAGTGTATTTATCAAATATGAAAAACTGGGAATTTAGCACGTCATACGGAAATCGTATTAATAATAAATTTTGTATTCCCGAAAATAACTTTGATAATTAAATATTTATTTAAAATAGTATTCAGTCACACGTAAATGAATTTTATAACAAATGTTTTGTTATAAATGTTTTTATTGACAAATAAATTAATTAATCAATTAACATTCACATAAGAGGATTCAAGGAATATTTTTATACTTGTTAAACATGAAGGTTAAAGAAGAAGAGAAATAATTGAATATTCGAAGAATATTTTCTTTTCTATTTCCATTTCATTTAAGTTAGAAGATACACTTTGTTTGCTTAAACATCAAATATATCATATTTAAAATAATTTGTAAATTAAAATTTTATGTTATCAAAAGTTGTTTTAAAAGTCAATGAAAAGAAAATTATTTCAGAGAGGCAACAAATATTGGAATGTTCGATGGATATTTAAATTGGGTTTTTAGTAGAAGTGAAGTGAAGAGTTTCTATTTAAATATTTAAAAGAACGATAAGGATTGAAGGGAGCTTAAATTAATTTTGAAAGAAGGAGAAATTATTAAAAAAAAATCTGGACAGTCATAGAAAATTCGTTTAATGAACCTGAAATGTTTTTTCTGAATATGGGGGCAGCATTTTAAATTAAAAATAACTTTTTTGTCTTCAATAAAATTTATTAATGAAATTCATATATTCTTGCACTAAATTCCTTATTATTCATTTAATTTTTATTACTTTAAAACCTTTAATAACACAACCGTAATATTTTTATTATTTTAACGAAACTTTTTTGTTACTTTGAACCAACATAAATACATTAAGCTTTAACACATGCAATACTAATTTTTGTTAAAACCCAACACAGACAAATGAATTTTCAAATAAATTTCATTATTATTTCTGGCTGGCTCTATAAATTTGCAAAATAAAAATGTTTGTAGCAATTTTAACATAAATTAAAATAAAAGTTTTTTTGAACTCTTAAAAAAATGAATTGTAAAATTTAAACAAATTTTATTTATTTTTAATACACACACACACACCCACACCCACAAACATGTACAACGCAATTTATATAAAAAAATAAGAAAATATAGACGATCAAGCCCGACCATATAATACCATACACCACAATATTTTAAAAGAAATATTCGAGAGTATATCCTCTATGGGACCAATGGACAATCATGAACCTCCCAGAAAAATTATGTCATGAGGTTTGGATTCATGTACAAGTTCCTTGTGCCGAATATAATTTAAATATCTTGATCTATTTTCATGAGATTTATTTGCCTTTAAGTGATTTGAGGAAGGAAGTTTATTCGATACTTATGGTTAATTTTGAACCTACCTGCACAATATTTGACCTTGACATAGAAGCCATCGTCAAAGTTATTGTCGCCAAATTTTATGTCAATACTCATTTTCGGGACCATAAAATAAGTTTGGACCAAATTTAATCTAAATACCAACATTATAAGATGGTTTATGGACACAAAGACTCTTTTCCAGAAAGAAGCTTGTATTGGGTCTATGTATAGTAGCGGACTGATTCCTACCATTTTCAATAGTCCTTGTAACATTTAAAAAACCCATGTACCAAATTTATTTATTTTTTATTTATTTATTTATTTTTACATTACCAACAACATACCCTTTAAAGGCCATAATCGGTTACAAATTTCACAAATTATCTGTAAAATTTTGTCCTGTACTTTGCGCACAAGGTTTAAATGAACATCCAGCCAGCCAGCCGGACGGACGGACGGACATCGTTTAATAGTTTTAAAAGTGATTCTAAGTTGATCAGAATACTTAATGGTGGTTATAGGAACAATATTTTAAGGTGTTGCAAACATCAGTGCACGCCAATAATACCCTCTCCGCTATTGTGGTGAAGGGTATAAAAATGGTTATTTTGGCCACTTGTTAAGTATTTTTTTTAGGGATTCACATGAGTGCGACACAAACATACAAACAAAAACCTTTAAATACATATGTGTGAATGTTTTTTTTATGAGTGGGGAGTTATGAAATTATTGTGCATACTTTTAGGTACATTTAAGTACTAAAACATATTTTTTAATGTATTCATTCATATGTACTACATACAGGGTGTCCGCCGGGAAGGTATACTACTTTGTTTTGCCGCCATTTTGGTAAACATTAGTCTTGACAGTTCATATTTGGCAGTTGTGAAGTAGACACGTAGCAAAGTTTTTTAAAAAAAATTCCTCATAAGTATTCACCTCTTTTAGGTGTATGTACAAATGTGGGCTATCAGATTTTCAAGTATAAAAACCTGTTTAAGCTGTTATAATGTCAGATGTTAATAACTTGAATTTTTTTGCTTGTAAAAATACAGTATGAGACAAAAAAGTGGCGGCATCAACATTTTGCACAGTAGAATTGGGTGTAAAAATAATGCCAAAATACATTTCTCATAAATAATTGAAAAGGTCTGAAACCTTTTAGAATGTTAAATCAGTTAATGGAGAATTTAAACATTTTAAAGTTATGTATAAAAAGCAAAGTTAGTTATATTTTTTTTAAAAACCGTGCTTCCTTTAACTCCAGATAAAATTAATATAAAATAATGTTGGTAACACTAAAATTAACAATTATATCTGTGGCATTTTGACAAAACATCTTAAGTAGAGATAAGATAGCAAAAATAGTTTAAAAAAATAAACTTGGTGAAAAAATCATTTTTATCAAATAATAAAATAAATTACATAATGAAAAATTTTAAAATCGAAAACAAAAATGTTTTTTGAAGGAAAATTCGTATAATTAACAGCATTTTTTTGAACTTTTTAAAGCTGACTTAAGATCTTTTGTCAAAGGATACAGATATAAATCTCTAACTTAAGTTTTAAATTATAATTAAAATTATAAGTTAAGTTAAAGACATAAAAAGCCCACCAATTTGAAATCATTGATTAAGAATTCTGAATACAGGAAAGGAAAATTATTTTAGCCAAGAAAAGAAAAAATTTCGAAAATTTTCAATTTTGATAAGAGCTTCTTCTTGATTTTATGCAACTGTCTTTTAGAAATTTAAGCTACATACTTTTGTAACTCACTGTCTCTAAAATGAACAAGCACATTATTTTGTATGCATATAACAAAATACATTAAGTTACTTTTATGATTTAAAAAAAAAAAATTTATATTAAAAAACAAAAAACAAATCTCTTAAAAAAAGAAATATTTATGTGAACAACTAATGGAAACTTTAGAAACATCCATATTTTATACAACTCAGCAAAAAACCACATAATTTCTAACAAAATAGTTGACTTAACAAGTTAATAAAACTTAATAAATATTTCTAAGTTTTTGTCCGCTCTTCTGCTTTTAAGTCTAACGAACATATGTTTTCCTACCACACATTAAGAATTAGAAAATATTTGTGATTAAATTTACCCAACTCAATAGCTTTCCTACAGCTTGCTGATGCTCCTTTTACGGCTGTTACAAAAGTAAAAGAGTTGTACACAAACTGGAAAGGAAAGGCAGCCAGTCAGTCAGATGTAAAAGCAAAGAAGTTGGGAAATCGAAATAAAATCAATAGTAATTACAATCATATGTCTTGTTTTTTGTTTGTTTTTTTGTTGCAGTGATTTACCTTGCAACATCAACAACTTGTTTCCACGAACCCATTAAAATAAATGCCGTCACTTAACGAGCTAACTTTTTGTGCTACTGCTGTTGCTTGTGTTTATGTGTTTGTAAAAATCCACCCTTTTTTGCACACACACACACTCACACTTACATTTAGTTATGTACGTACCCATTTACATTTGCAGCTTCCCTCCAAGCAATTGGCATGGTAATTTTCGATTATCTACGAAATTTGAACTACTTCGTCACATTTGGTAGTTAAACAGTAGATTTTTCAGAATTGAGCAACAAAAAAATACGTTAGAATCGAATAATGAGTTCCTTAATTATACTTTTTCGTCACTTTAAAGAGTTGTTCAGATAATTGTACCAGTTATACAATTACAACAATAACAAAAATGAACATTGCTCATGTAATATTGACTTCTTCGCAACGATTTGCTATTAAAAAGTGAATATCAAGTACAAAAGCAATTTGCCAAGTTATGACAGTTTTTACTTAAATTGCAATGTGATCGGTGGTGCGTGATTGTAAAATAAAGTAAAATTTTAAATATTTAAAAATAAAATATTAATATTGTACTCAATGTTAGGACCCCGCTGGATTCAAAAGTTACCGAGCGTTCTAGTACACAAAAGTATTAAATGAGTGCACAAAACAGCCCAAACTGATTTTTCGGCAAGGTTGGGTAAATTTTTAATAATTTAAAATTTAATTTTTTTTTTACCAATAAAAGTGAACTAAAAAAATGATAATTGTTATTTTTAAAGGATATTTTTGATTTTTTTGAACTGCTTGTTTATTTAAAATCAATGTTTTCAGTAAAAAAACTTTATTATTTTTGCAAAGCATTAAAAAAATATGCTAGTTTTAATATGATGAAACTTTTATAAGGTGATTGATTGAGCAAAATTGAAAATTGAACGTTGTCAGTACTTCCTTTAAAACAATTTGTCCTCATTAAGTTTTTTACTTTAAAAAATTCATGGCCAATTTTACCAATTTATTTAAATATTGATTTATGTAAAAAATTGATTTTTAATGCCAAATTAAACAAACTTATATGAAAAAATATATTTAAATATGAATTTATATTTAAATAGAATTGCTAAAACTGGCCATAACAATTGTTTTGACTCAGTGTACACTAGAGTTTTTTGATAATTATTTTTTATTCTACTCAGACTCGCCTTACAAAAACAAACGAAGATAAACAGTAAAACGGCCGAAGTTTTATAATAAAGAACAGTAAGAAAAAATTGAACTTCAAAGAAGTACTTTTTAGAGCCTAAATCTAGTAAATTCTTACGTTAAATATTACCAAAGTGGGACACTTCTTCCCTAACGACGTTACTACATTAGAAATAATTGAATAGCAAAAGCGATAGATTTTTGATAAATGGGGACACTATTTAGATTATTTTTCGATCAAAATTGTTTGCAGGGTTAACACATACGAATATTGTTATATGTATGATCTCTGCAAACAATTTCGATCGAAAAATAATTTAAATAGTTTTCCCATTTAGCAAAAATCTATCGCTTTTGCTATTCAATTATTACTAATGTAGTAACATCGTTCGGGAAGAAGTGTCCCACTTTGGTAATATTTACCGTGTTCTTATACAAAAAGTCGGAAAATGCAAAAAACAATAAGAAAGTAATAATAGAGTTCTTTTGCATCAAACACTAAATTCAGCTGCTAAAATCAGGCATTCAAGCGAGTTTACCTACTATACCAAGATTGAAAAAATGCTCCACACTTAAAACTACTTAAATTATAGAAAAACCTCCTCGACACGCAAGGGCATGCCCTTCAATTTTTCATAAGAACATATAAATGTATAACAACCATAAACCCAACGGTTAACGGACACTCAAAAATACAAACTAAGCGATGGACGGACGGACATCGCTCAACTAACTCCGCTTCTAATAGGACACAAGTAATAATAAAAATAATACAAGGAAATTTATTTTTAATATCAATGAATCCGATTTCCAACATCTTTTCGCATTCTGACCATCATCGTTTTTGCCATATGGGAAGACAAAAACAGTAATTTTCTGTGAATGTAGTTGTGTTTCGACAGAAGCTTGTGGATTCTCCTCACTCCAAATGCGACAATTCTGCTTATTTACGTACCCATTCAACTTGAAATGGGCTTCTTCGAAAAATAGAATTTTGAATGGAAATTCAAAATTAATATCAATTTGTGCTTCGCCGAATTATTTTGATTAAAAATTTCAGCAATTTTTACGCGTTGCTCTGGTGTAAGTCATAAAAAAATTTCAAAGCAAACTAAACAAAAAGCAACTTTCAGCTGTTAAATGGGTGGTCAAAAAAAGCAGTGATGCCATCTCAAAGTTGTGACACTCTAAAAAAAACAACCTTTAAGAACGGAAAGACTCTTCCACCAGTGAACAGTGGGAGATTTCGGCCAAAACCCAAACGTAAAGCAACCGTTTTAAAAATTTGTCCACGCCCATTTATAACGCCCCTTATTATGTAGTGCCTATTACGCCGTCATTTGTTTTCCAATCCCAATAATAATGGAGCTTCCAACGAAAACAAAGGGAAAACAAAAAAAGTTGAGCTTACCATATCGGCGAGTTTCCACTTTGAAGCAATACATTTTTGAAACAGAAAATTAGTGAGTACAACGATCAGCTTTACACACTGAATTTTTTGTTGTTGTCGTTATTCCTGAATATGCTCTCTTATAAAATTTCTTCGTATTAAGGAAATGTCGTGGCTCTTCAAATGTTATATTAATTTTCAAAATTTGTTTGGAGTTTTTGAACAGGGTGTCCGCCGGGAAGGTATTACAATTACAAAGGCTTACAATTTTAGATTGGATCTTTACTTCATAAATGTTTTATTTAATGTCGGCAATTAGGTATGGAATACAATATCTGATAAATGTCCGCCTCTGTAAGCCTCACAAATGCGAGCCCTTTTGAGCACATTTTTTATTACATTCTCACACATTTCACGCGGTATTTCATTAATGTCATCACGAATATTTTGTTGCGTTTATGGATTGTTTTGTACATTTTCTTGAGCATCAGTTATGTTTTCAGCCGATCTTGCAGTACGTTGTGGTCCATTCTTGGGCCTATCACCTACCGAACCTCTTTCTTCGAAATCATTCACTACACGATAAATAGTGCGTTTTGTTCGAACGTTGTTTCTCCCAAAAATTTCACGTAACTCTCTTATCGTCCCAGTAATCGATGATTGATTTTGATAAAATGTTTTAACGATTGAAACACGTTGGTTTATCGAATATTTTTCCATAATAAATTTGCTACATGGCTACTTCACGACTGCCAAATATAAACTGTCAAGACCAATGTTTACCAAAATGGCGACAAAACAACCTGTGTATGTGTGTAAAGTTAAGTTGTCAGCCAAAAATACAGAGTGAAATTAAAATTGAAAAAATTGAAATCGAAAAAATCGAAATCGATTATACAAAGAATACGACGTCAAAACGAGCTTGTTCAACTAAATTTTTATTGAATAATATCAAATAGACATGTATGTTTTTCCAACTGGATAGTACTTTTTGAATTATTCGAGTAATTAGGATAAATTAAATCCTTTATTCGATTAATCGAGCTACAGTAATATTTAAAAATCGATTAGTTCCTTACTCGAACCAAAAGTCAAATTTTTGGATACTCTAGCACACGCACACAATAACTGTACTTCTATAAAAGCGATATCGGTTTTATTTTTAGAGGAGCAATATCGGCAAGTCTCCTCCCACTAAGACAATCCATTTGACAAAAACTTCCTTTTAAAATAAGTTTTCACAAATAATAGAGC
The DNA here is from genome assembly GCA_949318255.1 of Pollenia labialis. Classification (NCBI taxonomy): domain Eukaryota; kingdom Metazoa; phylum Arthropoda; class Insecta; order Diptera; family Polleniidae; genus Pollenia; species Pollenia labialis. The sequence goes on along the minus strand of OX439139.1, from coordinate 6,518,648 downwards.
ATGAAAAGTGGATTGGCATTAAAGAAATTTTTCCACATCACAATTTTTGTTTCTCCTGCATTTAACGTGGTACATGATCAATTATATTTTAACGTATGACCATTACGAGTACAAATCTACAGAATACGAAAAATCTTGTTGTTTTCTTTTTTTTTATGGAAGTAAAAATACTTGTATGACTTTACACACCAACACAAATTGATTTTGGTATGTATTTATTTAAGTGTGTGTGCGTGTGTGTGTGTGTATATGTGCAAATGTAATACAAGTTGGTGCCATATGTTTGATTGGATATAAAACATTTTTCCAGCTGTGTACCAAAATGAAATTATTATTTTTAATCCTTTTATTTTCTCTCATTCTCTTAATATTTTTTTTTTTACCAATACCATTACACTAACATACATTCTTGTATTCAATAAAGCATTGTGTTCGTTTGTGCGATTGGTTGGCTGGTATGTTTTTTTTTGTTTGAAAGGAATTGTTTGTATACAAATGAATGTTGGAAAACATTCCTTGTACATATATTTTTTTTGTATTTTTGTTCGTTTCATTTCAATTCGTAAAATTTATTTGTTTTAAGTTTTCCCATTAAGCAGTGTTTTTCTCGTTGTTTTTTTCCGATATGTCTGTATGTATGTATGTATGGGAATGTGAGTGTGTGTGCAGGGGAATCATAGTTAAAATATAGTGAATTTTATTCCATTTTATACAAACATACATAAGAATTTTCGTGGTTTATATTTCAGTAAAGCTTAAAAAAAAAATTAAAAATCTGATTTCTTGTGTTTTTTTAAAATGGTACGTACCAATGATCCTTTTTAATTTTGATTGACTTTAAAAGTCTTATATTTAGTGCTTTTTTCACAAATGAAAATGTTGTTGTTAATACAATATGCCTTTTTTTAATAACAATTTTCGACACTTGAAGACTATTGGAAAAACTCGGACTGGACAGTAAAGATTCGATGGTAGAACCAACGGGTAGTTAACCCCCAACTCAGCTTGGCGATTTCTTAAAATTAAGGTGTCATCAGATTTTGGCCAACAGCTTAATTAGTCTTGGTAGTACCGCTTAAATATATTTTGCAATTATATATTTTTTGAAAAAAAAAAAAAAAAAATTGCTTTATCACGCACTTCTCTTAAAAATATATAGAAACAATATTTTTCATTTTATTTACAATAACTTAACTTAATAACGTATTGGTATCGGAATCTGTATCGCCAATATTTTTTATTGAGAATCAGTATCGTATCGCTACAATCCTAAAATAAACTCTTAATTTTTTTGAAAACAAGAAAACACTAAAATAAGTTTTAATTTTTTTATATCTAAAACCGCCCAACCTCCAGCGTATGAGTAATATTTAATTTAAAGGTTTTGTAGCGTATACGTTAAGTTGGTGTACGTAATATTTCCATTAAGAATATGGGGGATTTCATGTCAAGTGACCCAATTTTGAAATCGATGTGTCTTCCGATTTGGATGAAATTTGCACCAAGTCCTATTGCATAGTAGTTTAGATACAAGCTTTCAACAAGATCAGTTTCTGAGTTAGAGGGGGTCAAAGTTTGACATTTTCGCCATACAGGTGTTCTTTCTCATCCATGTAACTTATTACCTATTGGTGTTTGCAAAATTTGTCCCAAGAAGTTTTGATAGCTATTTGATCAATCTTTTTAAAACTATTTTATTATTTTTTTAAAAATTTTATTTTGTTTTTTTAAAAAATTTTAAATTTTTTTTTTTTAAATTTAAAACTTTTTTGTATTTTTTTTTTTAGCGGGAATGCTTTTTTTTAGTTCAAACGAAAGGTTATGTCTTTTCCGTTAAGGTAGTTTTGGTCGCTTTTTGGGATGCGAGTGCCTTATGTAAAAAAAAAAAATCATTTCTAACTCTAGACGAGGGTTTTTAAATTTTTAGCATATGCAGTGTTCTTTTTCATCCATGTAACTTATTACCAAACTTATTACCATCCAAATCAGAAGACATCGATTTCAAACTTGGGTCACTTGAAATGAAATATCCAATATGTTTAATGATGCGCTTTTCTGCCGGTACAATACCGATTAGGGATGTCAATCGGGACTGGTTTTCGAAAATCCCGGGATTTGGTATTTCAAAAAATCTAATCAGGGATTCCGGGATTTGTAAGGATCCCGGGAATTTAAGGGATTTTTCGGGATATCTGGATTTTATGTGATCCGGGTTTCAAAATTTAAAGATAAATGCTTGTTAAAAATATTTACTAAAAAAAAACGTCTTTAAAAGAAGTTTACAAACAAAAGTTTTATAATTAATTTATCATTTTAAAGTTATACACATAAAAAGTTATATTGACTAGTAAAATTTGTAAAAATTTAAATTGTGAATTTTTTTCTTATTTAATATTATTTTATTCAATCGCGTTGTAAAGTGAAAAAGCTTAACTTTTTTTTCGTTTTCAATGTCAAATAAATATAAAAGATCAATATTATTTTTCCCATCCTCTCAAGGCGAACTGTCATGATGAATTTCTTTTTATTAAAAAAGGTAAAACAAAACAAATAATTTAAAATTTCGGATTTCGGAATCGGTATTGGCATTCCCTATTCCGATACTCAACAAGAAATATCGGCGATACAGATTAAGATACGCCTATTGAATTTAAGTTCAAGTTAATGTCAACAAAACCCAAGTAGAGTAATTTTGTTTTAATACAAAATAACATTTCGCTTCTTTATTGCAACATTGTCATATCTCAAAAAAAATTAAACTTGGCAAAATGCGATTAAAGTTTTCCAAATGTAACTTTATATGCAGATTTAATAAAATATATTTTGCTTTAACTTCGGTTCAGATTGAGATATAATGCTGATTGAGATATGACTATGCTGCAATAAAGGAGCGATTTAGTCAATTCACACAGTGTTTAATTGTGTCATGTTGGTTGCATTTGCAATAATTTTATGAATGTCGCATGTGATTATTTATATATAAAATTAATATTTTTTATTTATGTAAATAGAATCTGGGTATTTAATTTCTCATGGTGACTAGCAACAGAAATATACAAACAAAAATTCTGATAGTGGATAGAAAATATTCCTAAAAAATAGTGAAGTTTTAGAAATTGTTATTTGACTTAGAATACACATTCGAAATAAATTGAAAATTTATATATTTTATTCATTAATTTTTTTGTGGTAAAATAATTTAGTATCACTAAAACAATTCATAAATAAATTAATTTGGTTGGCAGTTACTGTAATTGTTGCATAATACTTAAATTTTAAATGCACACTTTTTGATCGAGTTCATAGTTAATAAATTAATTTTGATATGAACCCAATTATTCTTTACTTTTCAATAGTAAATTGAAGCTGTTGTTTGCGATTATATAACAAATATGCAGGGCGCAGTGCACAAAACTGATCTGGCAACAATGAAACAAAGTAATTTGTTTTTCGATTTGTTTTCCCCTTACAACTAAAATTAGAGTTGACAAAAAATCAACCAATTGTAGTCGAAATTGTAAGAAAAGATAAACTCAATGCTTGTTGTTGGTGTTTTGTTTAAGCTTTGATATTTTTTCGGGTAAGACTTTTGAGTGTTTATAATTCCTATTCGCTTAACAGTTTAATTTGAATAATATCTTTAGCTTTTAATAACTGTTTATTTTTTTATTTAAGCTCCAGGTCTTTTTAATTAATATTTAATTATTTATTTTCAATTTTTCGCTAACCTTTGGTAAGCAGGAAATTTATTTATAAAATATTAATATAAATAACAAAATTATGATTTTTTTTTGTTTTTTTTTTGTGAAAATAATTAAGTATTAAAAAGACCTAAAGCTTAAATAAAAAACAAACAGTTATTAAATTAAATAAGGTAAAAAAAAACTAAATATAAATCTTTAGCTCGTTTTTAAACAACATCTTTATGGGTTTTAATATGCAGAAGATTATTCAGTAAAAACCATTTTGTTCAAGTTTGTGTATAACATGTCATTGCGCCAGCTAACAAACAAATTTGGATAAAGTATCTCATGGTTTTTTTTTTTTTTTTAGCAGAATCATAGCTTTGAACTGGCTGACCGTGTCTTTCATACTTTCGGAGTGCAGAGCCATGTTACGGAGCTCATTTGCATTTGAAGAATTCAAAATTTGTTTCGAGATTCGAGATTTGAAGAAAAACAATAAGTTTCAATATTCTCTAAAAGCTTAAATATTTTATTCCGACCTAAAGCTAAGTTAGTCCCATTTTGAAAAAGACAACAGTGAGAAACGTTGCCTTAATTGTTTGTTTCCTTAAAAACACTACAGAACATTAAAATATAAGGTATAACTACAGAATCACTATAATTATGTACTAATACGCAAACAATAAAAAATAAATATCGTTTCTGGTTGTGTGTACTGTACGCAAAAATATGATCGGTTTAATTTCAAACACTGGTTACAAATTTTACTATTTTAACTTACAATTTTTGGAAAAAAAACTACCAAATTGTTATTAAACGTTATCTAATAACGTTTAAATTAGAATTTACAGATATTAAAGTCTTTATTACAAAATATATGAAATTAATTAAAATACTCTTAAATTTATAATTGTTGCATTTTAATAAAACTTAAAATGTTCCCCCATAAATGATTTACTGCGATAATTTAGCATTAAAATTACAACTAACTGCATTTGTCATGGCGATTAAATTGTCAAAAGTTTTAGCTTTATTTGTCATGTGATTAAAATTAAATAGTATGTATAATTTTTCCGCTTTTGACACAGTGTAATGTAAAAAAAGAAAACACAAAAGTAAAGAATACCTTAAGGGATTAGTTAAATTCAAAGTTGTGAATAGAACTAATAATAATAATTATCCTAATAAAAAAAAAATAAATAAAAATAAACATAAATGAATGGCATTAAATAATTCCATGACTTTTATTTCAAAAAGGGAAAAGGCAAAGAGCGAGTTACAACAAGTAAATTAGAGAAATAAAAATGCAAAACACACATGCATACTTTAAGGGTTAATGTTTAAAGTTTTATTTTTATATTCTATTTATACACATATTTATATTATAAAGTATTAATGTTAAAGGCCATTAAAAATGAGCAAAGTTTATAACGACTCTAGAGAAAAGTTTAAAAAGCATTATCAAAAACAAAAAATAACAATAATAAAAAAGTTGTCTTTGATTACAAAGTGATTTTTGTGCAATTTGTACAAATGAACATAATTCAATACTAGTTCAAACATGAAGAAAACTTTTGAATTTAAAATGATCATAAATATCCATTTATTTACTCTTCTTCTTTTCAATTTTTTCATTTTGAAGTTAAAATGACAAAAAAAGTTTATGAAACATCTTTCTTGTCTTTTCTTAAGTTTTAAATTGCTTTTGTTTATTTTTTTTCTTGTAAGCAATTTGAAACTGATATAGTGAATATTTTTCTGTTCTTTATTTAACGATATTTTGCGACCTTTTTCCCCATAATTTGATTTTGATAAAACCCTTAACATAATGTTTTGAACTAAGCTCATATTTCATTTGCTTGTACAGCTCTGTTTTGTATTTATTTAAGGAAAAAGTGACAAGAATTTTAGATTCAGATTAAGTACATTGACGTTGAAGGGAAATATTTGTCAGAAACAATAGTTCCGTGTTTTTGTTAATGTAAAAACAAAAACTTTAAACATTTTTTAAGTAAAACTCGTACGGCAATGGAATATTAACTTTAAAAAAAGGAAGGAACTCCATAAAGGTTTTTTTTGAAGTATTAACAATGGCGGACTTTTGTAATAAAATTGCCCAAAAAGTGTGTTATTAATAAAAAAAAAAGTTTTCGCAATAAAAGTGCACTTTAAATTTTATTTAAATGTTTTAGTAAAATTGGTAAAACATGGAAAATTTAAGCCATCGATAGAATTAATTTTCTATGACGTCTAAGGCGTTTTAAATACATACGAATTTAGACAAATCTAAAATTACATCGTATTGCGTGCCCTGCAGCAATAAACACATCTCGGCTCTTAAATGTTGGAATTAAAGCGTTGTCCAACCAAACCGCACGATGCTAATTGTAAATAAAACAAAAAGTTTTCGGAGAAGTATCCTAATATTATTTATTATGATGGAAGGATCTATGACAATTGTGTGTGAAACAAAATATCGACCAAATGCTCGCCACGGCTTCGGTAGCATACCTCTATCCAACGGCCCATATTTTCAATGACTCTAAAACATAATTGAGGTTATTGTGCAGAATTATCTCATCCTTTAGCTCTTGAATTGTTCTTGGTAGGAATGGGCAAAAAATATCGATATATCAAAATATCGATATTTAAAAAAAATATAATCGATATATGTATATCGCCGATATTTTAAATACCGATATATCGATGTATCGATATTGAAATACGACTATCTGATTCGATATTTTTTAAAGTCAGTCTTTATTAAGAACTCAAAATTTTAGCAGTTTTTCAAACAATATGTTTTTAAGAATTGGAATCCTTGCATGCATCATATGTTTTTTTTAAGCAAATATGAAGATCTAAAATAATTGGCATTTATAAGAAGCAGATTGTCTGGAGTGCACATAAAACAGAGAGTGCACCTGATGTTCATATCTAATAATTACTGGTTTGACTAAAACCAGTTGGTACTTTTGGGGTGCAATTCAAATTTTAAGGAAAGTTGGTACTTCCATGACTTATTTGCTTCCATTTAAATTTTTCGTAATTTATTTGTTTTTCTTATGGTTTTTTTGTATTCTTCCCTTTTGCTTTTGTTATAATTGAATTTTTTGTTTTGATTAAATTTTTTTGTTTTTATTAATTTTTTTAAATAAAATGAAACAATAAAAAGTAACAATGTAATTACATATAATTAATTTGTTCATACATATGTTTGTACAAAGGTATACTGAATTTTTTAATTTGGTAATAGTTTTAGCAAAATATGTTCGATATATCGATATATCGATATTTTTGAAATAATAAATATCGATACTCTAAAAAATATCGATTCGATATATATCGATATATTTTTTCAACTTGCCCATCCCTAGTTCTTGGCTTATTGACGTACAACTTTTCTTTTAAATATCCGGAAATTACATAATCTCGGCGTCGAACAAACATAGCCACGACATAAGATAACACAACCATTGAATTTGTCGCGCAAAAGAGCCATTGTTTCGCTGGCTGTGTGGCAAGTGGCACCATCCTGTTGGAACCACACATCGTCCAGGTCCATATCCCCAATTTCTGGCCACAAGAAGTCCGTTATCATCTCGCGAAAGAGAACACCATTCACGATAACTTCTTGGCCGACAAAAACCTGCCGACAGCCCATAAACTGCTCCAAACAGTCATTTTTGGTGGATGCATCGGCTTTTCAACAATCCCTCGTGGATTTTCATTTGCTCAAAATGCGGCAATTATGATTGTTAACGAAGACACCAAGGTGCAGTTTGTTTCGTCGCTGAAGATGATTTCCTTTGCAAAGCCGCCATTCACTTCTACCTGTTTAACCAACCATTCGGCGTATTGACGACGCTTAAAATGGTCATGATTGAATTTGTCAAATACTGAAACCAAAAAGCATACAGAGATGAAAAACGTGACATTTGAAGAAAGATTAAGAAAACGTATTTTGGTGGAGAAGTGGCAATGTGCAAAAAAAGGTCGCTACTATCAACACAAATTGAGTGATCAAAACAAAAAATGCAAAAAGGTCAGCTTTCGAAGAAAAATACAGAAAAAACACAATATTTTCTGTCTCGTGACGCCTCTGTGTGCTCAGTGACTGAAACAAAGAAATGTCAAATTATGTTGGGCAAGCAACTTGACGTTAAGGTGTGACTCACAATTAACATTGTGCATTATGGAAAGAATTTTTTGCTAAATTAAAATGTGTTATTTTTTCATGGCTAAACAAGATAATGAAAATGGCTTAGTGTAGCCCCTAAGGAAATGACTTTAATCGACTAACTTATTTAAAATGCCAAATTTATAACTTTCCCTTAATCAGCTTTAACCTACAAAATAAATAAAAATAAAAAAACTTAAATTTCCTTAATAATTGTTGAAGAAAAGTAAGTTAAACATTGTCTTAGGCCACTGACTTTATTTTATTCTTTTAATAAAAAGTTAAATAAAAGCAAACATTTATATTTACCTGTTAACGAAAACAGTTGATGAACGAGCCAAGATTATGCAAAAGAAATAATCATAAACAAAAAAATAATCCTTTCAACAAGGTGTGGAAAGACAAGAAAACCTTTAAAACCCACCAAAAAAAAATATTTATAAAATTTTTCAGAAATAACCGACATTTGCATTAAAAGGCTTGCGCTGGTAATCGGTTTATTTAATGTACACCTAACGAATTCTTAAGGGCACTTCCCACTGTGAGTTAGTTAGAGGACAAAATACACACCATATACGTGAAAGCTGTATACAGGTATCCCTTCATTTACATGGTATTTCATTTATGCGATTTAGATATAACACGGATAACACTTAAATCATATACTAACGAAATTGTTCTGAAACATAGATTAACATTTGAAAAGCCACCCAATGATGCTAAGCGTAGTGGAAAAACGTTTAAAGTGAGATTTTGAACACTAAAAATAAATCCAAAATAGAAAATTCACATGTAATTTAATATTTAAATTTTTTCATAAAACTTTTTATCTCAAAAAATTCAAAATATATTGAGTTTGACTAAGTAAATTTCCATTAATTACTGGAGCCACTGACTTGGGTTTATTACCGTTACCTTAGGAACGAAAGTGTTTTTGATTTACCCCATTACAGAACTGGATTGAGTTAAATTTTGCGGAGATTTCCACATCAGATTTCAAATACAAATACGTGATATATTTTATGACTTGGTTCGGTTTAGCCATCCAATTGGGCTTGATATGAAATTTAAAAGTGTTTTTGTATCAAAGTGTTTGCTGGGTATGTACACAAAACTTGATTAAACAATATACGTCTATATTTTCGTGAAAATTGTGCTCTTATGTAGAACAATTCTGTGGCCTTTTGAAAAAACATCTTAATTCAAATTTGAAAAGTTGAAAAAATGCTGTTAATTATACGAATTTTCCTTCAAAAAATATTTTATTTTACGATTTTAAAATTTTGTTTTATAAACGAAATTTTTAATTATTTTCCGTTTATTTTATTATTTGATAAAAATTATTTTTTCACTGAGTTTTTTTTAAAACTTTTTTTGCTATCTTATCTAGACTTAAGAGGTTTTGTCAAAATGTCACAGAATTGTACTTTTGTAAAGCATTTTTTGCATTTACATTAACACTTTTAATTCAGCGGCCATTAAGTCTACCCGTATTCCTGCTTCCTTTATTAAAGAATTGGTCGGAAACATATATTATATAATATATTATGTATACATAGTCATTTTTATGTACTTATGTATGTACCTTCTGAATGCCTTATAAAATATTCACTAGATTGAGATGCATTTTTTATGACACCATACCACATGAATATTTAAACAAGCCGGCCAGTCAGTCAGTCAGTAAGTCCTTCATGCATTCTATTAAAGCCCAACAATATGAAAGAAGTAAAAAAACAAAAAATAAGCCAACGAAGCATTTTTACATTTTTTTGTTCGTTTAACATTTAAAATATTTTTTTTTAGGAATTTTTCCACACAAACTGACAATTATTTACCCCTCTTTATTTTCCAGAATTCAACATGAAATCATTATAATTTCATTTTGATGAATTTTTATGAATTTTACATAAATTTAAAAAAAAAAGACAAAGAGAATGAATTCAGCAAGTTAGAAAGAATAGTCGGTCAATTTGATACCCTATTTGGGAATCATGGCTTATCATGGACCCAGCAAAACAAAATTGTGTTATGAGGCTAAGATTCATATAAGAGTTCTATGTGCTAAATATTATCTTAATGTAAAATTAAATGCAATGTAAAATTTGCCCGCTTTCTTGGTGTAAAGTTTAAGCACAGTCATACTTCGGGCAACAAATGATTTTGAGTTAGTTCCAAAAAAATAAAGGCAAACAACAGAGAATGATAATTTCTTCTTTGCTTCGATCTTAAAAGTTTGTATGGTGAAGCTCAAGGTACAAAAATAGTTGATGATAATAAAATTTAACATACGCAACAAAGTTCTTGTATTAAATTTGTCGCTTCAATGAACCGAATCAAAAACACATCGATATTCAATCGATGTTCAGGAATAAAAAAACATCGGATTGTTCGATGTATCGATTCCATACGGCGAGTGGTTTTAAAAAATCGATGTATATCGTCCACTGCTATACTGGACCTATCAGCACAAAATCGTTATCGCTATCGTGGCCAAATCTTACAGCAATACCAACATTTACAAGGAAGTTATGAGATTTAAAGCTATCGGGAGTTGTATTTGTATTTAATCTAAATACCAACATAATAAAATAGTATATCGCAATAACTAATATAGCGGAAAGAAAGTTTGTGTGGAATTATAAAAGCGATTCTAACCATTTTCCATATGCTTCGTCCTTATACAAATTAGGACTTTGTTCCAAATTTCACTAAATTATCTTTAAAACCAGACAGTCAGCCGGACGGATGGACATCGTTAGATCGACTCAGCAAGTGATCGGTATTGTAACATGTGCGTCTAGGACCAATATTTTTTAGTGTAACACACATACGAACAAACGCATAATACTTACTCTCATCACTATTATGGTGTGGGTATAAAAATATATTTTAAGCAGAGTAGAAGAATACGAAGGCTAAACGGCTGCGAAAAAGTTTAAATTTATTGATTTTATGTTTGTGAATGTGTATTTCCATGTGAGTCCATTTCGTTTAACTTTCCATTTTTTTTTTTAGCTTATGGCCATTTTACTTTATGAACATTTTAATTTAATTTTTGCTAAGATTTTTTTTTGTTTCTCTGTTATGAGATATTTTAAATAAATATATTTTCATATATTTACATGTTTTATTTATTGTTAAATATTAAGTTGCTTTAGGCTAAAGATTTCAATATAACTTTATGGTTTTTATTCGCTTTACCAATCCCGATTAGTAAAAGAGGGTATATTTAGTTTATCATTTCGTATGTGCAACACTGAGAAATATTTATCTATGACTAATATGGACTGAATCATAAGAAAAGTCAAGAGGGAATCGTGTATGGATAAACCTGAGAAAGGAAGGTTTTATTTATGTTATTTTTGGCCTTTCAGATACAGAAAACTCCCATTTCGTTCGTGAAAACTAAAATGGTTTCATTCCGCCAAATTTTTTCGTCATTTTTTGAAACACCATATTACGGAATGAATTCCGTTTGCGAACGGAATTGTAATCTGTGACATGGCTGAGTATCTTTTAAATAGTGCACATTGTTTACTTCGACTCTTTCCAGAACATTTCCCAAAACTTTTCTTAGGCTTTTACGTCTCAGCATCTTCACTTTTTTTAGACAATCGTCTTAAGCTGTTGAATGGTTCTTGGCATACTCTTACCTTTACTTTTAGTATAACCCTTAAACAAAAAAAAGCGACGGCCAGTAAAAATTCGAAAATCGCGGTATTATTCGATCGCCAAAAATAGAGCCATATTAGAACAAACTGTGTAAGCTGTGGTTCCTTTTTCAGACCCAAATTTCTGGTTTGTCCTCTACCTACCTTTAACATTTTGAATCAATGCCCGGTACTGAATGCCTTTCACATAAAAATTTACAAGTTTTTCGTTTTAAATAAAAAGTGTGGTCCAATGATATTTTTTGAAGTTACTCTACTCCATGCTTAACATCTAAGTAGGTATATTTGATTTCCTGCAAATATTCTTGAATTTAGGAAGTCCCCTTATTTTGCAATTTTCTTTATTCACGTGACCATTGAGGTGACCAGCCCTTTCGTCGCTCATTATTTTATATGATCTTTATGTTTGAACAATAAAATGCTAACTTAAAAAAAAATAATAAAAAATTTAACGAATTTGGTTCTTTGTTCTGTGCTGAGCCTTTCTTTTATAAATTTCCGAACTTTTTCCAAGTTAACTCTGAAAAGTCCATCAAATATAATTTTCATTTTATTTTATTTTTGAAGGAAGGATTTTCACAACATGAAATGAACTAAAATTTATTTGATAATTTTTATTCTTGACTGAACGGGGGATTGAACTCGGGTCTAATATACACGTTTCGAGAATAACCACATTCTAATCGTTAGAATTCTTTGCAGTTAATTGAGAAAAAAAACGTATGCGAAAATGTACTCTCTTATTAAATTACAACGTTACATATAGAACGATATTTTAAAATTTTTTTTTTTATTTGTGATCAAATACTTTATAAGGCTTTAATGAAAAATAGTGTTGTTTGAATTAAGAAACTCTTGATGCAAATGAGAAATTTGTTTTATATGACTAGAAACTTTGTTTTCACATTCAGAATATTATTGCAGTAGGTAATTGTTGTTTATTGTAATCGGTTTTCGAGTATTTATTTATTTGACAAATTTAGTTTAAGAATCTTAAATTAAGTCCTTCACCAAAATATTTTTATTCTTGTTAGAGTGTGTGAAAGATTTAACATAACTGAAATTTTTCTTGTCTAAAACATATAAAAATATTTTGGAAAAATGTTAAAATCTCATACTTTAAATTTACTAAATTTACATTTTTAAACGAACAAACTTAGAAATTATTTGTATTTAAGAGAGTCTAGATATTAAGAGCCATTAACCCAATAAACAATAAGATGAATTTTTTTTCTGAAACTAAAAGTAAGGAGTTCCTTGACTCTGTGTTTTTTAATTTAAAATTCGTATTTAAATATTATTTATAATTAATCGTTTGTAAATACGAACTTAACCTAAATAGCCTACGTTGTTTTTAAAAGTCTATTTTAGTTTCCAAGGTGGCCTCAATATCACGTCATCACAAAAACAACAGACACAGAAAACAAAAATCAGCGTTTTTTAGGGCACCTCAACTTGGAAGGCAGGATCACATGACGTAAGGGCTTTACAAGCTTTCACTTACAGGTGACTTAGAAGGATTTTAAAGATATTTTGACAAGCGTCAATATTTAACAGGGATCTGTGGACAGCAACAGGAAAATCTCCCTTGGCAACCGCAATACTAAGACGCAAGTTGAACTGGCTTGGACATACGTTGCAAAAAAGAAATAAGACGGCCTGACAAGATCTGCGCTTGGCTTGAATCCACAGCGAAACCGAAGAAGAAGTATGTCTTCCCATATATGAAGAATAAAACTCGATTGCAATAAAAGCCCTTAATAGATCCGATTGACAGTTATTGGTCACGGCCATATCCCCCATATCGTAACAACAGGAATAAATTTACTTGTCTAAAAGTTTAATTTCTAGTTAAAGCTTAATTATTACAGAATAAAGCAGAACTCTGTCGACACCACATTTGCCATACAATTTATTACAGAAATTTGCCATGGCAAGTCGTTCTAAAACATAATCTTTTTTATCAAAGTTTTTCTTGGGATTGAAAAATTTAATGAACAAGGTTTCCTTTAAATGTGCTAAGTTCCCATTTCATACTATGGATAAACTGAAAATTTATTGTTGATCGGATAAGCTATTCCTATGCGCATTTCAATGGTCCCTCAGGCCAGATCGTCAGGAAACTTCATCCAAAGATTTTAGAAAAACAAAAGAAATAAAACAAACAAAACTGTTAAGCGAATAAGAATTATAAGCCCCAGTTTAACTTGTAACAATATCAAAGCTGAAACATAAAAACAACAATAAACAGTTAGTTTATCTTTTTTTACAGTCGCGACTACAATTGGTTGATTTTTTGTCAACTCTAAAGGTTACAACTACATGTGGGTAAAGAAAAAACAAAACTAAAAATAAATAACTTTATTTTATTTTGCCAGTTCAGTTTTATTTGCACTGCCACATGCATATTGGGTATAATTTGACAGCTCTTACAAATAGACACTCACTCTCTTAACAATGCTACCATACTTTAATTGAATTTGTAAACCAAAAATTAAGAAATAAAGAAAATTTAAAATGCAAGCAAATTAGAGATCGTTTAAGTTGCTGACGCCTGTTTGATTACGGGCTTTGTAAATTTTATAGCGAATTTGCCTGAAGTTGAAGACTTGTTCTGTTCCTCTACTTAATTTTAAAAGAGAAAAAGGAAAATGAAAGTACAGGGTAGCGTTTTTGCATAGTACAAGTTTGCTGGGTAACATATTACTTCTATATAATCTTTTAATGTTTTTTTTTTAACTTTTTGACCAAATATGCAGGAAGTGAAATCAGTTTTAAAAATAAAATTGAGGCTGACCTCGTAAAAACAAGATGGGTGTAAAAGAGGAGAAATATCATAATTCTTAATCTGTTTATATATTAAATATTTTTCACTTAAATGGACGTAATGCGCTTAAATTGTTTTGCTTTGATGAATCAGTTTTCATACGAATGTCGCCACAAACAGAATTTATGTTTGTATAGATGCTTATAAAAGTGTAAGAGAAAAAACAGTGAGCAATAAAGTTATTCGATTATTTGAAAACTAAATATGAGAGTAAAAGAAAAATATAAATGTTTGACACAAAACGTATAAGAATAAAAATTTATGTTAAAAGGATTATAAAAAATTTAAAAAAATTAATTAAATGTAATAAAACTTTTGTTAGTAACTGTATGTAATACAATTTTTTGCACTCTGTTTAATACTGGTATTAAATCGCTTATTTCTTTTAACTTTTTTTTCAAACGATTTCATTTCGTTTTTGAGTCTGTATATGGATAATATATGCGTTTATAATTGCATAAGTGTGTATAGAATCTACTTACATACTTATACATAAATATATTTTGTTTGTTTGTTTTTTTAAAAGAAAGTGAGATTAAATTTCCATGAAATGAAGAGTGCTTTATTGAAAGAAAAATATTCTTTAATAGATTTCTGGTAATTTTTCCGTTCAATAAATATATTAATGTACGTTTGTGTGTGTGTAAACGATAAATCATGCATAAAAACTGCAAACAAAAAGGAAACTGAAATGAACAAAATAAACCCACAGAAGAAGAAAAAAGAAACATGTGTGTGTGTTTATTAGGGTATTCATTTGGTTAACCTATTAATTACTATCCGATAAACTGATGGGTTAATTTAAAATTGGATTTTTTCGATTAACAATTAAACCGGTTTATTTCAGTCGATTAACCGATGTAACAAAAGAGTCGGTTAAATCCTAAAAATTTTAACGAAAGTATTTTTCTAATAGATTATTTTATAAGATCTTCTTAAACTTTTTAAATTACTAATAATGTTTATGTATTAAATAGTTTTGAATTATTTTTTTTTGTTTGCTCGTTTTAGTTCAAGCATTGTTATCTCTGTTATGTTATTATTTTTTTTTACTAATAATTTTTCATTTCTATTTATTGTAATCACTTAATTTATAGAAAAACACTTTATTAATCGGTTAACCGATCAATTGAGAAATTACCTGATTATTAACCGTTTAACCAAAACCTCGATTAATTAATCAAGCGATTAACCGATTAAAGTAAAACTCCGATTAAAGAAATACCCTAGTGTTTATCAATATATAAGTAAATAATGTGGTGTTTGGTATTAAAATTGAAATAATATTTTTTTTTGTTGCAATTGACAAATATGTTCTTTTATTTTTCCAAAGAAATTTGTATATTTATCCATTAAGAAATTTTATAAAAAATTAATTTAAATTTCAATGGAGTAAATAGTTTTTTATAAATGATAAATTTTATATAAGAAAAAAATTTGAAATTAAGGTTTTGATTTAGTTAAATTGCAGATCCGACTTTAAAGAAACTTCATTAAAAAAAAGGGTTAAATCAGTGTTCGAAAAAAACAGTACATTATTTAGCGTTTGGTTCACACACCCAAAAACTAAATCGATTTTTGTACCCTCTCTCAAAAATAAGATGTTTTCTAAGCTAAATAGTGGCTGATGAACACAAATATGGCAGTAAATTATTTGTCTTAAGAAGCCATTTTAGAGATAAAAAACATTATTTTTTTCCACTTTAAGAGGCTCAATCAAAAAATCGTGAGAATTAATATTTGTGTGTTTGTTAATTTTACAGTGCAACAAAAATATGTTTTTCCCCAACATCCCATATCTATGCTATGTTTATCAGACAAAAATTTACTTAGTTAAAATTTTCATGATTTTTTACAAATAAGACTAAATACAGCTTAATAAACTATCCTACATTGCAATAGCATTATGAATTCAATAATTCAAATACTTAATCATTTGCTTTTTTGTGCTGAGAAAATTAAGAGAACCAACAACATCTTTAAGTTCATTTGCTTAGTGGGTTGAATGGGCAATACTGTACCTTCCTAAGAGTCTTATAAGAGTAATTTTGTTTTCCAGCAATAATGCCATCATTAGTTGAAATTTCATGTATTTAATATAACTGCAAATGATTTCTGTATAATCAAGTTTGTATTCAACACAACAAAAATGTATACATCCCAGCGGTAACTAGAATGAGTAAAGAGGCCTAATAGAAGGCCTTATTTAACAGGCACAAGCCCTCCTCGCCGCATTCCATACTAATTTATTTTTAACACAGGTTGAAAGCCCTTCCTCACTCCCTTTAATTACAACTTCGATCCCTTCCCAAAGAAGGTAGTAAAATAAAAAATAAAAAAACTTAGCAACTTTCTTTCTCCATGATTAAAGAAGAGATTAGCGAATGTGTACTGAATTTTTTTTGAAGGTTTTTCATTAATAAAGGCATACTTCTGAAGGCAGGACATATTAAGAAGCGAATCTTTAAGAAAGGAGTATAAATGCACTCAAAAACGGCCTGCCACTTGCGGTCCTTTCAATATTTAACGCTGGGATATTATTGTATGTGTTGTACACCAACACACCTCAACTCATGCAACCAGAAACACATCATGCATTATTTGTGTAAATGTTTGTTAAATTTTAAACATTTGTATTACACATACGAAGAACTTGTGCGAAAATTATTTAGTTAATATAAACATAATCAGTACATATGTTTATATAAGTTTGCTAAAGAATTGCCAAGTGTTACACAACTAACTAACTGACTCATTAACTGAGGTAATGCTAAAACGTACATTAAAAGCTTTTAATGATATATGAGTACATAACTCCCGCCGGGAACTTCTAGTATGACATTCAGGGTTAAAATTTGACCAATTTCTCGGGCTCATGGCTTGAAGGAGACCCTATATGGAAACATAAGTGTCAGGAGCTCCTGGAGAGTTTAGTGATTTGCGCAACAGTCTTGCGAAAGACAAAGGCATTTGTGGTGCTAATGTTAATGCTGTGTATTTTGTTGTTGTTGGACTTATCGCTACGGTATTGTGCATTGAAGTTTTCGCAAGGCCAATTCCACCAAGCACTTAACTTCGCTAAATTTGATATGAAATCTTGTTTTTTCCAAATGCTTAATTACTTAATTCCGCTTAAAGGCCATATAGACACAAACACAGTAAAATACCCCCGTTTCTTTGTATTCTGATGTGACACCAACAAAGCAAATCAAGCAAAGTTTCTAATGACTTTCACATACCAACGCAATTATTAATAGTATGTTTGTTGCCCACCACTGCTTAAAATAACTTTGTTTCGTTAATACAACCGGTTGATTTTTAAATAAGACGCAGAATCAACCTTAAACCCATTTTAAACAAATATTAAATTAAAATTAATTAAATTAAAAATGAAAAACACTTATTTTTAATAAAATAGTTCAATAAATTTTTTTATCAAAAGTTTTCTTAAAAAAAAATTGAAGGTCTATTATAAAAAAAAATATAATATTTAGTAGCTTATGCCCACCCGGTATTTGAAGATGCGTGCATGTGCATATAATTCTATTCCATTTTATAAAGATGAACTAACAAAGTAGGAAAAACACATGTAAATTAATATATTCTTTAGAAAATGCTAATTCAAGATAAACATTGCTATTTGCACATGCAATCTTAAACATGCCATGGCTTGCACGTACGTGTGTGTTTACAACAGTGAAAGGCAATTGTTGTAACTAGGAGTTGAACGTAAAAAAAATACTTCAAAAAGAAAATTATTTGAAAGCCGATTTACGCCTCAATGTGACATTTTCTCTTTGTGCCGCTCATTGGCTTTTCATAATAAATTCCTTAAAGAATGTCTCTTCTTTGCTGCACTTGCATCCTCTTCTGTTTGATACTGTAATGCATGAATATAAAATGTAATTAAATAATAAAATTTTCAATTTTCCTTAAGGAAAATTATTTTATTTATATGTAAGTAAAAGTGAAGTAATTTAGAATGTTGTAAAATTTGTTTTAATAAAGAAATGTTTATTAAATTGACTCATTAATATTATTAGTTTAATTATTATTATTAAATTTGTTGTTGTTGCTGTTGTTATCGTAATTATTAATATTGTTGAGCAAATCTTCTAAGGTTAACAAATTTCTGAAAATTTTGATATGAAATTGTTTGTGTGTTGTAAACATGGACGTTTGTTGCATTTAGCCATTAGAGTAATTGGAAAAATGTTTGTGATTCAAATAGTACAATTATTTTGAAATTGTAATCTTAAGCTAGAAAATTTAGATAGATTTTGTTTAAGGTGCTAATTTGCTAATTTAAAAAATAATTGTTAAAAGAAAAGACATTTTTTTTAGTTTTGTTCTTTTTGAAAGAGTATTTTAGACGTATGGTTTTAAGTTTTAATTCAAATTGTTTAATATATTTTTTTTTGAAAGTAAATAAAACGTGCAAATAGAGAAAAACATGTTTCAATATGGTCACCCCCAACAAAACTATTTTTAAAGAAATGTTAAACATGTTATCTTTAATGTAATCATATTATTGTCACTGATATTATGGCTAAATTAGTCGTCCATCAAGAAGCCACGCCCATATTTTTGCTGCCTCTAAACATGTCATGGTGAAATATGACAATAATTTGTGTTAATATTAACAATAATATTTTCCTGTTTTCTAAAAGCAACATGCTATGGTTGAAAAACAACCATGCTATTATGAGTCTTATATATATATTTTAGTTATTATTAACCATAACATGATCGGAGGCAACCATAGTATGGTTGTGACTTCTTGATGGGGCACTAATTTAACCATAATATAGTTGCTAGTGATAATAATTTGGTGTTTACAATTTCCTTAAAAAATTTTTTTTGTTAGAGGTGACTATATTTAAACAGGTTTTTTCTCTGGTTGTATGTAAATAGCCAAACAATTCCCTGGGTGTATGTGAATTGTCAAGCAATTGATAAAACAAATTTATACCGCAACAAAAAGGGGCGTTGCTTTAATACCATGGGAGATAAGGCCATGATGGGGAGATAAATTCTTTTATCTTTTTTTCATTTGAATGGGAGATAAAGCCATCATGGCCTTAGCTCACATTAGAAATATTAGAAAATGACTTTATCTCTCATTTCAGTTTCGAAGAACTTTTGTATTTTACATTGATTAATAGTTTTCTTATTTTTATAATTAAGAGCTAATGATTTTCCCTTTAACTAAAGTTAAGTGTTGAAATCTGACTTCGCATACTAAAGTTTTTCTGCGAGGCGGCCTGCTGCCGTGCTTACAGGTTTTCTCCTCCAGTAGGACGCGGCAGGTGGCTTCGCTGAATAAAGTTTTTCTGCGTGCGTCATAAGAATAAAAAAAAGTATTTTCCCGGAAACACTGCACACTAAAGTATTGGAATCGGAATCTGGCTTCGCAAAAATATGGCTTTATCTCTCATTTGCGAAAAAAATATGGCTTTATCTCTCATTTCGCAAAATTTTAAATATGACCTTACCTCTCAATGATTAGGCAATAAGGCCATTATGGCTTTATCTCCCATTCAATTGAGCAATAAAGCCATCATGGCCTTATCTCCCATGGTTTTAAAGCACCCCCCCCCCCCCAAACAAAAAGGATTTTTTGATACCTTCTATTGGGATTTGTAGTAATCACCTTTAATATAAAAATCGACATCGGCACACGCCGACAACAATGGAACTAAAATTGTATTTTTTTAGAAGTTAGTGGTCCAAATGCCCGATGTTGAAACAGGGACTGTAACAAAAGATAAACTCACTGTTTGTTTCTGTTGTGTTTGTTTAATTGTTTTTTAATATTGTTACGGTCGTTTACAATTCTTATTCGCTTAACAGTTTTATTTGGTTTAATATCCTTAGTTTTTCTTAAATTTTTGGATGAAGTTTCCTGATGAACTGGCCAGGCAACCAGTGAAATGCGCATAGGAATAGCTTATCCCTTTAACAATTTTAATTTGAAATTAAGCACAACAAACAAAATCTTATTTACCAAGAATAACATATAAAATTATTTCTACTTTTTCGTGTCTTTGTGTTACACACTGAATGCCAAACTTGATATGCCCTAATTTGCAATTTGTAATGGCAGAGGCCATAAAATGTTGCTTTAAGAAGAAAACAAGTGAACAACCATTATTTTCTTTTCTTTATTTAAATTTTTTGTTCGAATCTATTTTCCCAGAAAATGCTTTTGACTATTATACAGGTGGTTTAAATTTTGATTAAAATTCTTGTAAAAATTAATTTTGATTCCATTGTTTCTTAGGATGATGTAAAAACAGAAAGAAATACCTAAAACCATATTAAATCATAAATATATCACAGAAAAGGGATAACAACTGAAGTAAATAAAAAAAATTCGCCTACAAAAAACAATTCCCGGAGAAATGTTGCTCAGTAATAAAAACTACTCGTGCTAGATCTTGCAACACAATGGGCTCGAAATTAAAAATGATAAAATCAAAAGCAAAAACTATGAAAAAATACTTTAAAAAGAAAATGCCAACAGAAGCAGTAAGAAATTCACAAATGAAAAATGTTTGTAATTTAGCTCTGTATCTACAATTCTAGAATCTTGTAAATCACTTATGACCAGGCAAAAAAAAAGAAAAAAAAACTAACACGATGCAGTTGCAAAGTTATAGCAAAGATAATAAAAAAATAACTTTTTTATTTAAAATTTAAGTTTCTTTTCAGTTTTCTTTCCTCTGGTATGCGAGCAAATCTAGTGTTTGGTAGAATATTGTCATAAGTTAACAATTACTGGCTGAAAAAGGATGAGCAAAGGAAAGGGAGTTTCGCGTTTAAACACCTACAGGTACCTATGGCAGTAACTAGTCGAATATATTTAGCCAATGGAATATACACATATCCACGTTTTTATGAAATGTAAGGCAAACATGAATATATTTACGCTTTGCTTGTTTGGAACAGAGTTTCAAAGGAATTGTTTTTTTTTGTTTTGTATGTAACAACTTTTAAACAACTGACTTTTTTACAAAAACTTTTTTTTTTTTAAAAAAGTCGTTAGCATTTAACACAACTACACTTAAAAGAAAAATTATTCTTTCAATTAATCCGAAGCGGCTGTAATGAGACGGTAATTACGAATTTTCTTGAGTCAAGTACAGAAAGATTGAATCAAGTACGGATTTTAAATCGCGAAATACTTAATTTATCCATATTCAATCCTGAATTCGTAATTAAAATAATCCAAAAATGTGATTGACTTAAAAAAACTTAGATTGATTCAATCTCAAAATGCGCTTGATTTAAGAATTATAAAGTTGATTCAATCCCGAATTCGTTCTTGAAATAAACCAAAAGTGAAATAAGAAGGATTATTTTATTTTTATTAATATGCTTGGCCGTTATTAAACACCAGCATCCTTCCATAGTTTTTATTTAAAAAACTTAATCTATATACATAAAATTGTAACGTTACTGACTGACTCAGTGACTTATTCATCATCACACAGCCTAAACGCCTGAAGCTAAAAACTTGATATTTGGCCCAGAGATTGATCACTCCCCTAATCGATCCACTAAGAAGGGATTTTTGGAAATTCAAATGTTTAGGGGGAAAAAATCAGGGCTGTGGAGTCGGAGTTGAAGAGTCGGAGTTAATGTTTTTGTGCCGGAGTCGGAGTTGGAGTCGTAGTACCCACAAAAACTCGCGACTCCGACTCCAAAGTTTTTCGGCATAAAAAATTTAAAAAAAATTTCCAAAATAAAAATTATTTTCTTAAAACACATTTAAAATTTAAATAAATGGTTTATGAATACTGCTCTTATGTGCTGTTTGCAAATGACAGGCGATGAACTGAGTGCTTTTCATATACAGGGGTGTGCTGGAAATCGCAAACGTAAAACGCAAGAATTTTAAAAGTCGTTTTTAAATAAGATTTTTGTAATAAAAGAATTTTATGACAAATATTTTACAAATATTTTCCTATTTAACAGGATTTTAAACCAAAAATTATACGAATTAGGTTTAAAGTTTATTAAAAACAACTTCCAAATTCTTGCGTTTTGCGTTTGCGATTTCCTGCACACCCCTGATAAATTTTGCTACATAATCAATCGCCTGTCATTTGGAAACAGCACATTAATGTTTGCGTACGGTAATTGATTCTCAAAAACTCTAATTTTTAGAAGGCCGTACGGTAATGAAAAAATAAAAGTTAACATCACTGAGCCTCATATACATTAAGCATCAAGATTATAGTAGGAGTCGAATTCAGAGTCGCACTTAAAAAATTTCAGCATTTGGAGTCGGAGTCGGAGTTAGTACCTTTTTCGGACGACTCAACAGCCTGGAAAAAATTTCCAAAACTAAAAGAGATACAAAAAAATATGTAATACTTATCATTGTTCTTTAGAAAAATAAGCGGACAAGTAAAACCTGAATTTTGGAACTTCTATATTTTGAACCAATTAACATAGAAACAAAGTTTATACCACATTCGAAACTTATCAAAAAAATACGAATACAAATTTGGTACTTTTTCGAAATTCGAACATTTCGAACACATTCTTAGAAAGTTGTACGTTAAAAACCCTTTTCAGAAAATGCTTTTAGAAGACTGATCTCATTCTTTTTATGTATGTGTATTCTTCCATTCTTCAATATTTCCTTTTCGATGCTCCACTTACCTTTACTCAACCTATCGATGGCTCTGTGAAGTTTATAGCAAAAGCAATTCTACACAATTTCAAACATGCTTCACAGTTTCTTTTTCTGTTTCGGTGCGTAGACTTAAAACTCAAGGAAAATGAACAGGAAATACAAAGATTGCTTCGAAGATAAAACCATAAATTTGTCAGGATTTTTATTTCCTTGTACGCGGCTCATAATAAACTTGAACATAAAATATACACAGGCTAAGCCAACGCAGAGGTGTGACACAGAAATAAAAAATAAAAGGATACAAAAAAAAAAAACAAATCAGAATTTTTTACACAGATTTTCAAATACATTTACAACCGTCTAAGGCCTAGTAAACGAACGAGTACGTGCATAATATAAATATAAATTATATTTGCACATAAACACACACACAAGCATTTGCACTTGGATAGTTGTGGACGGAAGTGGGGAACAATTAGGATACGACTGGTGTAGAGTCTTTAGAGGATTTTCTTACATTTTCTCTTTAAACGACTAAAATGTCTTCTTTGATATTTAATTCTATATTTTCTTAATATAAAATTAAACCAAGAAAAGCATAAAAAACACTCCGTACTATCTTCTTATGCATATTATTACCAGGTTCAGATAACCGTTTGTTGGAAACGCAAAGTGTGTAAAAAATTAGTCAATTCAAGTTTTATTTTCAACAAATTTAAATAGAAATTTCATTATTTTTTTCGCTCTATATTAATGCATCGTTTACACTATAAATCATTTTATCTAAAAAGGCTTCTCGTTGTATTCTGGCGAATTGGATTGTTTCAAGTTATGCCGTTACTGACGTGGAGAAGAGTAATGATTCTTGTTTTGATGTATGTGTGCAGGTGTAGGTTTTAATATATTCACATACGCACATACAACGGAAGTTCTGAAACCCTTTAACTTTATTTTCCATTAAAATGAAGACATCAAATTTTTTGTTGTTGCAAGCACAGGTTGTGACAAATGATCATTTCGTTGTAGGAAAAGTTTTGCCGAGAGATTGGAAAACTTTATCTGTTTACTTTTTCCTTTAAGAGTATTGCAATTTTTTTAAATTTTAATATAAATGATTGAACACAGTTTGTGACTGAAGCTTTAAAAGGTGTACAAATAAAAGGAAGTCTTGTTTTTTATAACCTTTGCAACTAGTTGTGAAAAGGGTATACTTAGCTTGTTATTCCGGGTGAAACCTTTTGTCTGCCTGTCGATATTACAATCGGCCTAGTAGAAACGGAGTTATGAAACCAAATACGGAACAAACTCCCTAAGACAACTAACATAAATGGTGGCAGAATGCACGGATTGACATACGATTTTGCACAAATTAGTTTATATGACTAGAAATCACTACTTAGTTTAGTTACGATCGGTACCATAGGCCGCTGCCCATATAAAGCCGACTCCCGAAAAACATTTGGTCTGACATAGTTAAATTAGACTAGAAATCACACTGGCAAATTCAGGGAAGATTGGTCAATAATTTATAATAGGCCCCATATAAAGCCCGCTTTTAGAAGAGATTTTACTTTGCCTAAAACTATATTATAGTTAGATTTAATCTGCCATAGTTTCCTAAGACTACATACATACAATTAAATTTTGTGAAGATTGGATTATAATTGACCACAGGCCTTATAACAAGTCCACTCCTAAAATATTCGAGCTCTCGGTGAAGGGTGTTAAAGATTCGGTTCAACTGAATATAGCACTATTACTCGTTTATTTTAATAACACCTTTGGTTATTAAAATAGTTAGGTATCTTTATATTTTCTTGTAGGTGTTATTTTGACGTATGATTAATATTTATTTGCATTATTATTACTCATACGTCAATGATATGATTACACATCAGTTGCTAATTACATTGTGGTAGTTGAAAAAACAGACAAGCCGGGCACTTGGCGTTTTAACATAATTCGGTTACGATGAGTACAGTGATGCTAACCGTTAGTTTTGGTTAGCTCTGGAGGAGGTTATATAACATATACATATTCACGTAACTCAAAAACGGCATTGTTAACAGAATAACATGATAAACCCGAAATAATATTTCAGAAAGGTTAAACTTTTTCTAATCTCGTTTTAGAAACATGATTTTTTTTTACAACATTTTTTTTAGCAAAATTTTGAAATATTTGTTTTTTTTAAATTTAAAAATGCAGCTGTGCTTCTAATTTTGACTAGTCATATAAAATTTGCAAGCAAACTATCCATAAATAATTAAAATCTGTTTACAACTTTTGATTTTATTCACGAAATTTGAGAAGTTCATAAAACAAAATATTTGTATGGCCCCCCTAAGAAGTGGTGATAAAGAGCAAGTATGTTTTGGAAAAATGTTAAGAACAAGAAACTAATGAAGGTCTGAGATTGCGGGTACGTATGTTAGAAACGAATGATGAGGATGAAAATTAAAGTGGGTCTGGTAATGCATTTCACCCATCTAGGGACATCTTAGGTGTTCCAGGGGCTAAACTTATGAATTTCACTAAACCGCCATATGTGTGTCAACAATACGTAGAACAATTCTAGAGGAGGAGGCGGGCAAAAGTTGCAGGTTAATTTTTCTTAGAGCACTCTAGCGTGCACACTCCTGTATCCATATTCTATTACCATAGTGAGAACATCTCGCATTGAAAAGATGTGAAACAAAATATTCCAATGTTTCTCGAAAAGTGTGAAAAAACTGTGTCTGTAACTCATGTCGAAAACTATCAAAAGAGATAACGTCGTTACGTTTTAAATGTCAAAATATTTCTCTCGAAGACGACCAAAATTTACAAAAAGTGAAAAATTTTAAACAACGGCAGCGAAAAAACTATCGTTGGCTACACCACATAATGTAAAGTGCGACTTTAATGTTTGTTGTTTGCAAACGAGCTTTGAAAACATTTGTATATTTTATAAAAATGTTAAAAGCAAAATAATTAAACAATGAAAAAATGTGCCAAGATTAAATTATAATCATTATTATTCTTTGCATTTTGTATTTTTAATTGTTTTAGTGTTAAAATTTTTTCTCGCCCCATTTTTATTCGTGAGTTTATTTGACAGTTTAAAGCGGGAACTTTTCTCCCAAAAATTACGTGGCACGCCAACAAAACGTTTCATACACAGTTTAGGAAGAAAAACAGCTGTTTGTTTCTTATATGGCATTTTTGTTTCATTTCACACATGTCAATCGAAAAGTTTCTCAACGCGAGAGTTGCTGAACATGGGCACTGGATAAATCAAAACTGGCCCAAGTATGCAAGGAATTCGTCAACTACGACCTGATACACTTAGGACTGTCGGAAATAAGAAAGACAGATGCAAGAGAATTTAATATTTCCAAAACCGTCACTATTTTACACTCCGACAAGCCAACGTAACCGGAAATCGCTTTCAATTCTTTTCTCGTTTTACACTCAACACAAATGTGTATTTATTGAATGCAAAGTTTGTACTTATAAGCGGTATTCACCACGGTTGTTGCAATTTTCAACATTAAATTTTATTTGAATTCCAACAAGCGTTAACAACACAGATTTACAATAATTAAAGTCAGCTGTTGTAAAAAATTTAGCGCCAAAAAAAATAATAATTATTAAATAAAAGTAAAATAAACGAAACACAAAAAGTTTTTATATCCATCACAATATAAATATAAATCACAATACAACACAAATTGTACGCAAAAACAAGAAAAAAGTTAATAAGAAAAATACTTGCTTGCATATAAAAGAAATTAACGCAGATGCAAAAAAAGGTATCATATCCCATTCAATTATGACTTGGGGCCATTTCTTACTCCCAAATTTGCCATTTATTTTTGCAAAATATTAAGAAAGCAAAACGACAACTTCTCACACTTTTTTATTTTTATTTTTTTAGAATAGAACCAAAACCAGCTCGAATGGTAGCATACATGGAACATTATTGTCAGAAAAGGAAACGCCATAAGTTGTATATGGGCAACTTCAAAAATTTACGGCACCTAGAAATTTTTTTTTTAATTTTTTTTTTTTTTTTGTCTGACATCAATGTTGATTTGAGTTTCACGTACATTTGAACATTTGAAATCCGTTCGCGTTAATAATTTTTATTAAACGGCGCAAATTTTACTGCGGTTTAAAGTTAAAAATTAAAAAAAAAATAAAAAAATTACAGTTTTTGTTAAAATTGAAAAAGCACACTAAAATATTTGTAAAAAACTTCAATACTTTTTAAAATCCACTGAAAAAAAATAATACAAATATTTTTAAAATGGTTTTACTCAAATATTTATTCTTGGAAGCATTCAGCATTCGCTTCTCAATTTTCTTTTTACGCATTTCAGGATTTTTAAAATGTAAAATCTGAAACCAAATCAAATATTTCATACAAGGATTCTTTTTGAGGTAAGAAACATTTTGTTTTCTCCATAAAATTTTAAATCCTTAAAATTTTTTGGTGCGTTTTCAATTTAAGTATCAAGCTCCGTAAAGTCTTCTATTCGATGTACGTTTGAGCGGAATTGATACAGCGCTTTAGCTGTCACAAAGCGGAATGTGTTTGGAAAAAACCGCCGCTGCAAGCGCCAGGTTTGAACAAAATTATTTTTTTGCACTTTATCAGTTAAGGCCGTCGCGAAGAATCTATTAAGATACTTAAACATGTTCCCATGCCATGTTTTGATATAAAAAAATGCTTAACAAAAATGGTTTTGCACGTCATGTCCCTCAAGTATAGTCATCCAAACCCTGTACAACGTTTTTTTTCAATTCATAAAACTTAAGGAAATAAGAGCCATATTATGTCGGTTTCAGCAGGTGCTCAAAAAATTTGAAACAGCCCATATGCCGAAAGTAGTCAAAGAAGGCTTAGCTTGAAAATTTTTTGAAAACATTATCTTTCAAACTGGGCTATGTTTTTTTTAACTCTTAAGCGGTGGAAAAAATGTGATGTTACTTTCTTCAGTGCTCAACGAAATTAATATGTATTTTTTGTAAAATGTTATTATATGCGATTATGAGAGATAATTTTGTTGGTATAAAATTCTACTTAATTAGCGTATTTTTAAGGAGCCATTATTCCAGTTGAAGTCAACTCATTCCTTAGCCATGAATAGTTTTCGAAAATTTTTATGCTTATGCTTGCTAGTAAATATTCAAAAATTTGTTTAGTTTAGAAGCTGTAATAGGCCCTAATACTCTATTTTAATTTTATAAAAATAAATATCAAAATACAAATTTAATACATCTTTAAATTTTTTTTGTCAGCTTGTACGAATTTCAATTATTTTATTTTCAGAAACATCTCTCTTATATTCCTGGTTTATGCCGCAATTGACTATTGGCAATCAACTTGGTAAATAGAAGAAAATGTTTCTAGAAAGTTGCATAAACTCTGGCATACGAAACTCTATATTTACGTGTACATATGTTTGATTATGTGTGCCTTTTTGCACGTAAACTATTCAAGAGTTTAAGAGATGAATGTGATTTTTTTTTCTGTATATTTGTTGTCATCATTATAAAGTTGTGTTTGTAGCTCTTGCTGCTGGTTGCATTGTGTCAGCCAGCCAGCTTATGTTGTTGTGTCAAGTGGCAAATATGCAGCTAGTCAAACAACCAAAGAGCCAACAACCATTAGCCTCGTCAAGCCAAAAAGCAATCGATATGTTTAGTGTTGCTGGAAAATTAAAACAACAAGAAAATGAGTATGTCTGTTTGATACGGACATGTTTGCGTTTATGCTTTCCGAAGTGTATGGGCCTGAGTGTGTGTGGTAGTTGTTATAACTGCAGTATTGCAGCACTTGACTAACATGAAGTTTCAGTTTGAATAAAAAAAATATAAAAAAAAAAATTAAACTCCAAACGACTCATACGAATTTCATGGAAGTTTAAGAATATAACAATATGCAAGTTTTTCTTTTTATTTTATTTTTTGTAGTTAACTTTGTGGAGTAGTGTATTGCATCGAGAGCGTATGTGGCCTTTTAATTTGTTATTGATACATGTTGCAGGTTTTCATATTTGGATTTTTTTTATTTTTTTCTTGATAATTTGAAAGAAATTGTGTGTGTTTGTTTGGGAAAGGGTTTGTTATTGTAACATACATTTTATGTTACATAAATAATTAATTTAAGAAACAACTTTAAAGCTTTTTTTTTTTAAATAATTGAATAGAAAATTCAAGTGTACTTCGAAAAAAGTTACAAACTTTTTTTAACTTAGGACACATTGGCTAATAAATCCTTGTTAAGAGGTACACTAGAACTTCTTCAAAATAAATTGAGGCTTAAGCTTTTTTGGGCACCTAGAGAAAAAATGTGGCTTTATATGGTCGCAGACAATTAATTTATATTGAGTTGATGAAAATTGGAATATTTTGCTCAAAATTTAAATATACTTATTGTTGATTTAGACACCTCCATGGTTACCTCAATGATATTAAGGTTGGCCACAATTTTTTTTAAACCATACTGTTACCAGCTTGTTATAGTTGCCCAAGCAATCACTCATTAAGTTATAATTAACTTTTAAATGATTATGACAATCATTACATTGGTGGGGGATGGTTATTGTGGCCACAAGGAGAACCCATTTAATCTAACTGCAGTAAGTACAATATGTACCATCTATTTTTGCTCTTCATTGCACTTAAGTCGAGAAAATCACTTATAGTTACTGGAAGCCTTATATATTTAGCTTTTTTCATTCTTGCAACATGAATGTCGTCATTAAATTCATTCAAAACTAAACCTAAACTAAACTTTCTTACTTTCCTCAGTTATATCAGCATTGGGGCACAAGAAGAGTAGACACTTAAACGTGTTAAAGTACATCTAAATAAACTGGTCAACTTCAACGAATCTATTTCTATCGAAAATTTTTAAACATAGTATGATTAACTGAACCATATTATGGTCCCAGGCAACTAAATTATAGATAAATTTGTTCTCCATCAAGAAACCATAACTGTATTTTGGTTGCCTCCGCACATCTTACCTTTACTTTGGATAAGTTGCGAGTATTCGTTCGCAATTCAGATATTCAAAAGACTTTTGATCCAGAACTTTAACAATTTTTTTTTACAAGGCCTAATTTTATATGCAACAGTGGCATTAATATATTTTAAAAGTCTACAAATAATGCGCACTTAAATTTTGCTAACTGAAACTTGATCGCTGCCTGTTTTTAGAAAATGAAAACCAAATTTCGTTTTAAAATTAATATTGAAAACAAAAACAAGTTTTTGTATTTTGTTGAGGGTTTCAATATTGATTCTCACACGAAATTTTGTTTGTTTGTTTTGGACAGCCGATAGTATATTGAATCTGCTCCACTTTCTCATAAGGAAAGGTGACAAGTGTATCAAGCATACCCACCATGATGTCCCATCTTTATGTCTTCAACCAGTTGTATAGTCTGTTTAGTTTAACTTTACCAGCACCTTTTTTACACTGCCATTATTTTCCCTAAACATAACAGAAGGTGCCTCGGGATGGCTAGGAAAATGTTTTCTATTGTAAGGAATGGTGGGCTTTAAGCTTAACAAAGCTTATTCAGTAACAAACAGGAACCTTTATAATAACTGTTTTTGATGAGTAAATATGTACACATAAATGTATCCAATTAGTTCTAAGAACATTTTGTTGCAATTTTGATTTTAGTGTTACCAAATGCTGATTGTAAACTCGACTTAACTCTTTAAAACTTTCTTATCGGCGTAAAACAGATTAAAGCTAACTTTAAAAACTAAAAATGAATATTTTTGTGTATTTCGATGTCCATCATCATTAAAAGAGAAACCCAAGAAATTTTTATATCGATCAGTTTAACATATAAATAAATAATCTCCTAGTGCATTTTTGTTCTGATCGCTTTTTTTTTATCTCAAAACCATGAAATGAATTTAAAAGCACAATGTAGAGTACACCCAAAAATACTCCTGTTGCATTGGTTGGATGTTAAACAAACAATTGAAATACCAGCTGCATTTCAACTGCATGTTTTTTTTTCTTTTTTTTTGGAAATAATTCCAATTTTGCTACAACTCCAACAATTTTCGAATATGAAAAAGTCTTCAAATACAATAGTTGCAATGGTTTTGTACAAGAGAAGTTTTATATTGGTATAACAATGCAATCAGTTGTGTGCATTTGTTGTTGCATAAGGGAACAAAAAAAAAAAGAAAGAAAGAGAAAATAACAAAAAATATCGTATTTTGCAGTTTTAAACTTTAATGATTTTTTGTGGCAGTTGCAGTTAAAAAAATTAAGTTTTTGTTTTCAAATGTGTACAGAATAAGAGCACTCACTTTTCCTTCAATCTTAACTCTCAATTCCATAAATTGCAATTTGTGTCAATAAAATATGTTGTGGTAATGTTTGACAACAATTTGCATTAAAGTGTTTCAATTTTTCTTGCTCTGTCACTTTTTCCCCAGTTGTTTGCAAGCGAAAACTAAACTAATAGAACGAAAAGTTTCTTTTTCTCATACCTTTTCCTAAGTAAATTACATACACTTTGCGGTTTCACAGTTTTACATCGCAACGATGAAGAATTTATGGTTTGAAAAGGGAAAATACTGAAGTTTTAGTTAGGAAAACTTGAAAAAGATGTTTGTCATTTTGTCGTCTTGTCATACCTGGAAATGCACTACGCTTACACGGGTTGGTAGAGCAAAATAGGTGTGGTGGGTTTCTATACAAGTATTTGCCTGTTCTAAAACTTAAAATGTCTGATTTACTTTGGCATTAATAGGAAAATGTGTTAACACAAACTCATTTACTACTAACAACAGAGTTATGGAAAGAGGAATTAAAATGTTATATTTTTGATTGAACATTAAGGAAAGAGATTTGTAACATTAATTGGAAATACTTAAATTTTATGAAGAAAAAATTTTGTAGTTAAAATGAAATGTGGTGAATTACGATTTTGAAAAGAAAATATGAAAAGTTCAATTAAAAAAATCATTTAAATTATTTAAAAAAAGGAATATAAAGCCGGTGTTCAAAGTCTATTTTGGAGTTTTTAAAAGGTTCTTATTGGTGACAGTGGGGTATCCAATTCTATTGGCTCCCTTGTGCACCGTCGCAACGTGTTTGTGCTTGCCTGTTTTATCGTTACTACAATGGGATGTATTCTGACAGAATTCGGGATCTGGTTCCCGAAACCCGTATGTTTGTATGTGGAATAACCTCCCGAAGTCTTTCCTCTCACTAACCACATCAATAAGTTCAAGTCGAATGTTTAGAAATACTACTCCCTCTATCCTCCCTTCCCATAGCCTATTTTCGTAGTTGCAACACCATGCAACGCGTTAGTAGGGGTCATCCCCTCAGTGCTGGTCCTATAAAAAAAAATATAAAGCGCCCCTTACATCATACAATATTTTTCCACATTCCACCACAATTAGTTGTGAAGAGGGTATACTACGTTTGTCATTCCGTGTGAAACTTTTTGATTATTCATCTCATACCCCATAAAGTATTTATATTCTGGCTCCTTGAGTAATTCTAAGTTGATTTAGCCATGCCCGTCTCTCCGTCTGTTAAAAAACACGCTCACTTTGGAAAAACTCAAAAGAAATAAATTATAAAAGATTTTGCGAATATTCGTTTAATTCGACTTTAAATCAGGCTGTAAAATTTCGTGAAGATCCGTCCATAATTCACCCTAGGCCCAATATATATTT
The DNA here is from genome assembly GCA_949318255.1 of Pollenia labialis. Lineage (NCBI taxonomy): Eukaryota > Metazoa > Arthropoda > Insecta > Diptera > Polleniidae > Pollenia > Pollenia labialis. Next base: position 6,485,920 of record OX439139.1, on the reverse strand, counting down.
ATATTTTGTTCCAGGTCTTTAATAAATAAATAAATAAATAAATATAAACCCTACTCCCGGAAAACGGTTTGGAAAGCCTAAAGCCATAATAAATAATGCCATCATTACAAAATTTTATACATCACGGTTTTATAGGACTAGAAATTACACTGTGATATTTCGTGAAGATCGGTCCATTGTAGGTAGTAGGCCCCATATAAACCCTACTACCGGAAAACAGTTTAGTACGCCTAAAACCGTTATTAATAATGCTATCAGAATAAAATTTAATACTTCACAGTTTTATAGGACTAGAAATCACACAAATAAATTTCGTGATAATCGGGCCAGAATTTAGTATAGGCCCCATATAAATCCCACTCTGGTAAATTAATTAAATACGCCTTAAGCCGTAGCAGACATAATTACTGTGGTAACATTTCTTCCAACTTAGTTTCATATGACCAGACAAAATGTCATGTAATTTTGTGATATATTATGCAAAAAAATTCGAACACAAATTAAAATAATTAAACACTTTTCAAACTCTAGACTGTAGTATCGCTGGCACTAACAAATACCGCGAAGAACGTGTATAACGAAAACGAATGCTTCGATATAGTGGAAGTCAAGCGGGTATAAAAATATTCTTAAAAATTACTATGGAATAAAAAATAAAAGAAAATAAAGGAAATCTGCAAAAATTAATTCTACGGTGGCTTCTATGCATGACAAAATGTTGTCCAGATGGCCCAAGTCTATCCCATATAAACTCCCTTCATTAAACCACTTAAAGGCAAACAATTCCCAGGTGAAGAAACGGCCAAAACACTTAAATATAAGTCGTAAACTGATAATAGCATTTTGCTCTGGCGCGTCTGTGATTGTACATGGGTCTCAAAAAGAGTGCACTCCCGAACATTTGTTTTAAAATACTGTGGTGAAGGGTATCATATGGGCTTGATCGACTGACTGTACTTTCTTACTTGTTATTAATTCATAACATCTTTTGAATTTAATTAAGTACTTGTATTGAATTATTAAGTGAATACAAACTTTAATTACACATTTGTTCAACGATTAAACACTATTAATTAGTTATATGTATTTGCGTATTTAATTAAAAGTTGTTTGTGAATACAACAAGATATTAAGCACGAACAGCATTTGTGTACTTTTTATTGACACTTAAACAGCTTTAAGAAAATAAAGCCAAAATAACGAGGATCACAAAAGAAGTTCGTAAAAGTTACAAATTTGGACTTAAAAACAGAAAATACATTTTTTTTGAATAACATGTTTTCATACATTTTGTTTTCAGTAGACCATCCATAGTTTAGCCTTCGTATCTTTTCAGATTTTTTGCACTAACAATATTAAATTTAATAGGATTTTTGTGGAGCAACAACATTAATAATTAAAGACAAATACAGACAGTGACATTAATGCATACATACAAATGTACGTATTGTCAGGTTAACAAACAGAACAAGAAGCAGAACTATTTTGGCTATAATTGCCAATATGTGTTCATGCAAATAAACAAATATTTTGGCCACATCGATATCGAAAATAACCACAAAAACACATACATATCGTTGCTTAAAATGCAAATATTCAACAGAAATGGAATGCAAATGCAATACTTGGAAAATATCTACATCTATTAATATATTTCTTAAGCAAATAAGTTATTATATTAACAGATTAATTAAACAACAACTCTAATCTTTAAAGTATATATGGGACAGTTTCAGTTAAAAGGGACCTATGGATGAAAAAAATCGTTTTTTACTTTTTTGGTGATTCTTAAAATAGATAATACGCTATTTCTAATGCAGCAAACCGTTTCTAACCGTTTTCTAACTTCATTACTTTTGTCACAAGTAAGCTTTAAAATACACCTTTGATAAGAAAAAAAGAAAACTTGTTAAAATCGTTTCTCTCCAAAACTCTTTTTTTGCCCATAGGACCCTTTTAACTGAAACCGTCACATACATTCTTTACATCTGTAAAATTTTTCAATAATTGGCTTTTTAGGTAAAGGTATTTAAAGCTTAAATATATAAATAAAAATGCTGAAAATTATTAACTTTAATAAATATTTTAAAATACACATTTAAAAAAAAAATCAAACTAATGTTTAGATAAAAAAACACATACATACATACACCTAAACCCCCTATTGATTTTGGTCAAAATTATTTGTTTACATTAGTAAAAACACGCAAGCAAAAACATGTCTCTCATGCTACAATAAAACTTTAAACTAAAAAAAACAGAATTAAATTGATAGTAAATTAAAAATGATGGCACATACGAAATCACACAAACTTGCAATTGCACATACGCAACTAATGCAACTGTATGCAACACAGCAACATTAAATTTGTTCTCTAATTATTATCATTAGAATCATGATTACAACAACTGTTACTAATTTAAGTTGAAGTATTATTAAATTATCATAAATTGTATTTTCGTTTTGTATAAACTAAAATAATTGACAATTTTATCGCCCAAAACATTCTCCAGTCAATCAATATAAAATACACACACACACCCATCCATGCTTATTTACAATCGAATACATGTAAAACAAATATACCAACAGAGAAATGGAAAGTGAGTGAATATGTGAGTTATTTTGTTGACGACAAACTATGATAGTTTTAGGATGATAATTATGAATATGATGTTATTGTTGAAAACATTTCTTTGGAATATTTTATTAATTAAGAAGACCCAAGAAAAAAAAATTAACAGGTAGACAATTGAACCAATAAAAAATTTTATGATTTTGCGCTACAAGTTTTATAAAAAAACAACATTTCAAGTGCCACGGCTCTTACTACGAAGCAGGTTTATAAGGGAGAATACTAAAAAATATGTCAAAAATATATTGCTTCAAAGTGGAAACTCCCCATATAATATTCATGCCTCCTATAAGCGATATGGTAAGCGAAACTCTGGCATTTCTTCCTTACAAACCAACTATAATTATGGCTATAAAATATCATTAAATGAAAGTAAGTAATATAATTGGGGGAATCACAAGGTGTGCTATTAAGTCATATCGTCATAATGTCCTAAATAATATTTTACAATTGTTAAAAAAAAATGTTGTTGTGTTTCAAACAAAATTAAAATTCTAATGCGTGTTCATTGAATCGTCATAACTGTACTTTAAAAATTTAAGCTGTACGCGGTTGCCCACAGCAGTCATATACATTTCATATGACTTTACAACTTTACGACTATTTGATGAATCCCCCAAATATATTTTCAAGGTTATTTTTATTTAGCTGTTAGAAAAATTAATAGTTTTCAGCCTACAATACTCAAATTTATAAGTACGATAAACATTTAAATGTTTACAGTATTTAAGTTACTTTTAGTATTGCTGGTATTAAATTAAAATTAAAAATTTTTTGTGTACGACAACAATATATTGTTACAATAAACATATGGGAGATTCACAAGGTGTCATAAAGTCATAAGTCTTAAAATAACAACATGAAAATATACGACTGTTGTGAAAAACCCCTCATAATTTAGTGTGCCATTTTGAATTTAAATCAGCTGATTTAAAACAAATATAAAAAATAAATATTTACCAAAAATAAAAATATTTTTTAATTCTTAGCCATGAATTAATAAATTAAATTAGATGTTTCCTGACTATTTTCCATTTTTCAGACGCAAACCACAAATAAATTTTATTTTGTTTTTTTACCAAACATCAGAGTCCTAAGCCGATCTAATTTGACGCCGCAAGTTTTTTGTTGCAAAAATTTCTAGCCGCAGGTTAAATTCGGATATTAGCCGGATAAAACTATACCATCAACGGCGACGGCTACAAAAACTAATCCGGTTCGGCTCAGCGCTCAGCGCAGGTCTCTTCTGATTAATTACGACACCAAAATAAACATACCAAGCAAAGTTCTATTAATTTAAGACACTTTTTGTTTACAAAGCAACAATAATTTTTTTAAACCATTGTAAAACATTATGACAATATAACATGATAGCACATGTGAGTGCCCCAATAGTGTAGTTGCGTAACCACGCCCAACTATATTTTTTTCTATTATTTATTTTGTTATGTTATTATTATAACATATATGAATATTGGTTCAGATATAAATGAAACAATTCCACATCTATGCAAAAATTTGCCTTTTTAAGTGTAAATTAAATGTTTGGCAAAAAGAGCCATTTTTTGTTCCAAAATATATAAAACATTAACACATATTTAGAATCTGCATATTTTAATTCCTTTGTTTATGTGCATGTTTGTGTAAACACAAGTTTGCTTGTATCAATATATGAGTATCCAGCATAAACTTCCGCTTTGTTTAATGCAGTATTCGCAGTGTGTAACTTTACAATTGCTGCCAAAAAGACACTAAAAACAAAGAGTCAAATTAAAGTGTACTTGAAAAAAAATATCTACAAAATTAACACTAATATCTTTTATTGATAAACTCTCATTTGCCAATTAATTTTGGTGACACTATAACATAGCGTCTGCACTTTAGTCAAACTTTGAGAAAAGAGAAAATTTTTTTGACAGCTGTAAAGCAAAAACTGCTAAAAAAAGTTTTCTTTGTTAATCATACTTCTTATTTAATCAAATTATATGCAGGTATTTGGATTTAATTAATTGCCTTATCCGCTTATGTTTTTTGTATAAAAATCTTGTCAAAAAATTTAGACTAGTACTATTAAAAGTTTGTCGTTAATCTCACTCCATATGTTCCCACAAGCACTTCCTTGTCAATAGGTCTAAGGTCAGTAGTGAATTTTTAATGACAAGCACATGTTAAATGTCTCTAGCAAAAATCATCGTCTGGTTAACAGTTAAGCAGAAGTACTGGTGAGAAAGTCAATAAGAGAATCAGTACCGTTTAACTATTGGCATTTCCTACAGGGTTATGACAAAAAATTCTAATGTAACATGTATATCTGGTGTTTGTTTTTAGAGGCGGCGAACTTTTTATATTAATTTTTTATTTAATTTGTTTTCTAAGTTATACATTTACGACCATGTTCTGATAGTACTAGGATACTATCAGATTCCACTATCGTTACTATCGGTATTGCTATCGAACGCGATAAACAGTCGTTTCAAAGTGCTCGCTCGTTTCTAATGTCTCTTCACATTTATATCATATACCCAGAGAAAATAATCTTTTGACGTTTAATGACATGAACGAGATGGCCAGATCCATTTCGTCAAAGATTTTGTTTAGCAATTGTTTCTCTCAGTCAATTATTTGCATCAAGCGCTGTGTGACTGCAGTGTGTGCCCTGTTGTTTTCAACATTACTTTTGTCATGTTTAAGAAAATTGTTTGTATTCAACATTTAACATTTTTATCTTCCTTAATACTTTACATATTTTGGAGTTGAAAAATACAAATGTAATAATACAATAATTCAATTCAAAAGCTCCGTCGAAAGGCCTATCGTTTAAAAAAAGTTGATTTCTGTTTATGAATTCGTGAACAGACAAAGTGGAATAAGTCAATTCAATGTGCATAGTCAATTTACTTGGTGTACACTATTTAAGAAATTTCTTTTTACCTAAAAAAAAAAAAATATATGAAAATTTAAACTAAAAAAGGAAATTTTTAAGGGAATTAAATTTATAATCTTTTACTCCACTCTTGGTTTCTATTTATGCCTCCTTCTTTATGCCATTCGCCTTATTCGATACCATGAAATTAAACCAGGTATGGGAATTGTAATTTGTGTTGATATGCTAATATATATATTAATTGGTATGAAATGAATTTAACATATATTAATCATAAAGAAGAGTTAAATTTATGGTGTTAGGAAAAGATGTTAACAAATTCACCAAACAAATCGAGCATTTCCATTGCTGGTGTTAATACAACATTTTTTAAAATATATAAAAAAAATGAATCGTATAATTATACCATACTTTTGTATAAAAATTACCAACAACAAAAATACAACATTGTATGATTAAACGATTATGCAACAAATGCGATAATAATGCGAGGTTGTGAATTATACAAATGTTTTCATAAAATTCAGTTACATCAGTAGTTATTATTAAATTCAACAATAGTTATTTTTAAGCATTGTGTCCCTATTAATAAACGATTATTAAATTTAACAAACGTTTGTTATGGCAAATTTTCATACAAAACTTGTTTTGTAAACCTTTATTAAAATTAAGCAATTTTTATAAATACGGGCATGAGTGTTTAATTTTAAAAATATTTGTCCAATTCACAAGCTCTGTCGTGTGGCTTATCGTCTAAAAAATACGATTTTTGTTGTATCGTCACTTTGTCGTATTGCTAAATGTCAAAAATTGACAATATCAATTCAATGTACATTTTCAATTGACTTTGAGTAAACTATTTAAGAAGATTAACAAATCATTTTACCAAAACATAAAAACATATGAAAAATAAAACTAAAAAAATTATCTAAATTTAGTTATAAATTTTTTCTTCACTTTTGGTTTTTATTAATATTTTCTTCTTCTAATCCAAATTTTTAATATTTTAATCAGGCTTTAGTTCATCAAATTTAATTTTCATTTAATTATTTTTATGAAAAAAGGAATTTTTACAACATGAATATTAATTAAAATTGTTATTGATAATCATTCATTCTTGACTGACCTGAGATTCGAACCCAGGCGGCTGGTTACCATGACATGTTTCGATCGCAACCACTCGATCTCCTCAGATGGATTTGCCGTCTTTAATAAAATTTGTCAGTCACTTTGGTTGATTCCATGAAATTAAACCAGTTATGGGAGTTTTAATTTGAAATGGAATGGTAATAAAGATTAATTAATTGAAAAGCAATTTTAATTTAAATAGTTAAAAAAATAAATTGGAATTAATCAAACGTAGATTTATCATTCGGAAGAAAATTAAATTCTACAAAAACTTTTCCAAATTTACCAAATAAATTAAACATAAAAATGTATACGTTTGATTGACAACATGATGATGAAACAACACTTTTGTATGAGAACTACTAACAACAAAAATACTACATTGTATAATAAGATTATTAAACAACAAATACGACATTACAACGAGCTTGTGAATTGGACATAAATGTTTGAAAGTAACAAAATTATGATGGTTTTGTTCTCTGCAATAGTTGATTAGTTTTACTTGCTTGGTTTTCTTAAAATTCTGACATTCTTTTTCTCTTAATTGTCAATTTAAATAGTAAAACGAAAAGAATGCTGATGCAGCTCATCGCGGGCAAGTAAAGTGAATTACATGAATTTTATTTCACTTTCAATTAAACGATGGCTTATGAAAGTGAAACGTACATTAACATGATGTAACAGGAATAAAAAAAAAACGAAATAAAATTAGATATTGACTAAATAAGCAAATTGTACAAAATTGCTGAAACAAATATCCATAATATGGTTAACATTGACTATATTATTGTAAAGTCTGGTCATAATATAGCTACTTTTGGGCAAATTGTGGTTAATAGTATGGTAAACATTGTCCATATTGTTGTAAAGTCTGATCATAGTATTGTAACTTTTGACAAATGACAAAAGATATTATTATGGTTAGTTTTGATCTAAAACTCAAAAACGCCGACCAAATTATGATTAACTTTAACCGTATTATGGTTATATTCCACCATAATATGGTTTCCCGCAAATATTAGTATCATACCATTGTATGCTGCTCTTAGAATTTTACACCCTCCAGCCATACTTTGTTCTGCGTGTAATAGCAATTGGTTGTGGTTGTTAAGGTAGGCATTCCTTCGCTTCCTTTGCTACGTTGTCTGTCTGACTGTCTCACGAAGGAGCGAGCAACCACTGCCATTATCGTTAATGCAATTGACAAATTTTTATCTGATTTTAGGTTTATTGTTCACTTATCAGTAAAATTAAAGATTTCTCTTAAACAAAAAAACTCCCCATAAATTATTTTTGTATGCTTTAAGACCGTTTGAGGGGAGATTATTTTATTGTTTTGTTAGTTTTATTCGTTTTTTTTTATAACTTTTCATAAAAAATTATTATATCCTGTTATTGTTTGGCTGTCGTTGTTAAATTTTTTTATAACACAACAAATGTTACAATTTTCATGCAACATGAATGTTCGACTGTATTAAATGAAGAGAAAAAATGGCATGGTCAGCTTGGTTTTTGGAGGTGGGTGGATTGGCCTTAGGGGCGAGTTTTTTTATTTTTGTTTAAGACCACTAAAACTCCTATTAAATTAGAAAAAGTTAATTTAGGGGAAAAAACAAACAAAATCTCCTTTGCAGATTGTTTTTTTTATTATTTTGGTTTAATTTTAGGATTTTGGTAGTGTGAATATTAATCTTTAATTTTATTTATGTTTTTTTTTTTTACCTAAATCATGGGTTTTTAACAAAGTTTTGCTTGGGGTTTTTGTCACTAATGACCAAAGTGTCAGTTTGTTATTAAAAAAGAAGAAAAAAAACTCAGTAAGTTATTATTAAAGTCCATTGGGATCCCTTAACTTTATCTGCACGCCCTGTTTGAATGTTTTCAATAAAAACTACATTTATCATTAGGGAAACCGACTGAAACAAGTTTATGTACATATTTGAGAACTTTTTTTGAAAAATGACAATAATATCAACACTTTAAATTTCGGGCGTACTGAAAGTGACAGAAAAGCAAATTGGAGTGAAATTTAAGTTAAAAAAAATTTCTATCAAATTTGATCTGAATGTTTCACAGTTTCAAACGTTAACGCTTGCAAACCATTTATTATTGAAAAAATTAAAAAAAAAAGTAGAACATTTTTTATGCCAAAACTAAAATTTGAATTTGTAAAACAAGTAGTTAAATCGATTGTAATATTTTATTCCAATGAATAACGAATTGGGATAGTTTAATGGGAAAAGGGATTTAAGCAGTTCTTTACAAAAAATAAAATATATTTTAATGTAGATCAAACTCTCCAATTTTATGGCAAAAACAAAAAATCTTCTTTCTATTAAAATCGTTTTACATATCATTTCCAAATTTTTTTGTAAATTACGTTCTTTGTTGCTGCTTTTTCCATAATTTTTTTTATTAATGACTTTTAGGTCTTCATACTCGCAAATAAGTTCAGGCACCAAAAGCAGGAAAACAATATTGCAAAGATGGGCTGGGGACTAAAGAAGTCACGATAGATTGAATATTTTCTTCTTACTTTTAGAAAAATGTCATTTAGTGTGATTAATGATTATATTTGAATCTATGGCAACGTTGTAGAGAGGCATAATTTGGCTTAAACATGTATGTAAAAAGTACAATTTCTAAAGATGACGATAATTCATTTATTCAATGAGTCAGTCAGTCAGTCAGTCAGTCCTTCCTTCTGTTCTTAATCATCATTCCATAAAATTCAATCATTTGTGCCCTCATAAAATCAAAATTGTCTTTATTTTACGACATTAAATGGTCTATTTAGAGAGGTGTGTGTATGTGTGAATGTATAGGTACCTATCTAACGTAACATATATTTGTGTTTGTATGCATGTAAATGTGTTTATGACTGAATGTTTGAATTAGTGTTTATAAATGACTACATTTGTAAAAGTTGATGTTGTGATTGAACTAAAACCTAACGTTGGTTACTCATACCACCACCAAGAGATTGGGTCGGTGCGTGTGTGTTCCAAACGGGCATGGGAGTGTGTTAGAAGGCAATCAAGCAACTCTTATCCAACTGTAATCACTTAAAATAAAACACATGCTGTTTTTGCAAAAAATTTTTAGGAGTCTAATGATTTTAATTAAACTAAAAGAAAGAAAAAAAGTATGCATTTCATTTAAGTTAAAGAATAATTGTAATTTTTAAGAAAAATTTAATAGACATTGAAAATAAAGTTAATAGAAGGCAGCCAACAAAAATAAGTTATTGGATAAAATTTTTAATAATTATAACACAAATACTCAGTCAAAATGTAAATAATCGGTCATGTGCTGGAACTCGAAATGGAGAGGAAATTTTTCAGTTCTATTTTTTGGAAATGGACCGTGGTTTTTTAGGATTTTTAGAGTAATTCTTATAAATATAAATTGTGCTCAAGGTACGACGTATACAAATCGGAATATTTCTATGAACCTTTTAAACTGGATCATTGTTAAGATTTGTTTGATTTAAATTTGATTCGAGTTCATTGATAGCTTAAAATTTGCCTTGATAATTTTTCTTAGTCTTGTTAACTCATTAGTGAACGGAGTTCCCTGGCAACTTCCCCTCAATTATTTTTACCAATAATTAATAAAAATGACCTGATTAATTCGGTTCAAAAACATTTTATTCAAAAAGAGTTATAGTTTTGGAGTTATGGACTGTCCCTTATAAGGGACACTGCGCAGTAGGTACACTTGGCGTATGAGCAATTTTAAATTATTCTGAAGCCCGTTTTAAAATTTGTTGCAAATGAAGTTTGTTTTTTCCGCAATGTCAACATCGTTTTTAAGTTTTTGATTATTCAATAAGATGGTTTCTGCCATCATATCGTGTTTATGTCGTTGGCTTGATTCCATATCATTGACATTAAAATTTGTTGCGATTGTGCGAACATCCCATATGTTTCCATTCTTTGTAAATCAAGTATAAACAGATCCCCTTTCTTCTTTTTTCATTACCCGGATTGAGTGAAGAGGACAATTTTTGGTTCACTCTTCTCGTATCGTGCCTGAAGTATGTACATATATATTCACATTCTGTAAATAATAATTCTGGACCGAGATGATTAAGATTTGCTTAATGCTCATCATCGCTTTCATCGGTATATATAATATAATCTAGAACCACGGGAACAGTAGCCCCTAGTAAAGAAATCAAATTGTGCAAGCAGTGCTACTAAAAGACCACCAATAGTGTCACTGGCAGGTCTTATTTGGGCTACCCTTTATAAATCAAATGACTGAAAGAAATTTGCAAAAAAAATGAATGCATATGATTTTTATTATTCTTCTTTTTCATTATTTGCTATTTCTAACCTTCATTAGGAATAAAAAATAATTAAAAAGAAAAAAATAAAACAATTAAAACTCAATTGCTTGGTTTTCAATAAATCTCAAAAGCGTAATAAAAGTTTTTATTATTTTCTAATACATCAGTTATGGACAATAATGAAAATAAAACTATTTAGTTGAGAGCGAATGGAAAATTCAGTATTTTTAAAAAATTAAAAATTCCAAATAAATTGAATTAAAAAAAAAATCAGATAATGAAAATAAATTAAATAGAAAACTAATGAAACTTTTCAGCCCGGGCCTTGTTTAGTAAAGTTTAACTCAAACAAAATGATTATTTAAACAAATTTTCAATGAACCATGAAGTCTCACATCTAAATACATTTAACACGTGCATGTTCTAGAGAAGAAAACAATAATATTAATTCTTTGCGGATACAGAGAGAAAGAAAATAATTCACAAAAATAAACGCCAAAAGCAACTGTTAGTGTTAAATCAGTTTTTGTAAAAATATGATTTTTATTTAAAAGTTACTTTTGTTTTAGAATGTCAATATATGTATATTCTCCCTTTCAGACTCTGATGCATCGATTGAGCGAAAGGATTCCGGTCTCAATATTTTCGCTTCTATTTAACCAATTGATATCAAAAAGACCGGCTTGCATCGATTACGCTTATTGTTCTTTATGTTCGTTGCTCAAATTATTCGCTTTACCGTTACTTAAATTATTGTGAAATTTTGCGTCACATTTCAGTTCTGTCAAAACAGGCCGCAGAAGTGTGTTTTAAATTATTTAAGTGGGCATATTTTAACTAAAAAAATTTTGAATTTTAATAAAAATGGTTTTTAGGTAAAAATTTTAACGAGATGCATCGATTGTGCGTGTCCTGAAAACCCTTGAGGGATATAAAAATGGTAAAACCTAAACATTGATTATATTCTATAGGATATATACCCATATGTTCCAAAAATTATGAAGAAATTCTCAGTAGTTTAGCTTCAGGTCTGTAAGGGATAAAATAAGTTTTTGTGTAAAAAATTACAAAAGTTGTGTGTAAATGGTGTAATTTTGTATAAAATATCGCTTGTTGTAAAAGGTCCCATTTTACGCAAAACGTCCCATTTTGTAAAAATGGGATACACACTTTGTGTAAAGGGATTTTTTTTACTAGTTATAAAAAAGTCCAATTTTATTAAAAAAGTCCCATTTTGTGCAAAAAGTGCCATTTTATGCAAACAGCCCCATTTTAACCGCACTTTACAGACTTTGTGTAAAGTGACATTTTTTTTTGTGGATATGAACACATTTTATATAAAATTTACTAATTGCAAAAAAGTTACATTTTGTATCAAATTTGACTGACACTCTTTTCACATTTTGTGTAAAAACTGACAATATGTAACAAAATACATTTGGCGTAAAAAGTCAAATTAAGGGTAAAAAAATGTGACGTTTTTTTTAAAAGTTACTATAAGTGCAAAGTTAGACTTCTTGAGGGGAATTTTCCATACAGCCACGTCTTGTGTAAAAGTAAACATTTTGTGTAAATAATCAGATTTTTTGTAAAAATTCAATATTTTTTAAAGTGTTTAATCTATTTCGTGTTACCCGGTACTTTTGAACATACTAATAAGTACAAGTCAGACGCATTACACATACGTCTATGCCAATATACACACACACACACACACACACACACATACATTTTGGAAAATGATGTGGCTTACATTTACTGTCATTTTGTCACTGCAGTTGATGTTTGTCTGTTTATCTGCCTGCCGTTTTGTCAGTCTGTCTAATTCTTCGTTGGTAACCCAGCAAGTCAATGGGTATTCCAAAACAAATACAACAACCAGCAACAAAAAAAAAAAACTTTAGCAAAAACATCATCAGCAACAGCCATGCAAAGAAGAAAATAATGATGCCTTTTTGAATGTGCACACATACATATGATAATGATGAAGAAATGAAAGACATCGTCATCAATAAGCAGACTTTTAAGCATTGGCCGTAGAAATAAATAGACAGACTAGCACACAAAACATCTCTATTAACGGAAAAATACATGTGTTTTATGTGAAAACCTAAATAGCGTTGGCTAAACTGATAAGGGCGTAAAAAATTTTTTATTTTTAGAAACTTATATTTCCATTATAAAAGTTATTAAAACAATAAATAATGAAGGTCAATGAGCAAAATTGTGTACATATAAAATTCACTTTGTGCAGGGAAGCATGCCTCCTCTAGAAATGCAATATAGCGGCAAATTAACTCCAAAGAAACTTAAAGAAATGCAAATTAGTTGGCTTATATTTATACTTAGTTTGGTAAATTGTAAACTTATAGTTTACAAAGTTATCTGAAAGCCAATCTTGTGCTACGGTATTCAGTTATGGAGCATTTGTCTCGACGTCCTAAATCGAAAAAATTCAAAGGCACCAAAATAAACTTCATCGAGTACCTGCTACCTAGTGTGTTAAAAACTCGAATATTCACAAGAATCCATTAGAAAAGATTATGATCCCGAATTGATCGCAATGTTGTATGTGATGGTGCTCACACCAACCGAAAAGAAGAGCGCTAAGCTCCCTACACATTTGAACGTAAACCGTGATGGAGAAAATTTCCGCTCGCCACTGGCTGGAATAGAATAAGATTTATTAAAATGATCTTTTTATATATAAGACGGCACAGTGGTTAAAGCAGTGTTCGAAAATAAACAGAACATTATCAAGCGTTCGGCTCACACACCCAGGAACAATTTATATATTTTTTTTGTGATTGTGTAGACGAACACAACCCTTAATACTGTTAGTAACTATTTTCAACATTATATTGTGTTCTGTTCTTCGTCCAAAAACAGAACAATTGTAGTGATACTGTAGACAAACATTTTATTTTAATGTTCTATAATGTTTCTTTTTTACATTGATAAAGAAAAGAACAAACAACAAATTTTAACAACGACAGCACAACGAACAGCTTGTGTGTGTATTGTGTATATGTTTTTTTTGCCAAATAGCTTTTTGTTTTTTTTTCGTTGTATTTTGTTTTTGTAAATAGTGTTTGCGTTTTTTTACCAGTCAAAATGGACAAACAATTATGAGTTATAAAAAAAACGATCGGAATTAAATGTTCTAATCTCTTGTTGAGATGGATAAAAACCGTATTATTTTTGAGTTCGAAAGATGACAAACGTTGTTTTTTTTTAAATGACTTTCTACACAACCACTATTAGCGTCGTGTAGTCCTCCGAGCCGAACACTAAGAAGCGATATTTAATGGTTATTTTCGAACACTGGGTTAAAGTGCTTTCCTACAAAAACAAGCACCCCAGGTTCGATATCTGGCAGAATACGAAAAGTTTTCATCATGGTTTTCGAGTTTTAAAAAGTGGCTTTAGAAAAAGAGGATAACAACATTGCAAAGGTCAGGCAGTCACCACCCCTCGGAGTAGGTAGAAATTAAAAATTAGCAAGGTTCACCACCACTTCATAACATACACGGACGGCGCACATTGGTTGAAGTTCATATAACGAGCGGCTAAAAATAGAAGAAGTTGTCGAAGGACATTAAAACTTAGCACATAGGCATTTTTTGTTTGAATCAAGAAAAAATGGAAAAATCAAAATGATCCGCCCACTTTTACGCCCACCTCCCATACAACTTGTATTCAAAAAGTGGCATAACTCCCTTGATTTTGATTGTATCAACTCAATTTTCACTAAAAATAAATATTATAATTGTAGAATGGGTTCCTGAAAATAAATACCTGATCCGCCCACTTTTACGCCCACCTCCCACAGAAAAAACAAATAGAAAAAACATGAATATGAATTTTAAGTATCGTCTTTTAATAATTTTTTGACATCATTATCGTACTCCAATTTTTTGATTTGCAGCTTTGAGCGAAATGTGTTTATAAATGTGTCTGAAGACAATAAAAGATTATGCATTACGTCTTCATTAGTGGCTACACGTCCAATTCTTCGCGAGTGATGTAATCTATAGGCTCTATAGTCCTTATTCCTTGCTTCCTGAGCTTCTTCGGACAGCATACCTGATACAAATATTTAATTAAAATTTAAAAAATCAAAATCAAATCATTGAATAAGGGCCTTTAGATAGAGACATGCCTATTGACTAGTATGTAAATTACATTTTGTAATAATTTTAAACAGTTCAGAATTATGGCAACAACAACAAGCATGAACGAAAATTCATGTTTTGTAACTTTATCAATTCATCACTTTATAGTTTTTACTGTTTTTTTTTGGAAAAGTGCAAATATGTGCAGCTGAATTTTTTTTTTTTTACTTTTAGCTGAGACTTCAAGCTGTAATTTGACATCATTCGTTAAACAGCGCTCCACAGCGCTAAAATGATGCAGCCTATTGAAGTTGATGAACTTTGAAATTTTGATGTTGTTTATATTTTGTTCTACAAAATTTTTTATATGGCACTTTTTCCAACTTTTTTTAATGCAAATCTCATCTTTGACAATTGTCATTTACGAAAATATACAACAAAGTCAAATGATAATTTTACTGTGATTGTACCAAAATATTGAATATACAGTAAATTTACAAGCCATTTTAAACAAGCAAAAATATATGAACTTCGAGCGTGTCTATCCAAACAAATAATAAATATATCAGCCTTATATTACGGAATCATAATATTCAGATATCTGCCAACAAAATACAAAAATATTATCCAAATCGGCAAACATGCAAAAAATGAATTTTGGCCACTCTTCAACCAATGTGCGGCGCTGTTTCTAGGCCACATCAGATTGCAGCCCAACTATCCTAGGACTTTCTACAGCAGATAAGACTTAGCTAGAACAACAACCGATTAACAAAACTGATACAAATCAAAATAACAAAACTGAATGGATCGATGCTCCAAGAAGTAGAACAATGAAATCTGACATGGGAAGACGCGAAAACAACTGCAACAAATCTTGTAAGATGGGGATGTTTTGTGGAAGCCATATTATCCCAAATGAGGAAATGGAGAAGGAAATATGTTTTTATATAAAGATCGAATAAGTAAATAAATATGAAAAAACCAGTGTTTTAAAAACTGCAGTCGAAAACAAAAACTGTCGAACAAAAAACGAAAATCTGTGCACAACTTTTTGCTTTTTGGGTTGGTTTGACAGCGACTGTGAACATTTAAGGAATCAGCAGCAAAAGCCACATTTTTTTTTTGGCCAACGACAAACAAAAAAGTGGAAGAAATGACAGTTTTTCTACTTTGACTGCAGTTTTTTAAACGCTGAAAAAAACATTCCACTCATCAGTTGTAGTTAAATATTTTACTGCACAGCTGATAGCTGGTCATTTCTTACAACGATAAACAGTTAAATTGTATGTTCTTGTATGGCTGTCAATGTGAATATACGTTGCACATTTTGCCCATTTAATACCAACAATATCTGACAAATGACTGTGTAATAATGACGCATATAAAAAAGCAATTCGAAAACAAGTTACTACAGTAACTCGAACACATCTTTCACTCGCAAATAGCTACATGCATACATTCATAGACAGAGGCTTAATATTCCATAGAAAAATATCCTTTTTTTTGCCGGCATAAAGCGGTCTTTTTATTGGATCCTTTTTTACATTTTTTATATTCGAGTCAATGTTTAGTAGCTCGTATACATGACATTTTAACCCGTCTTTGAGTTGTTTTCCTAGAAGAAATAATATGCAAATCAATGAATAAAGAAAGTGTTGTAAAGTTCTGAGATAGAAAATATAAAAGAAAATTCTCAACTCCTCGTAAAAAGGAATAATGACAAAACCTTAGAAAATAATGCTGGTGATGAGTATAATTTGATGTGATTTGATATGATCGTATGACATGCATGCATATGCATGGTTTAAAAAATAAAAGCTGCAAAAATAAATGTAAAATGAAAAATTAGACACATGTATGTTTGTATGTATAACTATTTTCTAAATGTCATAAAGTTTGGTTGTAAGAAGTAGCGGTAACTTTGTATCAGTCATTGTTGAAATATTACGTGAATGCACATACGGCATGTCATATTAAAGTTTCTTACACACTTTTCAACTCATATGTACATCATTTAGGTAACACAAGTCTGAATATTAGTTTGAAAACTTGTTATCGCACTTGAATTACTCAATTTATTTGGAATACTTTGAAAATATTAGATTGTCATTTAAAATAATTTATAGAGTTTTATGAAGGCATTGTTTGTAGGTTTATTTGTAGTTTTGTACCCATGGCTTTTATATTTTACTAAAAGTAAGTTGTATACGAAGAAGCATGTCTGTGTATTGACATGTATTTTACTTACACTAGATTATTCGAAGTGAAATTTGTGTTAAATCTAAAGTAATTTGAATTTTGTCTGTTATCGTATTTAATATATATTTATGTGCAGCTTCCTATTGGGGAGGATATTGTCGGAAGCCTTTAATTAGTTCAAACTGTATGTAATTTCGTTAAATTTGTTGTAAATTAGTTGATATATTTAAATTTTACTGAACAATTTGCAGAGTACACAGAACAAATTATTAGTTGGTTTCAATTATCAATTAAAAAAATTGTTTTTAAAGTATTTCAATTTAAAAAATGTGATAATTGAATCAATTATTTCTTTTGTTGAAAGAAAATTAAAAATATAATTTTGATTTAATTAACATTGAATTAATAACTTTGAATTAAAATATTATTGAAATAAAGAAAAATGTTTATGTCTAAATCTGAGCTTTATTTAATTGATTCAATTAACACATTGTTTAAAAAGGCAATAACATATCCCATCAACAATAAATTTCAGTGTTTTTATTAAAAATAAAAATTGGGAATTAAGCACGAATAATAAAATGATTTAAATTTTTTTAAATAAAATTAAAATATAATTTATTGAAAAGAAAAAATATTTAAAATTTTTAATTTTTAGTAATCTGTATAATCAGTTTGGTAATAAATGCAAAATCAACAAATTGTTTGCTTGATTCTAAGAATTTGGTGATTAGAGAAAATTTTTAATTTTTTCTGTGTAAAGGAAAATTTTAAATATGTATAAAGCGATGGTTTAATATAGACGAAACTTGAATCAAGACGAGAGATGCCCAGATTTGACAGTAAACAAGATTTTGTGACCAAAAATGATTTTATTGTTTTATGTTGTATAAGAACCAAATTTTTATTTTTTTTAAGTTAAATTCAAAATGTTTTTAGTTTTAATTAATAATAATTGATAGTAAATAAAATATTAAAATTTAAAAAATGAATTTTAAATATACTTAATTTTTAGGAGCTCCTGCGCGGGCTCAAGATGAGACTTTTTTTTCAACTTTTTTTGCAATTTTTATTTGTTTTAATGAAAGACAAGTAAATATTGCTATTAGAATATTATTCGAGAACTTTTATTTTTTCTCATACATCAGTGACCCACCCTAATGCATATATCACACATTGGTCTTTAGTTCTAATCAATTCACTCTCAATTTATTGCATAATTTTTATTTTTGATTCTACCAAAACTAAAAGTGTTTGACTTACATTTATAGTTATTTTTGGTAGGTTATCACAAAGTCTTGGAGCCCAATCCAAAAGTCATCGGTTGAACTAAGCCTCCATATATGATGGCAGGAACTTCTAGAATCAGCTCTAGAGTATTATTATATGGTACTTCACCAAGTAAGATTGATTTAGTTAGGGTTCTCCGCTTGACAAACACGTTAAAAATTTAGGGTTAAAAACGATTGCATATGGTGAATGTTGACGACAGCCAATTCTGTAGCTCGGCACAGTAAAACGACGCCAAGCCATTAGTCAATGAGATATGAAATGCAAAACGCACTAAAAGCAGACAAAAAAAGTCGGCATTGTTGCCTTAAAAAAATAACGAAAAAAATAGACCCGCTCCTCCGCCCAGAGCAATTTTTTGAATGGAATATTTTTCGTACTTTTTGGGCAAAGTTCGGTAAAATGATGCGAAAGATAACAATATGAAATATGTTTAAAAATATATAAATGACACATTAAAGTGCATCATTTACTTACATTTTTAAGCATTTTCTATTGCAATTAAAATTTGTTTGCATCGTTTTTTTATTTTGTGGCACTTTACAATTTTTTTAATGTTATTAATTTCTTTTTTAATTTCTTTAAACTTCACTAAAAAATAATTTTATATTTAAATCTAAAACAAACGACGCAACTGATGAAAAATTATTTGATAACTGGCGCTAACATAATATTGTTAGAGTAAACATATTTTGTTTCAGTGTTGCCAAGTTAGGGATTTTCACCCCAAATTTGGGGGTTCCTTTGCGTTTAGGGTCAGTTTTAGGGACTAAAAATTAGTTAGGGGGAAATTTAGTGTGTATAAATAGCATTTGGGGATATTTTAGGGTTGATATTATTAAATATTTTCAAAATTACAAAAAATAATGGAAAAAACCAAATGAATTTAAAGGTGATTATGTAATATAAGTTTCATTACAAGAACATTTTCAAGTATTAGTAGGATAGCATCTGCGTTACTGGCACTACCATTTTCGAACGCAACGGTCGAGCGAGCATTCCCAATGTTTAGTATTATAAAAAATAAAATAAGAAACCAACTGGCAACTTCAACAGTTGAATGTAATATTTTAAGAGTTAAGGCCTAACCATAATATGCATAGCCTTGCTTTACCTGCTCTGAAAAATTACCAAAAAGTCTCACGTTTGTGAAGATAAATATGAAAAGTTAAATTCGTTTTTAAAAAAAATATCGCATGCAATAAAAAATATTTTAAAAAAATATCGCATGCGCATTATAAAGAAAATAAGACTATTTACACGAAGTTACACGTCGTCTAACGGTTTAATTATTTAATTATGAAAACATGCACGTGGACAAGAGGGATGAAAGTGTACTTTTTTTTTTCCTAGCTTATCCCGCCAAGCTTTATGCTTGTCTGCAGGAAAGAAACCAGAGTCTGCAATTAGCTCATTTTTTAATGACACAATTTAAGGTTTGTGAACAACCTTTTCACCTGAGAGATTGAGACCGCCGTAAAGATGTTTTCAATGAGTTTTGAGAATTGGGCTTGGCACATTCCATTAAAAAACGGTTGCAGTAAAAGTTTTTCTAATTTGGATCAAATGTCATCAGTGGGCTGAATTGAAAAAGTATTCATTGCATCTTCAATATAAATTTCTGTATATCTGGAGAACGGGAACTATAAATTTAGTAGTAACAAATTGCTTCGTTATCAATACACGAAATCAGTTAAAAAAAATAAATAAATAATTTAATTTATTATTTTTTATTCAGCACAAAAAAAGGCTCTTTCTTACCTTATAAAAGTTCTGACTTTTTGCTATTTGTATATTAGGACAACTGTTGTTAAATTAAATATAAATTTGATTTATACGACAGTTATTCCCATTTGCAGCTTTCTCAAAATGACAACTCTAATTTGGACAATGACTTTGTTAACTAATAGAATGAATGCCACAATAGCAAAATAAACTAAAACAAATGCACAAACACGTTCACAAAAACAAGAAGAGGTATAGAAACGTTTGAGTGTAAATAAAATGTATTCCGATAAGAGGTAGAAAAAGAGTGTTTATGTGGGCATCAGAACAAAAACAATTATTTTGTTTAACATTTGTGTGCTTTATCCTGTTCACATATACATACATACATACATATACACATGCATTTGTGTGTGAAAATATGTTTTTCAATGGAATATAAAGAATATATTTTTTATTACTTTTATTTATATTGACATGTCTTTGTTGTCGTGTACACTTCGTATTACATGATCGAAATAAATATGAACATAACAATTTTTGCAGAACCTTAACTTTTATAATCGTTTTATTAAGTAAAAATTAGACAAATTTAGGAAATGATTTTATTCTTTTCGATATCTGGTTCCTTTTTACTCTAGTCTGAAATTTATTAATTTTAAATATTTAAGGTAAAAGTAAAACAAAGTTGTCATCCTTAATTGATACGTGTTATTAGGGTTAGTGTTTTAGTATAGTTTTAATACATTGTTTAAGTGATTTTATATGAGATTTGGGTTTACATCAATGTTCCTAAAAATTTCTTTTTTGAGTGTGTGTGAGATTTTCTTCAAAACAATTTCTAACAAAAGTTTGGCATGGAAACAGGGATGAAAAAGAAAAGAAAAAAAATTTGTGGTTGGGGAATGTGATGAGTACGTTGTTGTAAGTATTTGTGTGTTGTTACCAAGAAGACGAGAAAAAATGAAGCAACTTAAAGCCATTTGAGGTTTAGTGTCAAAAAGTTTCACTTTAATAATAAATGTTTTTAATAAATTCCTTAATGTTTTTCTTGGCTTTACATCAATAAAAAACAAACTTTTGTTAAAAGGTGTCACTTTTGGTAACAATAAATCTTGAACAATTTCTTAAAATTGTTTTTTTTTTATGAATTTAAATATAATTTTAGTATTATTAGGATTAAATTTTTTTTTTTTAATTAAAAATTCCTTTTCTGCTATTTGATCTATTTTTATTAGTCTAGACATTTAGTGGGTTTTTAAATCATTCACACAAAATACCCATTAATTTTATTTTCAAAAATATTATTTTTTAAATACACAGCAAAAAATTTTTTTTTACAGATGCTCGGGATTTTCTTAAAGAATTTTGTTAATAACTTACCCAGCGCTATCTACCGATTGAATTCAGGAAACTTTAGCAAATTATATCTGCAAAGTTCTCCATTATACACAATGACACTCACACAGACACACCTTCTGTAACTTTAGCAACATTTTCACATAAATAAAATCATAAAACGCAAAAAAAGCAAAGAGATTAAACCAAAAATAAATAATATGAATTTATTTTATCATCCCATTATGATTAAATGATTCTAATTAGGAAAATTATAGAAACCTGTGAGTTTTAATGAATCTATTCGTATTTACAATAATTACTAGACATTACGGTACACATTATCATAACACATGAGTTCAAAACTGCGTGCGAAAAATTAGTAGTATGTATAATACAGTCAAACCGCGATAATTCGAAACCCGTTTAATCAAAAACCTCAACAATTCAAAATACGCTTGGGAAAAACTCTTCCCAAAAATCTTAATTCGTATTATATTTTTTTTTTTTTTTGTAATTCAAAGCAGTGTTCGAAAATAAAGACATAATACAGTCAAACCGCTATAATTCGAAACAACTCGAACGAAACTCGAACGAAAACAACAGTTGTTTCATAATTTGAGCAATTGACAAGTGAGCAAATTGAATTAAAATCTATTATTAATACGATTTCCGTATGACGTGCTAAATTCCCAGTTTTTCATATTTGATAAATACACTGAAATTTATTGTTGAGGGGAAGCTAGCTTTCCACAAATCGTTTTTTGTTTTTTTTAACCTCTTAAAACTGAAGTCTCTTTATTTCGAGAACTTTTAAATATAATTCGTAAAAAGCAGTCGGTTTCTTCGATTACGAACTGTCGGGGTTCTACTGTAACTTATTTAAAAGGAGATTTAGATAATAATAAGGTAATAAAGGTATGTCGAAATAAGATATTTTAACAATCTATTATATGCATATGTGCGCTTGTTCCTTTAACTTCCACTGTAGCCTAGGACGCTAAAGAAATCTCGTAAAGAAAAAAAAAATATGTTGGACAAAGGAATAGTTTTTGGCCTCTTTTTTTCATTGAAATGATATTTAAATGGGGAACGACCTAATATCAAATTATATTACGTTTAATCTTATGCACTTAATATATTTCAGAACGTCTCTTATATATTTCTGGTAGTCTTTGAAAAAAAGATTTATTTTTGCGTAAAAAATGAGTTTTTTGTGTAAATGTTCAGTTTTTGTGTAAAAAGGGACTTTTTGGTGAACAAATTCAGTTTTTCTGTGAAAATTTATTTTTTTTTGAAAAAGTTTATTTTTGTGTAACAAACCAGTTTTTGTGTAAAATTTACATTTTTTGGGAAAAGTTTTGTGTTAAAAGAGTCTTTTTGAGTGAATGTGACTATTTGTGTGAAAAGTGAGGTTTCGTGTAAAAATTTACTTTTTGTGTGTAAAAAAAGAGTAAAAAGTGTATTTTTATGCAAAAATTTTTGTTTTTCTTAGTTTTCGGCCACTTTCTTTTGTTTTTTTATATTAAGCTGGTGAGGCCCATCTCAATTTGAGAAACTAAAAATTCAAAATTTCTTATTTTATTTTTCCCGACGTTTCGTGAATTTTATGTTCACTTCTTCAGGGAATTCGTCTATTAAAATAAAATGAAACCATCAACATTTTATAATACAATGAATATGAATGTAACGAACTTACAGTGAAAAGAAACAAATTTGTATTACTTTAATATATTTTAAATAATAAAAGCCAAAGATAGTGGCGTCATCTACTGTTTTTCAAAACAACTCTATAACAGGCGCTTAAATTGTCAGTATCTTCTTTTTTATTCATTGTTCTGTTTTTTTCCGTTGAATTCTTAAGCTTTCTGTTGTATATCATTTCCTCACGTTATTTACCTTGTCTAGTATTCTTATGTTGTCAAAATCTAAAATGTGTTTTGTTTGTAAAAATGTTTATGATTTGTGTAAAAAGCCAGTTTTGGTGTAGAAAACATTTTGTGTAAAAAATTTCTATTTGCTTTAGACTCATTTTGTTTGTTGTCTTATTTTGTAAAAAATATATTTTTTGTGTAAAGAGTTACACAGCTTTTTTTTTGTGTAAAATCTCTATTTCAGTGTTTAAAAATTTTAGTTTTGCTTTTTTTTACTTTGTAATTTGATTTAATTCTGTGACTCTGTATCTTAAATAAATCATCATTTATCTTTTGACCAAAACAGTTGGTTGCAGAAAATCTTTGTGTGAAATTTTACTTAATTAATTGAAAAACTTTTTAAACTTATTTCAAATGTAATGATTAAATATTTGGGTTCAGTGGTTAATTACCGTTAACTAGTTAAGAAATAATTTTAAACTTTTTACAATAAACAATTTTAATTAATCTCTTCTCCACTCAATGAAAAGTTTCTTTTATTTACAAATGTGTTTGATATGGTGAGAGATTTCTTGAATAAATTATAAATTGACTAGCTTCAAGTTTATGAACCATGACAAAATATTGTTAAAATGTTTGGAGGAATTTGAAAAAGTTTATACAATATTTTCTATTTTAATGGGAACTATAGATTTATATTTTGGTTAGCATAACTAAGAATGCTCTATTCCGCTGTTCCGAACATTAAATACCCTCCATTAACAAAATTTATTTGCGGGAAATTTGTGACAATTGTTTCTTAGGCATTAATCTCGTAACAAGTAAACAGAATATTTTAATGAAATCGTCCTGTTGGAACCAAATGTCGTGGATGCTTTGCTGATCGATTATTAGAAAAAAAAATCAGTCTCTTAACTCGATAGGGTTTTCCGTTCTGCGTAAAGGTAGCTTATGGCTCATTTCCAAAGAGCGTGCAAGCCGAAGTAAATTTTAATGAACGTAAAGGCGATTCGTTAACGACTTGAGAATTGTCTTAACTCCAAATACGGAAATTTTGTGTATTAACGTGACCATTTAACCACACTCACAATATTCTGTACTTTACTTTACTTTTTACTTTACTGAAATTATAATAAAAAATTAATAAAAATTCAGTTTAAAATCGGTCTACTTATTTTTCATTTATTATATTCAACATTTTTATTTTTTCGAATTTATTCTATGAGCTAAATTTCAGTTATATATTTTTATAAAGCTTTTTTGTAATAGTCCTTGTAAGCTGTCCTTTGGATAGCATTGTATGTACAGAAAAATTTACAATTATTAGACAATTAAAGGAATAGGACTATTACAAAAACGCTTTATAAAAATACATAACTGAAATTTAGTTCATAGAATAAATTTGAAAAAATAAAAATTTTGAATATAATAAAGTAACCTATGAAAGGAAATAATTCCCAGTTTCTATATTGATTTTTAACGAAAAGTTCATTTAATTTTTACTGTCAAAAATTCAACCCCACCTTCCGTTAGAGCAAATGAATTTTCAGTTATTTTATATAAATTAACTATCAAAAAATTAACTGAATACTCCGTAAAAAACAAAGGAATATTCAGTAATTTTATTAAATTCAGTAATTTTCGTTTACTGCACAAAAGAACCGAATTTATAAAAAACAACTGAAATATAGAAAAACGTTTTTTAATTGCCATAGGAAACATTTCGCTACTTGTGGATTATTGGGAAGATGTGATTATTCTGCGAAGAGACCAAAATAATGTTGTACTACATGGATGGATCAACTAGAGTGTGAGGAAACCCCCTGACATCGTTATGATTATTTGGAGCTGCATTTCGAGAAAATAGGTAGAAGATTTAGCTTTTATAGAGACAACAATGGATGCGCAACAATATTTAAGCATTCTGCAGAATAATTTGATAAGCAGTGCAAAAAAATTTGGGTTCATACGAGATAATAAGCCGCACTTAAAATTTTATTAAGTGAGCGACCCCAAATACAAGTCCCATGTAGTAAAAATGTGTCTACTATATAATTACGGTAAAGTTATAGAAACAAACACCTGTCCAAAGTCCGGACTTAAATCCGAATGAAAATAATTTGAAAAACAGGTAGCTAAACGACAACCGGCTAACAGGACAGTTTTAAAAGCCGTAATATGGAAGAGTGGCAAAATAAATCAGCCAACTATGAATTAAGGAAATTAATTCACTCGATTAAAGAGAGTCCAATGCGTGGCAGATGCTAAGGGTGGGCACACCAAGTATTACACATACAAAATCCATTTTTTTTAGTAAACAGATCGCAGTGGTTGTGAAAAGAGTTTCATTACACCAAAAAAATAAATTGTACATTTTTAGTTAAATATTTTTTTTTAATCATAATGGTTTTTTTTTTTTGTTTTATATCATTGTAAACAATGTAAATAACAACAATGAATAAAAAACAATTTTTTTTAAATAAAAAGTACTTTTCTTTTTATAAAAAATGTTTTAAAAGTTAAGTTTTTTAAAAGTTAGACAGACTGTATATAAAATAACTGAATAGTCATTTGTTTTTACGGAATTCGCGGTGAATGAACTTTTCGTTACTTTAACTTACATTTTTATTTAATTTTACATAATAAATAAATTAACTTAACCAACGTACAATATTAACTGCAACTGAAAATCCGCATTAATATGCACTTAGTTTTAGAATCAGTTAAAAATAAATTTGCTTGGAATTTTAAATGTTTATGTATTTAAAAATCACTGAACGGAATACTTCTTAAATAAACTACAGTCCACTACTGCAATTATATTTTGAGTGCAGAATTGAGCTTCGGTTAATAGGGAAAGAGCTCTGTAAACTTCGCGAAGGAATTTAATTTTCAATGCGATTTGGAAGCGTTATGTTAGCGTTTAACGATTCATGATGACTTCCAAACTCCTACTGTTCAGAAATGTAAGCACAGTTTGACAACCTCAGCTGTCAAATAATAGTTATCGATATCGAAATTTCTCATGCAGCTAAAAAAAATAACTGATATATGGGAGATTATGACCGATTTTCATGAATGTTAAAAGAAAAATTTCGAGTCATATTTAACGAATTAATTTCAAATTTTTTGACTTTTAGTTTTATGATTTTTCATAATTTTCGGAATTTTTTTACGCGTAGAAAAAGTTTTCTGTAACGGAACGTCTCCCAAACTGGTCTGATAAATAGCTTTTAACTGGAATAATCTAAAAAGCAAAACATTCATGTTAAATTTAAATAGTGAATACTGTGTATACCATACCATAACTTTTTGCCTTCTGTGCTCTGATTTTGCAGGACAAATTGCTCGGAAGAACTAGAAATATTTTGTCGCTAAAACCATTTTCTTAAGTCGCAAGAAAGTAGAGCGCTTTTCAACAGACAAACATTTCCGAACTATTTATGGACCCAGAATTTAGATACATTGCACACTAAATCACAAACTTATTATAACCTCCTTCAAGGTTATTAAAAGTTAAAAAGCTTTCAAACCCCTTCTGTGGCCTTTGGCATCTATCATTAATAATTATTTAAACTTCGAACTCGTAACAGTCATGTAAACTCCTGCACTTAATAATTTTTTTTTTGCAAGGATTTGATTTCAAACAAATAAACCGAATAAACCATTAACTAACCATCAGTATGGGAAATTTTAAATAAAATCAAGTTGAAAATTTGTTTGATATCTTGGGAATGTTGAATTCTTGCGAGGAAACAACAAATTATAAGAATCGGTGTTAGACTGACTGATTGGCTGAGTGAGAAAACGAGTGCACAAAAAAGTTAAAATGAAAATTTTTAAAACTCGTTTTGTAAATACTCTTCTGAAAGTAGTCAGTTTTGAAATTTGTTATTGCTTTTGTTGGCGTCGTAGTCGTTGCTGTTTTCGTTCTAACAATGAAAACAATTTATTTTGATTGCTGCTGATGTTGCTTGAGTTGAGTTGGGCTGTTGTTTTTGCAATTTTGATGAAATTTGATGCTTGTTTTTATACAACAATTTCATTTTATTCTATTGAGTAAACAAATTTTAACAAGCATTTTGCCTTGTAAAGATTTTTTGTTTTTCTGAATTTTTTTTAGTGTTTACGGAGAAGGGCTTTTTTCTTTATTATAATTTTTAAAATATTTAGTTTTTTCGGGAATGCGCTATATTTGGTATTAGGCTTCATTTTGTTTTTTAGAGTTTTTTTGAAAACAAATTTCGATTCAAATGTAAAAAATAAAAATGTTGAAAGCATTGAGAATTTTAGATTCTATATGTTTACCTTTGTGGGTCATAGTGCAACTTGTTGTTATAAAAGTCTACAGTTTAGTAAACAATTTTTATTTTATGAGTATTCAAAGTCTCAAATAAATTTGTGATGTAGACGAAAAATAATCCTGGTTTATGGGAATATTAATCCATACCCGAGGAAGCAAATATTTTTCACTCCAAATGACTTTTTCAGTATTAAAATTAAAAAGTTGGTATCTATTTGTATATATAAAAATGAAACTATAGATTTAATTATTTTTAGCCAATTAGCCAGTAAAAAATACAAGTTTCATTGGTCAACCAATTTAATAAATAAATAAGGTATTTTAGCTTTATATGACTACATTTTTCCCGATTCCTATATGAACTCTGCTTCTAAGAAATTTTAATTCTTTGTAGAGGGTGTTAACAATTCGGCACAGCTGAACACAGCATTCTTACTCATTTTTCTTTGCTACTCCCCTGTATCAAATTTATTTATTTCTTTACTCTTTAGCATTAAAAGCTTCTCATAGTTTAGCTGGTAATAAGCTGCTACAACATAAATTATGTTAAATGAAACATGAGACATGTTGCAAATTTTTCTCTATGTCTTTTTATATTTTTTGCTATTTGAAAAAAGTAATCATCTTTTTATTCTCGAGATTTAAAGTTAAGAGGCTGAATTTAGAAAAATTTCTATTTGCTAAAAAGAAAATAAAAAAAAGAATATATTGTTACATTTGGCAAACAGAAAATTTGGTAATACATACGTATAAAGCAAATAAGACGCATATGCAAATTGACAAACATATGTACATACATAAATATTTATGTATTCAAGCGGAATGATTCGATCGTAGTAAAAGTTCTGAATCGTCATGTAAATCAAATTCAATCGGCGAACAAGATAACGTTTAAATTTCCGAATTTTAAAAAAACTGTTGTAGTTTCCATGCATTTTTAAAATAAATATTTTATATAAATTTTCATATTATTCGAATGTGTATTCTAAGTCAAATTATAATTTTTAAAAGCTTTTATACTTAAGTAGTCAGTCTTATTCCTTCAATATTTTCCAGGAATATTTTCTATGCACTATCAGAATTTTCGTTTTACATTTTAGACAACAAATTCGAACCAAACAATTTTTTATTAAAATTTCAAAGGGTTCCAGGCGAATTCATTACAGGTAATATCGGTACTATAACAAGTAGAACTCGTACAAGAAATTTGTTTTTGTAAAATTAATGTTGAATGTTTACCACAGAAACGAAACAGAAACAAAATAAACAAATTTTTCACTTCCAACAATTATTAAACCAAAACCAAATGTTATCAGCAGTACTTTAAAGATCACCCGTAAAGAATTGGCCTTGGAAGGGTCCCACCCGATTTACGCGATAAGGTTTGCATGCTATTTTGTCCTAAAACTTTGAATAAAATTTATAAAAAATTATATAATTCAGTCACTTTTCTTGAAAAATGTTTTAGGGTCAAAGGCCATTACCTGATTTTGGTTTGTTAACGCGGAGTTCGAACTTATTAAACGCGTTGATTGTAAAAAATCACTTTACCCTTATATACATAAATTTATTCATATCTTTAATACAAACAGATTTATAAGTTAACTTAACACACAGCCACACATATACATACATATATACATGTGTATTTATATTAAAAAATAATGTTTTCAAATCGTATTAAACAGCAGCACAAGTGTCTTTGTAAATTTAATAAGGAAAAAATAAATATGGATGATTATTTTCATCTATAGACTGACTTACATACATACATACATATGGGTTTAATCGTATACAGTAAAATCTCTCATGAAGCGACAGTGAAGAAACCATTGAAATATGTCCACGGCTACAGAACTTAATGCTTTCCTTACGCAGCCAGAAAATATAAAGAATCCAATTAAATATACACACTTATTCAACTTAACAAACTTTATTAAAATTAAATATTATGTTCAAAAAATTTAACCAATATTGTTAGTTTCGAACCGAACCGCTTAATGTCTCAAAAACAAACTCAAATCAACTTTACGATTCAGCCTGTACTTAAATTTCACCACCGGTAGCAGTTGTAGACTAGTAGATTCAAGAACCTTCTAGTCGATTCCAGACCATTCAGTTCGAATTCGAAATTCTACAATTAGATCTAATGCTAGGAACACAACTGGGACGAACGACGAATTTCGTCCAGCACGACGAATTATTCGGTAGAAATTCGCTGTATATATTCGGCGTATGAAACACAATAACCACGAAAAAACAAAATGGAAATAAAATATGTTGTATAAACAAGAAGTAGTGGTACCATATGAACAAAAAATACTTCACAAACAAAACATTAAGAACAACTAACTGAAATACTTTTTTATTGTCAATTTTTTTTACAATTTGTATTTCAAATTATATTCAGTTAAAATTTTACAATTTCTAAAGTAAAAAGTAACTTTATTTACTAAAACACTTACCATTTTTAAACAATATGGCTACCCGGTACTGATTTGTACGTCGTTCGCCGGCGTAAGAATTAGAATTAAATTTATTTAAAGTTTGCAACGTCCGGCGAATTTTCGTCGGCGCCCTGATTGTGTGCATTTTCATATACACAAATATTTTTTATTTTTGGAGACCAAAAATTCGTCGTTCGTCCCAGTTGTGTTCCTAGCATTAGGTCTACATTACAGTGAAGCAAATGACAGTTTATAATCTAATACGACATAAATTATAATTGACAAAATAACTTAAAACTAAAACTATAAATAATTCTAAGATAAACCTTATTTCGCAACTTCCAACAAAATTTTTTTGAACGACAATTTGTAATGTTATGTTATGGTTAATTTAACCATATCATTGTCACCGAAACCCCTATTAGTACTCTATCAAGAAAATTTGATCATATTATAGTTGCCTCCGAAACTATTATGGTTAGTAATACCAAAAATATGGAAAGCACTTTTAATAGAATGTTTGTTTTTCAACCACTGTATGTTGCTCTTGAAAAGTGGAAAATACTATTGTTTACCTAAGACAAAACATTAATTAATGGTTAACAGACTATATTCAGATTTAACCAATTAAGGCTTAGAGGCAACCATAATATGATTGTGGCTTCGTAATGGAGGACTAATACATAGTTCCCCGGGGACAATAACATAGTTCCATTACCATAATATTTTAAAACATTTTTATTAAAAATAGGAATTGTGATGGAGGTGACAATATTGAAAAATGTTTTTCTATGCGCGTGGAAAATATTGTGGGGCCCGGGCAGCAGTGTCCATAGCCTTTTGCATAGCTTACACTGTGTATACATTTTTATCCCCCAACATACCAGTACCCTCTTTTTCTTTTTTTTTCTTATTATTGTATACAATGTGAATATATTCACATGTATTATTTGTGAAGAAAATTGCTTTACTGTCTGTGTATTTGTATCTGATATGCAAATGTAATAAAGCGCAAAAGAAAACAAGTACGATGTGCATGGATGATAAATTGATTTAATAGAACGAGAATGGAAAAACCAAATATTGAAATAAATAATAAAGATATGACATAATTTGAAATATTGATGAATAATATCAAATCGCATACATGTTAAACCCTTGACTAAGCGATACGAATGTATAATAAACCTTTGTGTTGTATATTTGCAAATAAAAAAGTAAATATTAATTAAATAAGAAATTAAATGAGTTGGAAGCAAATAATAAGTTGAAAAGAAGAGAGAAAAATTGGGTAAAATTCTTTATTTTTCTATAACAATAGAAAAATGAAATACTAATAAGGTTGATAGCCTTATTATATCCCTTTAGAATACATTTTTAATTCCTTATTAGTTATTATTAATAAAAATAATGAGAAGTATGTTCATTATAATTTCCTTTTATTATCTGCTGATGTCAGACAGAAAATAATGGAATATAAGACACTATAAGTACATGTTACATAGACAATCAAAATAATCTAATAGTTGGTAAAAAAAACTATAAAAATCATTTTATTTAACTTAAAACTGTATTTATGACTGTGAAATAAAATACGAAAGCAAGCCTGAGTTTGATAGATTTAGGGCAATTTTTACAACTTGCCGATTATTAAAGGTAGAATATTGTCCCACGTATAAACAGTTGTCCACTATTACAACTTTACTTTAAACTTAAGTGGGCAATATGTAAAAGCTAAGTTCATCCTACTTGGTGGGTTAAAGTTAAGTTGAAATAAATTCTAACTTGTTATACGTTCGACAAAATCATACCCTTAACTAACGGCAAGTTGTTTTAATGGCCTTTAGAAAATTTGAATTTAAAATATAAAATTTAAATAAAAATAAAGTTAATTATATTTTTAAGAATTTTATTTATCAATGTAGCTTTTAACTGGTGAATTTTTTTCCATATCGTTGATTCCGCCGCAATGTTGTAGTTTTTACCATGAATATATGCTAGAACTACTAGGGGTAATTATTACAACGTGCCGATAGGCAAAGGTAGGACTTTGTACCACGATTAACATTTTTTGACTATTACAACTCTCAATATCAAGCGAGAGCTCGACGAAGGAAGGAAGGGTTATGCGCCCAAGGGCACACTTTCCCTCGGAGACCCATTCGGTCCCTTGTGAATAAGGACAAAAAAATTTGTAAAATTTTTATGTCAAATTATTTACAATTACCGTCCTTAATTTTATGATATAAAATTATTCGGGATTTTTTATTTTAATTTGTGTGTGCTTTTACCCAACTGTCAGGGAAGTGATGGTTTTCGCGCGTATCCTGCGTGTTAAAGTTATGTTACGAATATCAATTTTTAATATTCGCGAAAACGAATATCTGCGCAAATAATCGCTGAAAACAAATAATAATATCCTATTTAAAATTTAGCGCCTCACATTATTTCAAACTTGATTGAAAAAAATTTTCCTTTTGCGTCAATAACAATATATTAAAGTAAACTGGCACTCTACTAAATTTATTTAACATTATTATGACATTCCGGCGACTGAATTTGAAATTATCAGCGTCTCACCTCCACTACTGCACATTTTTTAATTTGTGCACTTGCATACCTTCCCTGCAGGAAAGTTTTGTCAATTGTTCTCTAAGCACTAATCCTGTGACCAATAAATATAATTTTATAATAAAACGGAACGAATTGTAAGATGTGAAAACAAGACATATCGCTGTACTGGTGTAGTTACTACAATGGAAAGGTAATTGACATAAAACTAGTCATTGAGCAAGATTTTGTTGGGGCTGATGCTTTTCGGTCATATTACTTTATATGAATATTAATATGGTTCACTCGGGACAATATCTACGAAAGGCATTATTTTTACAGACATCAAATGCGTCCATTTAGGTTACTTTAACGTAACAAAGTGTCAAAAAGCTACCAATTAACCCTCTCCTAGGACATCCCCAGTGTCAAGTCCCTTTCATATTAGAATAATAGAACGAGAACCGGTCCCTATCACTTAAGAACTGTCACGCGACAAGTATGGCCCCTTTTCCCTAGGGTTAGACAAATAATTAGATCTGGAAGATTTCTTTATAATTAGAATAAAGAGAAATAATGAAAAAAACTTTGAAAACTATTTTTTTGGATTTATTAACTAGCAAAACTAAAAATTAAGTAGCAAAATTAAGTTAAAATATTTTTGATGACATTATTTGCATCCTAGCAAAACAAGATAATCATCTAATAAATGAAAGTGCTAGGAAATAAGATCAAACTTATAATCATAAAATATTATTATTAAAGAAAATCATATGCTAATAAGGGTTCTTATTACCCTTATAAATCTTTCCGAACTGGACTCGACGCGGCATTGACTTGCACTCTTTTGATAAGGCAGACAAATCAATGTTGTCTTATTCAGCGAAAATAGTAATTTACAGCTCCTTAAGGCTGTCATATAGTAGTCGAACGATTAGACAATTTTGGGAATTAATTCCTTCGGCTTCCTTGAGATTGTCGATTGCAGTTTGAAATTAATAATTTTTAGCAACAAATTCTTTTGAAATATGAGAAATTTTTTTTATATTGCAAAATTAAAAATAAAAGATTCAATTTTATTTAAAACTTTAACTTTTATTGATATTTTATTATTCCGAAAGTGTTTTGACCAAAGGCGTATACTTACTTTTAACATGACATAATTGGAAAAATATTAATCATACGCGTCTAGATACCACAAACATATTAACCATGTACACTATAATAAATTGATAAATTATGATAAATTTGGTATGCAGATTGCATATGGTCAGGATTAAAATAAAGGCTGCCTTTTAAGGGATGAAATAGGAACTGTTTATGGGGGTAAAAAGGGGATAAATTTGGTACTTTTTCTCTAAACGCTAAATTTGATATACATACTTACATACAGATTAAAGCCTACATTAACATTCAGTGTACATTATAAGGCCCGCTGGCACTTTGGTGCTCTTGGAAATCTTTTACGTTTGGTTCTTTTTCGGAAAAATTTGGTGTATATCAGATTAAAGTAAAGTGTACAGATGTAAAATACGGGAAAAATTGGTACTATTTCTCCTTTTGATAAATTTGGTATGCAGATTGCATATAGAAAGCCGGAATATACATATTTAGACAGTTGAGTGTCAGTTTCTCAACAGTATCGCGTGCTCAAAACTTATGTGTATGTTTTGGCGACAAATAATAATTGCTATAATTTTGTTTATAGAAATATTTAAACATACAACAAACAAAGATGTGGAAAACTTCATAATTTTTCGGTTATTTTGATTAGCATAAACCATTTATAGATCTTTCTCTGATTTTCACGTGAATGAAGCCTTAGGTAACCGCTTCTAGTTATTATTATAAATTGAAAAATTTTAATTTGCGTAGTTTTAATTTCATACTTTATTGTTTGGTTTTTTTTAAGGTATTTCTATATCCAGATGGCAAACAAAATTTTTATATATTTTTCAACATAAAAGTTTTTTATACTTTAATTGAGGGTTTTTCTTTTTCTATTTTATCATTTCAAGGGATTTTGCTTTTGGGCATTTTAATAATAAAGATTTTTGCACACGTCTGAATTTAACTAAGGTACTCATGCACAAATGTGTGTGTGTGTTTGTGTTTGTGCCTTCCCTCCACGCAATTGGCAGAGTAGTTTTCGATTTTCTACGAAATTGTAACTACTTCGTCACATTTGGTAGTTAAGCAGTAGATTTTGCGGAAGTTAGCAACAACAAAATATGTTAAAAGCGGATAATGATTTCTGAAATTATACTTTTTCGTCATTTGAAAGAGTTGTACAGATAATTGTAACAGTTATAACATTACAACGGTAGCACAAATGAACATTTCCCATATATTATTGACTTCTTCGCAACGATTTGCTGTTAAAAAGTGAATACCAAGAACAAAAGCAATTTGCCAAGTTATGACGGTTTTTTACTTAAATTGCAATGTGATCGGTGGTGCGTGATTGTAAAATAAAGTAAAATTTTAAATATTTAAAAATAAAATATTAATATTGTACTCAATGTTAGGACCCCGCTGGATCCAAAAGTTACCGAGCGTTCTAGTACACAAAAGTATTAAATGAGTGCACAAAACAGGTCAAACTCCTTTTCGGGTAGATTGGGTAAATTTTAAATAATTTATCATACATTAATTTTTTAAGCCAATAAAAGTGAACTAAAAAAATGATGATTGTCATATTTAAAGCATATTTTTGATTTTTTTGAACTGTTTGTTTATTCAATGACTTTAATAATTTTTGTTGAAAATTAGTGTTTTTAGTTTTCTAGTAAAAATCAATGTTATTAGTGGAAACAATCTATAAACTAATAATTTAAAAAATATGATGACATTTTTATAAGGTTAGTGTTTGCGACTTTCTGTAATTCCTTTAAAAAAATTTGTTCAAATTAGGTTTTCAACTTTGGAACATACATGGCAAATTTCGCCAATATATTTAAATATCGATTTATGTTAAAAATTGATTTTTCATATCAAATTAAACAAAATTATATTTAAATATGAATTTATTGGTGAAATTGGCCATAACAATTGTTTTGACTAAATGTACTGTAGATTTTTGATAATTTCTAAAACTTTCCGCTCAGTAATTTTTTATTTTATTAGATTTGCCTTACAAAAACACACAAAGGTTAACAATAAAATGGCCGATTTCTTATAATAAAGAACAGTATGAAAAAATTTAACTGCAAAAGAGTACTTTTTAGAGCCAAAAGCGATACTACTAAATACAGTTGATATTCAACTGCCAAAGCGCTCTAATTCGTCATAAAATACAGACACTAACAGGCAGTTCACATGGAGGCTTTTACGACGTCGCTTTGTCGACGTCTCTTTTGGGTTGCTGGCGAGTGGTGTAGAGAAGAGAGAGGGGTAAACAAAACGACTCGTTTTGTGTTTTTCATGTCGTTTTTTATATTTCTCTTTTAACTTATTCTTTTTACGTTTTATTCTTTTTCTTACTTTGAAGTGTGTGGTTTAAAATACAGTGAGTCCTCGATTATCGATACCAGACGGGACCGGCAGCATTCTTGATTATTCATTTGTTTTGGTGTGTTCCATATTTTATATTAATATGTAATGTTATATTATGTAAACATGGGGAAAAAAGTAATTGGGAGAATATGCTTCCAGTACGTTGGGAAATTCTCTTTCTTCGTTTATTTAAATTTGTTTTGATTGTTTAAAAGTAAACAAAAAAAAATAATATGTGTTATATTTCGGATAACAGAGGCGGGGCCTGTTCGGAAATGCATCGCTGCGCTGTATTTTGCAAACTTTTTTTAATGCCGATTAAAAATAATTCAAATTTTTTTTTTGTGTGACTATTATTTTTGTGGAGTATTTGACAATTGTTTGGTTCACATCTACTTCACTGATTTATATTTAAGCATTTGAAATCACTGATGCTTCGCAGTGATGCATTTCTTAACAGGCCCGTGATTTAAATCAATGCAAAAAAAATTATTTTCCAGTTAATTGATGCTGCTGGTTAATCGAATGAGGGATAATCGAGGCCATACTGTAAATAAATAAGACATGCAACTAAAAATCATCGTATGAACGCAAAGAGATTTTGGAAGTTGCTTTAAAAGGGAAACAAGATAAAACGACGTCGTAAAAGCCCTCATGTGAATTGAGTGTAAGTAGATTCCTAATGTAAATATTACCATAGTGCGACACTTCTTCCCGAACGGTGTAACTACATCAATAAGAATTGAATAGCAAAAGCATAGATTTTTGCTAAATGGCGACACTATTAAGACTATTTTTCGATCGAAATTGTTTGCAGGGTTTCTATGTATGAATGGAACTTAGGACACATACTTATGGAAATAAACAGTTATGTGAATATTTTTTTATCTCTGTATATGAATCATGCAATCAAATAATTTAGCTGTTAAGGCCATTGGATACTATTGGAAGAAGAAAGAAACATTGAAATGTGTTAACTTTATCTAAATTGTTTTAATATTTGCTAAAATGACATCACGTAGAATAAACTGAACATTTGTGTCTTTTTTCATTCTATCTATTCTTGACTTTTTCGTGCCATTTTTTTTGCTGGAAGTCATATGGGAAAAAGGTTAATATATTTTTGGGAGTTCTCTTAGTTAAAGTTTATTCACATGTATAAGTTTTTGTGAGTGTGCGTATGCAGAAATAATATGAAAGCTATTTCTTTACTTGGCTGTATAGCGGGAAAGATATTGTAAGTTTGGGGTTAACATATTTGTAAAACTGTAGTTACATAATTTTCATTTAAAAACTCCTTTCGAATAACACTTTATACGAAAATTAACTCTTGCATTAGTATAGAGGTTACAAAAGAGTTCAAATCATTTTCTTATCCGATCATATGATAATTATCAACATGATATTCTTGTTCAAGTAGACTGTAGACCACATTGCTACAGTGAAAAAAAAACATGCAAAACGACGTATCGTGGGTTATACGTCTTGCTGAGTACATTACAAGTTGTTTCAAAAAATTTCGAAAGCCTCCTCAAAGAAGTTATTAAAAAAAAACAGTTTTTAGAGATGTTCAATTTTTTATCAACCTGTTACTCAGTCAGTTTTTGACCGATTTAAATTTTTATTACAGGTTGGGAAAGAAAACTGATCAAGCTTCCTGCGAGAAATTTGTGTCAATTGGTTTTAAAGCACTTATCCCGTTGCTAGTGAATACAGTTTTATAGTTAAAAGGAACAAATTGTGATAGGTGAAAACAGAACATAAATATATGTGACCTTCTCCGAGAAAAGGGAACTAGTGTGTCAAAAAACGGGTTTGGACTTAACAGTGGATTCTGGGGTGTAGAATAAGAGGAATGCGTTTTTTTCAAAACTTCATTTTCACACAATCGTTCCCTTTTATCGGAGAAGGTCACATATATGTAAAATTTGTAACGTTAATGACTCACTGATTCATCATCGCACAGCCTAAAACCCTGAAGCTAAGAACTTGAAATTTGGACCCGAGGTGGTTCTCTCCCCAAATCGGTCCACTAAAACGAAAAGGAAATTCGAATCTTTAGGGGTAAAAACTTGAAAATTCGGTAACCTAATATCTCCAAAACAAAAAACTGTAATACTTATCGTGGTTCTTTTGAAAAATACGTGGACAGGTGTCTGGTACTTTTTTGAAATCCGGCTCTTTTAGAGTGAAAACGGATAAAAACTGAATTTTAAAGCTAGAAATAAAGTTTATACCACATTCAAAACTTATAAAAAAAAAAAGAATTCAAGTTTTGTACTTTTTCGAAATTCGAACGTTTAAGGGGTGAAAATTTTAACTATTTTGGTACTTTTTTACAAAACATTTTTCTTCATTCATTGACATATTCGTACTAAATTATGGGCACCCACTAAAATACTGCAATTTGTGATACTTAAATGGGGGGAGGGTGGCGGGGGGTAATAGTACTAAAAATGGGTAATACGGGAAATTTATTATCTTTCTTCAGCTTTTTGGTTCTACAACTGGTTTTTTTTAATATTCGCGTAATATTGGACCTTAAAACATAAAATTCAACATGCAATGTCCTGAGCGGATACGAATCTATGAGGGAACTTTTTGGTACTTTTTTATTCTTTTACTGGTACTTTTTGAATTTTCGTAAGTATTGGACCTAGAAACATAAAATTCAAGATGCAATGTC
The DNA here is from genome assembly GCA_949318255.1 of Pollenia labialis. NCBI lineage: Eukaryota > Metazoa > Arthropoda > Insecta > Diptera > Polleniidae > Pollenia > Pollenia labialis. The sequence goes on along the minus strand of OX439139.1, from coordinate 6,446,950 downwards.
TTGAGAAAGTAAACGCGTACAACTTGTACATATTTTGGAATAATACTGGAAATTTACTTTGTTTCATTTGCTTTTGTGGTACTTTTTTAACTTTCTATAGTATTGAACTTAGAAACACAAAAAATAGGTTAAATTTGTTAAAACCTAAAAAAATAAACTTTGGCATACAAATATGTCTACGAAGAAAAAGGAGACGCCAACGAAGTAGCGGGTTAAATGCAAGTCACTTTTTAAAATGTTTAAAGAGTAGTTACTTGAGAACGTCACTGACAAACAACTAGTCATGTTACTGGATTTTGTTGTAGGGCCAGGCTGATTCTACTTGGTGCTATTACTTTATATGAAGGGGATCTATCATATTAACATGGTTCACTCGGGACAATATTAGGCATTAATTTTACCTAAAATTTAATGTGTTCATTTCGCTTATTTCAGTGACCTGTTACAAAGTGTTAAAAAAGTGCCAATTAATGCCCCTCCTAAGAGATCGCAATATTTAAGGGTCATATCCCCATCATATAAAGTGTTAGAACTAGAACAGGTCCCTACCACTTTCGAATTGCCACGTGATTTGTAAGTTAAATTTTTGTTTAGAATATCTAAGAATAAATACGAAATTTATTAACTTTTTGGATTTAAGTAGCTTATTTTGATATAAACGCTTATAAAAATGAATACGAATGTATAAAGAAAATTTAGTACTTTACAAAACAAGCTGTAAAGCTATTTATCTTTCCATTAGCACCTTTTATTTAAGTAATTTCTCCCCTAGCGCAAAAAACATGAATGAAAAATAAAAACAATTAACAAAACTAACAAATTGATCAACTTTATTATGCAAACCAAATTCGGTCGGAAAAGACCAACAATGGCAACGCTGTAAGGGTGGCAGTGTTTGAGAGTTTGTTTGAGGTGTGCGTTTATGTGTTCGTTAAACGTGACTGTTTTTTTCTCTTAATTTAGTTTGAATTTAAATGGAAGTTGTTGTTTTTATTATGTATTTCTATTGATGGTGCTGTAAATAAGTTCATTTTTCAGAATTATATTTATATGTTTTATCGTTGTGTCGGGCCATTGTAGTTATTCTTCTTTTTGTACGTTATTGGCATTTCTAAACATGTATTTGTATTTTCGTATGTGCATGTCTGTGTTTGAATGATGTTTGCACGAGCATTAGGCCGAAGGGCAAATTGTTTTTTCCGTTTTGTAATTCCTCTATTCTATATTTTTAAATATTTTTCCATTGCATTTAGTTGGTTGTATTTTAATTTTTTTTTTTTTTTTAACAAATTTGCCCTTTTTGGTTATTGTTGTTTATTGGTTCGTATTTAAGGGTTTAATGGGTCCTTAATGTCTCTGTTCAAATACATTTGAACAGGGTACAAGTTGTTGGGATGAAAGAAAAAAATTACAAAATGAAATGAAATTTAAAAAGTACTCCTCGTATATTAAACAGTTTTTGACATTTATTGCGTTTACGTATCTTATAAAAGTATTTACGCACAGTTGCCCTTTAGGTATGTAAAGTTAGTTAATCTAAAAGAAATAAGGGTTAAAAAAGCTTTGTTTGTCGTCATCCAATTTTTTTCGTTAAAAAAATTTTTACAATATTTTCGTAACATTTTCCAAGATTTAGCCAAGTAAGAAAGTATAATTAGTCAAGCCCGGCAAGATGATACCCTGCACCACGACATTTAAAAAGAAATTTTCGAAAGTGTATCATTTTTAAACAATCATGGACCAGCCGCAACAAGATAATGTTACGAGGTCATCATTTTTGTGTCCAATATTGTTTAGATATCTTCTTCTATATGAGACTTGTTTGCCTTTAAGTGCTTTTAGGAATGACGATTATACGGGACTTTTGGTAAGTACAACATTTTGTCATTATAAGAAAGTTATGGCATTAAGAGCTATTTATGGGAGATATGCTCAAATATGGACCGATTCGAATAAAATTAGCTAATTTCAGAAAGAAGCTTGTAGGGGGTTATGTGAAGTTATCGACCGATGCTCATCATTTCCAATGAGCTTGGTCTTTGTGATATTTTGAATCTATGAACGAACTCTCATCAAATTATCTCCATAATAGCGACCTGTACTTTGCGCACAAAATTTACAAAGACAGCCAGCCAGTCGGAAGGACAGTCGGACCGACGGACGGACTTCATTAGATCGATTTAAAAAGTCGATCGGAATGCTAAAGGTTGGCTATAGAAGCAACATTTAAAGATGTTACAAGTTAGACCACAAGCGCGTAATACCTTCTCCTATTCTGTTGTGGGCATAAAAAATGTGTCTAGAGAAAATGAAAACAATGTTTGAAAAATAAACATTTTAACCTCTTTATTTAAAATATGGCTTGAATTCGTTTGCCAATTGAGTGTGAACAAATCGAGACCAAAATTAAATTAATGTTGAAAGGTCAATCTGTTTTTCTTCTTCTTTTATTTTCGTGTTTAAAAAAACGTTTTAAATTTACAGCCAGTTGGCTCAGTAATAAATTTCAAGATAAAGAGAGTATGAAAATCTATAAAATAAATCTTAAGGTAAATGAATAAGTTAAAATTAAAATTCTTGCAGTCACCAAAAGAAATTTTATTATATTTGGTGTTTTTTAAAATAAATAAAAACAAAATTATTTAATAACTTAAAAGAATAAATTGAAAAAAGTAAAATTAAAAAACAAATATCCATTTGCAATCTTTTATAAATTTTCCGTTTTTATGGCCAAACAAAAAATGTGAAAAATATTGTTTCGCATGAATATTGGCATAAAGGCTTAAGTGGAACTTAACATGACTTTGCATTCCGACCACGACCAAACACATCGCTTTCGGCGAAAATGAAAACGAAAAGGAACACCAACAATAACATGCGACCACTGGACATTTCTCAATTGTAGCAAAAGTATTTTTGCTGCCGAATTTTTCTCTTTTTTTTTTTTAATTTTTCACAGTCACCATGAATGAATATTTGTAATATTTATGGGTTCATGTGAAAACTGTTGATATTGGTGGTGTCAAAGCCTTGTGCATAAATTTTGATTGGAAAATCCAGATAAAATCTATGGCACAAACAATATTCTTGCAAATAAAAAAAAAAAAAAAACAACAAAAAGCAAAACATAATAAAAAAGAAAATTGTTAGTAGTAGAACAAACAGTATTAGGCAATAGTTTAAAGTATTGTGAAAACTATTTCAAACTCGGTGGGTTTGTTTTCCGAATCTTCTCTATCCTTCACCATAGTATCAAAAATCTTACTTAAACCTTAAATTCGGAAGTTTTTTAAGAGCCAGGTGAAATAATGGACATATTTCGTACATTTTCGTACAATAATGAATACTTTATATATACAATGTTAAAAATAAAACATGGCATGAGCAGACGCAAATATATTATTATTAGATATAATAATGGTATGTTGGCCTAGGATTATTGTTTTTTATTTAGTTAGCACTGAGCTGGGAAGTACTGCTTCAGAGAAGAGGCTACAAGCAATGTATTTAGTAAGAATCGGGGGTTAATTCTGGCAGTCGTGATCGAATGCTCTTTCGATTCGAAAGCAATTTTGCTTCTAACTTTTTCAGGCGATACTATACGAAGCGCAATTGTTTTTCGGTGCTGTAAAAAATGCTTAACAGCTATGAAAAAATAATTTCGATTCGTTCAGTATCGACTGAAAAAAAAGGATTAGAAAAAAATTACTTTCGAATGGAAAAAGTATTCGATCACGACTGCCAGAATTAGCCCACTGCCTTATTGTATCGTTTCGTTGATAATGCTTTTTCTGCTTTGACTTATCAGTCCTACAATTAACTTCCGATAGTATTTTTATTTGGGATAGGGTTCTCCCGTCTCCTCGGGCTTGAGACCGGCAGGCTTAGCCAGGTGGAGTTTAATTATAATTTTTACCTCCAACAATATATTTTTCTGCACGGAACTTTTCTACTTTTACTATGCAAACAGTTAAAAATCCATGATAAAACTATACTAAACTGCGACATCAGTGAGCTGGTTTTATACTTAACACCTAACAACCATTTTATTTCTTTGAACTTCCCTCGTAATCATTAGGTTTTTTCAAATTAACCAAATATTTGACTAAAATATCCGAAAAAAGCATGACCGCTAAACATTTTATTGTGGAGGGCAAAGAGGCATTAGAAGGAAGCAAATGTCGTGGTTGCGCAGTATTAAAAATTAAACGGAGCTAAGAACCTAGGCGGACAAGAAGTCGGAATAAGTTTTGTACTATATAAATTGACTTTTATTCGACCTTTATAAAATTTATTATTATTATTATTTTATTAAGCTTGAGGTCTCTTTTTTTTTTTTTTTAAAAATATTAAATTTATTGAACCAATATTTCGGCACTCCGTTGTGTGCCTTCTTCAGGGTTTTTTTTTCGTAGAATTTTATGTAGATTACGTTTTTGCTATACGATTTTTAATTTTTTTTCATCCAAACAAATCGACCCCCCTAATGACCATAGCTTTAGGTCAACACCAATTTAACAGCGTTGCCATAATTACGCTTCTAAACTTAACGCTCAATTAACGCAAACCATAGAAGAATGACTTAAACACACTGATAGAGATAAATTCTTTCTCTATGATATTGTTTATAAGAAACGTATTTATTTTGTAATTGTAACATTAGACCAACTTTGCCGTTGTAAATGTGACAATTTGACCCTTTTTAGATGCCCTTGCTACTTTTGTTTGCACCATTTTTTTAAATGTGCTCTTTTGTTATATTAGAAATTAATTCATTCACATTTTTTAACCTTTTCAAAATTATGTCACCAAACTGTATTAAGAATAAATATTTAAAGAGGTCTTAAGGTACGGTCACACTTATTAAATATTTGACCAAATAAGCGTAACCCCTACTTTTGTTAATAATTATTGAGATTTAACATTGTCTTAATAACTCAAAACAAACTAATTACACTACTACACATAGCAAAATACTGTTTTTGGTAAGATCTGGATTTATAATCAAAATAAATATTGGAATTAATGAAAATTTTTATTTAGTTTGCTTGTTGGTCTCGTTTTTTTCGTCAAATATTTGACAAGTGTGACCATAGCTTTAGTCAACAAATTTCAGTTTTCAGAAAGAAAAGTTAACATATTGTGTGTTTAATTTAATAAAAATATAAATTAAACAAAATAAAATAAGCTTGTGTGTTAAATTAAAAAGTTTTGAAGTACATAATTGAAATCGATACTGATGTATATTCCTTTTTTTTACAAACAATTTATTGAAAGTAATAATTGAGATGAATTACTCATCGTCAGAATCTATTTTTCATACTAACGCATAAATAAAACTCTAAAATAATAATATAAACAAAATAAATCGCTTTTCAATAAGACGTTCACTCTGACAACTTCCTTCGTTTCCAGCCGCCACTCTGATATCTGCCTTATCCAAAAAAAGTTAAAGGTATGCTTAAAGTATACATTGGCCTTTATTAACATAATATCAGTTAACCTCTTAGTCTTTTTAATAAAACTGATAATAAATCTTTTATTGTCCGGTTTCGAAAAAATTTTCTCTTTTTTCTTTGTGACCCCTTTTTTTTGAAAATTCCAGTTTGTGCCAATTTTTATCAGAAACACAGCGTTAGACATACGGAATTTTTAGGTATTTTCTTCCAAATTTCTACTATAGAATGATAGAATACAAGATTACGCCATGCACATAATTTTCCGTTGGATGATATAGTATGTCCTTGATCAGGGTTGCTGGCAATCCTACAATTAAGCAACAAAATATCTTGAGTTTTCAAGCTTGAAATTATTAGCCAATATGAATGCAGCTCGCGTGACGTCATTTGTCCAATATGCACAGCTAATTTTCATCTTTATTTCTATCATTCTTGATTTCTACTGCTGTCGTTTTCCTGAGTCTGAAACACTCGGTAGAATCTAAAGAATAGTAAAATCTTAGAAAATAACTCATAAGTTTTAATGTACATGAATAAATTTTTTTTTTTGCTAACTTAAAATTCGTAACAATAATATTTTTACATTTCTCTAAAGTTTTGCCCGACACTGTTGTCATGCAGAAATAAAAACTAAAAAAAATTTATAAATCTTTATGGGGTACGATAAAATGTTTCCAACCAGCCGGGCAAATTGCGAATGAGATATGCATAAATATAAATTTTCTGCAGCAAACAGAAATCTAATGAATATAAATGGCATTTAATTCAGCTTTTCTTAAGTGTTCAAGTGGAAGAAAAAAAAAATAATAAAAAACACAAAGTTTCACCAAGCCTAATTAAAAGCTTTAAAAAGATATAATTTTTTTCTCTTCTAACTTCTTAAGTTTATTATTTGTATTATATTGTTTTTTTTTTTATTAATTTGAGTTTCATTTATATAAATTTTTTAATATTATTATTTATCTTTTTCCCCAAATAATCATTTAACCTGCTTTTACCTCCACATTCCTTTACTGTGGCTTTTTAATGATGTATGATGTATGGGAAAGAATACCCATATTGTTTGTGGCATCATTAAATCTCAATAATTATGGTTGCATATTTTAATACCTCTTGCACATTCTATTATACAGTGGAACATGGTTTTGTCAGACACGGATAAATGAGTTCTATACTAACCTCTTTTTTCGGTAGAAAACTTTTTTATTTAGTAAAACTATTTTTATTATTCAGCAAATGTCAGCAGGAACATAAGCTGTCTACATAGAACAATGTTCGAAAATACCTATTAACAGTAAACATTATTCCTTAGTCTTCGGTTCGGTAGATTTGTGGAAAACACAAACGCTAATAGTGTTTGTGTAGAAAAAAATCATTTAAAAAAAACACGTTTCCCTTTTAGTCGTCTTTCGAACACAAATACTGTTTTTTTTATCAAACTCAACAAAAGATAAGAATATTTAATTCCGTTCGGGGGTTTTTTAAAATCCACAAACTTCATTGTGTTCGGTTCGGCTCATTAATGTTCGCCTTATGGCTGGTAAAAAAACTAAAAAAATTTTACAACAACAAAAAAAAATCGAGCAAAATAATTTCACACAAATAAAACATATACACAATACACACACAAGCTGTTCTTGGTGCGGTCGTTACTAAAATTTTTTGTTTGTTCATTTCTTTATCAATGTAAAAAAAGAAACATTATAGAACATTAAAATATAATTTTTGTCTACAGTATCACTACAATTGTTCTGTTTTTTAACGAGGAACAGAACACTATATACTGTTCGGCTCTTTCTTGAAAATAGTTACGAACGGTATTAAGGGTTGTGTTTGTCTACACAAACAATAAAAAATAGATATCGTTCTTCGGTGTGTGAGCAGAACGCTAAATAACGTATTGTTTATTTCCGAACGCTGACATAGAATCTTAATGTTTGTCTATCAGTTGCAATAACGCGAAGTTCATTCAATGATTTTCGATCTGATAAAGAATCGTGAGCCTCAATGAAATTTTTGGTCTTCCTTGTTTTCTTGAGCATTGTGGATTCAATTCAGAAGATTTGTGGCAGTTTTTTTCTTTTACTTCGCGTATTTACATATACTATCTTTACCGGCAAGTTGGAAAAGTACTTCATTTGTAATAAATCTAGGCCACCAGATTTTGAAAATATTTCGCATGCATCGTTTTGCAAATTATATTTGGTTATTTCGCTAACTGGCCATGTTTGCCACGGACGCGTACAGAATAATGCTTTCTTTTTTAATGCAGAGTGCGTACAAATTCCATATACATATGTATATCGAAGACTGTAAAACGTTGAATTGTAGTTTTGTATACGTGAATAAAAATTATGCATTGCTCAACCTTCTGAGATTATTATGCGACCCAAGTGTTCAGTGTAAAATTAACGTTTAATTGAATTTAATAATCATGCATTTTGTCTTACTTGCGTTGATTTGTAAGCCATAACTTGATACCATTGTCCTTTGGTGTCGTCCTACTTCGTAGTAAGTAGGATTAAGTTGTCAGCATAATCTATAACTTCAAATATGTTTATTAATTTATTTATATAATATTAAAAATTTATTTAATAGCTATGGGATAAGCTATTACACTTAAATTCTTATTAAATTGAATTAAAATTGTGGTCCGTCATCGGTGGCCGCTGTAACTGTGTTCTTCAGTAGTACATTGGACATCAGTTATTCAAATGTGGTTTAAAAAAAATATTGCAATTGTGATAATAAATTCGAAAAGACCAACAAATATACACAATGTTAAAAAACCTTTAAACTAAAACAAAGATTTACCCCAGTATTCATAAACCATTATTAAATTTAACAAATGTTTTCTAAGGTAAATTTTTATAGAAAATTGCTTGTTAAGCCTTCAGTTAATTAAAAATATTTATGAAAACGGCAGTTATTCGCAATTTACCAAAAATTTTACTTTTAGTTTTTTTTTATAGATAATATGTGTTATAAAAGATTTTCGCATGTGTATTGTTGAGTTATAAATTGATATAATTTGATAAAAGCTTGGATCACTGTACAAGATTTCGTTAAGATCGGCCAAAAACTTACTTAGCCCACTCCTTAAATATGCTAACGGTCGGTGGAGGGTATCAAAGGTACTCGTACTTGTTTTTTTTAGATGTCAGTAGTTTTTCCTGATTGTTATTTTACTGAATTTATTAAGTGCACAAAACTCTTGCCTATTTTTTTTAATTAAAAATTAATCAAAAATAATATCAGTCTTTAAATTTAATCAAGTCAATTAAACGTTTACCTGTATCAACAACATTACTGCAGAAAATGTTGTTAATTCCAAAAAAAATATTAATTTGATGCTATTAAATTGTACACTAGTGTAAATTAACTTAATGATTTTAATTAATATCACAAATGTTTAATTAAAATTAATTTTTATTTCTTTCTGTGAATATAAAGGAAATTTTTTTAACATGATCGTTTCCCAAATTTTTTTGATTTCGATTTCAATTTCACTCGAAAATCCGAAGTATGGCCGAAAAACTATTTCTTAGATTTTTAATTTTTATGGTTTTCTAAGTTGCGAATTTTTTCGATTTAACGATTTTTTTCAATATTAAATTAAAACGGATATTAAATGAACTTAAAAACAGCGTTCAAAAATAAACCGAATATAATCAAGCGCAGAACCCAGAAACGATATCTATTTTTTTAGTGTTTGTGTATTAGTACACAACTCTTAAAGCTGTTCATTTTCACGAAAGTAACAAACATTATTTTATGTTTCGTTTTAAAACTAAACAATTGTGCGATTATGTAGACATACATTATATTTTAAAGTTCTTTAGTGCTTATTTTACATTGATGAATGAATGAGAATATCAAAACGCTTCTCACTAGTTTTATTGTTGTTGCTTGGCTGTTTGCCCGTATAGCCTGTGCGTGTACTGCAAATATGCTTTGTTTTTGTAAAAACATTTTGTTGGCTGTTTGTTTTCATTTCTTTCTTTGTTGGGCTTACCAGCCGAAAGGACGCTGAACTCACCTGAAACGAGCGAACTTTAATGTGCTGAACCGAACACAATGAAGTTTGTGGTTGTCTACCAAACGCAATGAAATATTCTCATCTTTATGTTAAGTTGGTTAAGTACAGTATTTTTACTGTGCAGGAAAATCACAAATAAAGACACTTTTAAGTATTTTCCATATTTATGCTGTACGGAACACTAAAGAACAATATGTAAGGTTTATTTTCGAACACTTCTTTAAAACATCTTTTATTTTTTCATGTTGTGTATTCTTTTCATTTTTAAATTCTTTTATTAATCAGAAAGTTTAAAATGTTATCGATTTTTTTTGCCTGGATGGAGTTCTTTTTCATCATAACAAATGCTGTGAGTCTTCGTCCACGAAAATGCAAAGTCATGCCTGTTCCCTTAACAAAAAAGTCATCATGATAATCGACTCTAACAAAACATTTGTTTGTGTTTATTTTAAGAGCTTTAAAAAACTTTAAAAGATTTCGCAGTATCTTATGAAGTAGGCGACTTTTTTTTGAGAAAATTTCAATTAAATAAACAATGTTTTGTAATCAAAAGCAAGTTTTTAGAAAAAAAAAAAATATTTACAAAATTGCTTCGAATTTCTTTCTTTCCCTTTCCCTTTCCCTTTCCATTTAAAATTTAAACTTTAAACAGGTTCATTCAGCGAACAAAAGATATTCTTTCTATCTGCCTGTCATGATATTTGTATGCTGGTACATTTATTAGCACAGAATAAAATTTTTTTTAATATGTTTTCATTTTTTGCAAACAATTTCAGCTGTCCATGTATCTGTCGGTCTGTCTGCCAGACTTCTTTGACAGAACACATGGCCTGTTGTCAGTGTGTCCATCAAAAATTTCATGAAAATGACACGATTAAATGTAGATAAAATACTTAAAATTTGCAACAAAAACTCTTAAAGTAATATTGTGTTGTATTTATGTTTTGATAAAATATAATAATATGCATATGTTAAAAATATGTATGTATATGAAATAATAAAACAACAAAATTCTTTATTACACGGATGTCGGAGGCAATAAACTGCTAATGAATATTAAGAGTGTCAGCGAAATATTTAAGAAAAAAATATTTTTCATAGTACATAAATAATAATTAAGGTTGAAGAATGAAAAGAATTCTTTTTTGAGAACAAATTTTTTAATGCAGACTTGTTTCTATAATGTATAATACTGGTGTTGCCAGACGTAGGGAAACTTCTTTATAAAGAGATTTTTTCTCCCTCAAATCATCGCGAAGGGAAAACTGGACCAATTTTTTAATTGTAAAACAAAATCGTGTTAATTATAAGCCCCATATTAATTGAAATTAGAATGAATAACAGAAAAATATAAATCTAATATGTATTTTCTTCGACCTTTATTATTTTAATATATAAATTAAATTCTCGAGCTTAAGGTCTTATTTTTTATATAAAAAACTTTTCACAAATTTATTTAAAACCAATATTTCGGCACTTCTTTGAGTGCCTTCTTCAGGGTTTTTTTCCTTTTTCTTCCGTTTCTATTTTTATAAATTAAACGGAAGAAAAAGGAAAAAAACCCTGAAGAAGGCACTCAAAGAAGTGCCGAAATATTGGTTTTAAATAAATTTGTGAAAAGTTTTTTATATAAAAAATAAGACCTTAAGCTCGAGAATTTAATTTATATATTAGAAAAATATAAATTTTATAAAAAAAATCTCCCTATTCGAAAGATGAATAAATACATGGCATTAATATTTGAAAATTATTTCGGGCATATGGGTGCAGCGCCGTCGGTGTATAAGACGAATCGAGTTTTAGATGAGCAATGCTGGCAGTATCTCACGAATAACAAGATGAATGTCTGCCTTCAAGGCGTAAATTTTTGTTAGTTTATTAGCCACTGACTTCACGTAGCCCCACAGGAATCAATCGAAAGATGTAAAATCTTATGTTTTTGAAAAAAAAAATTTATTTATCGCCAAATGTGGATTTCTATAGCCCGATGATGGCGAGCACAGTATGGCACGCAGCTTTATCCTATAGAAATCACATCTCGATCAATGTCATTCATATTTTCAAACAAAAACTTATTGGTCATGGTGTGGTAACTAACGATCTCCATTGACCGTAATGCGAGCTCCAGCTTAAGTTTAGAAGAAATAAGGCCCAATGATGCCAAACGATATATTTTTTATTCTAGTCGTAACGGAGCCTGTAAAGTCTGTTTCGGATTGGTATAACTCCATAAAAGGCAACTTTGTTAATTAGAAAACCCGTTTATATGGACGATTATGTGCGCCATAAAAATCAGAAAATTGTTCACAACTTGCTCGAATCCATAGCTGGGTTTCAAAGTAAATATGTAGAATTTGGTAACGTTGTTCAAGCGACAGTTAATTCTTAATAGGTTGGCAGAGTATACTGAGCACAAGAGTCAGTAAGCGCGGTATGCATAGTGTCAATGTATTACATTGTAAAAATTAATTTAGAAGAAAGAGTTATTCAATATGTGAGTAAAATCTAATTTTCTTAAAAAGTGTAGGAATTTTATTAACAAATTATCTGGCAACCCTGAGATATTTAGTATGCGGTTTGAATGTGTGCAACATCATTATTATTGTTATCATTTTAGCACCTTTTTATTGTGAGAAATTAAACATAATCTGGATTTATTGATTTTTCCCAATTGGCAAAGTACGATATAACTAGTGTGATCGATCGAATAGTATTCGACCGGTTTTAACCGGTTATTTTAGTTTTGCCCAAGTCGAATATTTTAAAATGTCCATTTTTCGAATATCGAATAAACCGGTTATTTTAGTAAAATAAACCGGTTACTTTAGTAATGTGTAATTTATATACGTTTTCCTTACTTTTGTTATAAATGTTCCCATAATTTAAGTATTTTTCTAATTGAATATTTGACAAACTTAAACTTTTTATAAAAAATGTCAAAACAAAATGAAATAAAATCCAAAACACGTTATGAGCAATGTAAATACAAATCGCTTATATAAGTGTGTGTTCTTGTAACAAAAACCAAAAACAATTTAAAGTACGTTAAAAAAGTTCAGCTTAAAAAGTTGTTAGCAATTTGACAGTATTCTAAATACTATACAAAGCTTTATAAAGATACCATCTCTGGTGATATTTCGAACTGAAGAAAATTGTGCTTAAACGGCCCTAAAATAATAAGTTGTAAAAATTCTTTAACGTCACGACTTATTAATCATTTTTAATTAGTCTACAAGCTTGACATAAATATACGCCAAGTAAAACTTCACCCTGTTCTAAGTAGTTTTTAAGAGACTGCAGATAATGCTTTACTAAAATATGTTGCTAATAATGATTGAAAAACTCTTAAGTAGTTCTAGCATATCTTCATGCTTAAAACAAGAACATACCGGCGGAATCAACGATATGGGAAAATTAATCAGTTTTATTTATTTAAACACCAAGAAGTTAAAATAAAATTGAAGGAATCAAAAATGCCCTGGAAGGGTTTAAATTGCGTGATCAACGAATTGACAGATATTTCACATAAAAAGCAAGTTCGTTTTACTATTGTTTCTATAATGCTGAAACAAAAAAAAAATTGAAATATATTATCCTGGATAAAAGGTTTTGTTTCCCACTTTTCAAAAATATGGCTGAAGTTTACTGCTTCATATAGACATGCTTAACCAGCAACTGTTGGCTAGAGCAAACATTATTTTACGATTTTTTAACTACATTAGACATAAATGCAATTATCATCTTAGACATAAAGTTTAGCAAATAACTAGAAATTGTTTAAAATAATGCTTAAGTTTAATCAATTTACTGGTCACGCTTTTTTTGATCTTATCTTTAAATATTTGTGGTCTGAACATACCTTAAGTCATATCTATGTATTGAGGCCCAATGCTCCTTATGGGATCGTCGGGAACATATACATATGTATTTTGTTGGTTCCTCACCTTGAATTGTTCTGTTTTTATTCTAATTAACTTTTTATTACAAAAACTAATTTGATTTTTGTATTTTTATGCATTCGAATCAAAACCGGTTAACCGGTTATTTTAAAAATACTTAACCGAAAACCGGTTTTTTTAAAATAGCAACTATTCGGAATATTCGAAAACCGGTTATTGAAAAATGTCGAATAATCGATCACCCTAGATATAACTCAGAAATTAAGATTTGTTTTTAACAAATAGAATCTGAGTATTTATTTGTAGTGGTGAGTAACAGAAATATACACACAAAAATTCTGAAAGTGCATAGAAAATATTCCTGGGAAATATTGACGAAATAAGACTATTAAAGTATAAAGGCTTTGTAAATGAAATTTGAATTAGAGTTCACATTCGAAGTAATATGGAAATTTAAATTTATTTTAAATAAATAAATTATTTTAGATAAGATTAAAATTTTTTTTTGAATCAATATTATTTCTTGCATTTGGTTTTTAATAATTTGTTTTTTTTTTTTTTTTGAAATTTTATCTTGTTCTGGTACTTAAAATTAAGATCGCATTGTTACCAAAATGCGTTCCCGTACTCAAAAATTGTATAGTTTTTGGTAACATTGGAATCCCGTAGGATCCCAATTTTGAGTGAGTGCGGAAACAAAACTAATGGTAACCCTTATGTCATCATGAATATCTGAAAAGTAAGCAGCACTTTACTAAACAGCATTTCCTGGGTTTTTCAAACACTTCTTTCGTATTAAGCCCATTTAAGGACTTTGCGTGTCATGCAACAAATTGTCTACTTGTTTTTGACATTTTGTTAATTTATTAATTACTATAATAATTATCTGAAGTTCATTTTAATATAGTTGACAACACTTTTTTTAATCTCTTTCGGTAGAATCGTGATATTATTTATTAAATCTGTTTATTCTTCTGTTTGTGGGAAACGACCAGGATTTTATGTGGTCGTATTGTTATTTGATAATAAATGTGTAAATGTGTGTGTGTGTGTGTGTGTATGTGAAATGTATTCATGTATGTCTGTATGCATTTGTATATCAAGACTTTGATTAATGAATGTAAATTAATTAAAAACAAGAAGGAGCAGTGCGTGATAAAAATCATCATTGCCCAGTGATAAACGGCAACAGTGAATGAAAAGATGAAAAAGCAACATAAAACAAAAAATAATAAAATAAATCTGAAAATATTTATTATTTTTCTCGTATTTTATCGCATGCAATAAATAAAATGAAGTAGAAACTATAAGATATTCTTAGTTTGTTTTTTTTTTAATAAACGTTCTTAATCATTGCCTTTTAAATAATGATGAGATTTAAATGAAACAAGTTTGAGAGTACAACGTTAATAAATTTAAATGAAATTAAAATTAAAGCATCCTGTTATATTATTGTGAAAATGTTTTTTTTTTTTGTATGTGCACTGTATGTTAATACAGTTAAACATTATTTTAATACAGTAGTTTTAACATACAGGGCTTTGTAACATTTTATTTATACAAACTTACTCTTTTAATAAGATTACTTAAAAATGTTTATACCAGGAACTGCAAATAACGATTGTTTTAAAAATTAAAAATTTTTATTTCATTAGAAATAAATAAACTCAAAAATAATTTCTATTTTTTAAGCCATAAATACAAAAAAAAAATAAAACATTTATTTCTGAGAAAAAGATAAAACTCAGAAAATAACTTTTATTTTCCAGGCGAAAATTAAAATTCCGGAAATAATGATTAAAAAGTAATGTTTTAAATAAAACTTTTAATCGTTACGGTCCCTGGTTTTTCCATAAAAAAAAAATTAAAAAAACATTTAGTTTTTGTAAATGCTTTTCTAAGAATTACTAACAATAAAATTGCAAAAGTTTTATTTCATTTGCAGCATCATACATTATGAAAAAGGGTTTTGCCATTAAAACAAATGCTACCAGACAAACAAAACAACGTACGTCGAAAATGGAGAGCTCTGTCTACAACTCAGAATAAATTTTAGTTGTTGCACAGAAACATTTTTAGAAATAAATAAATAAATGTTGATAGAACAAACAACAGCAAGAATAACTTTAAATAAAACCAAAAGTAAAATGCATTAAGTTGAGTCTTTTTTAATGGGGTAAGAAAAAAAGTTTTCGCAACTCAATATGAAAGTAACGTAAATTAAAAGAGAAATATAAAATACTAAAAATGATATATACAGCCATGTTACAGAGTACAATTCCGTTCGGGACTAAATTCCGTATTTTGGTGCTTCAGAAAATGACGAAACAATTTTCGGAATGAAATCATTTTTGTTTTCATGAACGGAACGGGAGTTTTCTGTAACTGAAACGGCAAAAAACTATCAAAAACCACTTTCAATCAATAAAGAAATATGTTTTCTACGATTCCGAATGGAATTGTAATCTGTGACATGGCTGGTAGTCTTATGTGGACGAAAATAAAGAACAAACAAGAAAAGTCACCTTCAAAAACACTTTTTCAAAAAAAAAAAAGAAAAATTAATATTTTAACAAAGAAGTGACTTTTAAAACAAAAACGGTTACCTTATTACAAAGGAGTCACTATGTTAAAATATATGAATAAAAAAAGAGATAAGCAAAATCTTAAAAATCTTTACAAACCGTTCTAACGATGTTTTACAATCAGGGAACTCACAAGTATGTGTTGTATTCATCGTATGTGCTAAATCTATACTACAGTTAAAAATATTTTGTTTAGATTCATTCATTTTAAAATATATTTTACGACAATGCAATCTTTGTTTCTGTTCTTCATGTATACCATGTTGTATGTTCAGTGTCAGCTGTTTTTTGTTTACCCTTCACCGAAGATAAAAGGGCATATATAAGTTTGCCATTCCGTTTGTAATTTCTACAATATCGATCTTAGAGCCTATAAAGTAAATAAATTCTGGTGCCTAATGAGGAGCGAAGTTAATTTAACGATTTCCATCTGTCCGTCTGGGCATATGTCCGTTGAAATGGGTTTTACGAAGACTCCAGATATGACAGGAATTTCATAATTATATATTTTTAGGTCACATATAGTCCGGAATGGCTTGCTATTGAAATTCGGACGTATCGGTCCACAAATAGCTGAGATATGAGCAAAAAACCACTACTGCCTCTAATTTTACTCAAAACTCCCTTTATTTATCTGGAGAACGGCAGGATACATTCATCTTGGTTACAAAAACACAACTTCCGAAAAAATGTGGGCGGAATTGGACAAGTAGGCGTGGAACAAAGTTGATTTATTTATATCTCAAAAACGGTATTTATATAACTTCTGTTATCACTACGCCATGGTGAAGGGTAGAAAAGGTTCGGCATTTGCGAATATAGCACTCTTGCTTGTTGTATTTTTGTTGTTGTTCTGTTTGCACAAACTTCTGAAACTTCTACAACAAAAAAATTAATTTAATTGGTAGATTATATTAAAACGAGGATATTATACAAAGTTATTTAATAGGAGAAAAAGAAACTATTTGGTTGGTAACTTCTTTTGCACAAAAAAAGAAAATATATAAATTTACTTCTATAACAGATGAGGATAAAGCGGATTGGAAAAACTCCAACTAAGAAGTGGTCTGTGGCCGAAGAAAATGTGCTTGTTGATATTTTAATGGAATATTTGGATGTAGAGAATTTTTCATGTTTAGCAATTTATAAAATACATTTTCAAAGCATTAAAATTATAAAATCTTTTAGAACAACAGCACAATCATATTATAAAGGACTTTGCGGCGGACAAAATGTTGACTGTAGAGTAGGCTCTTGTACGCTCAAACGTTCGGAACATGCGTGTGAGTAACAACAAAGCTAAAGCTTGGGAAGTTTCAACAGGCACTGGTGGGATGTTGGATGCAAAGTTTTCCCACAAAACTGTAAGCGTTTTATGTCTTTCGCTTCTTGCCGTAATTTTTTAATTTTTTTTTTATTTTATCCTCTGACATTTTTATGACTTATGATTTAGAAAATACAATATTTTTCCCAATATGACTTTACCACTTATGACTCTTAGGCACCATTTTGGTATTCACAAGGTGTGGCATCAATTCATATTGTCATAATATTTTTAAAAAATTTTTGTTGTGTTTCATAAAAAAAGTCCTAAAATAAATAATTAGAGATTTTTATGCTGTGTTTGTCATGATGTGTCATAACAACGCAGTAAAAATTGTGAGGATTGCTCACTGCACTCATATTTTTTTTCTCGGTGTTATTTGACGACATATGATTTTATGACTTCCTTGTGAATACCCCACGTGTGAATTCCCTTAATTTATTTAAACAGATTATGGCCAAGGAAAAAAAAAAAGCCAACCAGGTTGTTGCAATTATTTTCTTACATCTTATGTTTTTGCACTCTTTTGTATTTTCTTATTTAAATTATCTTTCATAAGAATGTTAAACAAACAAGAAATATGGCAGTTCATTTATTTTTAATTCTTCCTGTTTTGCAAGCCGCTCTATAATCTCTTGAATTTTAAGTTTTTTGCTGTTGCTGTGGCTGTTGCTGTTACTGTATCTTAAGTTGATTTTTTTCTTGCGTACTTTTTTTTTTGGAAACAACAAAACATTCAAGTTGTTAAACAAAAAAGTAAAAACGCAATAATGGGAGAAACAAGCAAGTCCATCGAACGGAAAGAGACTATGGGTTGTAGAATAAAAAAAATAACCAACAGTTTACTTTGTATTTCAAATAAAAATATGTATTGAACATTTCAAACATCATTGCTTGTCTTTAGCATGGAAGTAAAAAATCTGTTCTTGGCGAAAGTTTGTGTTTTTCGATTTATTTAAAGGATTTTTTTTTAAAGTTTTATTTTGCTAAATATCTTTTTGAAACCCAGCCCATAGTGCTTCTTGTTGTTGACTGGCTGGCTTTATGGCTGACTCCTACAGACAGACAATAAAAAAACCTTTAGCAATGAGTTGCAATTAACGCTTGTAATGAAATTGCGATAAAGTTACGTTTTTTCCGCCGTTCGCAAGCGAACAGTGCCCATAACTAACGGGTCTACCAAGCAAGTATTTACACGCATAAGAAAGTAATTAAAAGTAATGACCCAATAGAACTGGTGATTGTTTCCAGTATAGTTTCACTAGTTATTAAGAATTCCAACTTTTCTTAAAAAAATCCTTTTTTTTTATTCATAGCAGTTTTCTAACAGTTCGTAGAGAAAGCAGTTGGAAAAACCAACAAAGGGTAATCCAAAGTTGGCTCTGCTTCCCAAGCAAGATAGTTCTATAGTAAATCGAAGATATTTTACTGTGGTTGTAAATTGTAAAGCGTTTGCCAGAAACTAGATTCAAGGAAACTTTGCAGCACGAGAAATGTAGTAGGGAAACTTTAAACGGCGATTTTGCATGTCCGACGGGCTACTCAAATACCATAAAAAAGTAATTTTTGCATCGAATCATAACTGGTGGTAAAAAATTGATTCCACGTCAAGGATAGAAATAATGCTTTGCATTTGGTGAGACAAAAAAGATCCCATCTATTATGAGCTGGCAAAAATAGAACCGAAAACCAATGGGGATATATGCCAAGCACATTTAATTATTTAAAGAAAATCATTGGCCAGAATATGCGACTAGAAATGTAGCCGTAATATACCATTATTATAGGACACATGTTGCAAGACATTTGTGCCTTGCTCCATCCGACTTCTATTTGTTTCGATCGATGCAGAAAATTTTCACTGGAAAACGCTTCGCTTTCAAAGAGGATGTCCGAAATTAAGCACTTCGGAATACAGGTGTTGCCAGAAAGATGGACAAAAAAGTTAAAGCTAACAATGGTCAATCCTATAAGGATCAATAGGGTAATGGACATTGTTAGTAAAGGTGGAAATTTCTTGATTGCCATTCACTTGGGAGTGGCCAGTAATGATTCCTTTGTTGCACTATTTATGTAGCCTACAACACCCAGCTTTAGGCCCGGTATTCCCTGAGAAATGACTGACGAACGACCGTGAAAAGTTGTTTAGCAACAAAGTGCCGTGAGATTGACCGTAGTCACAGGAAGTAGACGGAAGAAGACAAACACACCCTTTGCAAAACTCAACGTCCTGCCTGCCTGTTTTTTTTTGCTTAAGAAAAATTCCATTAAAAAGTATTATTCTTATTTCAGGGTGGTGGACTTGATTCTTGGATGCAACTGCTGACAACGTTGTAGTTTTTAGTTAATTAATGGTTGTAAACATAGACTGATGGATTACCTTGAAAAAGTCTTCGAACTGCAGGGTAACATGGGAAGAACACTTTTACTTTGATACAGTAAATATTCCCAAACAACAAGAAAAATAAACCGTTCATGTTTTTTTAACATTTCTTTAAAGAACGTAAAAGAAATATTAAACAACAAGAAATAAGAAAAAAAATAACACCTTTTGCAAGAAATTCGTACAGAAGAAAATAAAAATTGTTGAAAACATGACACCCAGGCATCATAATTTTACTGTGGTTGCAAAAAACTCTTTAATGGGATAAAAAGAAGAAAAACAAGTAAATGAAAAATGAAAGAATCAAGTGAAAATTGGTTTTTTTTCCATTTAAGATAGATTTTTGTTTGCAAAAAGTACGTTCCCTTTTTTAAATTCTCGCTTTTCCGTAATTCTTTGCCCACATTTATTTATTCTTTCTTTACAAACTCTACATAAAAGTTTAATTAATTTAAACGTTTACATTATACTGTGTGTCTGTATGTCTGTCTGTTTTCTGCATCATAAAATATTTTAGTTTTCTTTTTTCTCTTCTTATAATTTTTTTTAATTTTTATGTAACGAGTGTAATATGGCGAATTCAATATCAGTTAAATAGCAGAAAAATAAACATTAAAACGAAATATATATAAACACATTTTTAATTGAAATTAAGAACGAAAAAAAGTTTTAATTAACAGCAAAGCGTAAAAGCCGTAAGACAGAATAATATTCTTTTTTATCTAAAGCAGACAACAAGGAAAAGGGGAAATAAATATAAGAAAAGTTAGTTTGGTTAAAGTTTACAATTTCACATTAATAAGGAAGAGTTCAAATTTCGAATTCAAAAAGATTTGTTTAAGGCGAACCGGACCACAGAACTTTAAAATGTTGGTATTTAAAACGTTAACACTGTCTACATTTTTAAGCGATTTCAAAGATTGATTTTCAAGTAGGTTACGTTAAGATCAGTGGGCAGCCGACACGTGGACGGCTTATTTGAATGGTTTCTTTGCGGTACCATGAGCCAGTAACCAGAGTCAAGACATAACTCCAGTCTCAAATCATATTGATTTTCAGCAAAAAAAAGTAGAGATTTATGTACCTTAGTTCTACATTAGTTAAAGCATCCTAGCACGGCAATTCTGGTCTCCAAAAATCCTTCATTCTTATAACTCCTAGATCGGGGTATTGATAGAGAAAGTCAAACACCGTTTCATTTTCCTCCTCATCATGACAACTTCTGCAGGAGGCTTATTCTGAATTGCGATGCGAAAATCAATGCGATGCGCAATTGAAAAGCGATGCGAAAGAAAATTGGTATTCTGTTAGACTTTCGCAATTTATTTCAAATCGTGGCAACGCTGCTCGAATATAAGTCAGTGTCAATAAACGTAAAATTAAAAACAAATAAATAGTTTGTGTTTAGCTGTGAAAATTGTTTAAAAAATTTATTTAGGGCATTCTGTAATAAAAAAAAATAAAAAAAATGAAAATGAAAATGTTTTGTGTGTATCTTTAAATCGGCCCAAACCTTTTAAAATTTAAGTTGAAGTAAAAAACTGTTTTATATATTTCAAATTTTTTATACCTGCAGCTTCTCTAATAGGTGGTCCATTGATATTTAGTTCTTCAGTTAACGTTTGCCACAAAGTATTATCTTTCACTAACATGTTTGTACTTTGCGAATGCTATTTTGTTGTCGAATAAATTTTGCGAATTTGACATTTGTTTTCGCAATGTAGAATACTGACTTGTCACCTTTTCGCATTTGAAATGCGATAAAAAAAACTTTGCGAATATCGCTATACAGAATAGTAATTGTTCGGATTTAGGTATTTTCGCATCGCATTGATTTTCGCATCGCAATTCAGAATAAGCCTCCAGTAGTCATTATAATCTAGTTTTATCCTCAGCGCCGTTTCGCAGTCAACCACGGACCCGCAAAGGCAAATATCGCCATACTTTCCCCTGCCATACCCAGGCCATCGAGAACGTTTGCTCACCCTGCCATCTCTCCATTTTGTGCGACTAACGTTTGATGAATGCTCTAAAGCGATCTATCGAAAAACAAATAATACAACTCCGAACATGTTGTTCAAGTGTCATCCATCTTTAGCCATCATTTGCTGTTTTGTTTTCCAGGCACCCATTGTGCTCTGGTACCTAAATCAGCTTTACCCTAGAATGTATCTCAAACTCATTTAGAGACATACGGCATTCCACAGTTGACTTTGATGTCGTGAAGACACCAGCCAATTGCAGTAAAGCTGATCGTTAAGGCTCAGTTAGCCGGGAGTAACAGTAACGTTGCCAATCAGCTGCTTCATTTTGTTGTGTGTAAAACAATTAGAACGATTATAGTTAGCGGTAAGATGTTGCGTCTCAATCTGTAAGAAATATATTGGAATATTACTCTTACTGCTTACTCCCGGCATCAAACATCAGATTTAATCCCTTGATTTTATTTAAATTTAAATTCCCTACTCTAGTGCTTTTAATAGTTCATGTGCTGAGATGTTAAGAAAAATAATATTTAAGCAAATCTTTTTCTTTAAATGAGATAAAAGCAAACCGCTGTCATATTGGCCTTTTTATTGTGTACAACGGAGCCTGCCTGCAAATACAGGTTTGGACAAGTAAGAGTATTATATTTGGCAGTGCCGAATCGTTTATACCCTCCTCTAAGAGTTCGAATATTAAAGGAGTAGGCTTTTCATGGAATCTATGGTAAATTTAAGACCGATCTTTACAAAATTTAATTGTTAGGGTTAGGCATACTAAAGTGTTTTCCGAGGTCTTTATATGGGGCCCATAGTAAATTATGAACCGATTATCTCGAGATTAAGTAGTATTTTTTAGTATTAAAAACGCGTTTGTTCAGAACTTAATAGCAAACGCTGAATTCCGCCATTAATTAATGTTAGAAATATAAATTGTTGATGGTGGTTTGTCAACATTTGGATTCATAAGGCTTTTCCTACTAAGTCGATTGTGCTGTATGTCAATGCGAAACTGCTTAGGAGAACTAGAAAGTAGTTGACGCCAATACTGTTCTTTTATTTTGAGTCTTTAGAAAGCGAGCGTGATTTGAACAGACAGACATGCTTAAAAGACTAACATAGAATTTCTCAAGGACCCATAATATATATGTTTTCTTTATGGGGTATTCAATGAATATTAAAATATTGCCACATATAATGACAAACTTAGTCTACCCTTATTCAAAACTAGTTGTGGCGGGCATAAAAGACAACTATTGATTTGAAAAGTTACCACAATTGTCATTACATTACTTAGTACTTCCGTTACGTTTGTCCTTCTACGAATCCATTCAAACATCTGACAAATTTTTCCAAGCTTAGGATTTTCCTAAGCAATTTTTGGCAATTCTTTTAACATGGATTGCATAAATAAACCCGCAATCAGTATCAGGCAATAAACCTCTAACAATTGCAACAACAAAATATCACAGATGAATCAAAAAGCAGCAACCACCATTAACTGCATTAAGGAATGTTAACAGTGTAACAACGTTACTTACACGACAAGACAACCATTGCTCATCATCATTGTTAAAAGAGTGGGTCTTGATGGCAAACCGACCGTATAGGAAAAGAAGCAAATTAAAGGAAAAGAAAACAACCCTCAATAATGTTCTTCTAAAGCTGACCACATGATTTCTATTTAAAATAAGATTTAGATTTATGTGCTGGAATCCAACCACCAACCACTCACTACCGAGACAAACATTCAGTCATCTCGAGGACATAGCCGAACAGTGAACAGAACTAGTTGCATTAAGATTGTAACTCTAGTTACAAGGTTTAACTAATAATAGTGGGTTGTTTAGTTCGTCGCTAGAGCAGACTTTTGGTAGTTAAGACAGTTTTCGGTTTACTGCAAGAAGGTGGATTTAAAATGTTGATATTTTTTGTGGTTTCTCTTTGGCTTCTGTATCAGTCAGCCATAGCAAGACAATATAGGTGTTTTTTTTCAAAAATCCTGAAATCTTTTCACAGAGTCTGCTTTTATACACATACATAGACATAGTCATATGTTCCCTTGGTATTGAAAGCAGAACATTTGTTTTGGGTTTATGGTAGGATTTTGTTGCCACTTTTTCTGTTCTCTTTGCATCGACGATGATATGTTTTGTTAGGAGATATTTTGACGCAGTAAAGGGGAAAATGATAGTGGTTCATTCTTAGACATTTCAAAAGTAATCATCTAAGCAGGTATAAAATGCAAAACTTTTATTAAAGCAATCGCGGAGTTCTCTCTCATATTTTGTACAAAACAGAGAAATACAGAGAGTGGCGCAAAAATAATCACCCTATCGGAAGATTCTTCAGTGATAGTTCTGCTTTAACATTTGTAAAGACAACATTTACAAAATACATGTCAATAGAAAATGCAGCGCCTACTCCTCAAGAACAGGGAACAATTGTTTCGATTTTCTGAGGGCTGCATTTCCAGGTCAAATAAACTCTCGTTTTGCTGATTTGAACTGGCAGGCAAGATCCCCCGAATTTTTATAATAACATCTTCTTGACTTCTTTTAATGCCATATCATAACCAACAAACCTCAAACTCTTACAGTTCAAAGAGAATATCCTTCAGGAATGCAATGACCTTTTGAAGAAAGTTCTGGCACGAGTGATGGAAAATGCCATACCGATTCTGCCGGCTTCTACTTGGCAAATAAAGTATTTTCTAACTAATAAAAAAATTGAAATTTGATGAGAAGGTTCCTTTTATCCCATAAGGAACATATATAAACGAGCAATTTTTTTTCGAAAGTTATGTCATATTCAAAATGTCATATTTTCGCCGGATTAGCCGAATGTGTTGAGTTTATTTCTTCAATATCTCGATAACTACTTTACATACAAAGATGATTTTATGCACTTTTAAGAAGAATACTTGGGGCTACAAACAATATATTGAAAAAAAAATATACAATTTTGCCGCAATAGGTTTCCCTAAGTCCCAATTCACATTATACGATTTTTGTCGTTGCGATTATTGTCGTTTCCTCTTTGAAGTCGGTCTGATGTTTACATTGTACGATTAGGACTTTTTCTGTGCAACCGAACTTCAATACATTTTTCGTCAAATGAGAGAACAATGAGAGAACGAATGAGCGAAACGAATCGAAGAGTACACTCGCTTGTGTACCCCTTTTAATTCCTCTCACCCGTCTTGCCTATAAAGTAAGAATCGCAAAATGTCCCGGGATTGCCGGGAATTCTTTCCCGCGTAGAAACTCTAGTTATATTGTATGCTCTATTAATGCCCTTCACTGCTTGGCATGGATACACAAGTATTAGTGTTTAAGGTTAAATATGTTTCATTTCATATTAGTTCAATTTATAGCTGTAGTTTTCTCCGTTACACGTTTTCATCTAGTTTTACAAATAAATACAGATTAAATGATTGCAGTATTAGGTTTGATTGACTTTCTAAATAAATGCCAGAGATATAGATAATCGCCTTAAAAACTCAAAAGAAAACGTATGCTTACGGTACAAGAAGTTTCGTAGGAAAACATGAAGCTTAAATGAGGCATAAGGTTATACAAACACACACACACACACACAAATCCAAACGCACAGTATAAAGGAAACAGGAAATGCAGTAAACATCAATTTTAAGAATCCATATTAATTTTCTTCAAACCCATTAATTAAATAAAAACTTTTGAATAAGTTTAAAATCAATGAGAATTTATAAAATTTATAAATTTTTTTCTTCAATTCCCTATTTAAATAGCAAATTTATTTTAATATTGATTTTATAATTCCCTGGCCATTTTAAATATAGAAAAAATTTATTTAAATCGCTGTAAATTTGTTTCATTTATGATTCTTTAATTCCCTGGAATTTTTCTGTTTCTGAAAATAATAAAAATAAAACTAATAACTTTGCGCTAATTATTTTATAAATGTTTGAAATTATTGCCGTAATGATAAGTAAATGCAGTGATAACTTTTAATTAATTGTCAATAAATTAATTGCGAATAAGTGGGACAATAAACGAAAATAAAATTAAAAAATTTATAAAAATAAAAATTTTTATATATTTAATAAATTTATGTACATTTAAACACAAATTAATTCCAGTAAATCATGCAAATAGTGTAAAAAGTTTATGGCCGAGAAAATGTGAATATTTGTTCATTGGGGTTTAATAATAATAATGGAATTTGCTGGGATTTAATGGTTCAAAATGCAAATCGTGCTTAACAGAATTTTTAAATGCTTACATTCATTTTAGTGAGCTAATGTAATATTTATGGCTGTATTCATAAAACAATTTTAAATTTATTAAAAATTTATAAAAAATTGAAAATTTTCCTCAATTTACGAATGTTAAATTTAACAAACTAACCCCCGTTAGTATTTACTACAGACATTAAGAAGCCTTTGAATCGAAACTGCATTTTTTTTTTATAAAAAAAAAGAATTAACGGTTCTTGAGAACTTTTTCGTTCGCTCGTTGCCTGGTGCTTAAGAGAAAACTATGAAAACTACAACTTCCTAAAAAATTGTGCCAAATAATTGGAGTTTTTTTTTTATGGGTACTTTTAAACTTGGAGATTACAAAGGTGTCATTAACTCAAAAGTTGCTTAACTCTAGCACTTAATTCTTTTTGCCACAGATATACAGATAAGCATATATAAAATAATTATGCCACGAATGAACAAACTCAACATTACGACGTTATACTGCAGTAAGAGTTCTAGACAACAATATTAAAAAAAAATTATACATATTTGAGGGATTCACAAGCTGTCATAAAGGCATGTGTCTTTAAATAATAACATGAAAAATACGACTGTTGTGAACAACCCCTCATAATTCAGTGTGCTATTTTGAATTTAAATCAGCTGATTTAAAACAAACATAACAAATAAATATTTACTTATAAACAAAAATATTTTTTAATCTAATCCATGAATTAATAAATTAAATTAGATCTTACCTGCCTATTACCCGTTTTTCAGACGGGTAATCACAAATATATTGTATTTTGTTTGTTTACCAGACAGCAGAGTCCTAAGGCGATCTAATTTGACGCCGCAATTGATTTGTTGCAAAAATTGCTAGCCGCAGGTTAAATTATGACAATATGACATGATAGCACACCAAATATTACCTTGTAAAATATTACCTTGTAAACTGAACTTTCGTTTGTTACGTGGCCAGTCATGGGTAAGTGCTTAGCAGCATTTTAAAATTTTTTCTATCAGGAAGAGAATTTACTTAAAAATAGGATGTTCATTATTTTTACCTTAAGCTACGGTCACACTTGTAAAATATTTGACGATAAAAAACGGGACCAACAAGCAAACTAAATAATATTTCCTGTAATTCATGTTACATATTTATTTTGATTATAATGCCACATCTTACAAGAAACCGTTTTTTGCTATGTCTAGTAGTAAAATTAGTTTATTTTGTCATATTAGAACCATGGTAACTCTCACTAACTATTAACAAAAGTAGTGGTTACGCTTATTTGGTCAAAAATTTAATAAATGTGACCGTAGCTTTGCTGTGTAATTCCCCTTCTTAAAGCATTAAACCATTAATTTGCAAAACAATTGAAATGTTAATAAGATTTATTTTGCATTGAAATTTTATGCAATAAAACGGTCTATGTAACTTTTCAATAGACACAAATTAGATTTTTCTTTAGAAAATACAAATTTTATGTTTAAATTGAAAAGGTTTAAAATACTGTGAATATATTTTACATTTTGATACCCTACAGCTTAAGGCAAAACGAAAAGAACTAACAACTTTCGCATAAGTTTGGACTTTTAATACAAGTTTTATAATGTTAATCAAGTGAAGTGCTTAGATGTTGGTGCTCTTTTTAAGACATTTAGAATATAGTAAAACCCAAAGACCATATATTTCATTCGTATTTAATATTTCATTAAAATTTAAATTTTTTTTAGATATACAAATACTGAAAGTGAAAAAATTAACATGATCATTTTTTGCAGTTAGTTTTAAATATATTTACATTACAATTGCAAAAAAAATTTAATCTCCTATTCTAAACATTGAATTTTTACAAATATATTTCTAAAGCATGTAAAACTAAAATTCTCTGACCGCCAATAAGACTTAAATATTGAATTGATTTAACATGACGATTGAATTTTGTTGTTATCTATCGAACTTTTTATTCTTTTTATTTTTGTCTATGGGACACAGTATGTTTGGATGATTCGTCTAATGAAGATTAACGTTTACTTGAACGAGCAAGAATCAGGAAAAGGTTGAGAGATACTTTCATTATATTTAAAAATTACACCACTTTTGTGCTCAGGGACAAAATTATACCAACTCAGCCTTGGACATGAAAATATGTTTGTCCTTGTACAGCCCACGGTATCTGTATTGCTGTCTGAAGCTCTAGACGTTTTGAAAAATTTCATTAACCAAAGATAGATCGAACACACTAATACAGCGGTGGTTCCAAGCAAGTTAGCATTTGCGAGTTTTCATCTCGCTCTTTTTGACAGACTCAACTTTTATGCTGATTGCTTTTGCCAATAAAGATTTTGTTCCAGAAGGAAAACATGCTTTTCCAATTGCTGCTTACAACTAACGACCTAACCCTGCATATAAAGAACAAAACTTATTAAGAAATTGGCATTTGGTCTACAAAATAAATTACAAAATAAATTACAAAAACCAACATTTTCTATAAGTTTTTAGATTTATTTGTAGTGTGAAAGTAAAATAAAATTCGTTAAAAAACTAAATTTCTGACAGTGCTGTCAACCCAAAATACAAATTTTTTACTAGATCCTCGATGTTTTATCTAGTGCAAATCGCATGTCGAATGCAACTCATAACAGGAGCCTATCACTTTATTATTCTTATAGGATTTTCTTTTATATTTTTTGGGCTCTTGTGGAGCAGACTTGGGTAATTGAAAAAGGAATAGTGCCCTACTCAGCATAGAACTAACACAAGGTTAATAAATAGCCGAAGAATATCCATATTTTTAACCCAGTCTGATAATGATTTTGACTCTTCCGATTTTGTTTTTCCTTTATGGTGGTTATTGCAAGAACAATTTTATGTAAATTATCCAAAATATGTTTACGGAAATAATTATGGAAAACTTCTTAAAAGGATGCGACTTAAGCCCTGATCTGAAGGTGAAACGCTACTGCTACGAAACTCTGCTTAAATTATTGGTTTGAAGACAGTTTTAATCATTTTCCACACACCCTGCAACATAAATTGTATCACAATGTGATGGTATCTTTTAATATTTTAATTCCCTAAGCTAATCCGGCGAAGATCTATGCTTGTCTGGAGGAACGAAACCAGAGTCTCTAGCGCGAATCGAACCCGCAACACCGGGGCTGATAAACTAGCTCCCTACCAGCTAGCCTACCGGGGCACTGCCAGAGAACAAACGTCTGCAAAAGTTCTAATTCAAGTGCTGAAGAAGTTGCAGTTATGTATTTGTATTTTCGACAAAGAAAGAGGCGTAGAAGAAAATGAAAATTGAAATGCAAATACCAGTTCCCTGCAGGCCAATTTCAATGCAACTGTTTTCCAATGAGTTTCAATCCTGGCATAAACTCAAATGAAAACTTGGAAGTTGCAGTTGCGGTTCTGGGTCAATTCTAGGCCTTAGAGAAGCCAAGAACGGGCGGGACTTAAATGATGTTACGTCTAAATAATCTTATGGAGTATTATAAAAAAAAATCATAAGCTACTAGCATTAATTCCGCTACTTCGTGAGCGTCTTTGTTCCTTTCGTGGACATGGACTCATCCGATCAGGACATGACATGTTTTATTATATGTTTATAGGTGCAATATTAACGAAAATTCAAAAAGTATTAGTTGAAGAGCAAAAAAGTACCAAAAGCCTTCTTACTGACTCTCATTCACTAAGGACCTTCCACGATACATTCACTCAGGAACTTGCATGCTTTATTTTATGTTTCTAGGTCCAATACTAACGCAAGCTCAAAAAAAACCAGTTAATGAACAAAAAAGTACCAACAAATTTACTCAAAGGTTCTTATCTACTCAGTATATTGCATGTTGAATTTTATGTCTATAGTTAAAATAGAAATTATAATTAAAGAAAGTACCCGTTGTAAAACAAGAAGCTTAAGAATGGAATTTAATTTCCCGTATTTCCGCCTTTATGGTACTTATTTTCTCCCCATTTAAGTATTACGAATTTCAATATTGTATTGGAAGCCCATAAATTCAAACGTATATGTCAATGAATGGAGAAAAATGCTTTGTAAAAAGTACCAAAAATAATAAAGACTCTCGCCCTTTGAACGTGCGGATTTCGAAAAAGTACCGAATTTGTATTACATAGTTCTTTTTAGTTTTAAATGGCAAATAGCCTTTTTTTCTATGTTTATTGGTTTAAAAAAAGTTTTCACTCATTTACTCTCTAAAAAGGCCGATTTAAAAAAAGTACCAGACACCTGTGCGCTTAATTTTCTAAAGAACAACGATAATTATTACATTTTTTTGATATCTCTTTTACTTCTGGAGATATAAGTTTATCGAATTTACCTAAATATTAAAATTTTCAAAAATCCCGTCTTAGTGGATCGATTTGGGGAGAGACCAAAATCCTGTCTAAGTTTTTAGCTTCAGGCGCTTAGGCTGTGCGCCGATGAATCAGTCAGTAATGTTACAATTTTATATAGATTTTCCCAAAAAATTTAACAACAACAACTTCAAACTATAGTGCTATTCCAGGTCGTTTTTTATCTCTTCAGCAAATGTTTTACCTGTCTAAAAGATAATTTTGACAGAGATTTCATTAGTATGTTGTTACCTTTAAGCTTTTCGTTAAAGGTTTTTTTTTCTATTTTTTCTACAATAATGCCACCATAATACGCTGGCAGTAAAGTCTGGTATTTATGTTCGACTAAGTATGAGTTTGAATGGTTTTGGCTGGTGTCTCTTTGTTGCAAATTAGAGACTGCAAACATTAAGCCTATATTTAACATTTTTAGTTGCAAATATATTTCATACCGAAAAATTGTAATTCGTTTTATTTTTATTTAAAAAAAAAATAAAAAATAAAGTAAAAAAACACATACATTTTAACAAACCTGAAGCCGCTTATTTACTGTAATCCTTGCAAATGCATAGACAGACTTTCAAGCACTTATATTTAGGCAAACATTGAATAGAATCTTTTGTTGTGATTTAGAGAGATTTTTTTTTATATTAAAATGGAATTTTAAAATTTACTATAAATGATTTTTTTTTATTTTAAATAGTTTTTTTTTTGTATTTGCGTGTTTTAGTTATTTTTTTTATGATCGTTTTTGTTTTAGAAAGATTTCAAAAAAAGCTTTTTAAATCTAAATGTTAATGGAACGTAAACGGCTTCAAAGGCTCTCTGTAATAATCAAATAATTTAATTTTTTTTATAAAAAAATTTAATAAAAACTCTTTACGTACGTGCAAAGTATAGAAAAATGACAGCATTTTAGTTTTAAAAAATCTTTTTTGTCTAAACTTTTTTGTATTATTTCATTATAGATATGTGACCTTCTCCGAGAAAAGGGACCTAGTTTGTCAAAAAACGGTTTTGGACTTAAAAGTGTATTCTGGTACCTGAAAGAGTGTAGAATAACTTTAAATGCGTTTTTTTCAAAACTTCATTTTCACACACTACACTAGGTCCCATTTCTCGGAGAAGGTCACATATGTATATATATTTTTTTTCCAACCCCATATTAGTTTGTTAGAAGTTTTGATCATATAAATTTTTTTGTTCATAAAACTAAAAATTCCATTTTAGTTTTTAGTTAAAATTGTATTTTTAGGTGTTTGTGTGTGTGCGTGTGTGTAAGGATAAATTTTCTGCTTCCTGCTCGTTTTGTTTTTTGAAAATCTTTACGGATTTAAAACTTCAAATTTAGGTTGCCGTTTTGTTAATAAAAAATAATAAAAAGACACACACGCCCAAACACACAAATTCCTTTTGTTTTGTTTTAACAAAAAAATCGAAATTGCCATTGTAGAAAAGTGCCTATAAATGCATTTGTGTGTGTGTGTGTGTGTGTGTTGGTCTCGTATTTAGTATATCAAAAGTATTTTGTGGTTGGTTTGTAGTTGTATGCGTGGTTATGTGATGTGTGATTGTTTAAGGATTATTGTACACACTACACACATATTGCTTTTTTATTTATATTTTTCTATTTCAGTTGTCTTAAGCCAAAAAGTATCAAACGGTAGAAATAAAAACGTGATTTTTAAAAAAGGAAGGCGAAGAAAAAAAAATCAGAGCAATCATAATACCAAAACTATGTATACATAATCCAGAGCAGTAGCAGAAACAATAAAAAGCAAATGTAAGAGATTTTAGCTAACAGGAAAAGGCTGCTGCAGAAAAAGATTTAAGAAAATCCATTTCTATTCCAAAAAACATTTCTGGGGCAGGGGTAGGTAAAATGGTTATGGTACTGGTTATTGTTTTGTCAAGGAATTGCGGTCATATAGCAAACGGCTTAGAAACACTTTCTCATAAAAGCATTGACTTATTGAAGCTGGTGCTTGGTATACCATAAAGGAGAAAGTCCTTGCGCTAGCCTTGTCAATGCACAGAAGCTTTAGTTAGCAATGCCGTTCTTTGTTACACCGTAGGGGAGAAAATGATTGCACACGGCCGAAGTCCGTCAATTCAGAGATGTTTCAGTTAGCGAACACAATGTTTGTTGTACTACAGAGGAGAAAAGCCTTGCGGCTGTGCAGAGAAGTTTTAGTTAGCTATTCTGAATTTTAAAATTCTACATTTTTCAAATTCGAGATTAAAGTATTTAGGATTTTAAGTTTCAGGTATAAGACCATCAACCAAATTAGTACGTATGTATGTTTATAACTACTTTGTAAGTAACGTAAAATTTTAAGGGGCGAATGTGAACCACACTTAAGCGTCAATTTTTTTTTGCATTGCATCTGACATTTCTCAATTTGACCATGCAGAGATACACAATCGATCAACGAGTTAAAGTTATTCAGTTTTATTATGAAAATGGGCGTTTAAATCAAAATTCATATCGTGCACTTCATGGTTTTCTCGGTCAAGTTAATCGCTTAAATGTGCGTACAATCGGAAAAATCGTGCAATAGAGGGCTAAAATGTTCGAAAATATTTGCTGCATTAAATTTCATTTGGGGTCTTCTAAGTCCAAAAAATCGTGCAATGTATGTAAATCGGGTATTCGAAATATTCAAAAATTTCAAGGCCCGGAATTTCGAAAATCCGTCTTAGACCCACCCCTACTGAAATTTTATGCAGAAAATATTCTTCGAACATTTTAGCCCTCTAAAGTGCCAAAATTACCCCTTTAAATAAGTGTTGGAGGTTTAATATATTCTAAGAAAACGATCGCCATACAATTTTACTGCAGACATCTGAAATAGTCTTTTAGCTCAGAAGTACTTTTAGTATATTTTTTGCCTTGCACCAAACGCCTTTCCAAGAAATTTATAAACTTTAAGAATCTAATTTTTCAGAACCCTTTGGCAGATTTGCTCTACCAACAGTCTAGTTTCATTTCGCGTTGCAAGTATTGAGGCTGTTTTTTTTTGTGTCACAGTGTAATAAGCAAAAGCAAAAAAGATAGTAGATAATTTGCTTAATCTCACTATGTGTATGTTTTCTGCTTGAGCAGTAAGGAAAGCAACAACATTCAAATTGCTGTTGCTGTAAGCAGAAAAGGCTAAAAAAATTTAAATACTATAGTCCCAAAAATGGAGCAGTGGAGATTTGCTGTTGATCGAAGAACTTGTGTTAAGTCCTTAAAGTTTCTACAAAATAATTCGCAGCATCTTTAAGAAGACAAAAATATGTCATAAAGCATCCAAATTTGCTTATAAAACAGGTGCTTGTAGCGGATCCTTCTTGGTCATCGAAAAAATTGAAATTGATTTAACGATGTACATTTCTCTGTCAAAATGGGTTCTACGCGGACCAGAGAAAGGGTAAGAACTAGAATTTAATTTAATTTTTCTATTGAAATTCTTGCCATAAATGACCGAGGTATAAGCAAAAAACCACGATTGCCTCTAATTTTGGTTTTATAATCCCCTGTTATTGTGTTTTGTTGTTGTTTTTCATACATTATTTGCCACTTAAAGAGAAAAAGGGGTTTTCAACAAAAAAAATTTAACCAACATATTTTTTTAAATTCTGTTTGATAATGTGTGTTAGTGGGTGAGTGGTCCAAGACTGAATTACATAGATAAAGGGTTTTAAGAATTCGGATCAGACGAATATAGCACTCTTACTTTTTTATACCTTCTCTTTTATTTAACCTAATTTTCTTAATAAATGGCTTTAACTATTTAAAATTGTTCAAATGATGTTGAAAACGAAAGTCAAGATTCTTAAATTTTCTTTTTAAAATTTTTTCGGTAGTTTAAAAAATATTTTCCCTGTTATATTTTTCCGTGCATTTATTCCCTAATTTTTAATGATTTCTTTTGATTTTTTTTTATTTTCTATTTTATGCCAATTATTTGTTATTGGGAAATTTTTTGAAGAAATTAGTCTCTTACCTTAAACGAAAAACTTTCTTAACAGTTTAATTTATTAAAAAATAACACAAAAGCCTGCAAATTAAGTGAATAAGCCACTGTATTTTGTGGAATTATTGTGTGAAACCACAAAATTATCAACATAACCAAAAAGAGGCAAAGTAAAATGTAATACAAATAAACACACACAGATATGCAGACATATACACCTACACCTTAAAAATAAACAGCAGAAAATGGGGGAAAACAAAAAAAAACCTAATCTGCACAAATAGATTTAAGCAATAGAATAAATAGATTTTTAACAATAAAAATTACAATAATCAAATCAGCCACCCACAAACACAAGCGATTATTTACGCACGCACTCATACAACCATAAATTGCCAAGAAAAACACAGAAATACACAAACAGTAAAGTTGAGTATCATTGTATTAGTATTAAGGTAATTGATAGATAAATTATCTTCATCACTTTTAAATGAATTTGTTTTATTGAAAATTAATTAATTTGGAAAGTCTGTTGTAAAAATAAATAAACGCAGATGTTCTTTTTTAAAAAAAAGAATATAAAGAAAAACTTTCTTATTAAATTTTTTTTATGAGAATTTTTTGTAGCCGAATATTTTGAAAATGTGTTTGTTAAATGTTACAAAAAATAAAATTTAAAGTTTTTTAATACAGTGACCGAACACCGAAGGGACTATTTAAATGTGTTTATTCAAGGGGGATGCACTTCAAAAAGTGCTAATGGTGACCAGACAATGTGTCTTTTAAAAAGCGGTCCGTTTAAGAAAAGTGTCCGTAAAGAGAGATTACACTGTTTTATAACATTCAGCATTAATATAAGTGGTGTTGTAAAATTTTTTAAGTCCTGAAACTTTTTGTTTATATTCTTTATAACTTTTTTTCAAAGTATGCTTGAAGTTCAATAAAATTCGTAAAAGTTTTTTTATATGCTGAGGATTAATTCTGTGATTAAACCTTTTTTTTTATATGTATACTGTTTTTGATACTGGGATTAAGTCAACCAGGATTTGCTGGTATAGAGGCTTAAGGAGGTTTTCAAATACATGTGGGGAGAATATTTATATTGCAACCTTTACGTACGAGTACATAAATATTAACAAGACAAAAAAAAATGCTTCAAAGCAATGTCGACACATGCACACTTTATTTTCTCTCTGTTCTATTCACATATCATATTATATATGTTTTCTACAACCGCCTTAAAAAAAAAAGATTAATTATGGCCAAAATCTTATAATGCAATTTGAAAAAAATTGATAAAACATTTTTATCTGAAGTGAAAGGTGAAAACTTTTGTTCTTGCAAATTTTACACACCAAAAAATATTTTTAAAACGCCATGAACTTTTTTTATGAATAGTGTTCTATTAACATGTACTGTATGAATGTTTTAGTAATTATTATTTATGGGTGCCTTTAGTCTTTTTGTGTACGTATGTTTTGTGCAACCAATTAAAAAAGTACGTGCGATTTGATTTTTAAGTCGTTTTCTACAGGCCTCTACTATCCATATACGATGGTGATAGTTCAAAAACCAATCCATTTTTTAATTTTAACTGATGTTTTGGTTTCTTAAAGTTGCACAAAAGTCTCATTTTATAACCAAAAATAACTTGGGAACTATTACAGAGGTAAAATCCCTATTTTGACCAATATTTTTTAATTAAGCATTATAATTTCGGCAATTATATCGGTAAACTGGGCTAAAAGCAGATCCACAAATTGTAAGGATCCTAAAATGTGTTTTACTTGCAGTTATTGTTCAATATAATTCAAGGGCTTTATGGAATCTCAACACACAATTTTTTGAGACCTTTTATAGCCGAAGGTAATGGATATAAATTAAAATATTAAATTTAAAAGTTTTAGTAGTAGCGACAGGAAGGTACTGCGGTTGTTGGTTTCGTAACCTTTAATATTTTATATTAATCGTCTACTGTTGTATTCTTAACCATCAGTCGTACTCACTCTCCTCTGTAAGTGGCAGTGACAGTGGTGAAAACTTCTATAATACTTTTTAATGACGTTTTAAATTGTAATTTAATGTGTTGATGCCAGGTAAAATACAAGTAAAATGAGGAAAAAATATTTTACTGTACACATTATTTAGATAAAACCAAAATACAAACAACAATCATACGCACTCAAGCTCTCACATACAGGCTCACATACTGTTTATACAAACACACTTGTAAATAAAAAAAATTTGCATATAAATATCAACAACTTTTCTACTCTGCCTTACAACGGAACCTTCCAGGAACACCAAAGTAAATTGTATGTGACTGAAGAAGAGAAATTTAATTTCAAGAAAGAAAGCAAAACGCAGAAAGTAACAGCAGCATCATTTAATTTAACAAAGATTTGCATAAATATGCGTCAAGTGTCGCAGGTATAATATGTCACGCAAAATACATTAATTTTTATTTTAAAGCGAATAACAACAAGACAACAAAATAAAATGAAAATAAAGTAAAAATACCAAAAAATAAAAGTTATTTTATTCTATATAAAAACCATATTAATTCGTTTTGTCCTTTTTGTTTTTTAGTACTTTCAGTAACGCACGCACTCATTTTCCTCTTAAGAAAGCAACAAGGTGTGCTGTTGTGACGTGTCCTTGAATTCCATTAAACGTAACCAAATTTGACATAAAACTGGTCACTGTGAAACGGGAAAAATAATAAAAAGCAAACTCACACACACTAGAGCACACATAAACATGAACACAAACGAACTTGAACAATAAAAAAAAAACAATTTGATTAAATTATGGTTAACACAATTTGTTTGGAGGGTAAAAAAAAAAAAAAAAAAAAAACAATGGTTAATCATATTTATTGGATGATAATGGAGAGTGTTATTGGATTTATATTCAAAGGAGATTAAGTGGTTATTTTTTTAATTGTAATAAGTGTCACGAAAGGAATACTTTAAAAGGCAAGTAAATCTCAAGGTTTACAATATTTGAAAAAAAAACGAAAAGGAAAATATGCAGGGTTTCTCAAGTGGAAATTCTACTTTGTTGGATTTCACAGCTATTGCTTAAAAGTTTATGAAATAGGGGTTTTTTCAAAACTATAGTCTGAAAGATGTTATTTTTTACAAACGGTGTTTACCCGTAAATAGGTGTAAGACAGGGATGCCTACTATCGCCTATACTATTTTTTATTTTTATTGACAAGTAACTAAATGATGGATCTTGACTGGACATCTTGAGGATCTAGAAGCACTCAACGATTTAGCCGATTACACTGGAAGTATGGGTGTGAAAACTATTACTGGAAAACCTATAGAAATCAAAATCTGAAATCTGAAACCCCTTCGTCATTGGCAATGAGCTGGTAAAATTTGTGAATAAATAATGTTATTTAGGAAGCCTGTTTTCATACACGAATAGTGCAAAGCACACGTAAATTCAGGCCAATATGGCTTTTTCCAACAACGGCACAGTTCAATATCCACCATAATATCAATTGGACAAAACTAAGCGCCTTTAAATCTAATGACTTGTCACTCTTGCTCTACAGTTGCAAAACATACCTGAATGTTGAGAATTCCAAGCCTTTTTCTGTGGTATGTTTTGAAGATGTTATCATTTATACCTTAAGTGCAATGTAGAAACAGACTTACATAAACACCTGCCATATGCTCTAATCTCATATTATTAAAATCTAGCAGAATCTGTCGAATAGCAACTGCACCTATGGTACCTCCTCAGACCAAACTTACTTACAAGGGCAAAACATCAGATGTGGAAGCCTTACTTCCCGCGGTGTTTTAATAAAACTACACCCACTACGCGATCCCCGAAAGTTTTCCATCGTAGGAAAGGAATTGCTTCCGCAAAGATAATCTACCTGAAAGACGGGAAGTATTTCCCGCAAGGAGCTACTATTGGAGGCCTCAGCCAGCAGTCAATCCGGTGCCTGCTCACCGGAGGTTACTGACTGCCGTAGCACCGTAAATATAAAATACTCTGGTAGACACCTGTCATTTGGTTGTTTGTTGCATCCCAGGTATACCGTAGCATGGATTACATGCGTTCATTACCAGCAAGAATATTGTGAGTAATTAAAATTAAAAGGGATCACATTACAAACAATCAACACTAGTTGCATTGTTCAACGATTGTTGTGTTTACTGTAAGCTTAGCTGAGAATACACCGTCAAACTGTATTAACATCCACTGAACACACTGTTTAACAGTAAACGCTTTTGGCGTTGTGCATTGATCATTATTTTTTACTTTATAGTTTCAAGGAACGCTGTCCATCGCTCCCACTTTTAAGGGAAATGCTTAGTAAGCATTATTGTACTATAAATTAAGTTCAATTTCTTTAAATAAATCTATCAATAAAACAAAGCTCAACCAGCAACAATCGTTTTATTTATAATACCTACACCTGTTATTTTCCCCAGTGTATGCAACATCAAGTGCTCCAAAATTCCCCAAGACGGTTCACTACGCCCCCAAGAGCCCAAGAAGATCCCCGGTGGCCTCTAAATTGCAACAACCATAACACATTAAAAATTCAACATAAATTGCACATATCCCCAAAGAAATATGTCACCAAACTTTGTATTGGAATCCTCAATGCGAAAGAGGGAAAGGATGGCCAAAAAACTAGTGAGAAAGAACTTAAGCAAAAGATATAGAAAGCACCGGAATGATTTGGGATGAAGTTAAGTCGTCAGCAAATGAAATGATATAATATATTGGGGAAATTTTTTGGAATTTCCTCAACACGTTGAAATTTCTTAACCAATCATAAAAATAATTATCATATTGCCCACTAACAGGTTATGAATTCAGTTTTCAATGATCGTCCTGTCGTTTGTTCCTTTAGTTATTTAATCCAAAATAATTGAATTTTTTTATATTTTACTAGCTGTCCTGGCAAACGTTGTTTTGCTATAAAACTTATTTCTTTCAGATATTACAGGGTCTGCCTACCAAATTTTAAGAAACCCGGTTAATTAATTAAGAAGTAATAGGGAGGGGGAGCTTTTACCCCTCTTTCCCTCTTTCACGCCCTACTTCCTATTTTATTTCAGATGTTACAGTGCCTAAGAAAACCGGTTGATTAGCTATGAAAATATAGGGAGGGGGAACCTTACGACCTACCTATTCTCATACCTGACAAATACACATACAAAATTTCATAAAAATGTCAATATTTACACGTAGAGAAAAAACATGATTGAAGAATGGTTAAAAAAACATATTACGGTCCCTGCAATGGCAACAAACAAACTTTTGTTGTTTTAAAAAAACTTTTTTCACGATTGAAAATATTTTGTTTCTATTTAAGAATAAAGTGTTTACCTCCCTTGAAACTTCAAATATGGTTGATGTTAACAATATAATGTTTAAATAAAATAAAACTACAACCATACACTTAAACATATTATGGATACCTTAACCATATTATTATCACGGTAACCATATTATGGTTAAATTCATCCATCCAAAAGCTATAACCATATTATGGTTGCCTCCAAACATGTTATGGTTAATATTTAATAACAATAATATGTTCGAAATTATAATATTTTAAAACATTGTATGATTAATTTTAAATTTTAAATAATATGTTTAAAAAGCAACAACATTTTGGTCATTTGCATTTTACTTGGTTTGCTTAAAATTCTCATTCATTTTATTTTAATTATTGATTAAAACAAATAAATTTACGTAGAAAAAACTAGTAGAACAGAAAAATGGTAATATGTATGAAGGTCGTCACAGGCTGGAAAATGAACCAAAGGGGATTTTTTTTATAAAAGTGGAACGTAACACCTATCAAGAATATAAAATTAAATAAAATTATAATTTGACACTTAACAAGCAAATTGAAAACATGGATTTACCATAATATGATTAGAATTCACCATATTATTCTGGGAAATTTTTACCATATTATGGTTAATTTTGAACATAATATGTTTAGTTTTGACCATTATTATGGTTAATATTGACTAAAATATGGTTAATTTTGACCATATTATGGTTGATTTAGTGAACATTTTTGTTGATTTAGTGAACATTTTTGTTGATTTTAAACATACTATGGTCATATTTCAACATAATATGGTAACCTGTTAACATAAACATTGTTAAAAACCAACCATAGTATGTTTCTCTTAGAATATGGTTACCTCCAACCATATTTTTTTTCTACGTGTACAAACATGTTAATTAAAGAATTGTGAAAAATAGAATACCTTTATAACTGTTGTTATTTTTTTCTGTGTACGTGCGGTGACTAAAACATATTATAAGAGTTTATAGTGTCCAATATCATAACCATACTTTATTTTATTTCAAATATTATTTTATTGCACACACAATAATTTTATGATTTTCGTTAACATGTTTGGGGTCAATAATTTTGTGATTGTACTCAAGTGTTGGGTTTGAGCAGAAAAGTGCAAAAACAACTAAAAGGGTATCAACACTTCATGTATATTTATTGTTTTAGTACACGCAACCGACAGTCTCAAAAGGATTTCCGTGTCATAGTGAGAAAATTTCCCCAATACATAGCAAATGGCAACAGAATTTACTAAAATCTGCTTAAAAGATGTTGCTAAACAAAGTGTTTAGAATAGTAAATTGTTGAAGATCTTAATTTGTATTTTAATATCTCCAATACTATTCTACGGCGGGTAAGCGGGATTTTAAATTCAAAGAACAAATAACCACTCTTAAGGAACTAGCAAAATGGATGGTCTTGCTATTTTTTTACTATTTCTAGGAAGGAATCATAATTATTAAATTTCATAGCAAATTAGTGGAATTTTTTAAATAAAACTCTTTTTTTCTTTATTGAATCTACCTGGCGCATCAATAATTTAATTGTACCTATAAATATTTGTTTACATTATTTGGAAGAACAATTATTACATGATTTTTTTTTCAAAAAGTAGAGTTTTCTTTACATTCCTTGTCTAAAAATAGGTTACAAGACAACAAAAAATGTTTATGATGACGTTTTATAAAATTTATTGTTGCGTTTTTAACAGATACAAGCACACACACATAGAAAAACTTGCATTTATTTTTGTTTTATATGCACTTTTATACAAATGCAATAAGATTATTTTAAAATACAATAAAACAAAGTTAAAAAAAAAACAAAAAAAATACAAAAGAAGTATTGAAAAGAATAGAGAAAAATAAATGAAAGCAAAAGAATTGTTTAATGGATTTTTACTATAAAATATTTTAATACTTTTGTTCATATAAATCTTCAATATAAATATATAAAGGGTGTTTATTTATAGGGTGACACAAGTTTAAATCACAACAAAAAAAAAAGGAAATATATTTTTAAAATCAATGAAACGGGCTTTATTGGAAAGAAAATTTTATGAAATTAACGTTAAAATATGATTTCTGTCATGTGGGCGGAAAGACTGGCGCGTAGAAGGCGCAATCTGAAACACCAATTTTCAATAACTTTTCGCATTCTGACCATTATTGTCAACCCATAAAGCGCACCAAACAGTAATTTTCTGTGGTTGTAATGGTGTTTCGACAAAAGCTTGTGGATTCTCCTACGTTCCCATTCAACCAGAAATGCGCTTCATCGGTAAACAAAATTTTGAATTGAAATTCAAAATCAATATCAATTTGTGCTTCAACCCATTCGCCGAATTATTTTTATTTAAAATTTGAACAATTTGCACGCGTTGCTCTGGCGTGAGTCGATTCATGATGAAATTTCAAAGCAAACTTAACAAAAGGCAACTACCATCTGTAAAATGGGTGCTCAAATAAAGCAGTAATGCCAACTAAAAGTTGCGACACTTTAAAAAAACACCCTTTATATTTAAAACAATGTATGTATAACAAGTAACAGTTCTATATTCGGCTGTGCCGAATCTTTGATGCCCCTTACCGAGTGTTAGAAAGAATATTTAAAGAGTGGGGCCTAAATTTGATTGTGTGATTTCTTGTCTTATAATTCAATAACAAAGCACGAATTTTACTAGTGTGGGCTTTATATGGGGTCTTTGGTATATTAAGGACCGATAATCACAAAATTCAGTAGTATGATTTCTTGTCATATACTTATAACTAGCTTGTGCAAAATTCAATGAAACTCGGGTAATCTGCCGCCAATTGTGCAATTTCTTCTTACAGTGATTTCAATTTTTTAGTGTGGATTCGTAACTCTTTTTCTACTGAATCGATTGTGCTCGACTTCAATCACCAACTGATATGGAGAACTAGAAAGAATTTTACACCAGTACTGTTCCTTTATTATGCGTTGTTCGAAAGAGGGCGTGTTTTCAACAGACGCACAAAAAGATGGCTTAATCGGTTTAGAATCTCAAGGACCCAGAATATATATAATTCATGGGATCTTTGATGAATTTTAAAAAACGTTCACACCAAATGACAAACTTTGTATGCCATCATTCACCACTAGTTGTGGAGGGTATAAAAAGGAAAATATGTACACGAACACACTTACATACATACAAATACTATGTATATTTATACAGTATTAACACATGTGTTTTTGTATACATGAATGTTTATGTATGTATGTGTGTTAAAAATTGCATTGTTTTAAAAACACAAGTACGTTTATTTGTTGGCTCTGTATGGGAGTGTATTTATATCCCAATGTGTTTGTATGTTGGCATAAAATAAAATTTATACTTTTACTCAGTTTTATTCAGTTGTATACAATACAATTGTATACAGCGTCTACTTTTTCTCTTCTCCTCTCAACTTTTCCCTGTTTATCTGTTTCTCTGCGCATTTATATGCCATTTTCACTTCTACAAAGCACATTCATGTACATGTGTGCAATTTAGTCTATGGCTGCATTAAAGCGGTCTATCTGATGATTGCTACAGTGTGACAGTTATTGAAAACTATTTTTTTTTAAAATATTTGTGGATATACTTCCTAAGTCTGAATTTACACGTTTCATCTTTTGATGCTCAACTTCTTTTCAATTCTCTTTTAAAGATGCCAATATATTCACACGCAGCAATCGGTTTCAACTTTTTTCGGTACAAAACAACAACAATTTTATTAATAGCGAATCAAAGAGAAAAAGAAAAGAAAAAAAATTACATGCAGCCATCGTTGTACATATACCAACGAATAAAAACACAAAGCGTACTGACCGAGTACAGGCATCTCCGTACTAACCCCCTTTCTTCTTTCTTCTCTCACCTAAAAACATAAGAGTTGAGCATCAAAAGATGAAACGTGTGAAAGCAGACTAACAAAACTTGTTTTTCTTAAAAGAATTGGTAATAGATACCTTTAACTGGTATTTTAAATATCAAAGCCAAGTTCTTATTAAAGATTCTTTAAAATAAAAAGATACTTTAGACAGATTTATATATCAAAATAGTTTCTTTGGGCAATAAGTAAGTTCCTTAAAAAAGGAAACAAAAAAAAATAAAAAATTTTTCCTTTTGCCGGCAAATGTTATGGACCAGCTCATTGTGAAATGATATAAAATTAATTTTGAAAATAAAGTTTTTGCTCTTCTCTGTACTCAGCTTAGGTAATACGTATAATTACAACATAAAACAAATTTTCTTCGAATTTTAACTGCCCCAATAAATTTATTTATATCTCCATTTTACTTTCTATTGAATAGCTAACATTTAAAGAAAAGTTACTGTTTTTAATTCAATGTTTGCTTTTTCTATTAACGTTTTATTCTAATAAGTTGACCTCTTATTTTATACATACACTTTAATATGGACATACTCACGAACACACACATACATAAAATTTAAATCCTAAAAAATTTCTTTCAAAAATATCTTCGATGCTCTACATTTTTTTTTGTAGTACCAACTCTAACGAAACAAAGTCATTTTCGGTGTTGAAAAAAAAAAGTTACACTCAGTTATTTGAAATATTTTAACTGGAGATTCAGTAAATTTTAAAAACTGTATTAAACAAAAAAAAAGGAGGAAGGAACATTTTTGGAAATTTTATCAAAAAATTATCAAGCCTGTTACAGGAAGGTACGCTACATTTGCTTATTAAAACTATTAAAAAAGGAAGTCTTTTGTTTATAACTTTTAAATATCTTCAAAATTTGTATTTTATTTTTTCACCTTTATTGCAGGATGTTTACATTGCTGCTCTTTAGAAACATAAGGCCGAAAATTATACCCCAGTGCCTGCATAAATATATTTTGAGAATTCAGCATACAAAAAAAGAAAGATGAAATGTGCGTACAAAACGTTTGTGTACAACCACAGTGACAAATGCTATGCATTACTGTTTGTCGCATAATTTAAACGGAATTGTGAGGGAACATGAATTCAAAGAAATACACTCCAGACAGTATTTGTTTCTTTCAGAACCTTTTGCTTAGCCTTTTAGTATTTCAAAATTACCTCGTGCAGTCTTTGTTAATTTTTGATGTCTACTTATGTCTTAAGTCTTACATATTTTGATGAAAATGCATCCCTTATCCAATTATTGTTTGAAAACTTATCATGACATGGTTG
Source organism: Pollenia labialis (assembly GCA_949318255.1). NCBI lineage: Eukaryota > Metazoa > Arthropoda > Insecta > Diptera > Polleniidae > Pollenia > Pollenia labialis. Next base: position 6,402,175 of record OX439139.1, on the reverse strand, counting down.
TATTTTCCTTAAAATACGTAAGACTTGAGTGATAGTAAAAACTAGCCTTAAGCAGTTAATTATACAAAATACACTTTAAACTTGCCCTTACACAGGAAAATTATTTCCAACCAAATATACGAAAGTATCCAAGAACTTCTTCAAAAATATAAAATAATACCAAAAACTTTTGTAAATTAGTAAAAAATTCATCAACTGAAGGATCAAGGTTGGACCACAAAATCTGAAAACTACGATCAATCGTCAAATCTGGCAACTGCGCATGTAAACTACAACAACGTTAACACATCTCTTTCTTTAAGGCACTTTCTCTTCTGTGCTTTAAAGCAGAGTTCGGCAAACACATACATTGAATTACTTGAGTAGTATAAGTATGACAGCAACCTTCGCCATTCGTATTCATTAGACCAATATAGACCAACAGTATCAGATTTCGGTGCTAAGAGGTAAAACATGAATGATACGCTTGGCCAAGACCTTGATATAATCTTGGATTGAGGTCGCGATAATAAGATCGATTTTAATGCCCGAAAGACCCAATGTTGCATGCTAACGCATAAGCCCGCAACGTATCAAGGTGCCTAATCTGCATAATTATATGGGTAGTATAATTATGAATAAATCAGAATCTTTTAATGCTCTGGGCATGAAAACACAATGTGATGTCGAAAGAAGAACAGTGTGCCTCGGTTTCCTAAAACGATTTAAGAGATCTTTCACTTCATCTGATCTCCTTACTCTTTATACCAACTATGTCCGACTGCGAATAGAATACAACTCTCATCTGTAGGCCTGTGATTTAAAGTATTTTTTGGAGCTTCTGGACTGCGTGTAGGAGAGAGCAAAGGTTCTCATTGGAGACAGTAGGGTATCAAATTCTATTGACTCCCTTGACCACCGTCGCAACGTAGGCTGCATTTGTCGTCAGTACAATGGGATGTGTTCTAAAGAAATAAGAAACTGGTTCCCGAAACTCGTACGTTTGTTCGTAATAGCCGTTTTTCCTCAAAAGCCTATTCCTTTGTGGCCGAATCATACAACGCATTACAGAGAAATGTTTTTATTGGCCGGACTGTTCGTATGTGGAATTACATTCTGCCGGTAGTTTTTCCTCCCATTTTCAAAATAAATAAGTTCAATTCGAATATCCACAACCAGTTCTACCTCTATCTTAGCTTTAACAAAAAACACCTCAATTGGAATTCTTAATTTATAGAAATTTCTTTTAAAATCCGTGTAAAAGAAAATAAAATCTTTAAAATCTACGATACCTTAATAAGACTCTGCACGGCTTTTGGGTTCCACAACATATTTGGTATTTTATATAACAAAAAATAAAAACATCAACAAGTCACGCCTGCGTGTGACAACACCATCTCGGACGAACCAAAGTGGTACGAACCAAAGTGGTACAATATCACTTTTTTAATTACAATTAAGATCGTACAAAGCAATATATTATATTAAAAAAAAAAACAATAAAAAAATAATAAAAAACAAAAAATTTATTTAATTTATACAGGCAGGCGTGACCTTTGTACAAGCTTTTTGAATGAAAGCTCAGTCGAGACTGACTAGTTTTATTTAATATTTGAGCATTAGTGGGTGTGAGTTTTAAAGAGAAGAATAAGCTGTAGTAGTTTTACCCACCTCTGCTTTAAAATTTCAAATTGGTTAGTTTTGGACTCAAAAAAGAAAATCATGTACATTTTTTTCATTTACAAACCTAAATTTAAATTTACTGCAAGCCCTGTTGTGTTAAGCAAAAAAGTCACTAAGAAATGGTGTGCATGTCACACAATACGAGTAGTGTACATCGTACGTATGAGTGATGAATATTATTAAAAATAAATATTACTTACCTGCTAGAACAACGATTCCAAATTAAGAGTCCAAATCAGTGTTGTTAAGTCCTGTAAAAGTCATTAATAAAAAATAAAATTAGCTTTTGTACGAAGTCGTTTATAAAAAGAAATATTTTTTTTAAAAGTTTGAGTAAATTTTGTAAATTTTTCTTAAAAATAAAATAAAAATAATTAATTAAAATTTGAATTTTTTATTACTACATTTTTTTTAGTAAAGGGTGGTTAAATTTTAAGGACCGATGTTGATTTTGAATAAAACACAAATTATTTAGGAAGTTACTGTCGTTTCCTTTTATTATAATAATATTGGTATGGTTCAATTATGAATGGAACAAAATAAAGGCCAAATGGCAGCCGCGGCCTCGGATGCACACCTCCATCCGATGGTCCAAATTTTCGATGACGCTGAGGCATAATTGTGGTTCTATGCCGTTAATTATCTCATCGTTTATCTCATCCTTTAGCTCTTGAATTGTTGCATGCTTATTGACGTTCACCTTTTCTTTCAAATAACCCTTAAGAAAGTTTTCTATAAAGAAAGATATCTGTGTAAAATTTTACCTTCTTATAAGTCGACCTTGATCTACTTTTTTTTTAAAAAAGTCCAAAAGAACTTTTTTTAAATTGAACATTTTTTATGTTTAACTCTTTTTTTCAATTTGTGTGCAACATAAGACGCCTTTTAGGCCATTAAAATCAAAGACTTTTTATGGTTTTTGTTGGTATTTATTTATGTTGTTGAAATATAATGCACATAAATACAAAAATGTAGTTAAAGTATTTACGAAAGAATTGTTACAAAAAAGAAAAAGAACCAAAATCATCTGTAACAAGCAACAAACAACAGCAAACAAGTCCGAAGAGAGGAAAGGCAAGACAAATGTACAAACACATACATTTTGTAGAGAAATATTTGCAAAGTCAAAAGATTTTGAAGCTGTACCAGCACTCGTAATAGTTGCAGAAAAAAACAAACTATTGCAAGTATCATTGAAACTATGAACATACACTAAGTACACAAACATTCACACAGACATGGCTTTTTTTTCCAACATATACCAGCAAACATTTACATTAAAACAATCTAAATAACTTATACTGGCTTGTGTGTTCTTTATTTTTGTTTAAATTTTCGAAAACTTTTGTATTTAGTTGTTTGCTCGAATATGTTTAACTGCTTTTGATATGTGTTTATGACTATTTGTGTGTCTGTTTGTCTGTCTGCCAGTCCGTCTGCTAAGACTATTTATATGAAGTTGGTTTATTTGGTTGGGCTCTAGTTGTCGGCAAGAATTTTGCTACGGTCCATTATCGCAAACTTGCTTTAGGAAATACATTTTCCTTGTATTTGTGTGTGTTATTTTTTGGCTTCCACTCATACTCTAGAGCTTCCTTAACACAGACACTTTCACGCACACACCAACATCTGAATATGTTTCCAATTCAATTGTAAAATGAACCAACAAAATCAACAACTACCGTCAGTAAACAAAAAAATCATTTTGGTTTTTATAGTTTGAAGCACTTAAAGAGGCGGTGACCGTATTGTTTGTTATCTATAACCAACGACAACAATTCAAGAAGCAGAAATTAAAGTGTTAAAACTTTGTTTAAATTGTCCCTGGCATACGTTTTTCATTCGAGTTTTTCTCTTACTCCCACTTTTCTGGTAGTGGTTTTTCTTAATAATAATTTTCGGTTTTTTTACGTTTTGAAAGAACATTTCGCCAGAAACTTATTAGTTTATTGAAATGCTAAGTTCTTAAATTTTATTGGGGAAAAACGGGCGAACGTATTTATGGCAGGAAATCAAGAAAGAAACGAAAAAATAAAAATGAATTCAAAAAGCAAAATTTGCATCTTATTTGAATTTCTGAAGTTATTTTCACAACTATTAAATATTTGACGTCCTAAACGTAACCAAAAGTTTTTTTTAAGAAATTATTTGCTTTTGCAAAACGAACGTTTGGATTGTTCAAACATCATTTAACAGCTTCTAAGTTGCATTATACAATTATCTTCTTACAAATAAAGTTTAGTAAAACAATAGAAATCAATCCGGTTAAAATAAAATAAAACTAATTTCATACTTTTTTCTCCACACTGAAGTATCAAAAATTTAAAAATTGTAGTGGGAGCCCATAATTTTATGCATAAAGTATGTATGTATGTCAATTAATGGAGAAAAAGGTTTTGCAAAAAAGTACAAAAAAGAGGTACGATTTTTATCCCCTTAACTTTTGAATTTCGAAAAATTAGCAAATTTATATCCTTTCTGGGTAAGATCAAAATTTGGTAAAATTTACAACAGCGATGATAATTTGCCACCAGCACAATTGGCTCAACGGAATCATGATTGCAATGAAGTTCTTTAAATAAATCTTGATCTTTTGAATGAAATTATGCCAAACAATTCTGTAAATCTTAATAAAATCGAGGAAAGGAATGAATATGTGTTTACTGACGGATCTGATGCAGAGAATAGCGATGAGGATGCTTCAGATTGTAGCGACGTCGATATTATCGATATAATGCCAGCTATTCCTCATTTAAACGTCCTTGAAGGCATCAATAATGTTATAAAATAGTGCAAAACCAGATAAATATATATTCCAGTAAGCAGATGTCTAACCTTTTGGACGTCCGTAACGATATCGTTATATCCAGTTTTAATAAATCAAAAAAATAAACAAGTCTTACTGATTTTATGTTAAAGACCAATTAAGTACCTCATAATTAAAAAAACTTTTTAAACGTTTTTCTATGAATTTAATATGTTCAATTAATTAAATGTTATTAAAAAAAAACTGTTTTAAGTTAAAAAAAAAGCTTACACTACTATTCATCATCTATCACTATTTCATTACAATTTTATCATTTTCTGTACAAAAAAAAAATCCAGAAATTCTTACTGTCCGGTGCACAAAGTGGTTCTAATTTATGAGATTCTACCTACCCGAATTGACCATATGTCTCATACAAACTACTTCCCTAAAACACATTAAATAAGGAAAACTCTTATTTAGATGTAGATATCTTGATAAAATTTGGCACAAAGAACTTTTACCTGCATCTACACCTAATAACATAATTTTGTTTCGGCGGATCCTTTATTGCCTAAGGGTTTTAAATTGGAAGCACTTACAAAAATTTGGCTTTTAATACTTTGCGTAAGATAATCAGATTGCCAGGCTTGATGAACTATAATTTCTTAATTGTTCTCTTCCCTCTTCTCTTTTGGAGAAACATTTTGCTTTGCTGTGCCTCTTTTTTTTTTTAAAATATAAGACATTTTTCTGAAGAAATTCTAATAAAAAAAAAACAACAAAAATAAAGCTTTGTTTTCTAAACGAATTTATTTAAATTTAAATTAAAAAAATAAGTTAGTTTTTATAAAAAGAATAACATTTTTGTATCTTTTTTTTAACTTAATTTATTTTAAGAATTATTTTTGTAGGTAATTTATCTAAGAAATTTATTTTAAAAGATTATCGTTAACAATTTTAATTAGTTTTTCTTGTTTTAAATTAAACAACAACAAAAAAAAGAAAACTTTCCCAATCTTGGATCTATAAAAATATTTTATTGAATTTTAGGCATTTGAAAATTAGTAAATGAAAAATAATCTTTTAGATTTGTAAAATATGTTCTCTGGTTTTTTTTTTGAAAGAAAAACAAAAAAACCTAAATAAATAATTTCCTTTATTTAAAATATCTTTAGTTGCTTGTGTTATTTATATATACAGGTATGTATATATATTTTATTTTTAAATATTTAGAAAACATATTTCAAATATTTTATTTTGTAAATGCATTTTATTGCACATACTTCTGTGCTGCCGTTAAGAAATCTTTAAGATATTAAATTGATTTAATATGTTTATATGAAAAATTTCAAATGTGTGTGTATGTGTGTATTTTTCTTAATGTAGTTTCATTTAATATTTAAATAGTTGTTTACAAAAGTATATTGGCTTTTCTTTGCATGAAGCAACAGGATCATTCAGAAAAATCCATTTATTTCTATTAAATATCTAAAGAAATAAAAAACAACAACAGAAATTTAATGTTAACAAGCTAAAGCTATTAAAATTCTTACAGGTGAAATGGACTTTAATTTTTCGTTCTTGCAAAACATTTAACTTAAACATGTTCTCTACTCTAAAACAATTCTGGGTGGTGTCGCTATTTAACAAAACTGTTTCGGCAGTATAAGAATGAGAAAGCTATTAGGGATGTTCTAAAATTGTCTAATGGTTTTAAGAGGACCTTGAAATTAGCCCGTGATCCTGGGCATTCACAATCATCTTAAACACATATGTTTCGACATATACTTTAATAATTGTTCTTCCTTAAATATTTGTAGCATTTGCAAAAGTTCTCTGTCTTCAGCATCATTATCATCATCTTTGAGGCACTGATATCAGATAGAGAATAAATTCCGTTAAACTTCAAAACAATACGGCGACTATACGTAACAACTGTTTGGTTAAGTTTGCACAGTTAAAAACCTTTATCCTTTGCTGCTTAAAAGATTTATTATCTAGTTTTAGACATTTCAAAATAATAAAAAAGGAAATAGATAAAATAAAGAAAACAAAATACAGGTACGTCTATAAATTCAGTTTGGATTATTTAAATATCCCTCAAGCTGTAACTAAAATTGATGAATTTTTTTATTTACATATGTACATATTTTATATGTATATGGGTATTTCCATAGAAAAGTCTAATATCCGTCCATTTACGCCACCAAGTATTTTAAATTGTTTCTCAAATAAAAATTTATTTTTATTATTAAAATTTTTTTATTTTGGGGTTTATTTAGTGAAAGAGAGGATCCCATTTAAAGTCACTGAACTTAAATGAATACAGCTGAACTTTAACTAGTTCCCAAGCAAAATCAAAGAGTTTTTAATCGTTGTACGGTTTTTTTAGTTGGCAACAGCAATACCAACAGCTGTTCAAAACGAATTTGTGTGTCCCTCTTATTTTTGGTTTTAAAATTATAAGTCTTATTGCGCGAAAGCAGTGTAAAGGTATGTGAACTATTTTGATACTATTGAAAACAGTATTGAATTTTTTTTGTGTGATTTTAAATTATTGTTATCAAAATCATATCAGAATAACGCACAGAACAAAAAAAACTTACATCAAAAAAATAATAAAAGTACAACGAAAGCGAATTCATACAGGTGACCGCATCATTAGATAGAGTTATGCTGGCTATCACTTTTTTAAAGGAATATTATGTATTTTATTTTTGTAAAAAGAGTGAATGTCAAAAATATTTGTTAAAAATATAAAAAAAGGAATATTTTGTTTATAAAATATACACAATTGCTTTAAAGGGTAAATCTTTTTCCTGTTTTGCAAATTTATTGTGGCTTCACTTATTCCTTATGCCTTTTTAAATCATTGTGTTTATATTATATGTTCACTTTTATTGTTTTATTGAATTCAAAGTAATTTTTTGTGAATACAAAATTTTAATTAATTTTATATGCAAGAAGACGTCATTTATAAATAATATTAACTACTAAATAAAAAAAAAAAGCCGTAGGATTTTTTTAAATTTGCATGAGTGCCCCGGTAGGCTAGCTGGTAGTGAGCTAGTCTATTAGCGCCGGGGTTGCGGGTTCGATTCCCGCCAGAGACTCTGGTTTCTTTCCTGCAGACAAGCGCAGAGCTTCGCGGGGTTTAGCTTAGGGAATTTAAATAAAATAAAAAAATAAATAAAAAAAAAAAAAAAACTTACTCAAAGGAGCTAAAAGTATGTAACAAAAAAATAACGAGTTTTTACGTTCGATAACTACGACCTAATGGGAGCCTTGAAGAAAAAGAATTCTTTTGTTATGTAAGAGCTATCTCGACAGAATCCGGTTGATTTTAATTCAGATGATATTGGAGAAAATAATATACAAGATGAAATCATAGATGAGGAAGTTGTGTTGGAACCATTAAAGAAGCTTGACAGTTATAAATGGAAGAAGGTTAATTGGTCCGCCCCAGATGCATACTTCGAGCATTATTTGCCCAAAAATAGTATTAAGACTTCCATACAATATTTTTCGAGTATTTTACGCAGGAGTTTCTTAGTCAAATCGTCACGTCAACAAATCAAGCATCGCTCATGAGCACGGGGGCATCTATAAATATAACCAGTGAAGAATTAATTCAATTTATTGCTCTCGAAATAATGACCGGTTCAATTGGTTAACCTCGTGTAAAAATGAACTGGCCGAAAGCCACTTCTTTTCGTCACTGTATGTCAAGAAGCCGATATCATTTGCATTGAAAAACGAAGTTTTGAAAAATTTCGTACCTAAGAGGACAGTGTTAAACAAATTTGTTTTCAATTGTTTTTTTTTTAATAATTATTTATAATAAATATAAAAGTAAAATTTAAAAATTATGACCAGTTTTTATTTGACCTCTAATGGGTAAATTGCCTAGTGGCGTTTCGTGACACTTCTGCGGAACAGCCCATATAAATAGATATTTTGTTCTGTTGGGTCTGCATTATTTGTTTACATTTTCTGTTGCGTGTATGTGTGTACTAAAGCCAAATACATATGTATAAATTAGTATGTGTGTGCAATAACAAAAAGAGATTTTTGATAAAATACTATTTCTAACATTTGTATTTGCCAAGAAAACAACATGTTATTGACTATTTAAAATTAATGAATATTTATGATGACGACCAACCATGACCAGCCCAATGCAAAACACTCTATTTTTTATGTGGAATAGGAGAGATTTTCGTTAGATAGCAAATATTAATAAATTGACACAAGTAAACAATAAAAGTTTACAGAAACCAATAATTTTATTAAATGGGTTTTAATAAATTACGGAAATTACTAATATTTATAGTCTCATATGTTGTTAGTTATTTGAATTTTTATTTAATTATGCTTGAAACTACAGGCATTTAACTTGTTATTAGAGTTTTTCTTTTCCCGGACTTTTTCATAATCCGGGAAAGCGGGATTTATTTTTAAATTTCCCGGGATCACGGGAAATCCCGCTAGATACAAATCGATGCAAAATATTATTTATTTTATTTATTTGAGCAAATGGTATCTCCTGAGTTCAATTAAAAAGGTTTATAAACGCATTCAACTTTCTCAAATTTCTGTGGCAAGAAGGAAAAAGTGCTTATGGAACCTTAAGATCTTCATTTTCAAAAGTACACATGGGCAAAATTTCAATTATTTTGTAGGATTTTTGAGAAAGTTATAGCAAATGACTTTTCGGTTATCTTTTTTCAATGTCCAAAAATAAAAACGTCCCATCTGTAGCATTAGGAGTTTTTAGGAATAAATACTTTAAAAACTATAGCCGTAGAGAACTGATGTTAATAATAAATTCTGATAAATTTTCCAAAAGCCACCTTTAAAGTTTTTAATTGTTCTCTTATAAAACTAAACAAATAGACTTAAGCATATGGCCACATAATTAATTCAAAAGCTAGAGTATTTATATAAAACCCAAAAAGTTAAATTATTTAAACAAATTTTGTGTGTGATGTGTATCTTTATAGTCAGAGGAACATTTATATAATCTCTAGACACTTTCAGTTTTCTTAGCACTTCCTTGAAAACTTGTAATTCCTTTAATAAAAATTTTTTTTCTACGAATCGAATCTTTATAAATTTATAAAATAAATCTGGGTCTTTCAACAAATTTTAAATTCTGTACATTTTTACTCTTCTTCTTTCGAAATTTCAGAGCTTATCGATTATGAATTCGGATCTCTTTGGCGTTTGGCAAAACTGTCTTAAGTTAAAAATGTAGTTTTTCGTTATGTTAAATTAAAAAATTTTTTATTTGGTGTATTTCATTGACTTGTTTCCTAAGAGCAGATGATAACGATAAGAAGGAATTGTGGTAGACTAAAGTTATTTAAACCAAACAAAAGAGAAAAACATTAAATAAAAGCCGATTAAAAGCTAAAATATAAGTTTCATTGACCTAAGACCTTTTTGCCTAACGACTAAAAGTTACCATAATTTTATTAAGAAAAATTCCGGGAATTCCCGCACAAATTTCCCGGGATTTATTTCCCGAAAAATGTGCGGGATCTCGGGATTTTTGTCCCGGGAATTCCCGAATGAAAAACACTACTTGTAATATGTGCACGTCAATAATGTCTTAAGTTAATATTTATGGGAATATTTTTTAAAAAATCATCTTTAAAAAGTGCGTTGTTAAAAATGGTAATCATTTGAAAATACTCATGGAGTATTTAAAATTCTATCAGCTACTTGTATTTCTGTAAAGTGCTAATTATAAATTAAACATATTTAAATTTATTGATGAAAAAAAATATATAAAAAATAATATAAAAATATGCAATTTTTTTGGTTTCTATTCTTATTTCATTAAAATTCTTTATGCATAAAAACTTAATTGAATTAACTAATTAAAGGCATTACTTTTCCTTTTGTTTTTACCCAAAGAAAAAGAAGCGGAAAGAACAATTACAAAAAAAATTATTTCAACCGTTCCAGCGAAAAAAAGTCCTTATAAATTATTAATAATTCCTTATGTGTTAATAATATCCAAAGCTTGCACATATAGGCAATAAAAAGAGCGAAGAAAAAAAAATACGTAGGGCACCAGGATGAAAAAGGAATACGGAAGAAAAAAACAAGCGAGAATAATAGATTCGGTTGTAACGAATCCCATGTGCGCAAATCGATTATTGAGTAAAATGTCTTATTTAAAATTATTATTATATATCGTAGCATATTTGAAGAAAAAAGTTACACAATTTACTGAGAAAAATAAATATCGATTTTCATACAAAAATAACGTTTTTTTCGATTTTGGATGGAAATCGATATTCAGTTTTCGCAGTAAATTGTGAATAAAATCAAAAATAGTACACCGATTTCAATGAAACAAACCTCATTTCATTCGAAAATATGTTAAGTTAATGTTTTCAGACCAAAGCTGTTATTTTTTTCTCGTTTTTATATTTTATGAATTTTTAAAAAACAAAAATAGTTTTTTTTACAAAATTTCCCGATTGTTTCTTCAAAAATTGTACGATATCTCCGAAACTACAGGGCAAACTTAAAACGAATGTAAGCTTGGCTTAAAGGTAATATTGTTTCTGAGTTTCGGATTTTTTTTAACTGAATATGGTCAACCGTTTTTAAGTCATTCCAATATAGGTAGTGAAAGTGCCTTGATTTTGGACATAACGGTATATCTCTAAAAGTAGAGCTGATAGAGAAAAATGAAGATTAGATTTGAAATCAGCGACCTTAAATTAGTAAACATTTGCAATCTTACTGCTCCGCAGTGTAATAGAAGCAATCTTTAAAATAAATGTTATGTAAATTCTTTGTCTGACGATAACAATTTTACGCTGACTTCGTTTGAAACAAAATATTATTTAATGGAGCGAATTAAAATGGTGAATTTTTAAAAAACATAAAAAATCACTTTTTTCCAAGTTTGAAGTTCTGTAACTTAGTAAATCTTTATCCGATCGACACAGTTTGGACATTATCTGAAAGAGAAAAGAGATATCTATGCAAAATCAGTGGAACAGTTCTCGAGATTTTTCGAAATACCTAAAATAACTGCAGAAAAACACTATCTTCGCGTAGATCTCGAAAACGCTTCTTGAGAAAAATAAATAAATGACATATTCGTGATCAGCAGCACCGGTTTATCTTAGAAAACATCTAATTTTTGAGGTTGTGGCAAAAAGTTAAAATTTTGTGAACCAGTGTAATCGGCGACAACTTGAATCCAATATCTCCTCTTCGTTCCTGCACAATATTTTATTGTACCTCCATTATTTTCGCACCTCTTTTGGCGGTGTCGTTAACAACTTGAATTTTCTTTCAATGGTCGCTGATAATCTTCTCGCTGTGACCACGCAACCTGTGAGTATCGTGAGAAGCGTTTGAAAAAGTTTTTTGTTTTCGAAGTTACGAAAGCAGTCGAGCCATTCGAGAAAAATTGGTCATTTACTTCTGCAAAATTTTTTTCTTGCTACGGAAAGCATCAGAGCCATCGGATCGATCTATAGTCGTCATTATCTTCTTCAGATACCACAAATGTCTGATAAACTTTGATACCAATGTTTTCGACAAATTCTTATCCAAGTCTGCATATGAGTGAAGTGCTTTCAAAAAGTTAAATTCCTGGTTCGGGGCTTTGACAGCTTCAGTACAGCCATACCAGACTTTTTTTCAATTGATCTCTGAACATAAATATTGCCTTGGACATCCATCGAGCGTGGTGAATGGGTATGAGTTCTTTGAACTTATATTCACCCAAATCACCGCCAATGAATATAACAACCAGTTCCAACAGTTCCTTATAGTCGTTTCAACGTAGTTTTTTAGTTGGGCCATGCAAAAAGTAATGGTGTCATCTGATGCAGAAATTAATTTTGAAGAAACGATCTCATCGCTTACTCCAGTTTCGAATGCATCTTGATTTATTTTTCTCCAATTTTGCTGAAAGCGGCGAAATAAAGACACATCTGGCGCATAAGTTTCGGTCTGATATCATGCATTTATCCAAAGCAGAAACTATCCGTTCATTCATAAATGACTGAGTTCTTCTTGTTACAATTCCATTCTATCATCGCCATCTTCGGTTGACGATTCGGTGGAGGATGTGAATTGCACTGAAGTTGGATGAACATTGAATATAAATACTAAAATTATGCATCATCTACAATATAAATATATTTGCCCTTTGCTGAGGTATTGATTTCAGTAGCCGCTCGTTTTCGCCGTTGTTTTTCTGCCTCGGCTTGTCATCCTTGTGAGCGCATTTACATGAGCACTATCGAATGTGTCGTCTAACTCTTCGACAAACTTTTCTTCTTTTGCCTTATGCGTCTGTCCTCCTCTTGGCGCGCTCTTGTTTAAATTTCTGCAATCCTGGTATAATTTCTCAACTTCCAGTTGTAGAGCAGATGCCCAGAAGTCGCATCATCCATCTCGCAGAGTCATTACCTTAACTAAACTGATGGTATTTGAGATCACAGTGCCCAGTGAATTGGTCAGTAAGTTCCCTAAGCTTACTTTTTTTTTACTTAAATTTCCGATATTATAGTGCATCAATTACCCACAGCCTATCGGAGTTTATGTCGTACTTAAAAATTTCAGCTGTCAAATTGGAACTAGTTTTAATGACTTCACAGCTCTGGGTTTATCTGCCCGTAGACAAGCTAAATACTTTGCCAAATTCAGCCAAAATTCACCATGAGGACAAGCAACTTATTTGGGACTAACAAAACTATGTTGTATGCAAATTTCACAAGGACCTTCGCTTTATGTTACGAAAGAGAGAACAAATTCAATAAACCGAATATATTTTCGGTAGAGGCTAAAGAGAATGTAAAGAAAAACCGAAAAAGAATATCAATCAAAGATACTTATAATTAAGCCCACTGTTCAATTAGATATTGTATTTTTACTTCGAGTTTTTCTTTAACCTTAAATTAAGTGAGAAATGACTTAAGTAAAAAATTTCGTAAAAAAGCTTCTTTAAAAGCAAAAACCATAAAAGAAACAAGAATTATAATTTTTGTAAATAAGACCTTTTTACAATTTTCTATCTTCTAAATGGCCCTACGCTCCACCCGGAGTTAAAGGAAATTATATATGTATGTATGTATATTTATATATCTTCTAAACAATTCATTACTTTGTCGTAGACGCACAAAACTTGAATATTCTTTTTTTGTATTTTAGGGCTGAAAATGGAAAATGAGTATAAATGAAGGAAGAAAATAGTAAAATTTATTAAACCTAAAATTAAGATTGTTAATTTAAAATTCACATTAAGTTACAAGATTAAGAAAAAAAAAGAAAAGTTCATAATCAAGGAAATATCCCTGAGTATGCAAAAGGACAAATGGAGCCAAAAGCAGACAGTCACACAAACACACATTTAGCATTTTTCATGTAATCACCATAAAAGCCATAAATTTATCACCATATTTCATCCTCTAGAAAAACACATTGTAAATTAAAAGTTTTTTCTTAAATAAAATTTCGTAAATTAGAAAAAAAAAGAAAAAGACCAAAAATAAACATCTCTTGATACTTTTAAGGATTTTAGGCATATTAGAGCGTAAAGTGTGTGTGTATTTTTTCTATTTTTAATTATTCACAATTCTCTTTGGTGGCAAAAAGAAAAAATAAAATTGTATAATTGTATAGATTAAAAAAAAAATCCTACTAACAGACTTTTAAGTGTAAAAAGTGTAATAAACCCAAAAGAATATTCTAATACCAAAAATTAATAAACTTTGTTCTTTTTTTGTCGGAAATTCTTTAAACATGTTGTTTGTTTTTTAATTTATTATTTCCCTAGTGGTCTTAATTCTTCTTTTTCCTACAAAGATTTCTTCACTTTTTTTTCCTGCCTTTACTTTTGAAAAAGTATTCTAGTTGCCAGTTTTTATCAAAAAAATTATCAACTTTGTTGTAATTGATACTACTTTTTATTTTGTAGTTTTAATTATTATTGTTGTTGAGAAGTATACATACATATATTAATATATATTTCTGTTATATTTTAAGGATATCCTTTATTATTATCAGGGCAATAGGAAATATGCAATCAGAAACAATATTACAATGTTTAATTTAAAAAAACATGTAAAAAGTATAGGCGGTCAAGGCTACGTCACACTATTTACAGACAATTTTTCGAGTGTTCCCTTTTAAGTGCGAAGGGACAGGCAGTAATGGACCATCCAGGTAATTAAATATTTCAATGAAGTTAAGATTCATATAAGAGTTTTGGGGCATATACAAAATTTAAATTTAATTAAAAAATTTTCTCTTTTGAACAACGTATTGAAAAAATGCTGAAAATGGTAAAAATATGCAAAAATATGCACCAAGAAATCGGGGCCAAAATTCATAAAAAGGTCTGAAACGGACTTATATATTGTTTTTTGCCTTCTTAAGTCGCTCAAAGAAAAACTTAAAACTGCATATTTAAGGGGTTCCTGATTATTATTGATAATAATCATTTTCTTTCTAAATACACTCTTTGAAATTCTCAGTAGAAATTGTATTACACCATAAAATTTATATTAAATTTTTAAGGAAAAAAATTATGTATTAAAACCCGGAATTACCATCAATTTAAGTGAAAAAAAATATTGTTTCTGCTTCGAACTTTTAGTACACGGATCGAAACCGATTCTCTTTTTAAGTCGATCTAAGGATCATCCGTCCATGTATATTGTTTTCAGTAAGTATTTTAGTTTTTGTGTTTTTTATTTATAATTGCAAATAGAACATGTTTGGCCGAAAGAGAAATTACAGATATGCGTATTTTGTCTTACGTATAAACGACGAATGACAAAATTAGTGTGCTTTATGCAAAAACATATTTATATATAAATTTTCGTATTATTTCGAATGTGTCAAATAACATTTTATAAAGCTTTCATACTTTAATAGTCTTATTCTTTCAATATTTTCCTGGAATATTTTCTATGCGCTATCTGAATTGTTGTTTGTATATTTCTGTATCGAATCTTACTTTAGCTTGTATGAAAATATATGTGACTTTCTCCGAGAAAAGGTGGTCAAAAAACGGAGTGTATTCTGGTGCCTAAAAGGGTGTAGAATAAGATTAAATGAGTTTTTCTCAAAACTTCATTTTACGTACTAGGTCCCTTTTCTAGGAGAAGGTCACATATGAAAATTTATTTGATAAATGTAACTCACCATGAGAACTACATTATAATCTTAAACGACACAAATACGACAAACTTTATATGTGTTTCCCATTGTCATTGTCGTTAATTTTAATTTAAATTGACAAAATTTTCTAACGAGTACGACTTCGACCACGACAACGACTCTCGCAATAAGCCGGTTATTTATTTTTCTACTATTTAAAAATGTTCCTTTTTTGTTATTTGTATTTTTTTATTTTATATTTTTTTCTTTATGTAATTTGTCCGGATTCTTATGGAACTATAAAAAAAACTTAATATTTCTAAGCGAACATGATTTCTATTTTAGCTTTTTCTCTAAAACGTAAATTTTTTCTTGTCCAACAAAAACAAAAAAGCACCTTCGGCAACGTCCTTGAGAAAAAAAAATATTTGTTAATCAAATGGGGAAACTGAAATTGCCATCTGCTACTTAAGAAGAGAAAACAAAATACGCACAAAAATCAAGTCTAGCCGTAAAAAAGCAACACGATCGCAGTCTTTATACCCAAATGTCCCTTTTCGTCTAAAAAAAGTTAAATGTCAACGCATTTATTCATTCATTTTATTCATAAAATAAAGCTTAACAAATTACGTTAAAAACTTAAGGCAAAATTTTATATTTTTTTGTTTTCGTACATCATTTAATTTTTATTTTGGTTTAACAAATTTGTTGTAGTTAGAAAGTTTTGTGTGTTAACACTGAGGCACTTTAGTCATCTACGCATAATTTTGCAATTATTAATATTACTTAGTCTGAGTTTACACGCTTCAACTTTGCGTTTTTAGGTAAGAGAAGAAAAAAGAAAGTGGGAGTACGGAGATACATTGCACAAGGATGACTGCATGGAAATTTTTTGTTTTTCTTTATGATTTGTTATTAATAAAATTGTTGATGTTTTGAAGCATTTGTAATCGAAACAAAGTTAAAACAAATTGCTTCGTGTGATCGATCATATTGCCAACTTTAAATGGAAATTGAAAGAACGGTGAAGCGTGTAAACCTAGTCCCACACAAACTTACACACATACATATATACACATCCACTTAGCGATAGGATAGAGACCAAAAGGATAAAAAATATTTTTATTTTGCTTTTGGCCCTCTGTGTTTTTTCATAATTTGTTTTTCATACTCATTGGTTGGTCGCAACTTTTATGATGTTGATCTAAATTTTTGTTGTTGCTGCAGTGTTGTGTTGGTGGTGACACTGGTGGTTATGATGAGGCCATAACAAGAATATAAATGTTTGTGTTGGGTTTGTGTATGTATTTCGGTTCACTCTTGTTCTTTTTATTTGCATAAAAATTGTGGCAATTTTTTTTCTACTGATGTTCATTATGCTGTATTTAATGTTTAATTACACTAACAATGCTCAAAATACCAGAAACCATATTTGTTAAGAGATGAAACATCAAAATATTAATATGTGTATGTATGTTCATTTCAACACACATTCCTTTGTGTGTTCAAATGTATGTGTATTTAGTTGTGTGTGTGTTCAATGTTTGTATAAAACAAAGGAAAACTGATGAATTGCAATGAAGTACAGGAAATTAAATTAAAAATATGATTGTTAATGTTGAACATAATAATAAGAATAATTCATTTAAAGCAAGAAAAAAAAACACAATATTAAAAAAGTTAAACACGACATTTAATAAAAAAAAAGTAAACACAATATCAGAATAAAAAAATTCTTAAAGAAAAACATAGAAAATCAGTTTTTGTTGCCTAACCTACTACTTAAAGGGTAATTTTATCTTTTGAATTGTACCTACTCACTTAACAAGTTTCCATAGTCACTTTGAAAGAGTATTCTTTTTGAGTGTGATACGTAGTCCCTGTCCATACTCATTGGCCCCTATTCATTAATTCAATGAAAATGTTCATTACTGGTGCTAAACAGTTCTTTTTGGTAAATAAATTTTCATTATTTTTTCACTTCCAAAACGAGAATTTTCATTAATTTCGTTGTATCATAAATGGTAATCAAACATTTGTTCAAGGTGCTATCAGACGGGATGTATTTTACATATGTACTGTCACTTTTCTTACCCATATGTTATTCCGTATGTATGTCAAAATTTCCATTTTACATACGATTTATAATTTTTGCCTTCACACCTGCTTATGTTTTTCCTTATGACATAACCTATAAATGTAAACAACAGCTGACTTTTTAACGGGTATAAATTGTTTTAATTATAAAGCGGCTGAAATTATAAAGTTCTTAAAAGTAAAATAGATGTAACAACTGCTAATAAAATAATTGTAGCGTCCAGCATTATTGTAGTAATATCTGAAATAAAAATAAAAAAAAAAACAAAAACCATCTGTTTTGTTTATGTTTGCCACAGGTAAATAGAGCGTGTTCTAATCGAAAAAATTACATACGTATTTCCACATGTATTTTACACATGCAAAGTTTCATATGTATCACACGATGTGTACAACAGATGGAAAATTTGACAGTACATTAGAGAAATACATCCCGTCTGATAGCACCTTTAGTGGACAGACAGTTTTTATGATTTGGGTATAAGAAAGTAAAAGAAAACAAAACCTTACAAAATGCTTAAATGCTGCTACATAAAAGTTTTATTGTAGTTTCAAAAAAGAATAGAACAAATGGATAATAGAACAATGGATAAACAAATATTTTTTTATATGGACGAGGTGTTAATGAAATTAAAGTTAAATTTATTTCAATTAAATAAAAGAAAAGAGTCGAAATTAAATATCTAACTTTAAAAAGAAATTTTTAATAATAATTTTTTTAAGATTTTAAAGTATGTAAATACATATTTAAAAATAAATTAATTCAAAAAGTAAGAAATAAAACAATGAAAATTTTCCAGAGAAAATGGTAATTTTGAATCACAACCAAGATGCTCAAAGATTGGTCTATGATTACAAAATATTTTAGACTAAAAAAGGCAAGGGGTTAGTAAGGCGAAAAAAAAAATTTTAAAAAATCCTAAAAATACCCCAAACCAGTTTAACATGTATCACATTGTTGTTTCATTTAAAATCAATATTTCACTATTAATAAGATTTCTGTATGACTTGCTAGATTCTCAGTTTTTCATATTTGATAAAAACATTGAAATTTATTGTTGAGGGAAAGCGCATTTCACTAGTTGCTTAAGCCTAGTACTCTGTTCAAATTTGTGGAAAATGTTGAGCAACATTAATTATTTCACACGAACATTTTGACATGTATCAATGTTACCTATCATGCGAGTTTGTACAATTTGGCGTATTTATTCCTTCAAACTATGCGACATTGTTTTGCGTATGTTAACAAACCCAACATGTATTTAACTAAAAATAATTTTTTTTAATAAAAAATTTAATAAAAATGAAAGTAAATATGGATAAAAAACTGTTACCATTTGTGTTATTTTAATTTTTTATTTCTTATTTAATAACACGGTGCTACAGTGTAAAAAAACTTGGAAAACGACATAGCGTGGGTTGTTGGTCTTGTTGAGTACATAAAAAATTGTGTCAAAAAAATTCAGAAACACCCTCAAATTCAGAAGTTATTTTAAAAAAACCGTTTTCAGTGATGTTCGTCAACTTACCGACCTGTAACTGAGTCAGTTCTTGTCCGATTTTAATTTTTTTACCGGGTTTGGAAAGAAAACTAATTACGCTTTAAAATGACGTGCATTTTTTATACATTTGTAAGTTATAACAATTGTTTTTGTTAAGAATATCTACAAAAACAAACGAAAATTATAAACTTTTTTGATTTTAGGTGCTTTTCATTGCTTATTTTAATATGAAAGCTTATAAAAATTTATATTAACGTATGAAGAAAATTTAGTTCTTAACAAAACATGGTTTTAATTTTTCAAATCGGATAAAAATTGTATAAGTTATTCAACTTTTCATTAACACATGTTTTTAGTATTTTCTCCCCCTGCGCAAAACATATGAATAAAAAAACAATTAACTATACAAGCAAATTTGTCAAATTAATAATATGTTTGTTGTAATTTTACAGTTACTTTTTTGGTATTAACTAATGTGTGGTTTACAGAACACGAATTCAAAATTTTGTTTTCGTTTTATATGTAAGTTGAACGGACGAATAAGGCGCTCGTGTTCTGTAAACCACATATTAATAAGTTATTGTTAATCTGTCTTTATTAATAAAAAGAACTGGAAGATAATACAGATGAATAGGGTTGATTATGCCCTATTTTTTGAAATCATTAAAAAAGTTTAGAATGTTTTTATATGCAATTTTTAGTTATATATATTTGGATAAATACATAAACTAATCGAATTTATTACCAACACAATCGCAAAGTTTAAATACTACCTTTTAGTGAAGGATATTGTTTTTAGATAAGAGTAAAAAAAGTGTAACTAGTTTAAAATGTGTGACAAGTGAAATGACATTAATATTTAATTTTTTTAAAATAAGTAAGTTTGTAATTTTTGTAATCCTTTAACAAATTTTAAATTGTGTTTAATTTTTCCTGCAGTGTGTGATAAGCGTAATAATTTTTGTTATGTTTGCGGTTTATTCGCTGACAAAAAACATCGCTTTGATCTGAAGAAAAATAAAGCCTTGGTAAATGCCTTCAATACAGTTTTTAACTGCTCATACAGTTCTAGCAAATGTTATGAACCCGAAAGTATTTGTACAAGCTGTTCCAGTATGCTTAAGAAAACTAAGTCTGAAAAGTTTATAAGTTAGCCATTACTATTATCTTTCCCAATGATGTAGCATCATAAAATATTCCATAACCATAAAGACTGTTATTTTTGCCAAACAAACATCACTGGTTATCAATATAAAAATCGGGATAGCATTAAGTATGCTAATGTGTTAACTGTTACTAAGCCAGTATTAAGTGCAATTAAATGTAATGAAACTTTACATAAACAAAGTGATGATGAATCTGAAAACGAGGAATGTGATATGGAATATTTACCAAAATCGGCTGAGCCACATTTTGTGACAACTGCATATTTTTACGATCTTGTGCGAGATTTAAAACTTTAGTAACTTTTGCAAATATAAGCCGATTTTAACAAATGATATCTCGTTTTTTTCTACATAAAATTATCTTTAAAATACGGTGCAAATAGATAGAATAGATAGAAAAAAATTAAAATAACTCTTGTTGAATTTGAAAAATTAGGAAAAAAAATAAAAAAAATTAGAAAATTTTGAGAAAAATCACCTAATTTTTTGGAATATATTATTTATGAATACATTTTATAAAAGCTTAATTCTTTGCCTTTCCTAAACAGTTTAAAATTTTAAAATCGATCAAAAAATTTGTGAGTTAGAGGTACTAAAGTGCTACGACCTACCCTAAAACAGTTTTTTGAAAATAACTCAAAATTTTGAGGGTGTTTCAAAATGTTTGAAAACGGTTTTTGAATGTCCTCACCTAGGCCTACAACCCCCACTAGGTCGGTTTTCAAGTTCTGACAAAAAGTGTTTTTTTGTAGCAGTGTGTAATCAGTTCATACTTTTTTATTACACGTGAAATAAGCGCAGCTTACATTATTTCGCAGTTGTAAAAAAATGTTGCAAAAAACATTTCGGAACTTTTTCACAAAATGAACAGAGTACAACTTCTATCAACAATATTTCTTAGATATTCCGCACAAGTTTTTTTCATATGCGTTTTGACAGCATTTCACGTGAAATGTTGAACAGAGTACCAGGCTTTAAGGAAGAAGATATTTGGCATGTGTAGTTTTAAGACAAAAAATTGGTTTAGTATTTAAAAGGGGCGACATCGGTCCATTTCGCCTGGCATCCGTATAAAAATCCCTCGGGATCAGACGACCATATTGATCAAAATTTATTACAAATACTTGTTTTTTTGCAAGAAATTATCGAAAGCGAATCGGTCTAGTATTTTGCCTAGCCCTTAGAGAAATTCAATTTTAACTTTTTTTGAATAAAAAATTTCTAACGGCTAAATATTTTTTTGTGTTTTATAATTTTTCGTCATTTATATTCGATTTAATGGTGGTGGGTGCCAAAGATTCGACACGGCCTTTTCACTTGTCTTGAAAAAATTTTATACTTTTTTAAAACTGTCAGCAGCAGTATCATTTTTCTTTTCAGATTACAAATTTGAAAATGATTTTTATTATTTTTTACTACCAACTGAGTAAAAATTACTTTATTTTTTTATGAAAATAAAAATGCTGATGTCTGATCAACAACTTTGTAGTTCTTCATTTATTGTTTCATTTCTCCATACTTATAAGACTTTTAAACAAGACAATGCAAATAATGTAAAAAGACATCTGACCAATAAACTCCATTTCAGAGTATATTTAAAGTTTTTTTTGAGCAAAAATGTCTCAAGGTTTTGAAAGTGTTTGCGACACAAATTCAAGAAACGGATTTGAACAAATAATTTAAAGGAAAATAGTTAGTGGGAGTGGGGGGTGAGTGTGGAACTTTTAGTGGGCGCAACCAGTTTTAAAATTAAATAAACAATAAACACAGTTCATAACTTTCTTCTTTTTGTCGTACAAACTAAGTTAATCCCTTTTGTTGACAATGTGCATAAAACATAGTGTCATATTATTCTAGACATGTCAGTTGATATTTATTTTTTTTTTATATTTTGTTTCTAGTTGTAGCTACTGCTGATGTTGATGATAATCCTTTTTATAAATTTCGTACACGTCATTGTTGTGCTCTGTATGAAAGCGTATAAAAACAAAAAGCCAAAAACGAGCTGCATTGAACTCCCAACATGTTAAAGGTCAACGTTTTTATTATGATTTTTTTTTTCTTTCTGTCACATCGCTGTCGTTGTTTTGGTTCAATTTAATGTTTTCACGGCTTGTTTCTTTTTTATTTTTTTTTTAAGAATCAAAAAGAGAAAAGACCTGTATTTTTGCTGAATTAAATATTTTTGTTGTTGTCCTACTCTTTGTTCATGACCCCGTAGGACATGTCAACATTTTCACAAAATATTACAACATTAAATTAAATTAAATTAAATTAAAGCTTAAATTGTGAAGGTGCAGATGACGATGATGGTGGGGTGAAATTAAAGAAAGAAAGACAAGCAAATTAAAAATAATAGTGACATGTACGAGAACAAGAAAAGTGTTTATTGGTTTAAATGTTTATTCTTAGTCGGTTATTTGGTTGGTTGGATAAGTGAAAAAAATATTTAACTTAAGTTTTTTTTTTTTGTATTGTAAGCAAAATAATTGTAACAAAATACTTTAATCCTGTTCTCACAATAACAGAAAAAAGTGAAGAAAATGTAAACGCGCGTGTAAAATTGTTTCGCATAAAATTAGGCATTTAAGATAAAGCAGAAAAGTCTGCTGAGGTAAATGGATAAAAACTTTGTTGTACAAATTCCGACATTTGTTAGAACTAAAATCTTTTAAGGTGTACGTTTAGTTAGATTCGTATTTTAGAGAGTAGTTTTAAAATTAACTAAAAAAAACTTTTTCTGCCACTCCTAGTTTGCCTGTAGGAGTTGTGTAATTAACTAAACAGAACTACAATGCAAATGAAATGAAGAGATGTGAATAAACGACAATATCTATGTATTAAAGTCCATTAAAATTTATAACCACACCACCATAATGGAACGCTAATGTGTGTGGCATATAAACATTTTAGTAAACCGATCCACTTACAATCATTTTTTGAATCGATAACGATATCCGTCCTTCCGTTTGGCTGCCTGGCTGTATATGTGAATTATTTTCCGAAAGTACAGGTCACATTTCATGAAACTTGGAACGTACCTTCTAATTGCCACAAGAATTATGACATATAATTGAAAAAAAACCCGCAACAAGATTCTTTCCGGAATAGAGTCTTTGTGCCGAAATGGCTTCTTATTATTTTCGTATTTAGATTAAATTGGGTCTAAACATATCTTTGTGTAATCGGTTTATATTCGACCAAAGATCCCATACAAATACCACTCCCGAAAACAGCTTTTAATATCATAACTTCCTTATAAATGTTTGCGTTGACATAAAGTTTGATTGCAATCACTTTAACGCAAGCTTAT
Organism: Pollenia labialis; assembly: GCA_949318255.1. Classification (NCBI taxonomy): domain Eukaryota; kingdom Metazoa; phylum Arthropoda; class Insecta; order Diptera; family Polleniidae; genus Pollenia; species Pollenia labialis. The sequence goes on along the minus strand of OX439139.1, from coordinate 6,378,541 downwards.
ATATACTGGCGAAATGTTATGCTAGCAGGTCCAAAATTGACTACAGTATCCACATAAAACCCTTTCCTCAAATCACTTAAAAAAATTTTATACATTTTTTTTTATCTATATTATATTCAACACCAAGAACTCTTATATGAATATTATGCCATAACATAATTCTGTTCAGGAGGTTAAATGTTTGCCCGTGGGTCCGAAAAAGGATCAACTCTCAAAAATTTTTCGGTATTTACTGTTGTGTGGGGTATCATATGGTTGGGCTTGACTGACTATACTTTCTTTCTTATTTAACTTTAGGTCATTAATGAACAGAAAATTAACTTATTTAAGTGCATTTAACTAAATTTTGTATCGCCCGTAAACTTATAAAGTTTCTCCTGCTAAACTCAATTTTTCGACTTAGCCTGTTTTGGAATTGAGTTGTCAAAATGTGATATAATGCTTAAATTAAGTACAAATGTTTCCCTCGCATCAGACCTAATTCCTAGTTATGAACACCTTGTCCGACTATGGCTCAAGACGTAAACAGACCGCAACTCCGTAAAAGAACAATCAACAGATCGCCGCTCGCAAATTATTGCGATCGATATCCTAATCTTTGTCTTCATAAAAGAATACTATATTTACGAAGAGCGGGATATTACACATTATATGAATACAGTCAAATCCCGATAATTCGTTCCCCGATAAATCGTAATTCCCGATAATTCGTAATAAACTGTCGGTCCCCTGAAAAATATAGTTTATTCGTAAAATTTCCATACATTTTGGTCCCTTCGCTAATTCGTAATTTTTTTTTTTAAAAAAATCTTCTTTAACTCTTATAAATCGTAATTGTTTGCTAACTACCACTCATAATTCGCGATAAAAACAACAGAAACATGGAAAGAACTATTTTTTGTTTACCGCTATTTTTCTGGGTGGTTTTTGTTTTTGCTTGTGTGTGTTGATTTACTTAAGATCAGTTTGTTTCATGAATAATTTGTATATATTTTAATCTTAACAATTGTTTTTTATGTTTTTTATTATCGTTTTAGTAAATAATTAAAAAAAACCCGTTAATTCGTATTAATTTTATTTTAACCCCGTTAAATCGAAACCCCGCTAAATCGAAAACCCCTATTATGGCCGGTCCCTTGCGTTTACGAATTATCGGGATTCTACTGTATATGACAGTTTGCTGTGCGGCAGCTGTCATCGTCATGTTGCTGTACCAACTACCATCTGTTTAAATCAACACAATACATACTTTGCGAATTATGCCTCCACTATATGTGTTGTCTTCACCCATCACTGTTCACGGTACTTTGAATGACCTGGTTATACAAAATTCAGTGAAATAAAATAATTACAAAAAACACAAGGGCAACTTGTTTATAACTGTTGTTTACTTATACTTTTTAAAATTATCAAACCACCCACCTAAAACTTTTACATTATCACGCACACACACATAAACTTTAACGAATAGATGTTAAAATCATCATGTATTCATTTTTTGTTTCTTACTTTTACTTTACACAACATGTAAAGGCATTTAAACTTTAACTAACACACTCTTGTATTAAAAACGTTCACTCACACTCACAAATAGTTACATCTAGCATGCAACTTCCCCCTCCTAAACGTCATTTAACTGATTAGATATTTTTTCCATCCTTCAGTTTGTTTGTTTCAGTTTAAGACTTTAAGCTGATAAGAAAAGAGAACGCGCGTAACTAAAAAGGGGGGAAATTACTTGCAGACAATAAAAAAATAAAATAAAGATACAAATTCTTGAAAAAGAAAACATTTTCACGTGTGAGTTTGTTCATTTAATTATATGAAAACAAAAAAAAAAAATGGGGAAAAGAAACTGAGGAACACAAGATGAAAATTAAATTCCGTGCTTTTACCATTCCTACTCTTAAATTATAGAAGATTTCCAAAAGTATGCAGATCAAGTTACAATTATAGTGGTATCTGTCAGTTTTCAAATCGGCTTAGCATAAAGAATGCCTATGACAAGTTTGTTTCAATATATTGAAATGGAACCACCTTTATTTTATAAACAGGCAGATAAGTCTTTAAAGCAGTGGAAAGAACTGGGATTTTAAACTACATCCTATCAAGACAATTTAAGTGACTTGCTTACTTAAAATAAATGTGCAAATGATGTTTTAATAATAGATACTTTGCATAGTATAACCATAGCTATGGCATGGCAAAATTTTTTACTGGTATGTCCAGCAATGACCATATGTCTGATACAAGCCCTCTTTACAAAATCGCTTTAAGACAAAAAAAAATGGGCATATAGATGTTGATAACTAGATAATATTCGGCACAAAAATTAAATGTCCTCTTATTTTAATTTTGATGTGACGGGTGTGATTGCCCATGCGCCTTAAATAGGATTCTTTTTCCTAACGTGTCTTTTTACCAATGTAGTGATATAGTTTATGGGTATAAAGACTATTCTACAAAGAAGCTCGTATGGGGGCTATCTGAAACTATGAACCGATTCCCACTATTTTTTAAAGGCTCCTTCTGCTAATTAGAGCCTACGTACAAAAACAAACAATTTAGCAATAAACAAAATTAATAAAAAAAGAAGAAGAAGAATAGTCAAAACCGATTAGGAAAATGCCGTGCGAACATGGTAATTCAAATAAGTAATACAAATTGAGAGCGAAGTAATCCAAAGCACCGTGCGAACATGGCATAAGAGCCTACGTACAAAAATATTAAACTAGAATTCAATCCCCCGTTATCATAACAAAAAAAAAAATCATTTAAATTAATTCATATTGTAAAATTCCTTTCATCACTAAAATAATTTACAGCTGATTTCAATAATACTACAAAAATACATGATGGTATGCAACACATGTAAGTTTCAGAACTTGCTTGGTGATTGGACAATTGTGCGAGTGTCAGAGCACAGAAGTTAGATATTTGTAATATTAATAGATTTCCGTACTGATTTTTTCCCTACAAACAAATTAAACATATCAATTAACATCACTATTTGTAAGTTTAAGCTTTTCTTGCTGTTGAGTTTTAATCAACAGAGTTAATTGAAACAATTAAACAATTTTTTGAAACTTTAAAATATTTTGAAGTTTGTGTGTATGTTTTCATAATTGCAAATATACACACACACATTAAAATTTTTTTTTTTAAATTAAGGAAAATTAATTGGACCAATTAAAAAAGTTGTTTGATACAGTATTACTTGATGTAATTGAACAATTTTGATGAACATTTTCTCTGTGAACATACCTGATAGACTTTTGAAATATTTTTTTTTTGTAACGCATAAATATATTTTAAACTTTTTAAGCAGTTTTTTAAAATATTTTTCGCATAAAAAGACATGCCCTGGCTGTTATTACATGAGTGTAAATGTATGTAAAAATAATTTGTATTGTACTGTTAACATCTTTTCTTTGTTTTTCATATGTTTGAAAGTTTTGTTTCAAGTCTCTCTGTCTGTTGTCGTTATACGAAATAATATTTTAATTACAAACATTTTTAACCTCAATCGAATTTAATTAAAAATGATATACTTAATTGTTTCAACACATTAAGACATACACATGCACGTACGTACCCAACAGACCAAAACATAGCTCAATGAAAATGAGTTGTAGAATAAGCTTATCATAAGAGATTTCCTACAATATGGCAACATAAATTATCGCAAATGACTTATTCTCCCAATAGTTTTATAAATGTTTTTAAGAATGATGTCCCGCTATTTGAATTTTGTTTTATAAGTTAAAGTTTTCAGTATTTGTGTTTTGGTCAAAGAGCGAAGAGTTTTAAAGAGATTTGCACAATTAAAAAAAAGATTTTAATTATATCCCCTGTATTTATAAACGATTATTAAATTTAACATCAAACAAAATTTGTTTTGTAAACCTTTATTAAATTTAAAATTTGTTTATAAATACAGGCGTAAATGTTTAAGTAAAAAACTTTTTGCAAATATGCCATATGAATTAAAACAGAGTGTTCGCAAAGCCTTTAATCTTATTGTAGATTATAATAGTATTTTTCTGTAAGCTTATTCTATAATTAGACTTTTAAGCTTGCATTATATTATAGACAAGTAATATTATCGCAACATTTATATTAATAAACAATTATTAATAAGCCTTTTATAATAGTAATCACACTTTTCTAAGCTTAAGGCTTATGTTAGTAAGCTTGCTACAAGTTCTTTCTACATCGTTTTGGTTTGTTGGGTACAATCTACACGCACATTAAAGCATGTCATTACAAGCACTTACAGACAGGTTTCCAAACATTTAAATGTTTTTTTTTAATTTTAATTTTATAAACTTGTTAAAATGATTTTATATTAAATGACTCTTAATTCTTCAATAAAAACTTATTACGAACAAACATTTTATTAACGTAATTAAAAGAATTTGGTAGTAGGTAAAGTGTGTTTGTTACAAAGTTGACGAGCTGTTAGGAACAAATTTAAATATTATTACGAAATTGGTTTTTAAAGAAGCAGTTAAAAATAAAACAAACTAAAAAATAACGAAAAAAATAAATTAAACTGATATATCATCAGTATTTGCGAACAAGTTTAAATAGTTTAAAAGATACAGTCACATAATTTTCCTACACTTTTTACCAGATGAAAAAATCGGCAAGAAGAAAAATTATGCTGTATTTAAAACTTTAAACATTTTAAGAAACGTTTTTTCATTTGTATTATCTGGTCAAAAAATTTTCAAGTTTAATTTTAGTTTATTATTTACAATACTTCTAGTGATAATACAATAATAATGCAATATTGATTGGTTTGAAGTTTAGATCTATATTAAATTATTTAGCAATTTAAACTAGCTTGAGCAACAGTTTCAATTCAAATTTTGTTATGATAGCATTATTTTTTACGCTTTTAGGCGTGCTAAACTGTTTTCCGGTAGTAGGGTTTATATGGGGCCTAAGGTATTTCACATTGTTATTTCCAGTCGAATAAAACAAATTTTTGCAAAATCTTATCTCATTCCGTGCCTTGTTCCACCATTTATGTTATTTTTTGTAACAAAATTATCATTTTTTTAGGTGGTGGTTCCACATTTTGATTTCAATCCCAATCTGCTTAGGATAACAACAAGCAATTTGACACCAAGTTTGTTAATTTCTTTAGAGTTGTTCGAAAGTGAGCGTGTATTCAACAGACGGACAGACATACGGACATGGCTAAATCGACATAGAATCACTCAAGGACCCATAATAGTTATGTATACTTTATGGGGTCTGAGATGAATAATAAAAAAGTTTCACACGGAATGACAGACTTAATATACCCTCTTCACAACTAATTGTGGTGGAGGGTATAAAAAGAAACCAACAATGAAATAAATAAATGGTAAAAGCATAAACTACAATTGAACACATACAAAAAATATAGAAAAATATTAAACAGAAGCACAAATAAGTAATTGCATTTAAGGCAGTTTTAAGAGAAATACTTTTTCTTATAAGCGTCAATCTTTGGTAATTATTATCAATTCATATGATGATATCCTTAAAAAAACCTGCAAAGTTTCTCTCTGTGCAAGTTGTTCTTTGGTCTATGTCTTTAATCAAAACTTTTGAATGTTCTGTTTCAGTTTTAGTGTTCTATTTCATGCTCTGATTAAGTTTTTTTTATTCCACCCTTGTTCTATTGCAATAACAATAAAAAGTGATTTCAATTAAAAAATTTGAGATATTAATTAAATTTGCTCCAGTAAACAAATGTTTAATATCAATTAAACGTTTTATTCACTTCATTAAACGTTTAATTCACTTGATTAAAAGTACTATGCACGTGAATAAACGTCTAATTCACTTGATTAAAGGTTTAATTCACTTGATTGCATGTTTAATTAAAACTTTTATTATTGTCATATTTAACCATAACATGTTTAAAGGCAACCATAATATGGTTGTGGTATCTTGGTAGAGGACTAATACAACCATAATATGGTTACAGGTGATAATAATATGGTTATATTAACCATAATATGTTTAAAAATTTATTTAAAAATATGATTTTTTTCTGCGTGTGGTTAAAAATAATGAACTACATATAAGATAAATTGTATGTCAAGGTAATAATATTAACACTATCAGAAACACCTGTATGGAAAGTAAATTTAACCACACATGTGTAAGGGTATTTTAAGCAGTAGGCGGCATTCATACTTGACAGCTTACAGAGTCAAAGAGTTATTTACAAAAAGGCAGCAATATGTTAATTAAAATTTTTTAATAAAAGTTAATGGGATGGAAATATATAAAGAAATACATATGAGGGTATAATTTTCTTTAATTTCATTATAATGACTAATTAGTCTAATAGCAAGTGTGTTAGTTCTCTTTTTGCCGGCCATTCATTTTTATGAATGATTTTAAAATATTCGTAATAAAACATACAGATTACGCACATAAACATAAAAACTATTATCATTTATCTGTTCTTCTTAAAAAACCCGGTAGGTATAAATTAATAAAATTCAATTTAAAGTTTTACAACATTTTTCAGACACCGGCTAACATTTTTAGCGAAATGTGAATTTTGGAATTCTATTTATTTGTTATTATAAAAATGAATAGCAATCGCTTGACTTGAGCAGGTTTTGTCACGTTTTTGCCGTCAGATATACAGGGTAATTTGTACTCATCTAGAAAACCTTAAAATATTTTAATTATAAATACTTGAGAAAACCTTTGCATGCATGTGTGTAATAGAAAAAACCACACAAAACTACAAAATTGTATAAAACCTCATGAATTTTCAACACTTTTTTCATATGAATTGAAATTTACACAATCACCAGTGTTAGAAAGGTATAAAAGAGTAAATAAGAAAACTAATAAAATGTATGTAAAATGAATTTTAATGAAAAAGAGTAAATACATATGAGTGCATATGTAAATAAGTAAATAGGTAAATAACTGAGTAAGTAAGTAGTTTTATTATAAATGAGATTGAAATTGGTTGTTCGTTTTTATAGAAAGAAGTATTTAAATAATTTGAATATATCAAATAGTGATTTTGTAGCTTTAAACATTTTAAAATGAAAATACTTTTTAATAAAAATAGATATTCAAATTTCATTTCAAATAAGAAAATAAACAAACATAGATATAAACACAGATTTAAAATTTAAATTAACTATGCACAATGGAGCAAAGCTTTCAATAAAATGGAAAACAAGAAATTCTGAAAGGTTGTAGTTTTGTTTACCGCCAAAGACTTTGATGTGCATTCCTAGAAGGTTTTAAAATTCAACATTAATCGGTTGATAAATGTTGAATATAACTTCTTATTACAATTGAAAATCTGTTAGACAGGATTTCTTTTGTGACTCTTTTCTCGGGGGATAAGGCATGACTCTGAATTTTGTATGGCCTTCACGTTTTTTACATTCAAAAGCAATTGTCAATGTCAGTTCCTTAAAACAAAAAAGTCATAAAGAAAATGCAGTCTTACGAACTTTTTATAAGGGATTACTAATAAGATTTTAAAACAAATACTATTATAAAGTAAGACTGTTACATTGGGCTATGCCGAATCTATTAAATGGTGCAATAACAACAAAAGTTATATAACTACCGTTCTCTAGGTATAAATAAATCTATTTTGTGCCAAGGCCACTACTCCTATCCCGCCTACATTTTGTCGGGTGTTGTGTACTGATAACCAAGGGACTTGAACCTTTTTTATAAACTATGCCTATTGCCGTTCTCCAGATATACATAAATCTTAAATGCCTTTTCCAATCCCGCCCATACTTTATCAGGTGATTAGTTTTAATAAAATAGATGCTTGTATCTAATTTGAAAACTTTTGCTCTTCTCGCCCTCCAGATCTAAAGAAAAAAACAACAACAATAACAAGAGCTTTTGTGGGTAAAATTAAAGGCAGTTGTGGTTTTTTGTTGATATCTCAGACTTTTATGGAACGATCTGGCTGAATTTCAATAGCAAACTATTCGGAACTACATGTGTAGATATGCTTACATCTAATTTGGAAACTTTGGCTTTTCATATAAATATATATAACAACCCCATCATATCTTATATGTCATGTATATCTTAAAAATATCAATTTTGGTTGATTTAAATTTTCTAGTTTTTGCCCACTGGTAAAAATTTGGCTATAATTATTAATGAAAATATGAAGAAAACATACATATGTGACCTTCTCCGAGAAAAGGGAACTAGTGTGTCAAAAAACGGGTTTGTACTTAAGAGTGGATTCTGGTACCTAAAAGGGTGTAGAATAAGATGACACACTTCATTTTCACACATTAGGTCCTTTTTTTCGGAGAAGGTCACATATACGTATAAATTAATCTTCAATCATTCGTTTTTTCCTTAGTGAATGTTTAATTTAATTTTGTTTATTCAACAATGTTAAAACTGAAAATGAAAGAACTAAAAAGCACCAAAATCACTCTGGACTCTGCATGTTAAATTTTATGTTTCTAGATTAAGTTTTAATAAAATTTGTATTGTGGTTATTTTGCTGAACTATTTATGGGTTTTAATCCAAATTTTGATATTTTAATTAGGCTAAAGTTTATCAAACTTAATTAACATTAAATTATTTTTTATGAAGAAGGAATTTTAAAACACGAAAATTAATAAAAATTCAAAAAGTACAGTTAATAACGACGATCCTAAAGATACCACTACAGATGCTCATTCAATCAGGACCTTGCATGTTTAGTTTTATGTTTCTTCACTGATAGAAAAGGCGTCATAACGCTGATGTATTTTGACATCAGTACTATGACAAGTTGCTTCATTTAAGACGCCATGACACTTTTCATCATTGTGTAAAAAATTTAAATTATGTCATCAATGGAATGACACATCTTCATCACAGAAATTTCGAATCAGCGTCAGTTTAATAAAACATGTCATCATGACGATAAATCCGTCATCGGAGTTATGACTCATTAGGCAAACTGTCATTGAATTGAGTCATTGGATTGACTTAAGTCAAAGTGTTATTTTCTAACCCGTTGCACATGTTTCCGCCCTTTGTTTATAGAAGATCTCTTAATTATAAGATATCAACAGCATGCCCGATAGGATCTTCGATTTTATTAGCACTTTCTGAGCAGGTACATTTGAGATAACTGCCCAACATTTTTGGCAATTTAAAATTATTTTCATACAAAAAATCAAAATTAAGCTGAACTTTCACTTAACTGCCCAAAATACTTAAAGTTTTAAAATATTTGTTTATAATACATCAAAGTTAGCTGCACATATGAAAAACATATAGTGGCCACTTTTTCATATAAATAACCAATTTTATAAAATTTTAATAAAAAATATAAATTGATAAATAAAAGCGTTTTTATTCTTCTTTTAAAAATTTTACGTTAGCTGCATTTTTTTCAGGTAACCACAAATGTATACCTGCACATTAAGACAGGCAAATGCATTTCAGATAACACATTTTTGATTTATTTGCACGAAAATCTTGCAAAGGAGATTGTGCAGCTAAATCAAAATTGCTATATAAATCGATTTTGTTAATAGATATATTTTCACAGTAATCACTATGGATTTTTTATAGGTCCCAATTTATGTATGAATTTATGTAACGATTTTTAAAAATTAATAATTTTTACATAGTTCTTTTTGTAAGTCGTTGGCATCGCTTTTTGTGTTTATTCTGGTAGCTAATGCCACATGTATCTTGATTTAAAATTTTAAAGGGGCTGTAGTATAACACTTATTGGACATTTTTATGAAAAATTTCATTATAAATTTTTTTATGTAAAATTTTACAGATTTTATTAAGTTTTTTTCTTCCCCTGTAAACAAAGAAAAAATCGAGTTAGTTCTTTTTTATATTTAGCCATCGATATGTACATGTTAAAGTAGACTCCACAGGTGTGTAAATCTTAATAAAATTTGCAAAAGGTGGCGCTTTAGTAATATTTTAATTCTAATCCAACCCATAGTGCAGGATATATTTCAAGATTTACATATGAATATAAAAATTTTTATTCATAATGAAATTCATGTTCTACCTTACAAAAAAAAAAAAAAACAAAGTAACTGAGTAGCAGCATTAGTAGTTGTGGTAATAACAGCAACGGAAGTTACTTAACATTTCTTTATACGTTCGCTATAAAAGTACATAAAGATAGAGAGAGTGAAATTGTGTGCGACTGAGAAAGCAAGATAAATTATTTTCTATTTAAAATGGTATTTTACCACTTTAAGTCTTAATTTAATTGCGCGCCTAAAAACGGCATGTGGCTTTTAAATATATTGCAGACATTCATGTGGCAAAAAAACACCCGCACACAAAATTAAACCACATACACTCGTTCGTTCATTTATTTATTCACTTGCTAACTCAATCCCTCCCTGCCACTCTAACCAACCTGTCATATTTATAAAGTCAATCACAAACAAAAACCTATAACGAAACATTTATTCACACTTACTCTCTCTTATTAACTGTTCTACTTGCGCTCTATGTTTTTTGTTTAATTTAAGAAATAAAAAAAGAGTTTGTGTGATGTAAGAGAGACAGAGAGAGAGTGTGTGTGTGTGCGTGTGCAATTTTTTGTAACAATTTAGCTTTTAATTACAGTTTTTACCTTTAGAAAAGTGTTTGAGCTAAATGCCATACTTTACGAGGATGTTTTGAAGTATAATTACATTATATATCGCATTTCTTCTACATGCAAAAAAAAAAACAAAAACAAGTAGAAGGCGCTTATTATTTCCATTACATCCCAGCCAGCATTTGGAAGATCTTTTGTTCTAACAATCAAATGAAATGAGATTACTACGAGTATTTTTAATGACAAATTCCTCAAATGAACTGAGTGTTCTCTGAGTATTTTTGATGACAATTTAATGAAGGTGCCAAAACAAAATGTGAGCAATCGCAAAAGATGTTGCTTTGGAATAATATTTTGTTAAGATCTACGATTAAGAAGTGATGTTGTTTTTGTTTATAATATTTTTAAATGTTTTTCAATTGCATTGATATAATTCAGATATTTAAAATGCGATTGTTTCCCGCTAGACGGTGGAAAACTGATCGTATTTTTGATTCAACGGAATATCTTCAGTTTGTCTAAAATCTTTGGATGAAGTTTTCTGATGATCTGGCCTAATAAACCAGTGAACTGCTCATAGAAATAGCTAATAATAATAAATATCAGTTTATCAGTGGTATAAAATGGGAATTTAGCACATTTAAACGAAACCTTGTTTATTAATTTTTTTAATCCCAAGAAAAACTTTGAGGAACAACTTTTTGTTTAGATTTAAAGAATGTGTGAAATGATGGCACGCTGATTGTTTTTGTTTATTAATATAAGTAAAGTGTCTTTCATTAAGCGCTTCCCATCTTAACATTTTAAGCAAACAAAGTATGTGTCAAATATCGTCAAAGTTCCTTATTCGTTTAAAATTCCTATCGATACCATTGTGTTTCAAAATATAGCATCGTGCGAATGTCCCCCTCGGCTTTGCTGGATGGTGGGTCGCTATGGTTTTTGGCTACTTCGCACTGCGACTTAAAGACCCACAATAAGTCTAAAAGAGTCTAGTCGAACGATTTCGGTGGCCAATTCACATCATCCCTATCTATGATTTTTTTTTTAACATTCAGAGGATTCAAAAAAGATCATTGAGTTCATTAAATGCCAACTGTGATACAATATTTTTACGTGTGTATGTATCTATGCAAGTTAATGTGTGTGTTAAGTAAAAGTGTTATGAAACCTAAATTACGAGTAGTTGTGTAAATTTTCTATAAAGTTTTGTCTATTGTATTTTTTTTCTCTCCTACAAAGTCAGAGCAGGAGTTTCTTTTGATAATGCCAGTAATGGGGTTACTTATTTTCGTTAGTATTTCCTTTTTTCATTTCAATGCTTATCCAAAAAAAATAGTTTAAATGGATGACTGGCTGTGTGAGAGAAAAAACTTTAAAGTATCATCCTTAAAACAACAAGAAATTAAAATAATTAGTTTGTTGAACATAATGAGTTGAGAGTGTGAAAGTTTTTTTTAATTACAATTTTGTTGGCATAATTAGTGGTAACAATTTTCTTTTTTTCTTTTATTGGATTTTGAAGATTGAAAATACAAATTAAATTTAAAGACCCAAATATTCAACAAAAAAAAAAAGAATCTTACAAAAATACTCATCCATTCAAAAGTAACAGATTTTTGATCCGAAAATATCCAAAATTTTCTACTGTGGCACTTGGACAATAATTGAATTTTCTTTATCGTTATTGATAACTCTTGATAATTACTTGGTATTATCTACGGCGCTTTTAAGTTAACGGCGAGTAGAATTGACTCTGTTTTAGTCGACAGGAATTTATGCGATGGTTAAAAAAAGTCTATCAGCCCAATTATGAATAAAATTTCCCCGGGAGTTTTTTTCACTTCTCCCATTTTTCCAATGTCGGTTCAACTGTAAAAATCTGAAAGGGGAAAAAATTCCCGGGGAATTTTTATTCATAATTGGGCTGTATATCTTTGGTTGAAAATTATAATATATTTATTAAGTATTTACGTTTAAAATAAAAAAGAAATTGAATAAGAACTTTTGGACATACATTTTATGCATAACTGATTATTAACTAAAAAAAATTAGTCAACTCAAAGTTTTCAAACGATACATTGTTACAATGCATAGAAAATCACGAAAACATTTTAATACTGCAACAGCTCCCAGTATAAACATGATGAAAAAATAGATTTCTTTAATTTCAGCTAGTCTTACAAAAAAAATGTTTATGAATTCTTTGTACAAAAAAAAACTTGACATTTTATTAATTTATTTGTAATTTAGAAAGCATTAATAAGTTTAAGTTTTGTTTTTGATTTTTTTCAGATTTGTATCCAGGTAACTCCCTGGTTGACTCCAATAAATCTTTAGTTTTCTTTAATACTCCATAAATCACCAAGCCATAATTCATTGCTTTAACCATGCAACCTTTTTACACCCTTCAACATAAGTGGCCAATGAGGGTATACTTAGTTTGCCATTCCATGTGTAACAACAAAAAGAATTTGTCTTAGAGTTCATAAAGTACACAAGCAGGTTGATTAAAATTATTGATGTGTGGTAGTGTAGACCAACCTCCAACAGAACGGGATATTGCCATTTCGTTTTAAAAGTATTAAGTATTACTCGATGAATGTATTTACGCGGGTTAATATAAAAGATTTTAATAAAATTGATGGTGATCGCTCTATAATTAACTATAAGAAGATTAATAAGATTTAGTTTAAATGTGCTAAATTCCCAAATATAAATACAAACATAAAAACTTTTCCAAAAATTAAGCTTCTAGCAATACATTTTCAGAAACTTTTATTTAATAATTGTGATCTTGATTTACTCGAGCCTCTGCACTATGACCTAATAGATGGATGGTGTGTTAACATTTAGCACTTACCAAATTCCACTCTGAGCCGGAGCTATCTAGCATCCACTGCTATAGTTAATACAAACAGCTTCCGGTTCAAATCAACAGCACCTAGGGATCGCTACACGAACCGAACTTTCCCACGGGTGTAAAAAATCTGCCCTCCAAGTGGACATTACCCTACTTCTGAAAGAGGAACAATATAATCTTCCTAGTGAAAGCGTTGTAGCGGAGACCTCAATTAATAGTTGGACCGGTGTGCTACTCACCGTGGGCTTATGACTCGCAAAGCACCTCAATTCAGTACTGAGGTACAACTGCCAACTTCTTGAAGTCTTTTGGATTCTAAAGAGCACTGTAATTTGGATGTTTGGTGCATCGCAAAGTGCATACGCCTGTTTTTAAAATATATGATGAACGTAGTATACCAGCACATTCAAGCGCTTAAATTAATTAGTCAATCAGTAATACCCCAGAGGATGAAATATCCGTTAAGATCATCCATACAGGATTATATGGAATAATGCTATACCCTCTTTAATGAAATTTGTTGGTGAGTATATCTTAAGGGAACGTGTTTACAAAAGCACTGTTTCCAATCTAGTCTTGTGCCATATAGCACTTTTGTCGCCATATGAGTCCCCTTTTCCCGTACTCCACTTCCATGAGTGCCCCGGTAGACTAGCTAGTAGCGAGCTAGTCTATCAGCCCCGGGGTTGTGGGTTCGATTCCCGCCAGAGACTCTGGTTTCTTTCCTGCAGACAAGCGTACAGCTTCGCGGGGATTAGCTTAGAGAATTAATAAAAAAAAAAAAAAAAAAAAAAAAAAATTATTTAAACCAGTTCTATTTGTGATTTAAAAAAAAAAAAAAAAAAAAAAAACGATCTTCTCTGGTGTGCAATATTACGTGGGGCCTATCCATGTCCATTTACAACGCCGAATATCATGAGCAATTGTTACTCGTTATTCTCTACGGCGATTTTAAGGCAACGATTATCCATACTTTGCCCAAAGTTGAAAAGAAGCTTCGTTCACGGCTTATTTCGTTCGGGACACCTTCATCTGGACCGCCGTCTTCGTTTATTCTGAGTTCTTCTAGTGTACCGTTCAGAAAGAAGAGGTCTGTTTTGTATACGTTGATCTTAAGACTGACTCACACGCCATGTTATTGGAGTCTTTGCAGCTTCTGAGGAATGTCGTCCAGCGTATGTGACAGAAAACATATATTATCGGCATAGTCAATGTCATGCAGTCACTGATTAAAACGCTATTTGTTTTCCGCTTGTAGCCTCTGTACTGGTCTCTTTAAGAACTGTTGAGAACTAGGAGAAAGAGTACAGCTAATAAAGTTTAGCATTGTTTTACGTCTGTGTTTATCTTAAAGGTTTTACATTTTTGGACTTTGAAACATGCTTTGCATGAAGAGTTTGAGAGAAATGATGTGATCAGGAATCATGATATTTTCCAGAGCGAATCATATTGCCTTTCTTTTAATGGTATCGGAAGCTCTTGCAAGATCTACAAAAACTAGAAAGAGCGGAGTGTTGTACTCTGCGGATTGCTCGTGTAAAATTCATAGTGTGTTTATTTGGTCTACGCATGATCGGTTCGGCCCCAATCCACTTTGCTGAATACGAAGAGAGAGATTTTTCAATGGCTGGTGAGATGCAGTCTAAGATAGTTCTAGTGATAATCTTTTATATGGTTGACATAAAAAAGTAGCTTTTGGTAAAGGGTATTTAAGATTCGTTATAGCTGAATAAAGCATTCGTACTAGTTTTCTGTTACTTTTTACTTCAAATAATATTAACAATATTTAATAAGTTTCAAAAAATATCAGAAATTATGGACATTTTGTATACATTCTTTTTTTTTTGAAGCACTATAAATCAATTATTTATAAAAAAAAATAAGCAACATAATTGTAACATTAAGCAACATTCTTATTTCGTAATCAGCTTTTCGCTTTTGTTTCTGAGTTTTAGTACGCCTTTTTGTTTTTTATTTTTTGCTCTGATTCTTTTCATACGGAATTTTCCAGGAAATCTGTTTGGTGTGGGGGTGGGTATGAGAAGAATTTTATTATTAATGTCTTTTTATTTAATGTAAGTTTTTATTGCCTTTTTTTAATACTGCATCAACAACAAGAACTCTCGTAAAAAAATTATAATTTGTGATGTTTTAATAAAAAAAAACATTTTAGCACATTTAAACAAGATATTTATGATGACAAAAATTTTAAGCAAAAGAAAATACAAACTTATATGAAACGAAAAATAATACAAAACCACTACTTAAATAAATAATTGCAGACACTTGCACATTAAAACCCTGCAAATCATAGGACTAGTCCAAACACGCGTGTAAAGTGTAGCCCACAAGGGACTAGGACTAGTCCAAAAGTGGCCCAAACGTATAAAAAACATGGTCTATTTAACATTACGATGTCCTTAGGCAGGACCATAAAACCCAGCTTTATACTACAAAGGGGTAGTTTTAACTTCGTTTAGAAACGAAAACATGTCGTTAAAAAACGAAGACATGTCGTCTCACTACAAACCCTTTTTAACAATGACATGGTTTATGCTCGGACCAGTCCATGGAGTTGTCCATTTAATCAAAATGGATCAGGTGGTCCAATAATATTTGCAGGGAATACATACTCTCATAAACACTAACATACACACAACATACACAATCCCATAGACTTGAACAGAAACAATTATTTATTGGTAGCAGGACTTTTTCTTGTACTAAAAACTGTTAAAATATATACAAACATTGCCATTAACACTTTAACAAAGTGCCTCTCTCTCTCTCTCTCTCTCTACCACTCGCTATTAACTAAAAAGCGTTAAAGCAACACTTGATTGTAGATTTTCACTCGAGCAGCAAAATTGTCATAGTGTTAGTTTTTGCGTGTGTTTTTCTTATTTATGTGTTTCGGCAAGAGTAAGAAAGTAAATGTATGTGATTGTTTTATAAACCATTGTATTGTCGCATGCAAACGAGCTTTTAATTTACTGCTTAATTCGAAACCATAAAGACATAAGTGGAAATATACAAAACAAAAAAAAAAAAAAGCAACAGCGGCAAAACAAAACAAAAATAATTAATAAATTTCTTTCCTTTAAACAATTTAAGTAGTTGCAAAAGACACCAAAACAATATGCTACTTGCATACAATACAATTTACTACACACACTTACATTTCAGTTCTCACGCACACATTTAATTTGCACACATACTTCTATAGAAAAAAATATTTTTTGTTGTGTACTAAATACTTCTACTTTATTGAGGAACAATATATTCAAGAGTAAGCAGTATAAAATACAATTATTTCAATACATATTTATTAGGGAGGCAACCAAAAGATGAGATAAAGATAAGCCTTTGCAGAAGGCCGAGGAATGTCGTGGCGGTTAGGTAGAGCAATACTGCCCCGGTAGGCTAGCTGGCACTGAGCTAGTCTATCAGCGCCGGGATTGCGGGCTTGATTCGCACCATAGACTATGGTTTCTTACCTGCAGACAAGCGTAGAGCTTCGCGGGATAAGCTTAGGGATTAAAAAAAAAAGATTATGTTGACTACATGTGTGTGATGTCTCACAACTATACGGACTTTTTGATGGAAACAAAATAGACACAGCTGTAGAACCCGCAGTCAGGGCAGGATTAAAGGATTAAGAATATTCCAGTAAAAACTTCGCCTACCAAATAATGCGTTGATAAATCAGAAAAACAGAAAAGCCCTACTTACAATTCTACTGAAAGAACCAATGAATTTTACAAGGGATGTCCCAAAATAAAGGCATTCAAAAGTAAGTTATTATTTTTTTACCTACATACATCCAGCAAAAAATAGCTGTAAAAGAAAGCTACTTATTAATGAGTGAAAGAAGCTGTTAATTTTGAAAAAGTAAGCGAAGTTTTTGCTGGGATATTCAGGAAGAACGAAAGCACTGATAATAAATAGGACCTTTATAATCGACAACAATGCCACAGGGGAAGTGTACAAGCTTCGCTATCCAGATATCATCATACAAATTTCAGGTGGCTCCTCAATGGATATTTCAAACTGAATAACGTCTACAAAGCAAGCAGCTGGACAGTTGACGAACGCTTGGAAATAAACGTCTGATGAATGAGGATCTTTAATTCAAACGTCACATCAGTACTATTAAATGAGTTTTAGAGCTGAGGATAAAATTAGAAGACATCAATGAAACTGGTTTGGGCATACGTTATAAAAGCCCAATTAAGACATAGATCGAACAACAATAAATTGGAATTGCCCATAATTATGTATGTACTTTTTTATTGTGACCATTTTTAATAGTTTCCTATTTTTATGATATTTTAAGAGCAACATGCTGTGGTAGTATACTAGTGTCCGCCTTACTTTTTGCCGTAACTCCCGCTAGAAATTATCTTCCCATCAAAAAACTATGTTTAGAGAAAAAATTAGGCTGTTTACGTATTAGGAAGGGGTGGCTTAGCTGCCCATAAGTTAAAAGGTGCATTTTCAAGGGGCAAAAGTACATTTTTTTTCTGTTTTTGTAATTTGTAGTTGCCATTAAATACTATCCTTTGCAATTAAATGTAAAATAATCGAAATGCGTACGAAATTATCGTTCTAATGAGATTTAAAAGACAACATTTGGGTAAAAAATTTAAAAGTTATTAAATATTCCCCAGGCCATTAACGTGCCTCAGGCCACTTGAACAAGAAATGTTGGAATCAAATTAAAATATTTTGAGAAGAGCTAATTTTTACTTAAAATAAACCGGTATTTACCTGTGTATGAGTATTTTTCTATGTACGATACCGTTATTCTATTTGCAGGTATTACCCATTTTCTCCATTTTTAAATTTATAAAAATTTTGTTAAACAAATTTTAGAATTTTTTTAAAATTACATTGGGATTTGTTGAGGATACAACAGGGAATAAAATTATGAAAAAATTATTTTAATACCTCCCATAGTTTTTCCGTACCTGCGATTTAAATTTTGCAATTTTCGCGAATAATTAATTTTTTGGCCATATTAGGCTAATTACTTTACTGTTATGAATTTAAGGTTACACGTATTCCGAATATTATAGTCCAGATAATTCTATATATACTCTTAAGTTTTACTTAAATCGGAAAACATAAACCCTAAAATCATGAAGGTCAAAATTTGACGTATTTGGAATGTATAAGGGTAATATTGTATATATTTTTGTGCCAACTAAAATGAAACTGGATAAAAATTTACACTTAAATCATACGAAGACAAACATGGAGATTAACCCTTAAATGAATTTAGGGTAGAAATTACTCCAAACAATTTAAGCTTTGAAAAATCTGTTTTAGTTTTAAGAATGACAACAGGGAATAATTTTTTAGAAATGTTAGAGAATAATAAGAGTACGAGCAACGTTAAGAATTCATTTTAAATCAGATACAGATAAGGTAACACAAAACTAAAAACACTAACCCCTTTATTCAAAAAATAAAACAGGTTTATAGAAAAATCGTTCATAAACCTGTCTTATTTTTTAAGAAGAAAAAGGGCGTAAATAAATACAAATATGAACGAAAGTTAAATTTTAATACATGTAAAATTTTTTTTGTCATGTCTATCGCTGGGAAAAGGGTTAATATCCAATTGGTAAATACCTATTAAATAGGGAAAATTGCCAGGTATTTACCCAAAGGGTGGGTGTAAACATTTTGTACAAATTTTGATAAAAACTAATTGTTTAATTTGATTTTTGGATGGTAGGGCCAGCCTGAGAGTAAAATTACAATGAGAGCGTTTGCAAAGTTTGTTGCAGTTACTACAACAACATCACACTAGAAGTTAAAAAACGAATTGCTTGATGTGTGTAGAAACAACAAAAACTACAGAACAAGAAGAAAGCACATTATTTGCATGTTTCAAAAGCAAAACTGAGAACAGTTGCTTCTCAGTAAGTTTTGGGAATGATGATGATCATAATAAAATTCTCCTTCTAGTTTCACTTTTGGTTTATTTAAAGTACGAATTCAGGAGTCAATCAACTTTCTTATTCTTTAATCAAGCGCATTCTGAGATTGATTCAATCTTAGTTTTCCTAAAATCAATCTCAATTTCAGATTATTTCAAGTACGAATTCTGGATTAAATATGGATAAGTTAAGTTTTTCGCGATTTTAGATCCGTACTTGAATCAATCTTTCCGTACTTTATTAAAGAAAATCAGTATTCACCGTACTATTAATACCGCTTCAGATTGATTTGAGTACGGGTGGATTGATTTTTCTTTTAAATGCCGGTATTTACCCAGACATCAGGTAAATACCCCGCTGAATGGTATCTACAGTCATATCTCCTCCATTGCAGTGAACGGATACAGGTAACTTGTGTGTGGTTTCAAGGCCAATTATATTTCTGGATACCCAATAAAATATGGAGCTTCCAACGGAGCAGGTTTTTAAGGGAGAAACATAAAAGTTTCGTATTCCATTGCACTTACGGAGGGCATGAATTTTATATGGCAAGTTCCTACTTTGAAGCAATACATTTTTGACACATATAAAAATTGTTGGATGCTACGATCAGCTTTACACGCTGAATGTTTTGATACAGTTATTTTTTAGTATTGTCGCTTACAAACCTGCTTCGTGGTAAAAGGGAATGCAGTGGCACTTGAAATTTTTTTAAGTTGTTGAGAGTTCTATCACTTACTTTACTGCATTTCAGTATGTCTTATTGCGTAGTGCATAATTGTGCGCTTATTTTTTAAATGCACCATTAGTGCTTTGCAAAATGATAAAATTTTTTATTGAGTGGCAACATTTTGTGTTAGTTCAGGCGGGGAAAAAGATGATACATATAAGTCCATTTAAATAAAATTCCTTTAAATACGCAGAAACGACTTCTTCTTAAAAAATCTGCGCAGTCTGATGACCAAATTGGCTATTGGGCTAATGGTTGCCTTTTTCACTAGATGAAGGCAACTTATAAGCGAGTCCTTCTAATATGCATATAAACATACCACAAACTAATACATTTACTTTTTCATGTGGTTTTATATGCTTTGTATGTGTAACTGATTACAGGAAAATTAATTTAAATGCCAAATCGTTTGCTTTAATAATCACATAGAGTGTAAATAGGACCAATACTTCGATTGAATGCTCAATATTGATATTATAAGACTCTGCAGTCTAAAAAAGATTAAATGCAGGTGTATCCGATTATTCTAAATAGAATTTTTGTTCGGAAAAAGGTTTTTTTTGTATGATTTTTTGGTTGTTGTAAGGCAGTTTTTATCGTTTCGTACTCTGTAAAGCGGAATTTCAAAATTTTAAGATTTGGTTTTTTATATTATAAATATAAACATTTTTGAAGCGTGCTAATTAGAGGTGATAATAGTTTTATTTTTCCCAAAAGTTTTTTTTAAGGTACATTTCAGTTAACATTTAAGTTGAAAATCCTGTTTAAAAAATATACGCCTTTCTTACGTTAGAGAATAAGTTTTACAACAAAATAATCTCTAAGCGGTTAAAGATTCTTCAATACTTCAAATCGGATAATATTTTTTTTTGTAAAAGATAACAGTTGGTCCCATTTAGCACTTATCCTCTTGAATTATTGTCGACTTAAGCGCTCCTTGTCTGTGTACATCTTTTATTTATTTAACTAAATGCTGCTTAAGAATTTTCCTTCTACACAATAAAATCCTTTATTATTATTTTCTTCGCGGGATATTAAAAGCTGTTTGGTGTTGGCTGGTATTGTAGGATTT
The DNA here is from genome assembly GCA_949318255.1 of Pollenia labialis. Lineage (NCBI taxonomy): Eukaryota > Metazoa > Arthropoda > Insecta > Diptera > Polleniidae > Pollenia > Pollenia labialis. Next base: position 6,357,330 of record OX439139.1, on the reverse strand, counting down.
GTGCTGCTGTTATTAATTAATTTTCTTTTTGCTGTGTATAATTAAAAAAGTAAAATTGTGTCTCATATTTTTAAACGGATATAAATACAGACACATGAACTTCCACACATAAAGAATGCTAAAGAAAAGGATATAGACAACAAGGATAAACTTACACATATTCAAACACACTCAGGCACACAAATACTTTAAGTCGTTTCAGTTTTAAAAAAGACAGTGTTAATTAAAATCTTCATTTTCTTTTTTGCATTTAATTGTTGTCATCTTTAAGTTTAAGTATTTAAAGGATTGTTAAATTGTCTTGTTTCGTATGTTTGCGTCAAGAATATACAAAAATATAATGTAGACATTTGTAGAATACTCTGCTGCACAGACATACTTTCTAAAATTTTGATGCTGTCTTTTCCTTGAATAAAATATGTATCACAGTTAAAATAGAATAATTTTTTTATGTCTCTTACCGGAACCAAAACAATGGAGAAAAAGTTATAAGAAGTAATGAAAAAAATTAAGCATTCAAAAAAAATTATCAGGGATGGAAAATCAAAAACTAAGAGTTACTTTTTCGAAAAAATAAAAATAAAAAGTTATAGAGTACCAATTTAAATTTAGCCATATCTTGCACATATGCAATTCCCCTGTAATTTTCAATAAGAGACTTATAGCCCGACTTAAACAAAAGAACAATATACGACTCTTTCCACAATTAAGGCAGATAAGCATATTTATTAGATACGTTGAATAAAACTGTTCGTGGGATTGCTAAGGAATCCGCACACTTTATCAACACACAGCTAGGAATTTTATCCGGGCCATAACTGTAAGAGAACTTCAGTTTTTTTTTTTGATTATTTGTAATCGTATACACGTCAAGAAGTAATAAAGATATTGCATTGTTTATCACAAGATTGAATTGGCAGGATTTGCAAAGTGGGTCTGGCACCTGCACTACCAAGATATAAATGATTTGCGTATATCAGGAGAACGGCAAGAGCAAAGAGTTGGATGTTGGTTATCAATACACAGCATCCAACAAAATCAGAACGGAAGCGGACAAGAGTGCGTGGCAGAAAATTGATTTATTTATATCTAAAGGACGGTGTTTATGTTATTTTTTATTATTATCGCATAATGGAGAAGGGTAAAAAAGATTCGGCATAGCACAAGTACTTGTGTAATTTTAGATCAGCTCCCACATCCATAATAAACAGGAAGTAAGACGTTTTTTTTTTAAGGAACAGGGTTCATTGATCGATCGTCCTGGAAAGAATTGTCATCTAAATATTTGTGTTGCAAATGTTCCATCTTCCTCAAGTAGGCGTCATTCCAGCCAATTGGGCATTTTCAGAACATCATTGTCAAGAGTTTTAATGATGGATCTCAAGACACATCCAAATACAAAATTTGAATTGTAAAAGCACTGATACCGCATGATCACACAAAAACCATTATTAAGTGTTATTTGGGCCACCCTGTGAAACGAAAACGAGGTATTGTAGAGACCGACTTAAATTTTATTTGAAAAAAAAACTGGTGTTCAACTTTTTGAGAGATGAATAATTTTTCTTTTAAACAAAAATTAAATATTAATTTAAATTTTGAATTAATTCAATTCAGAAAAAAGTCAGAAAAAAATAAATGTAATACCCAAGGCGAATTTAAACCAGGTGACCTTATCTTGCTACGTAAGCAACAGCTGATTACAAACCTTTTGTCAAAATAATATACCGTTCATGTGGTTCTGTGGAATATTTACTAAATTTTATCATTTTCAGTTTAAATTATAAAATTTAAAATTTTTAAAATTTTTACATTTTAAACAAACAATTTAAAATTAAAAATTTGTTTAAATTATTTACTACAGTGTAGTATTGTTTTTGGCACAACGTTAAAATACTTTACAGTGTTGTAAACGTTTTGAAGATATGAATTCGCCTGGGTAATACCTGGGATCAGACTGTACTATTAAAGTGGCCTCACAAGCGCAGCTGTTTGCAGTGATTTTCTTCGTGCTGTGACGTTTAGTGTATTTTTTTGTTTGTTTACATATTTTAATTCGGCATTTTGACATTTTCCGTCTCAATTCAAGCAACAAAATGGCTGTTTTCTATTGTTGCATTGTTGTAGTACTGAGGTCACTTTATTAATACATTTTGAACTGGGATCTGTTTAGACAGAGCCCAAATGAAAACGCTCGGCTTTTCTTTTGTTTCAAAATCTTTAATAGATGTGCAATTGCATCCAAGACTTATTAAAAACAATATCGTGTTCGATATACAGAGAATTAACTAAAGGAGACATTCGAAAATTATGAATACAAATTCCCCAGGAGTTTTTTTCTCAATTTTGCAATTGAATTTACATAGGAAAAATGGGAGAAGGGAGAAAACTCCCGGGGAATTTTTATTCATAATTAGACTGAATAATTTAGTGTTTCGTTATGTTAAATATTTTGTCATGTTTCTGCTTTTGGACAGAATTTTTTTGCTGAAAAATTTTTTTTAATTTAATTTTTAATTTTTGAAAATTAAGTTACAAAATAAACTCAAGGTGCCTTTCTTAATTCAAGATAAAAAATACAAGTCTAATAGAAAAATTTGCTTTTAAAAAAGTATTATTTATGTCATGTGGTATTCTTTGTGCTGTGGTATTTTTTTTTTTTATTTTAAAAAGTGCTAAAAAATTTACAATAGTACTAAATTCCCCATACCTGAGGTAAACTTCAACAGCCATTGTCTTAAAAAAGTAATAAAATTCTTTCAATTGAAATGATAGCAAGACGGCGTTTTCATTTTCTATTGTCGAAATATTTTATGTTAACATCAGAAGTTGTGTGTATTTAAGTTTATGGGTTAGTTAAAATGCTGCGATATTGTGTATTTGCGCGTAATTAAAATGCGTAAATGCATCAGTATTTTATTTTGATTTTTTTCGTAAGGTGCTTTGAAGGAATTAAATAGTGGTAGAGAAAATAGAACACAGAGCATAAACGGTTAGACGGACGGACATAGCTAAAATTACTCAGCCGTGTCGATCGCTTTACTTAAAGGGCCATTATTTTAAGGTGTCACAATGATCGGCAAAACACATAATACTCTCTTAAATATTGTGGTGAGAATATAAAATACCATCTAGGGTCTAATAAAGTACACATATTCTGAACCGTCGATGAGTATGAAGGACTTAACATAAAATAACTGTTCTCTTAATTAGTTTGAGTAAAATAAAGCTAAGGATTTGGACCGACCCCCTAAACCATGATTTATTTAAGAAATTAAACTTTCTTCAGGTAGATGTTGGTTATTTAGCAAGAGTTTTGTTTTTCTTTAACAAAATCTCCAAGGCCAAACCTTTGTCGTGCAGCAAATAAAAAAAACCCGATTAAAATAATTCTTATGGCGTTTTGCAATTTTTTTCGAAACATTAGATACGTTAGTCCTTATTTGGCCAACCCCTGTAAGTAAAAACCAGCGTGTAATGGGATTAATTAAAATTCGTTAATAACAATACAAGTATCTTGTAAAATTACTTGAGAAAACTCGTTTATTTTCAGGTTTTGTAAATTGTTCTAAACATTACAACATTTTTAAAGGCCTTAAAGTTTTTATTTTTTATTTTTCTTTACTACTTTCCACTGTGCTTCAAGTTAAGAGTCAACTTTTACTATTGCTAGTACAGAGGCATTTTCCGTCTAAAGTTCCATGGGGACTGTCAAAAATTAAAAGTTGTTAGTGTGCAAAGCAAAGCAGCAATAACAAATTGGCATAAAGTTAAAAAATATACATAAAAATTCAAGTCGTTATGCGATCATCCCCCTGCAAGTTGTTATTTAGAAGAGTTTTAAAAAAATGGAAGTGAATAGGCGTCACTTATTTTTTCCCTTTGGATGACAGAAAGAAGATAATAAATTTTTTACTATAATCTTTTGATCTTAGAAATCTTGCCTCCTTCGTCACTTCCAGACGGCATTTAGCAACAAACGCTAATTTTATTAAAACAATGCAAAGAAAAAACATTAAAAAGAGCGCTGCTCGGGATTTTCTAAATAATAAATAAAATAACCTGACCCCAGAGCGATCTACCGGGTCAAAATTCTATCAGGAAAACTGATTAAATATATTTTGTGAATTTCAGCCAAAGCGTACCATAATTAGGACAAAATTTAAATAGTACAACAACAGCTTCACCTATCGGGATTCACATAAAGAGAAACCTGGCTCCCGACTAAAATAATTTATTGTCCAAGTTTGGTGTTAATGGCTCCAGCGGTTCTTGAGGTTTAGGAGCACATGCACGGCACAAACATTTTTATGTATTGATGAGGTGCTTAAGTTTGGATTACACACATCTTCATGCAGCGGATGTCTATCCATTTGAGCATTTCTTTATCGAAATCTTTCGAAGTGCTTGACTGCTTGTGTTCTTCATTTTTGGGATAACTGCTTTGTTTTCATGAATACTTGATTAAGTGGTGGGGAGAAGCCCATATTGCTTAGCTTCCTATTTTTGCTACGCCTTCTCCAACTTGATTAAATATAAATAACACGTTTTCCAAGATAAATGATAGTTCTGGGCGACATTTTAGTTCACTGAACACCGGCTAACTTTCGAAAGAAATATGCGGGATTGGAGTAGTGGGCGTAGCACTTTTCAAACAAAGTCATTGAACATTTCTGTTTATCTGGAGACCGTCAAGAAACAAAGATTTCAAATACGGTTCTGACATCTTGGTTATTAAAAGACAACATCCGACAAAATATGAGCGGGATTAGGGAAGTGGGCATGGCACCTAAAAGATTTTTTTCATCTGGAGAATCGTAGCAGTAAAAGTTTCCAGATTTAGTACAAATAGCTTTGATGTGAATGCATAATATCTGGAATTTTTTTTTTATATCAGAAGAACGAAAGTAGAAAAATGGTCCAAATTTGGTACACATAGTTGGGTTGCTCTGCTTAATAATGTGTGTAAGTGAGTAATTGGTCTAAGACGCTGTATAACGTTAGGCAAAGGATATTAAAAATTTGCCAATGTTGTTTTAATTACTAAATCCCAATAAAAAATTGTATCATTTTACGAAACCCAATTTTTTATTGGGATATTCTGTAGGACATTAATTTAACGGGCCTAATATTCAAAAAGCAAATTTTGGTTTTTTAAAAAGTTGCTAAATATATTTTCACCGAAGCTGCAGAGTGGAATGAGTACAAGATCGTTAACCACTTAAAATTAAAACGGCCTGAATATGCTCCTACTAAAAGGCCTTAAAAGAGAAAACGCAGCAATTTTTCCCGTTTCAATGCTCATACGCACTAAATAACATTTTTATTTTATGACACATGCGTTTATTGTTCCGCTTACGGCGGCGTCTATTCGGTTGTTGGTTTTTGATTGTCTGACTGTGAAAATGTATTAGATACTGACTGCGTTTGCATAAGTGCGAGTGTGCTTTGCATACGTATAAGTAATTTTGTTTTTGGCATAATAAAATTGCCATCAAGGGACGGGAATCTAGTGTTGCTTAGCTGTATGAATATTCTACTGTTATGGGTTTCTGTGAATGACAAATCTTGTTTCAACTTCAACATTTTCTTTGGTTGGCTTAAAAATGATTGTTGTTCAAAATTTTTCATTATGTTTTCAGTTAATTATATGGTAAAACGATTAAAAATGATATAAAACGAAATTAAATTAGTGGGAAATGAATATTTTTGTGTGGTTGTGGGAATTGAAGTGTTTGTACACAAATGAGTGAAAGTGTGTGTTTATGAGTAGATTTATGTATTTTTCATTAAAATTTGAAGAGCTAATTTTACAACAGGGTTTTTTAAAGAAAGTGTAATTAAAAACTTAATTGTTGTTAAAATATTATTTTTAGCATAAATATCTTAACAAGGAGAAAAGGAGACTCAAATGATTTTAGTAGCATAAAATTATCATAAAGGATTTTGGTTTTTTTTTTTTAATTTTCATTTAAACAAAAGTTACCCCTTTCTATCACAACCTTTTGTTTTGTTTCTAAATACTAAAAATGTCTTTAAGAAAATAGTTAAATAAATATAATTAAGCTACTGCTAAGGGATCGTTTTAAGACATGTAATCATAAAATTTATAGCCCAAATTTCGTACAGTATAAAGTTACATGAAATACGAAAGAAACTTTTGTGTGTGTTTAATTAAACGTTTAAAATATCAAAACTTAAAACATTAAATAATCTTTTTGCAGGAAGAATTTAATGTCTTTTAAATTAACATTTTATTACAGAAGATAGTACAAAGATATTTTGTATTCAAATTTCATGTAGCTAAAGAAATTTTTAATTAATTTTTAACCAGAAAAAATTATATTTTCCTACAGATTTAGATCTAATTAGACAGCTCTAAATCTGGTATCTTTGTTTTTTGATTTTTTTTTTGCTTTTCACTATTTCTGGCTTGAAGATAAACAAATACGAACTTGTCGTTATACAGGGTGGCTAGGAATGAGCTCTATAGTTAAAGTGGTTCATAACTTTTTTATTTGTGCGTTTATTATTACTTTTTTGAAATACAGTTCGGGTTTGAAAAATGATATGAATGATTATGAACATTTTCTCATATTTAAACGATTCGAAGTGGCCAAAAGTTACTATGTGGTTTAAAAGTTTAATAACTTTTTCGTTTATTAATTTTTTTTAATTTTCAAAATATATTATATAAAATGGATTTTTTTTTAAATAATTATGACAAATATTGTCTCTTAAATGACCACAGTTTTCAGCTTCGCACTGATGGTCTCGTTTTAAAGTATTTGCCATAACATCTTTCAAACTTTGTGGCTGTAGCGTTCGAATTTCTGCAACAATGTTTGCCTTGAGTTCAAGGATTGTCTCTGGCTTGTTCACATACACTCGCTCCTTCAAATAACCCCAAAGAAAATAGTCGGGTTGTGTCAAATCTGGCGATCGCGGTGGCCAAATAATTTCCAAATTTCTGGAAATTATTCGCTCTCCAAAAATTTAAAATTCTATTATTCTGGTTCTCTGTTCAGTTGTGCATTTCTCCATTATTTATTCTCTAAAATTTATAAACGAAAAATTAATTTAAGCCCCGTGGTAAGTTTTGGCCCACCCTAATTATTTTACTTTCGCAAGCAATGTTGGGAATGCTTCGCAATTTGGACTGATGCGTGTATTTAACATTCTAAATTACTAAAATTATTTAGTGATTTTAAGCAGATTCAAACTTTCGGTTTTTTTCGTTTACAAGTTTTAAAAGTTCTCCCGATGTGATGTTGTAACCCCATTCCATTGCAATTGTTGGCCATGTCAAGCTAAAGGCATTACTTACAATGTACTTTTTTGGGTACGCGTTGAAAAATACGTCAGTTTAACAAATGTTTGTCTAAGTGATAGACAGGTGGATTTATATAAAAAATTTAATTGCGCGTAGAAACGCGAAACGAATTGATCAAGAAAAACTGAGAGATACGTATTTTATATTAAAGCTATATTTTCAGAATCTGGTCAATTTGATAGTGAGTGAGGCCAGAGGTTGAAATATGTCGTACAGTGTAATAACAAAAGAGTTCTGCAAGTATAAAATAACCATCATTAAGCTTATGTGAAACCAGATGGCCAGACTATGGCGAACATCCTTCAACCTTCGATAGCGTTACATTGTTATATTCGGGTACACCTGCGGGACGATCAAGATCTAGTGGTGTTGGTGTTAATTTTTCCAAAAGCGATAGAGAAGCTCTAGTTATCTGTGTGCAGATCGCATCATATTAGCTAGTTTTCGTTGTGCAATGCTACGCTCCGACGGAGCACGCTGAAGAATCGGATAAGTGTGAGTTCTACAGTCAGCTGACACATGTACAGGACTCTATTCACTGGGGAGACATGACTATATTAATGGGTGTCTTAAATTATCAGGTTACGAATGACAGCAAGCAATAAGTATTCCTAACGCCACATGGATACCTCTTGATTGTGCAACCCAAAACTAGATCGATCATGTTGCCATCAGCTACAAATGGAGAGGCTTCCTCCTGGGTGTATGTATAAAAAAAGGTGCTGCCGTATGGGTGCGAAACAGCCAACACATCTGCAAGAGCCATTGGCAGAATACAGGCATTTGCCACATATGTATATCTTAGAGAATATTGTGAATCGATTAGCCAAACTTAATCTCGAACCAATCTCTGTGCGAAAGGTGCAGTCAAAAGCCGATGAATAACCAAATCAAAAGAAGGAAGTGGCGGTGGATAGATCACACATTAAGGAGGCCTGAAGGCCTTGAATAAAAGACACAGGGTAGCCGACGCAGAGGACCTTCTCAACAATGGAGATGCCAAGTTAAAGATGAACTAACATTTGGAGTGGAGTAAAATCAAATCAAATTGGCATTAAGAAAAAGGGATTGCCATTATTTTATTGTGGCCTTAAATTCCACTCTAGATCTTGGATAATAATTATAACCATAATAATAATATTACCGCTTGGTTTCCAGTTTTAGTTCTCTGTAATGTGGATTTAAGGTATGTGCATTGCCAAAGATAAACGTTTCCAACGTTTTATACATCGACTTATCAGAAATAATGATAAACTTTGGTGGGATCACAGACAAGTTTCCCCCGTAGATTTTTTTGTATTGAATCTTTCTTGTTGAAAATTACAAAATGAATTTAAAGCTTAATCCTAATTCAAAGCTTAATCCTTAGTGTTATTTATTAGCCATTACCAATGTAACCGCTAATTATTTGCATTCATGTGTCAAAAATGCCTCCTAGGCTCAAAGTGGCGGTTCTTTTCATCCTCCGGTGACCTTCGAACTTTATTAGATCCCGAGCGGTTTGACACAAGTATTTACTTGGAGGATAATTTGAATCCTAATAAATATTGGTGGCTTACTCAATAATAATCCTTTGACCTCATCTTTTATTATTAACTCAATAATAATCCTTTGATTTTAACCCTTGACCTCATCTTTTATTACTAACATCATTAAAGTAAGATTTTTGTATTTTTTTAGCTTACAATTATTTAACACATTAAAACTGCTATGTACACATATAAATAATAAAATAACAGAAGAATTAACTTTATTACTAATAGAAATTAAACTTGAGAGCTCTTTAAAATGGGACTTTGTATACTAATAAGTTATCGATACAGTCTTTGTTTATTTGGAGTTTGTAATTTTTCCCTTTTTGTAAAATAAAAAAACATTGTCGTAATATTCTGCACTGTCTTCTTTCCCTCGTAGGTGTACTAGACAATCTAGGAAAACCTAAAAATATACATGGGTTCTGTCGTAATGTGTAGACTTAATCTGTAACGTGATACCTTGCACAGATTTTGTTTAACTTCGTTCTATTAAGTTATTATTTCCTAACTTTCCTAACTTTATTTTAGGATTAAACCCAGTTTTGAACACAATCATATTCTTTTTTACCCACCCTACCCACTTTGTGTACACTAAATAAAAAAGCCAAAGCCGTTTCAATTTAACGGTTAGTACGAATTTCCTTTAATCAAAATGCTTGATTCAATTATTTAGGTAGCCTTTATTTAAAATAATTTGAAAACGGGATTGACTTAAGCTAAATTGTGATAAAAATTAATCTCAAACTGTGCTTGATTCAATAATTTCTAAGTTGGTTTATTCCGAATTCGTATTCGAAATAATCCTAAGGACGATCGATTTAAACCTAAAAACTTACCCCAGAGAACCACAGATAGAGAATACTATAATTCATTTACTTACCCAACCGTTCGTCACACATCGAGCCCTAATCGCTAAAATAACGAAAGCGACATAATTTTAAATTTTTCAATAAATTACTTTATTGGCAACACTTGCATTATCTGCTAAAATGTCATGGTCACTTAGCGTACCGTTACGATTTTATAGCAAGAACAATTTTATCGTAAGCGACAAATTTCATACAAAATTTATATAAAGCTTCGCGGGATTTGCTTAGGAAAATTAAAAAAAAAACTAAGTATAAGAATCCAACAGCGTGTTCGATATGATTTTCCTCAACATTCTACTTTGAAAATTCGATTTATTTAATTAAATAATTTTAACAAATAGAATTCGGGACTTTTTGCTTCTTTATTTACTTTTTAAACATGAATATAATGTATGTTTTTCTTCTGTAGTGTTGTAAATAACTAAAAATGAACTAAAAACTTATTTACCTGATTCAGGTATGTAGTGAAAAACTATTTGGAAAAAATGGTTTATCTTTAAAATTGATTTCTAAAACATTTTAATCGGGTTTTCTTTAATCTTTTTTGCTATATACATACGTCAATTGAATTGTATTTTTAACAAAAAATTAAGACTTTAATTCAGAAATGGATTTTAAATCGTTGGAAATTCACCACACCATCCGAAACGATCATTTTGAAATCGATCGATTTTCATCACAGACCTGATTCAGGTACATATTTTTTTCTTCTTGTAGCATTGTTGTTTCTACACAAACCAAGCAAATAATTTTTTTTATCTACTTTTGTGGTGTTGTTGTTATTGTTTGTACAAAAAACTTTTACAAACACAGGCGCATGTACGCATATAACTTATGGAGTGGCACGACTTACGAAAAGGGCAAGTTTTGAATAATTTTATACATATTTAAAGAAATTTCCAGATTAGTTTTCGAAATTAAACCCATTTTATATTCTTTGAAAAACTTTCGAACTTAAATTTTTAAGAACTTTCGAACTAAAATTCTAAATACGAAATTTTGTACGAGTTTTTTTCTTTCTGTGCATGAGTAACTAAACAACATAATACCTTTTATAATGTTGTCCATAAAAATGCCCTTGTTTTTTTTATCCAAAAATAAATTACGTTTTAAAACCAAAAGGAACATCTTTATCCCTTAACATTAATATTCTAACGGAATAAACACTGATAATCGCACTTGTATTATAATAAAAATATCAAAACAATATAAATAAATGACAAAAACTGCCATTGATGACACTTTTGGCAGGCATTTGTATCATACGAGTACTAACAAGCAAAAGACACAACAACAAATTTAACAAACGTTTAAATTATCACCAACAAACAATCAATGGTTAACCACCAACAAGCAAAAACATGGTGTTGGCAATATTTGTATATAAAATCACAAAAAAAAATAAACAAACAAAAAAAAAAAACAAAATGAAAAAGAATAATAAAAAAAAAACTTAAATACATCATCATTGTCAGCAACATCAACAACAACGTCATTGTATCGTATCCTCGATATTTTTCGGCCTGCATCATCGTTTCTACCCGTCCATGTTTTACAAATAGCGACAATGTTGCCTAAAGCCATGACACTTAAACATAAAAATGTGATGAATGTCGGATACAGTCACACTAAACTGAACTAAACACTCGTTTTTGTTGTTGTGTTAGGTTCCTATTATTGTGCTTGCAAGCCGCCATACTAAAACCGAGGAAAATAAATCTATTCATTCCGTTGTGAATATTCTTCCTCCAGTTGGTTATTTTATATCTGCTATTTCTTTTTATTTTATTAATATTTTAAGCGATATAAGCAAATTTAGAAATACTATGGAATATAGAAAAATATATTCGATAATATTTTTTAGTGAAAAGTTTATACTAAAAACATAAAATGAATAACAGGGCCAATTTTTTTATATAAAAAATTGTTATTTATTTATTAAGTTGACATGATAATAATAAAGAAAAAATAGAAAAATGTATTTTCGCCAAACAAGTTTTATAGCAGAACAAAAAAAAAAATAAATAAATAAGAGTGCTACATTCGGCTTTGCCGAATCTTTGATACACTCCACCGAATGTAAGAAAATTTTTAAAGTGGGATTTATATGGGATTTATAAAATACGAGTCAGTCTTTATAAAAATTGGCCTAACAATATGTGACCTTCTCCGAGAAAAGGAAATATAAACACTCAAAGTCTTGCTTGTAACAATATTAAAGCAATAAACAGTGTGTTTATCTCTTCTTACATTCCCCTACAATTGGTTGGCTTATAAAATAATTCAAACAGAACAAAATCTCTAAAATACAGTACTTTTCTGTTTAATTCAGAACGGTTGGTCACTGTAGGTATAATAAAAAACTAACAGAATGAACTCTCTAGGAAAAAAGTATTTTTTTTGCAAAAAGCACAATATTATAAAAAATAAAAGTTCTTCTTTTAAAATATACTTTTTTGCTACTAAACAGGAAAAATCTTTTTTTTTTTTGAGAAAAAGTAACATTCTTTTGATTTTTTTTTAATAAAGCAGTCTTTTGTTTATAAAAATTCTCTTTAAATATGCCATCGTAAATTTACTATAAACTTTTTATACCCACCCCACAATTGTGGAGAGTTTGTGATGATGTGTGTAATACTATTAAATATTGGCCCTAGACCCAATTTTAGATATACCGAATGTGATTCAGAGTCGATCCAACGATGTCCATCCGTCCGGCTAACTGTCAGTTCATGAGACTTTGTGCGCAAAGAACAGGGGGATTATTCTTTATTGCGCTGCGAAAGTCAATTGGACTCGATAATGTATAAATGCGAACAATTGTTATTCTGTGTTACGATGTTCGCAAAGTACGTTTTTATTCGCATTTAAAATACGAAAATGTGTGAAGTGGAAAAAGTCGGTATTCTGTAGTATTCGGTATTCTGTAGTGCAAAGCAGCATCCGCAAAGCACAAAAATGTAAGATAAAAATAATATTTTATTTATTTATTTATTCTTAAAGATACACAATTAATTATTAAACTTATTAATATGAAGCACCAGCTTCTAGTCGATCAGCTCAAATAATAACATATCTGCTATTTATTGCTTTAAACGATGAAATTTTTCTTTATCTAATCGGTATCAAACTTCATATTTAATGTTTTTATTTAAAAAAGTAACCAAATAAGGTCGCCAATTAACTTTAGAAATCACTTTTTAAAGTGGCTTTACAAACTTGGAAACTTTTCCCTCACAAACGTGATTCCCCCTATTAATTTATTATTTCATTGTATGCAACAAGTCAATTTGCTGTAGAATTTTTTAGTCAATGTTAAAGAAAACTTTTACTAGATTTAACAAGTTTTTCTTTACTACTTTTCAGAAATTACCATTCAGTTTATTTGCTTGTTTATTTCAATTTTTTTTTGCTGCTCTTCATTTTTTACTAAATGGAAAACTTAAGTTTACTTTATTAGTTTAAAGTAAAAAACTCCAGAAAAGGGAGAATCACAAAATACAACAAAAAAAAGTGCAATTCTAGCAACTTTAAACTAAAAACTACAACATTGTTTTAACAATCAAATAAAAAATAAGAAACTAAGGAAAGAGAGCAACATTTCAAACAAAACCCAACAACACATCAACAGTTTGCTAATAAAATGCAATTTTATAGGAAATAGAAAGAAACAACTACAACTTTAAAACAGAATAATTGGTATAAAACGAAAGAAAATTACAAAAACTGTTGACTATAAATCCCAATAAGTGACATAAAGTCCACAAACACACAGCATGAATGACAACCGAATGAAAGATGTTTGATAAAATATACAAACTAAAGCATTTTTTAGATGTTTATTTACACACACACACACACACCATACACACAAATCCATTCATGAATGTATTAAAGCAAATGAATAAATGAACAGATAGACGGATAGATGGATGGATGGATGAATGGGATGAATGAATGAATGTATTTGCAGCAATAATATAAAATGTATTATTAGCATAAAACTGTTTAAATAAACTGCTACACATGCACACTCACCCATACAAGCATACGCCTACCAAAACGGATGCAAAGAAAAAGACTCATTCATAAAAAATGCTTTTGCCTGCTTGTAAACAGCAGGACGAACAAAATGTGCAAGAAATAAATTTAGTCATCATTCTTATGCTATTTGTTCATCGTCTTACTATTTTTTTTTTTTATAGTTTTTTATTCTTTTAAAGATTTTAGCAGTCGAAAGCTTTAGAATTTGAATTTTTTTAAAACGAAAATTTCTATTGAAAGCACTCAAATTTAAACACATACACAATAAAATAGGATATAAAAAAATGGAAAGAAGAATTCATTGGTAAAAAGTTACTTCATTTTCAAAGTAGTTAAATTGAGAATTCCACAACAATTTTTAAACCGAAACTCTCTTTGGCCAAGAAATGGAAAGAAGATTCACGAAGACGTAGGAGTAGATCTAAGGCCTATCTGAACGAAACGCTTTATATTTGGTGCAAATTTGTCTAAAAACAAAAAAGTAGCTGCGGCTTATGGGATGGCGGCATCATCGGGCCGTATTTTTTCCAAAATGACGGCGGCCAGGCAGTTACTTTGAATGGTGTTCGATATCGTGAGATGATAGCAAACTTGTTAATGGCTAGAATTGGATGATATGGATATAGAAGATATGTGGTTTCAACAGGACGGTGCCACTTGCCACACAGCTAACGAAACAATGGCTCTTTTGCGCGTCAAATTCAATGGCCGTTTTATCTCACCGCCAAAATCATGTGATTTGACACCGTTAGAATTCTTTCTTTGGGGCTATTGGAAAGAAAAGATGTACGCCGATAAACCAGCAACAATTCAAGAGCTAAAGGATGTGATAATTCGGTACATTAACGGCATAGAACCTCAATAATACTTCAGCGTCACCGAAAATTTGGACCATCGGATGGAGGTGTGTCGCGGCGGCCATCTGGCCTATATTTTGTTCCATGCATAATTGAACCATACCAATATTATCATAAAAAAAAGAAATAACAATAATTTCCTAAATAATTTGTGTTTTATTCAAAATCAACAGCGGCCCTTTAAATTTAACCCATTAGTTTGTGAAAAGTGTTTTACTTTTAAACATAAATTATTTTATTAAATTAACCCATTCTGTACCATTTTCTATTACCTGCAAAAACTTGTGGTCGAAATCACGACAGCTGGAACAATTAGAGTAGTAAATTTTCTGTTTGAAATAATATGTTATGATATGAAATATTATAAAATTATAATAAATTTTATTATGAAATCGTATATATGGATCTAAAAATAAATAAAATGATGAATAATAAAAAAATTATTTTTAATTTTTTGGGAGGCCTTGAAGCAATAACCCATTTCACATCTGATCAAAGAATTTATATTTTTTCACTTTTTGAAAAACTGACCGAATATTCATTTCTACCCGCTGTAAAAATACGGTTGACTTAAAAGTTATTTTTCGTATGCCTTTTATATTTAAAACTAGGAAGTCCTACACGGTCTGGCCAGACCATATTTGAATTTCACATGCAATATCGTTTTTTGTAGCATGACTTTTACGAAGCGAAGACTATGAATTATACAAGTAAGTTTTCCTGAATCGAATGAAACAAATTTGGAATTATTTTAATCACAGTTGGGGCACAAAAAACCTCCCACAAGAAAAAGTTTGCAAAGCCCACCTCATGGTCTGCACTGACAAAGTTTTCATTGTTTATTCTGTTATGCCTTTTGCTCGAGCGAGGTGTTTTTACTTTTTGGCTTGTACCCGCATTTGCGCTGCTGCCAGCATGCAGCGTTAATTATACTAGCGGCAACCAACTGAAATTCTACTTGTGCCTTCCATGGAGTGAGTATGGCATGCCAAAATAGTGGAATCCGTACTAAAACTCTTGTGATTTGTTTCGTCATCACACAGCAAAAATGTATGCAAAAAAATTATTCAATTAAATAATTAATTGGTGTACATTAATTATTCAATTAATTTTTTGTTTGCTGCAATTAATTTTTTTAATCAAAGCCAATAAAATTATATGTTTGTGTATATGTGGTGTATTATTTTTGTTTATGCAATTAATTTTTTAATTGAATAAATTTTTGTTCCATGACTCGAAAATACAAATCCGTTAATTGATATGATCAATTCCTTTGCAGGGGCAAAATTAGTAAAATATTTAATTGCCTGAACTAATTGTTTAATTAAAGTCGAGTTTCTATTTTTTCTGTGCACCGAACATACTAATTTTCGTTTGTATACCTTTTTTTTATAAATTTGTATAGTTAAAATAGTTGTGATTGTCTATTTCTGCGTTCTAAAACCCGTTTAATTTAATAATCACGTCGGAGTCACCATTTATGGAGTATTTTGTTACGTGGTTTTAATAAAACTTTATTCCCAAAAAAAAAAACAAACAAAAATTGTTCATGTTATAATTCAGGGTTGCAGTTTTAGGTCATATAAACTCCTTAATCGCAATCCGAGCATGTGCAAGCGGTACCGTACCCGTCAAATTCAGCTTATAACTGCCCGCTTTACGTTATTTGCAAAACCGCAGGCAAAACTCTTTTTTGCTGCAGTAACTGCAACAAAGGTATGTGCCTTCAACATGGCAAAGAGACGAAAAAGTATATTTGCAAACAACAATACAAAATTGTGTTTAGTTTGCTTGTTTGGCTGAGCTTTTCAAGATTGGTCTGAACAGACCATGTGGTGCTCTAAGTGGCACCAAGGTTGCAGGACATCGAAAGGTTAATTAAAGATTGCTTTGCTTCTACTGAAAATAACTTAATAACCTCTTTAGTGCGATATTTGAATATACATTACATTAAGCGCATGCAAAGGCAGTGTTATTTTTGCTTACTTTGCCTTGGCGATAGCAGCCCGTCACACACACAGACATACCTTTTATTTTTTTGGGCAATGATGTTATGCACTCCATGTCATTTCCAGATTCTTCATAGGATGCAGATAATTCAATGTTTGTTTACGGTTTAGCGAATAACAACATGCTAATGGGCTTCTAAATGATTTTTTCAGCAATCATGCAATGCAATTTCTATACATTGACAAGCAGGTAACCCAATTTCAAGCCGGTCGAGATCTAAACCAGCCATGTTCAAGGAAAGTTGGTGATCAGTTGGTGTGGAGTAGTTGTAACGTTTTGTGAAAACATCGACGGTTTGTAAAAATATCGGCTTTGTGAAAAACGCGACGTTGTGTTACTTAAGTTTTCTCGCATTAGATGTTTCTATGCAAACATTAATTTAACATGACTGTAATTAATGGTTCGAATTTAACAAGGTAAACTTCTCAAAGTCATACATTTATTACTATTTTAAAGGTACTTCAGAATTCACCATACTTCTTGCTTTATGTACAAAAATAAAATAACAAATATACGAATAAATAAATATAAAATGATATAAATATATGTATTAGTGCAATGGAAGAGCCACCATTTTGGGTAAAAATTATTGCTTATTCATCCATAAAAATGTTACAATTTAAAATCAATGCTACGAAATGAATGTCAAGCAATATATATTTCCTACATACTTGTCAGGACACATACATTAATATACATTTACACTAATACTTTTGTGCAAGCATATAAAACAGAAATACATTTTTTTTATTTCTACATTTGCTGTCAACATACACCAACACCTACACTGAATACTCCTACCGATTCTTATACAAAAACATACATACAAAATCAAGCATTTCCTTGCACTCACGATGTGCAATGGAGCTTTAAGCATTTCTTATGGATGTGCTGCTCAATATATATATGTGTGTGTGTGTGTGTAGAATTTTTTATAAATATTTTCAGTTCCTTTTTCGGAACGATTGCTATAAAGTGCAGTTGGTTGATGTTTAACAAAAAAAAAAAAAAATAATAAAAACAGTGAAAAAAGGACGAGGAAGAAGAATTTCAGTACGATATTCTTGCTTTATTTTTTATTTTGTTCTTTTTTGTTTAGTTTACTTATTTCCAAATGTAAACCAAGTCAACTAAAGTATAGATACACGGATTTTTGTTATACATGTTTGTTTTATGTGATATTTTTTTATTTTACTTTAAAGGATGAAAAACAAATACATACATACGCATTTTCACACACACACATACACACACGTACAGCGAACTACAAAGAAATTGAAGTGCAATGGCAAATGGTTTCTGTCCTCATCATGTATATAGATGAATGAGTGGATAAATTAATAGCTGGCAAGGATGGAATGAAGTCAATCCAAATGTTGGCAAAAGTGGAGTTAAAATACAACTGTTGCGACATCTGTTTCAATGTTATGTGAATGTATTACGAATTTATTGAGAAGAACAAAAAAAAAACTCAGTATTGGGGAGGACGAAAAATTAATAATAAAAAAGCAGCACAAAAACATGAATAGTAAATGAGAATTGCATTTTATTGTGCAAAATTAACAGGGTGTCTAAATAAACAAGTGCATTCCAAAAGGCAAATTAGGTTTTAGTAAAGGCCTTATGACACTACGTTTTTAATGCATTGTTCAAGTTTTGGTGAACAGTGCAAATATAATGTAATAGAAAAATTTACCAAGTGCCAAGAGTTCAGTTGTATTAAGATAAATAGCCAACTGACAAAAATTAAAAAAAAAGTTATCCATACAAAATGAAGTTATGCCAAAAAAAAATTTAAAATTGTTCAACTTAAAATTTACAATTCAAGCTTAAAATAATAAAAGTGTTGCTAAGCCGACGTTATATGGGCAAATTTAGCCATTAACCGCTTCTCATAAATAAAAAGTTGCCAACTTTTAATAAAATAAACAAAATCATAACAAGAGAAAAACGGAAAAAAATTTATGTTTACATTTTTTATAGTTTCCTCTTTCCAACATTTACTGTTTCTTTCTATCAATTCAATGAATAAAAAATGTATTGTCATAAGGGCTTAAATAAAACATTTTCTAGATGTAGCTTGCGGTAATTAAAGCTTTTATTTTATTTTAATATTCGTTTTGTAAGCTTTTGTAAAAAAGCTTTCTTCAAATCTTTAAGATCTTTTTAAAAAAAAAAAAAAACTTCTTGTTCATATAAAAAGCTTTTAGCTTTAAAACATGCAGCTTCTCAAAGAAGTCAAGGTATGTTCATATATAAAAAATATTGGAAAAAAACAAACGAGACCACTACATTTTGTTAAGTATTAACTTTAGTTTTTATGGTTATAATGGATTCAAAAACTTCATTTCTTAAAAAGAAATATTTGTAAATTGTAACTAATAGACATTTAAATGCTTTTTGATTCAAAAAACATATTGCAAAATTAAATAAGTACTTGGAAAAAAGTGGTTACATCAACTATTTGTATATAAAATTCATTGTTTTTTTTTCTAAAAAAAAAAAAAAATTTTAATTTTAGGGAAAACTACAAATTGAAACATTAAAATGTTGAAGGCGAACTTTTGCGTAGAAACAATCTTTAAATGAAAAGCTTTTGAAAAAATAGAGTTTTTAAAATATTTTTTGAAATATTAAGGTTTCTTTCAGGAAACTTGTAAAAGCTTACTGTCTGTTTTTTTTTAGAAAATGAAAACAAAATTTCGTTTGAGAAATTATATTTAAAATAAAAACATATTTTCGTATTTTATTGTTGCTTTCGATATAATTTCTGACACGAATTAATTTTTTAAAAAAGCTGGTCACATACTTGTGCGAGCTCGACGTCTTGCTAATTGTTAATGGAGCAGTGTACGCACATATCACAAGTTATTGGAAATTTTCAATTTCTTGTGATTTTTCGATGTGTTAGTGGGCTTGTACACGAACATTTTAATATTTTTTAATTTTAGTGTACAAAGAAACATCAAATTGAATATATTTCTGGGTTGTTTAGCATACAATAATGTTTCATATTCTTCTTAATTTTTTTCTTTTTTTTTTAATTAATTTTTTTTTGTTAAATAAATGATAAAAAGTGCAATTGCATCATCCGCTTCACAATTGATCGTCGCGTGTGGAGAAACTGTACGCTAACTAATCACACGCACAAAACACTAGTGTTTATTAAAATAGCTTTTTTAACAAGAACAGGTCGGGTTTTTAGTTTTTTTTTAACAAATTAGTTTTTAATAAAAAACTGAAATTTTTCTCTTCTCATACATGTTCCACTCTTTTTATTAAAACTTCCATTCACACCCTGTACTTCACTGATATTTAGTTTTCTACTTTTGAATTGCTGGTTGTTGCCTCCCATTAACGAACTTTTCCTTTTACTTTTTCCCTCTGCAAAAAGAGTTTTTCCGTAATATTTATGGGACATATTAAGGAAATGAGTGAGGTTGATTGGGTTCTTCTTTAGTGCTTCACTTGCTGTCATTGTCAATTTTTTTCTCCTTTTCGATCTTAAATATTTTTTTTTTGTCTTTTTGTTTGTTTGTTGCATTTTTACTACAGTATTATTTTACAGATGACACAATGCAACAAAAGTGCATTTCTATGAAGGCATGTCGACATGCAATATATACTCTAATAGCTATATAGTTGTTGTTGTTGCCTTTGAAATTGCAACAACAACAACTGCAATTACAACTTTTAAATATTGTAAAAGAAAGGAAAATGTTAAAGTGATTCATTGTAAGAAATATATTTATTGGATTTCAGTTTTTTTTCGCATTTTAAAAATATTAAAACTAAAATAAAATCGCCAATAATTCAATGCACTAAAGTAATCACCCGCTCGTATAGATGAGAAAAAGCAATTCTTATAAAAACAGTTTTGAGCTTAATGTGAAATCGGTAACAATCTTTATAAAATCTGAGATCTTTATTTGTAGTCACATTAAACTAATATGCCAAAGCTTTAAAGATAGAACTTTCAGGCGTATTAAAGAGCTTTCCGAAAGTGTGAAGCGAAAGCTTAACTAATGTTATGGTGGTTGTAGCACCAGGTGGTATTGACTGCACTTGATTTGTTCAGAGAAACTAGCACCAAGAAGTTAAACATCCCGAAAGGCTTTCCGGGAGTGGGTCCAGCTATAAATTATGGACCACTTATTACAAAATTTGGTAGTGTGGTTTTCAGACATATGAATTTAAAATATAGCTGAATTGAGTCGTGTTTGTGATGCAGTTAGGACCACGTTTGACTGGTATATTTTTCTTACTGAACTCATTGTGCAGGATTTTAATTGCAAACTGCTTGGGAGAACTGAAAAAAGGCTATAATTAATTCACCCTTTTCACTAAACTAATCGGAAGTAGGCGTGTATTCAACAGACGGACAGATTGAAAATATGACTCAAAAGTACTCAAGGACCCTTAAAAGGTTCTTAGATGAATAATTCTTTGTTGTTACGAAGGGGCTTAAAAGCTTAACAAACCCTGATTAAACTCCAGCGACTTTCGTGGATTTAAAAAGCATTTGTTTCTCATTGATCTCTCTTGATTAGTTGCAGCATTATCCTGTGTTAACTTCATAATTATTTAATTTAGCGAAACATTTTCTAAATATATTTCATTAGCAAATACATTTTAAACCAATTGTTTTAAAAGGCAAGTAAGTTCCCAAATAAAAACAACATTTAAAGTCTACCTTTCTCTTCCAAATTCTTATTTCTCAAGTTAATGACACTGTGACGGTTCTTACAACTCAATCGTATGTAATGTGCTTTAAAACCTCTCAAAGGTGGTGAACTCTTGTGTTTTATTATTACGACCTACAAACATACATGCCAAGTCATTCTGTAGTATCTCGCTGTGCAAAAGAAACAAAGGAAAATGAAATAAATAAAAATTACATAAATAATCATGATAAACATTAAGTATGAAATTGATTTCCATACGACTCATTTAACGGCGAAAATGATAAAGACACAGGCAATAATATAACAATAATAAGTAACAAGTCTGAAACGGAGGAAGAACCAACCAAAAAGAAAAATGACTTAAAAGCCTGTAATAATTTTTATTTCTTGCAGGAAAAAAAGAAACCTAATTTTGCATAAATGAAAGTATTTCCCTGTATTTAATAGAATATTAGGGAGGTATTCAAAACGCTTGTTTTTTATTTTTGTATTGTTAAGGAATGAGAGTAACCGCAAGAAAAAATTGGAAGCCCAAGTCAAGGACAGCAAATTGATTTGTCCAACTTACAAGCTCGTAGTACCCGTATATTCATTGCATAATCTTCTTATTACACAATATCGTATACATACATATACATATGTTGTTGATAGGTTTTATACAAAAGTGTTGTCTCATTATACGATTGATTGTTAGCTGTTTTGAAAAGCGTTGTTTTTAATCCAGGCCTGGAAATGTTCGATTTGCTTGGTAAATTTGAAAATACTTTTTAGAATGCGATTTACGTTTCGCGTTTTTGATTTCCAGACCACCCGTTTTTTTGTACAAATAATTGTTATTTTTTTGAGGCACTTTCCCTTTTATTTCGCCTCAAATTATGACAAATAGGTAATTGTAAGTTAAGCGCAGTTTAAAAACACAATAGGTCGGCACGACAATCTTCACAAAGGTTTATTACATATTGAAATAAATTTTATAAAAAAAAAAATAAAGGGCTACACTAATTTCCATATGTTCATCTGTTTGGCTGCATGAAATTGTAATATAATCCCGTTTTCTGCTTTTTAAAACGGAAAAGAAACGAATGTATTTTAATTTGCTGAAAAAATAAAAATCATACAATAACAAGGAAGACTGCTATATTCGGCTATGTCGAATATTAAATAACCTTCACTATGGCGCGAAAAACAAGAAAGTTATATAAATACAATTTTTTTAGGTGCCACGCCCACTTCTCCAGTCCCGTAAATTTTTTTTAAGAGAGAGGTAGTGTATTGATTAGCCATCGTGTGCCAAATTTGGCTCTTGACATTCTCTAAATACGCATACAAAACAACAAGGGATTAATGGGTATAAAATTAGAGGCAGTCGATTTTTTTTTGCATATATCTCAGTAATCAGCAAAATCAGGCTGAATTTCAATAACAAACAATTTCGCACTATTATATGAAATATACACTTATAAAATTATTACAGTAACTGATTGTGGGTTATTAAATTCGTTTTCTGTACTGTTAAAATTGAATAAAAATATAGTTTTTTTACGAATAATTTTATTTTTCAACATTTGTGTTGGTTATTCAAAAAACAAACTACCAAAAAATAATGTTTTTCCGTAATTATTTTGTTATGTAGTTTGACTTTTTCGGTTAAAATATATTTTTTAAAAGTAAAAACTATTAAATTTTACGGAATATGCTGTTTAATAAATAGAAAAATTAAAAATGAATGTAAAAATCATTTGTTTTAAATGAAATGTAAATGATCCGTTTTTTAAATTAATTTAAAGTCGTTTCAAATGAATTTTCGTTTGAATTTAACTACATAATTTTTTGAGTGTATCAACATCTCGTCCCCATCATCAGACAGATGGACGGACATTATTAAATCAACTTCGCTAGGGCGTAAGAGATAACAAACGCAGATTATCATCGCTCGATTAATTACCCGAGGTTTTGGTTTAATCGGTTAACTTAGTTATTGATCTGTTAACCGATAAATAAAATTTTTGTAAAAAACTAAGTAATTTCAATAAAGAAAAATGAAAAAATTATTTTAATATGGCATTTTTTTGAAAAAAAAAACAATCAGGGTTGTCATAGAAACCAATATTGATAGTAAAAAAATCAATTCTTGAACTTAAACGAACAAACAAAAAAATAATTCATAAATATGTAATACATATTTTTAATTAATACATACATATGTATTATGTATTTAGTCAACAATAAACTGTGTGATCATTTTTACTAGTTCAATTGATAAGATCTCCTTATAAAATAATCTAAACATATAAAATAGAGTCCTGATTTAATTTTTTTAAATTTTT
The DNA here is from genome assembly GCA_949318255.1 of Pollenia labialis. Classification (NCBI taxonomy): domain Eukaryota; kingdom Metazoa; phylum Arthropoda; class Insecta; order Diptera; family Polleniidae; genus Pollenia; species Pollenia labialis. Next base: position 6,333,670 of record OX439139.1, on the reverse strand, counting down.
AACACTTCTAATTGTTTCGATAATCTGTAAACAGATTGTTTGTGTTACTATCGAGGGTTTCTTCTGTTGTCAGGTCATCAACTGACTCAAGCTCAGCACCGAACATACTTCAACAAAGGTTATTTTCGAACTTCTTTGTTTCTTTTTTTGTACTGTATTTTAATTAAATAATTAAAAACTAAAAAAATGTGTTATAATACTACAAAAAATTGAGAATTTTCTTAGATCGATTAATCGGTTAATCGACTGAAATTAACCGGTTTAATCGTTAATAGCTAATTTTAAATTAGCCGATCAGTTAATCGGTTAACCGAATGAATACCCTAGTGAAAGCTATAAAAAGGGAATGTAAGAAATTTGTATCATTTGCACTTTATCAATTGTAATCGAAAAGAAATTTTTTTTAACAAGATTATCAGGGGTGTGCTGGAAATCGAAAACGTAAAACGTAATTTTTGTTAAAAAATTATATTTAAAAGAGAAATATATGCTTTCAATTTGTTATCAAATTCTCTTATTAAAACACGACTTTAAAAATTCTTACTTTTAATTTGAGCTTCATTAAAGTCGATGCATAAAATTGAGGCCGAAGTTTGTAACACAGTAAATATTTGCCCCAAACACAACACATAACTCTAGTATTAAAGCTTAATGTATTGGGCATAATTTCCTATTGGCAGTAAAAGTTTTTAACTTTGCAGACAACGTTTTTTAAAGAGTATCTATTATAAGTCTTTCTTGCCAAACTGCCCTACTTTTTCAAAAAAAAAAAAAAAAAAAAAAAATCCCACATATCTGATAGAACGGAGGGTGTATTTTAAATTTGTATTGTACCTTTTTCTCTTTAAATTTTACTTAAAGAAAAAAAAACAAATAAACTTTCTTAATTTCCTTGTGCGTAAAGATTTTCTGTAGGCATAATTTCCTGTTATATGCCATACGGTTTGTGTTACTGATATGTTTGTTTTTATTGCGTTAAATAATGCCTCGCAAGCTTTTTAACATAAAAACACTTACACAAATTCAGAAACATACAGCGGAAAAACATTTTCGCTTGTAACCAAACAAACGAACAGGCAAATAAATAAACAACAAATATGTAAAACAAACAAATTTCTACATTCACGCGCAAATACAAACAAACACACAAATTAGTGTACTACTCGCTCACACTTTCGTTACGAAAAGAATCAAAGAAATAAAAAGTCCAAAGTTCATGTTTTTTTAACGATATAATCTAAAGGCACTTTTAAAATTGTTTGCTGTTGTTGTTGGTGTAAGTAATAAACACATATGTACTGACAAACATCCATTAATTTTTATGTACACACATACACTTCTAACGTACTAAGGATATTTGGTGGATTAGAAATACCCAACAAACAAAAAAAACATTTGAATAAAAAATTAAAAGAGATTGAAAATTAAAACTCTAGTTAAGTGCTTATCAAATGTTTTATAAAATATCCAGAATATTTCCATATTTTTTCATGAAGAGTTGAAAAAGAAAAAATCGACACATTTTAAGTGTTTAAAGTTGTATTTGTGTGTGGTGGGTAACTTGAGTTCATATAAGTGTGTACTAATACTCATTGATTTTGTAGCCTTAAGCCGTGCTGGTCTTTACTTTTGTATTTTTATCGCACACACTTTTAACATCTACGCATTTAATCTTGATTCACTTGTAAAGGAAATTATTTTAAAAGTGAATTAAGATACAGCCAGAAATATTTACATACGCATCGTAGGGAAGCTTGTCTGAAACTACCGTGGTACTGGTGGCGTATAATCTTGGTGAAAAAACTTCAGAACTCAAATAGAAAAAGAATAAATTTACAAAATTTGCAAACCAAGCTGAGCTAGACTGATAATTATACTCTTCGAGGGAAAATGAAGGAAAGACTTAACCAGATCTGAGTTAAAATTGCAGAACAAGCGCTTTGCTCTAGAACGAACCCGACCTTAAATTTATGAGATCTAAAGCAAAGCTAGAACTTGAACTAAACTAGAATGAAAACTGAACTAGAATTAAACTAGAACTGAACTAGAACTGAACTAGAACTGAATTAGAACTGAACTAGAACAGAACTTGGACTGAACAAGAACTGAACTAGAACTGAACAAGAACTGAACTAGAACTGAACAAGAACTGAACTAGAACTGAACTAGAACTGAACTAGAACTAAACTAGAACTGAACTAGAACTGAACTAGAACTGAACTAGAACTGAACTAGAACTGAACTAGAACTGAACTAGAACTGAACTAGAACTGAACTAGAACTGAACTAGAACTGAACTAGAACTGAACTAGAACTGAATTAGAATCGAACTGGAACTGAACTAGAACTGAGCTTAGTTAATCTAATCTGAACACAACTCAAAATTTATTGTGCTTAAGTTTTGGGGAACTTTGTTTAAGAAGGCCTGCAATTGTGCCCTAAAACTACTTTAAAATATTCTGTCATTTATTTTTATATCATCTATTTTTTATACATATATTGACTCCTACACACTAGTCATTCTTTCTTTTTATTTTTTCCATAAAACACTTAACACAACAACTAACATACACAAATGTGTGTTGTTGTAATTTGGGCAAATATTAAACTTTATGCAAAACATATTCAAACTCTTAATGCAATTTCAGCATAAGTCAATTCGATGTTTCCTCAAAATGTCTTGTTAACTTCAATTTCTCAACATTTCATTTAAAACACTTGAGTGTGAAGTTTTAAGTGTCGTTGTTATTTGTGTTAACAAATTTTGCTTTCTTCTTATTTTTCTTTTGTATTATTTTAAGGTTTTTATGTAGTTTACAAGCAACATTTTAAATTATTTGGAAAATACGTTGTCATAACAAGGAAATATTGATAATATGTATAAGTAAGTGCTGTCTTTTATCTTTCTTGTGTGGATATAAGTTAGTTTATATGTACGTATGTAGGTGAAAAAGAGCACTACTCACTCACTTACGCTGTACGTGAAAATATACATGATGACAATCACTTACTTACTGTTCTTTTGACTGACATCACTTTATGAGCGACAACGTTGGAACGATGTCATAAGTGGTAAACATAAGTTCTTTTAATTTAAATATTTTATGGTGTTGTTAATGTTAACATTAAAAGTGTAACCCAGGTAAAGATATTAAAGACTGTTTTCCAGTTTCTATTTATTCAGTGTTTTTTTTTTATAAGAATATCTATTTAAATTCCGTGAAGTTATTTAACTTTACGCTCCCAATATTTAACCAAAATCAAAGCGGTTTAAAGGAACTGTTTTGGAATGCTATAAAGTCAAATGTGGACTTATTCCTACGATATTTACATACGTCGAACATAAAAACTTTTGATTTGTGCGTGTTTTAAAGTTCTGCTAGAATTGAATCTATTTGTGTTCTATCTTAATTATTAAACTATCGGAACAAAATTAATTGGAGTTATTTATTTAAAAGTTAAACTTTTATCCAGCTACTTACTGTTTTAAGGGGTGGTGATGGTTTAAACCTACTACTAGTGAAAATAATGGACCGATTATAACATATGAGGGGTATAGATGCAAAGACTGCAATGTCCACTTTTTTCACAAACGTAACTAATAATACCTTTTAGTTGTATCTAATGAATGCTTCCAATTAGTGAATATTGCATTAACAGAATAGCATAATATAGAATACATAAATATACTGAATAGCATGATATACAATACATAATTATGAATATATGTACTTTGAGCTAGAGGTTTTTACTATTTTTTACGAAAACTATAAATGTGGACATTGCAGTCTTTGTATCTATACCCCTCATATTTGCGGATTTGGTTTATTTACCTCTGTCTACAAGTTTAATGGGCATTATAAAAACGACTACAATAATATTAAAAATTTGGAATTTAGATGCAATTTAAACTCAGCAAAATTGACATACATTTGCATAAGTTTCAAAGCAGCTGACAGGAAGAAAAACTAATTTATCTTAATTAAAAATTTGTAGTATTTTTAATTTAAAAGATTTTGTTTGGCGTGCTTAATTCCCAATTTTTATTCTTGATTAAAACACTGATATTTATTGTTGATGGGATAAGCTATTCCTATGCGCATTTCACTGGTTGCTTAGGCCAGATCGTCAGGAAACTTCGTCCAAAGATATTAAAAAACTAAAGATATTAAACAAATAAAACTGTTAAGCGAATAAGAATTATAAGCAACAGCTTTACTTGTAGCAATATCAAAGCTTAAACAAAAACAACAACAATAAACAGTGAGTTTATATTTTCCCCATTACAATTGATTGGAATTCTTTCAACATTAATTGTAGTTGTAAGTAGGTTAAGAAAAAACAAAAACAACCTCTTTATTGTTCTTGCAAAAAATAAAGCATTTTGCCAGTTTAGTTTTTTTTGTTTTTAAAAGCTTAAAAATGTTTGTATGTGTAATTTTAATTAAAAAATTAATTGAATTTGCTCCAGTAAAAAAATTAATAGTTTCAATTAAAAATTTTTGATATTAACAACATTTTCTGCAGTAATGTTGTTTATAAAATTGAACGTTTAATTCACTTGATTAATGGTTTAATTGAAAAAGAAAAAAAAATGGACGAGAATTTTTGCTGTTTTAATAGTCAACTAAATCAAATTTGATACAGTGTCTGTTACTCGATTCCTACATGCACTATTGTACAAGCGTGCAAAAATCTTGAAAAGGGTGTATATATTTATTACTGGGGGTTTGTTATTGCAGTTTTAATTACTTATTATTGAGCTCTTCTTTCTTGTAGTATAGATGTGTGACAGAAAGCTTCGGCAGTGGCTTGGGTTCTAAGCTCAACAGCATGACTCGAAGAAGTATTTTTTATATTGTATCATCATTTATATCCTTCTATTTATTATATCCTCTTTTTCGCACTCCATTTGCTTTTTTTAAGGTACACAAGCTTAGGAGTCTTAGATTTTTTTATTCTCATTACTTGCACAAACTATCTCAGTTTACATTTTACTATTCGTTAATCCACCGCTTTAACTTCCATTTTTTTCTTATGTTACCATTTTTTATTTCGTCCGTTTTGGTATTTTTTCCTTCGCTACGTAAGTATTTCATACATGTAGCCTGTATTTGGGGTTTTTCTTAAGCCCATGATCCCCAACCGAAGGCAAGAGTTGTAAACCCATAATTTTGTTTGTGTTTGGCTATGAAATTCTTGTTTAGAGCTTGGTAGAGCTAACTTGTTGTTCTAGCATTAAAATCTTTATCCGGTTTACCGTCTTCACTTATTATAGTAATTTTGCGTATGATTAATAAATAAATTGACATAAATATCACTTACACGCCTTGATATTTTCTTCTTCTTTTAGAAGAGATGTTAAATTTAAAAATAAACTTTCACTTTAAAACAATAAATAAAATAGTTTTTTTTAAATCTACATTAACTTACTTTTCTGAAAACCATATTTCGCTGTGTTTTCTTCGAGAAGGTGCATGTTTATGACAAAAATTATGCAAAAACATTAACTTAGACATACATCACTTTAACGGCTTGTGCATTTTAGCTACTTTAGCTATTTTTACAACCATCAAAACCACCAAAATAATATAAAAGTAAATGTGTGTGTGTGTGTGGGTATGTGAGAGCTCTAGTAACGTTGTGTTACAAGGAAATATGAAAGACAAAAAAATGTTGACACATTTAAAAAAAATACATGCATATAAATATGCATATATATATATTTATATTCAGCAACCAACAAAATAGGGCAAACAAAGAACACAACAAAACCACATCATACAGACAAACTGAATCACACAGATACACGGATGCATACACAAACCTTAAAACGCTTACATGATAAACATACCTTAAAGCTGCACATCTATAATAAAACACATGTACACCCAAACTCGTAATGTTACACGTGTAGCTACCCTGCAGGAAATGTTCCTAGTGAATCTGTACTGATTCACTATTGACACAGTCACCAGTACTACTGACTTATTATACCCCAGGCAATGTTATTTACAATAGACATTTAACGTGTGCGTGTCATTGGAAATCTACTACTGACGTTGGTAATACTGACTAGGTACTGACTAGATAGTTCCTTTGGGAACATATGTAGACATTGAAACCAGAGAATCGCTAGTAGTTTTTAGTAAAAGTAGTCTACACTTTTTGTAAGAATACGAAATCATTACAATCTTTTTTTGTATTATTTCTTTAACTTTAATAGGAATTGTACTTCTCAGTTGTTATTGATAAAATCTTTTTCGTATTTAAGCCAAATATAGTGGCAAATGTAATGTAGTGACACTTCGTTGACAATGTCACCAATATAGTCGACAAAACTAGTGACTTGGAGACACTTGCACCCAGGTTTCCTTCAGGGTATTTATTTTACTCATATATTTGCAAGTACGAGTATTTGGCACATTATACACACACGTACGGGTAAAGGTAATTGTAAAGTGTCAGCACTATGTCTTTTTAATGCCTTGTCTCCTTTTTTTGTATTTCTTTATATTTGTTTTCTCTTGATGAAAAATAATACAAAATCTGCAACTTTTTTTTACTTTTTTTAAGGTGACAGGTAAATTTGACTAAAAATATTTGGGCTCGTATAAAAAGGCCGTAAGAAACATATATTTGATTGAAATTATTAAATAATTTATTGTAGACCTTAAAATTGTTAGAATCCTTAGGGATTTAATAACAAATACTAATGGTGATCTCTCAATTTTCATATTGTATAAAAATCAAGGAGAATAACAAGAGCAGATTGCTTTAAAATAAAATTAAAATATACAACACGAAAAAAGAAAAAATACATTGGGAAAAGGAATATTTCATAAAAAAAAAAAAAAAAAAAAAATAAAAGAAACAAGTTAAAGTGCCATTGTCGGCTGTATTGAATCTGAGATACAAACATTATATTACTTAAAATAACCTTGCACGTAAAGCAAAAATATGGTTGGGCATGGTTACGGCAACTACACTATGTTTATTGTAAAAATATATTGTTGTCGTACACAAAAAATTGTTAGTTTTATTTAAGTAGTATCGGTAATATTAAAGTTACTGTAAACATTTCAAAGTTCTCTGAAAAATAATTATTTTTCTAACAACTAAATAATGATAGCTTGACAACCATTTCATTGAATTTAAAAGCCATAACATGATAACTTTCTATACGTGTACTCATAATATGTTTAAGATGCATCGAATTATTTTTTAGTGAGTGGTTCAACAATTAAAAGAAATACCCATTAAAAAAAAAAACAAGTTTAAAGAAAAAAAGAAATGGTGTTTAAATGAAAAAAAAATTGTAAAGTGCCACAAAAAAAAATGAATGCAAAAAATAAAAATTTTAATTTTTCTAAATTTATAATGATTAACATGACAATAATATGATTAAGGGAAAAATATTATGATGTAATATTTCGAATATATTTGGTCATAATATAATTCAATATAACACAATACAATTGGGCCAAGGGTCATTACACAGAAGGCGCAGAGTTGGTAGACTCTGTATTCGATGCTTTACCAAATCCTGGCAAATCCTGCGATTGTTTGCAAGGGTTTCAATTGACTCACTCTTTGGGTGGTGGTACTGATTCCGGAATGGGTACCTTGCTCATTTCAAAGATTCGCGAAGAATATCCTGACAGAATCAGACACTGTTGTAGAGCCCTAAACACATCCACAAACGGAGACTTGAACCATTTGGTGTTGTCGACCATGTCTGGTATAACCACATGTCTGCGTTTCCCCGGTCAGTTAAATGCAGATCTCCGTAAATTAGCCGTAATTATGGTTCCCTTCCCCGTCTTGACCTTTTCATGCCAAGTTTTGCTCCTCTAGCATCCAGAGGCTCCCAGCAATATCATGCTCTTACTGTTCCCGAGCTTACTCAGCAAATGTTTGATGCCAAGAATATGATGGCCGCTTGCAACCCTCGTCATTGTCGCAACTTGACCGTGGCCGCCATCTTCCGTGGACGCATGTCCATGAAGGAAGTTGATGAACAAATGCTTAACATTCAAAACAAGAACAGTTCATTCTTTGTTGAATGGATTCAAAATAACGTGAAGACAGCCGTTTGCGACATTCCACCCAGAGGCTTGAAAATGTCAGCTACCTTTATTGGTAACTCGGCAGCCATCCAGACACTCTTCAAACGAATCTCCGAACAATTCACTGCTATGTTCTGCAGAAAAGCTTTCGGTGAAGGTATGAACGAAATGAAATTCACAGAAGCCGCAAGAAACATGAACGATTTGGTGTCTGAATATCGACAATACCAAGAGGCCACTGCCGATGATGATGCCGAATTCGAAGAGGAACAAGAGGCTGAAGTCGAAGAAAACTTAATTATTAACAAAAAGAGTTCCCCAAGATAAATCTAAAACAACAAATCGAAAAAATAACCAAATAAAAAACTGTTCTAATTTAACAAAAAAAAAAAATAATAATCGTAATATGGTGACTACAATCAAGTTTTTTTTTTTAAATTTGTTTATTTAATCAAAATTTTATGTTATATATAATCAAACTATAAATAAGCAATAGTACATACTTATAAACGTAATATATAGTACACTGTCCCTTAAAAAGGGCACTCAAGTACAGCCAGTATTAGAGTATAAATATAATTTCTGGTAATATTGGTTTTTGAATTTACAATTTTATGTATTAAATAATATCTTATATACAATGTGAGGAAAAAGTTGAAAAAAATCTCACTACACTATTTTATAAGATAAAAGATAAGGTTCTATGTTAAAAGTTAAGAAAAAACTTATGTTTTAATCTGTTACGTACACAGAAAAAAGGTTTGCAAAAAATTATTCAATTAAATAATTAATTGGTGTACATTAATTATTCAATTAATTTTTTGTTTGCTGCAATTAATTTTTGTAATCAAAACCCATAAAATTAAATGTTTGTGTATATGTGGTGAATTTTTTAGTTTAAGCAATTCATTTTTTAATTGACTTAATTTATGTCCCATGACTCGAAAATACAAATCCGTTAATTGATATGATCAATTCCTTTGCAGGGGCAAAATTAGTTAAATATTTAATTGTCTGAACGAATTGTTTAATAAAAGTTGATTTTCTATTTTTTCTGTGTATAAACTAGTATCAAGTCTGCTGTTCTCCGCTGTTAATTGTTTGCTTGTAATTGTCTTAATATTAGTTCGTCTATAGATGTGATAACTTATAGGTATACCTGCTTCGTTTTGAATAAAACCATGTCGATCGAGAAAAATGAATGCTTCCGGTGCACACTGCAAAATTTCTTGAGTTTAGCGGAACTTAATTATTTAAACCAGTAAACCAGTTCTATTTGTGATTTTTTTAAATTTTTAATAAAAATTAATGTGTTTTTTTTAAGTCTTTGAGTTGCATTTTTTTTTTTTTTGAAATGATGCTAAATTTCGACTGGATTCCCACCACTTTTTTTGTATTTTACAAACTAGCGCACGAACAGGTTCCTTTAAACTGCACAGAGCGTCAGATGTTAGCACTGGTAAGCCTATTTTTTCCAAAACAAAACCAATGATGGCGTCCGATGTCGGTTCTTCCTTCCACTTTTAGAAAATGCAGTTATATGAAATTTGCAAAGTCATTCTGGAAAAAGTCGCAAAATATCGCAGAAGATATTTTGTGTTCCCAATAGAGGAAAAACATACCTTTAAAATGTTGCGGGTTTTAAGATGGTATTATGCGGTATCACCTTTTAAAGTCTCCAACGAAGTTAAAAAACTAAATTTACTTACTTCTTAAAAATCACTTTTTTAACGAACAAATCTCACACGAGTACGAAACGATTTTGCAATTATTTAAATGCCAATAATTGACAATTTTCTCATAAAATGAATTATGTAAAAATCATGGCCTACTGCACTGCTGTTTGTATGTACCACTCTATTAACTGAAACAAATCGAAAATCTTTCTGTATGCAAAAAGTATAATTGAATAAGAAATGCAACTTTCAGGTGTATTTTGGAGTTGTTTCGCAGGGTAAATCCCCAAACTTAGTATGAGGTTTTTGAGGTGGGATATTTATCAACAGCAATAATCTTATGCATTTTATGTATTTAAAAAATTTAATAAAGTTCCGCTAAACTTCCTGAATTTCGCACTGTGCGGTGGGACGAATCCCTCCTGAAGGCTTTTTGATATGCAATCGTCGCTAGCATAATAAGGGGCTAAAATTAAATTATTCTCGTTACTTATAGTACTCTTTAAAATGTGACTTCTAATTAAATGGATAATAAAAATATCAATTCTGCTAACTTGTGCTGCGTTGTACAATCTTTGGTTCGATACGTATTTTTTGTAATTGCTATTTGCAGATCTGTAAAGTGAATTACGGCATTTTCTTTCAAAAATTCTCATTTTTTCCATATAAAATGGGGAAATTTTGTACCAAACTTGGCAACCATACGCAAGTGTAGGCCTAATTAGGGACTGATACATAATTGACTTAACCCTTGAGTTCAGAAATTTTGAATAAAATAATTTTTTATACATAAAAAAGGCATTTTTAGCCTTTTTTAATTGAAGAATAATGCGGTCATTAAAATAAAGGAACTTATCCAGATGTATACCCAGATACTTTACGATTTGTTTATTTGGAATGCTAATGTTATTTATGGACTTCGCGTTAAAGGATTTCCAATACCGTCTAATGTTGTTGTTGCATTTTGCCACAGGGGAGCGGAAAAGTATTGTTTAGCATTTATTCAAGTTAATTTTCATTTGCCAATCTATTTTATATTTTTCTATAATATAAAAATACTTTTGTAACTTATCATTGATTTTTTCAATTTTATTATCAGAGTGAAAAATTATAGCTTGGTTCAAGAGTTCGTGTATAAATAAGTGAAAAAGTATTGGCGCATTGACAGTGCCCTGTTGCAGACCATTAACAATGATAAATTTCTTTTCACTAATTTTTTTTCCATCACAAACTCTAAACAATTTGTTATTTAGCGTATTAAAAATTAAGCAAATAAAATGAAATGGAAATCCATAATTCACTAGTTTATAAATTAATCCAGGAATCCAAACATTATCAAAGGCTTTCTCAAAATCAATTAAGCAAGCCCCTGTTACAAGAGATTTGATAAAATTCCAGTGAACATTTGAAACAAGCAGATTTTAAAACCAAACTGTTTCTCATTTATTAGTTTTTTTTCTTTACACATATTAATTATGTTGTTATAAATGCAAATTGCAAAAACTTTACTTATGTTTGGGAGTTGACTAATTGCTCTCATATTTTTGGGGTTACTGGTGTCTTTGTCTTTTTTAGGTATAACAACCACTTGAGCTACTTTCCATTTATACGGAAAGTATGAATTATTTAGCATTTTGTTAAAGAGGGTAGAATATTCCAGAACAATTTTCTCTGGCGTATTTCTCAAAACAGTATTGGGAATATTATCCAGACCAGCTGAATTTGTTTTCCTTAAATTTTTAAAAATATATAATATTGTATCTTAAGTTATAAAGTTATTATCAGTAAAAGATTCATTCAAATCATTGGCTTTTTTTAAATGATGTAAACGTGGTAATAATTGATTTATTGCATTCAAACTGATTTTCGTTTTCTAGAAATCTATAGAAACAATTTTCAACTTGAACATGCATGCTATTGTCAATATCAATCTCTTTATGAGAGCGAACTGATTCAAAGAAGGCTCCAATAACGTTCAATTTCTGAGTATCATCTTTTACTAGAAAGTTGTTAATATCTGTTTCCAATACCTCAGGGTTTAAACCTGCATTTTTAATTACAGTTTTATTTTCCTATGGTATTTTAGTAATATCCACTTTAAGAGGTTGTAATTTTTTAAATTGTTTTTTAATTTCACTAAACATTTCCGATGGGTTGTTTCTTCTAATTTTTGTAAGTCTATCTTGGAAATGTTTATTGACCGCCCGGGTAAAATTATCAGATATAATCTTTTTTATGTACTTTTTACCCACTGACTTATTATTAACCCTTTAAGATACAATATAAAAGTAATTTTTTTTTAGAAGATATCTTTTCGTTACATAAAATTTAATTGATTGCATAAAAGCAATAAATATGTATATAAAATTTCCAAAAAAAAAAAAAATTTAAATAACTTAAGTATACTAGAGGGCTCGACTATGGGACCGTGTATAATAATAATTTATAAATACTATTTGTTTATTTGTAGTTTAAGTAGATGAATTTAACTTAAATAAACATTATATAAAAAAAAATCTTTTTTATGAGTTTTGATTTGGTTTTTATAAGGTTTAATTCTATCTGTGTGTGAGCTTTCGTTGTGAGTAGACGTGTTTTTTTCTATCGCTTAAACAAAATTCGTTTAAAACAGTTTAAACTAATAAAATATTTATAAACAAAAAAAAAAAAAAAACTATAAAACAAATTAAATTGAAAAGTGCCCGTTTAAAAACGCATTATAGAACCAAAAAATATTATTAAAACTATATTATTTCCTTTAAAAAAAAACAAAATAAAAATTCACAAAATTAAAATCGTATTTCAAATCAAAAACTCCTAAACAAAAAACTAAGAGTATCAAAATGAGTGTACAAAATTATCTTACAGCAACAAGTGCTCTCTGCAACACATGTAATAAATCTCTTCCCGTTACTGGAGACTACGTCAACTGTCGCCACTGTGGTCGTAAGTATCATTACTCTCCTTGCGCTACAGTCTCTGAGTCGACATATACGAACATGAATACTGAAAAAAAAACGGCCTGGAGATGCATGGTATGTAGAGCCCGTAGTAAATCGCCAAACAATTTATATCAGACAGTGGCTTACGAAGAAAAACAACAAGATCAACCACAAAACAAACAACAAATAAATAATGGTGATGATGAAGGTACAAAAAGTGGCAAAGAGTCCCTTTTTTTGGATAATGTCAACACCAATGTTCAAGAACTTAAGACTGATTTTAATTCTTTTAAAGCAACTGTTACAAACGACATGACGGACATAAAGACCGCTATACAACAATTAACGAGCAGCCTGAACACAACACATAATGCGTTACGTGAAGAGATGGCTTGTGCATTTACAAAGCTTACTGATGTAATGTCTGGTTTAGCTAATCAGGTCAATGACCTGAAAGAGCAAAATAAAGAGAAGGATGTTCGCCTACAACTCATGGAGAACAAAATAAATGCTTTAGAGCAAAAAATGCTCAACAAGAACGTATAGATAAAAAACGTACAAAACCAACAACTAACACCAGTTGAAGTAATCAAAACGATCGCCGCATCTGTTAATGTAGAGATTCTAGACACTGATATAAGCAATGCATATAAAATAAATAAACAAAACAAAATAATTGTTGAGTTTTGCTCACTAAATAAAAAAAAAGAGATCATGTCAAACATCACTCGTCATAGGGTAAAAGGAGAAATATTTAACGAAGGTACTGCAACTAACACACAAACTACTAAATCCAACAATGAGGATAGTGTCTTTATAAATGATGAATTATCAGCTCATAATCGTAAACTCTTATGGCTAGCAAAGACAAAAGCCAAGGAATTGGGATGGAAGTTTGCGTGGTATAAAAATGGGCAGGTGTTAGCTAAAAAAAGTGAAACCTCAAATACTATCGTAATCTTAAACTCATGTGATATTGATCTTATTATGTAAAGAAACACTTTTTTAATTTTTGTTATTATTTTTTTTTTCTCAATCTAAACATGAATAATATACATTTTGAAACAGTTGACACTGTTAGTCACATAAATCCGGATCCCCTAAGTTATCCCATTTCCATCCTTTTTTTAAATATTCGTTCCCTTCGAAAAAATTTTAACGCCCTTATGGCTACAATACATGGTGTAATACATTTAATCAAAATAATTGTTCTTGTTGAAACAAATATAGAAGACAATGAAACTTCCTTTTACTATATAAATGGCTTCAATTCAACATTTGTAAACAGAGATGATAGAGGTGGAGGAGGTGTTGCAGTTTACATCAAAGAGAGCATAGCATACACAAACATATCAGTTACTGCAAGCTCGTTTGAATTATTACATATTAATATACAAGCAAATGAAAATATTTCACTTCTGGCAATTTACCGTCCTCCATCAAACAAAATAAATGAGTTTATTACAGAACTAGATGATGTGCTAAACAAAGCAAATAAACAACAAAACATTATTGTAATTGGGGATATAAACATTGATCTCTTTAAAAGTGACACCACAACTACTCTTTATCTTGATATGATGTCATCCAATGGTCTACAATGCATGATCGACGAATGTACAAGAGAAGATTTAAATAGAGACACCCACACGTGTATTGACCATCTCTTTGTTAAACTTAAACACTTAAATACAAACATATATTCATCAATAATAAAAACAAACATTTCTGATCATTATTCTATAATATGTTGTATCTCTGACAATGACAAGGTTAAGAGAATAATAAGAAATGATACCCAACACACCAAAATAAGTGATTATAAAGTAAATCAACAGATCTGTACAACAAACTGGCACGAAATAGAAAATGAAAATAACCCAAATTTAATGTTTAAATTAATACATGAAAAATTTTGTCAAATATATGAAAATTCTAAAATAAGTGTTCAAAAAAAGAAAAACAGAATTCCAAATCCGTGGATGAATGAAAATTTAATAAAAAACTGTGAAACTCGGGATAAACTTTTTAAAAAATGGGCAACGAATAGAAACAATAAATATTATGAAAATGAATACAAAAAATATAGAAATAAATTAAATAAACAACTAAATTTTGCGAAAAATTTTTATTATAAAAACAAATTTTACGAAAATAGGAACAATATTCGAGTAACGTGGCAAATCATAAACGAAATTATCGGCAAAAAATCTAATAATGTTGATGAGATAATTCTCAAAAACTTTAAAAACATGAATTTAACAGAAATTTGCAATAACTTTGCAACAAATTTTAAAAAAAATGTAAAAGATATTTTACACAACTGTGAAATACAAACAATTAATCAACCAACACAAGTACTACAAAACTCATTATATCTGTGTAATACAAACGAAACAGAAATTTATAATATTCTAAATTCGCTAAAAATAAAAAAAGGTGCGGGACATGATGGAATCAGACCGTCTGATCTAAAAAACAATGCAGGTGTAATGACTCCTATTATAACTAAACTTATTAACCTTATAATCAACAATGCTGTTATTCCTGATATACTCAAAGTGTCTTATGTTCGCCCAATTTATAAAAATGGTTCAAAATCAGAATTTAATAATTATCGACCAATCTCAATCCTATCCGTTATTGAGAAAATAATGGAAGAGGTCATATGCAATAGATTAACGGACTATACAACTAAATATAAAATAATTAATACAAATCAATACGGATTCCAAAGAGGCAAAAGTATAAATAAGCTTCTTGGTAACTTTGCAAATTACATAAATGAGCAATTAAGTAAAAGTCACCATTGCCTAACGTTGTTCATAGACTTCAGCAAAGCTTTCGACACTCTATCACATAGCAAATTAATAAAAATGCTAGAAAGAATAGGAATTCGTGGAAACTGTATAGAATGGTTCAAAAACTACCTAACGCTAAGAAAATATATTGTAAAAATCAATAACAGTTTAAGTGAAGAAACCTCGTCTGATTTTGGTGTGCCGCAAGGCTCCAAATTAGGTCCCATTCTTTATATTATATACTCCAACGAGCTTATTAACTCATTAAAAATGTGTAAGACCTATGCTTACGCGGATGATACTGCTATAGTAGTAGCCCACAAAAATGTAGATTCCGCAGCAATAATAATGCAACACCAGCTCGATATTGCGGTAAGATGGTGCCACGACCATGGATTAATAATTAATGCGTCTAAGACAAAACTTATGCATATTAAACCACCACATTTGCTTTATAGGGAAATAAATCTAAAATTTCATTCCACAGAATGTATGCATAGAAGAAAGTTATTAGAGTTCGACTACTACGGAGATCAATGTTCCACTACAATTGAAATTGTAAACACTTACAAATATCTTGGCGTGTATGTAGATCATAATTTTAAATGGATAATACATATAGAAGAAGTTCGTAAAAAATTAAGAAAAGCTGCGTTTATTTTGCGTCATTTAAGTTACAGATCCAGCAACACAGTGGTAAGACAAGTATATTTTTCTTTAGTCGAATCGCATCTTCGTCATGGTATAACAGCATGGGGCAGCTCAACACATTGTGAGAAACTTCAAAAAACGCAAAACCAACTGCTGAAAATACTAAAAATACACGACCTTCAAACAACATAACAAACACTCCAACAAACAACATGACTTTAAACAATGGTAACAATATAGTGAGTAATGTTGACAACAATGACAACACAAACTACTTACATAACTTCATCAACAACATAGCAACAACATCATCAACAACGTATAACAACTCAAATGCTTTTAGTACAACAGATAACAACAATCTGTTAACTAATAATATAGCAAAAGAACTACAAATACTAAACGTTAAAAGCATATACTTCACTACATTATCTATCGAATTCTACAATGATTCAAGATTCCTTACAAGAATAGATCACAACCACCAGACCCGGCTAAACGCTGAAGGAAGATACCGTGTACAGAGACACAAAAATCACTACGGGAAAAGCACCCTATCCACAGTTCTACCAACAATACTCAACAAAATGCCTACTGAAATATTGGAAACAACAATAAATATTAACAAGAGAAAAAAAATATTTAAAAACTTTTTTATAAATACTCAATGAACCAAAAATTAACTTGTATTTAAAAATTTTTTTAAACACATTTTTTCATTATTTTTTTATTATTTTTTTTTTATATTATAATTTTGCAATCCAGCAACGAATGCTCTATATGTAATAGTAAATTTATCATTGAAATTTGTACCTGCAGACAAGCCCTAGCGGCTTTGCAAGGTCATTAATGTAAATGAATAATTAACTTAAATAAAACTTAAATAAATAAAATAAATAAAAAATAAAATAAACTAATCTCTAGTCTAATTTGTTTTTTGATAATTGATTGGAGTTTCTTTATGATCGAATTAGTAAATATTTCTATTGGATTATGATCCTTATATTTGGGTACAGACTTTGCGATTGAGTTCTGGAAAAATTAATTAAGTCGCAGAAGGTACAAATCTATTTCCGAATTAGTCAGGTTTCTGTTATTTGGTATCAGTCCGGTATTTTCCAATTCAGATAACATATTGTTTTTAAATTTCCTCCAGTTAGCTCTGCTATAATTAAATTTCGAATCAATTTGTTCTTTTACAAGGGTTAGTGAATTTTGATTGCAATGTGATCACTATCGTTATTCAGAGTTTCAAGACAATTTAATTAGTTGTTTAACTTATGAATAATCAATCTTGAATCTGCTATACATAAATCTTAATAAGAGCCACAACGTGGGTATGAGGGGGTTTTAGATGCGTACAATCTACTTCTGCATAAAATTTCATTAGATGAAAGCCATTCAATTAGTTTATTATTGTTTGTACTATTTCCCCAGTCTTTGTGCTTACAATTCAGATCGCCTGTTAAAATATAGTAGTGGTTTAAGTTTGCTAGATTTAAAGACTGAAAAAGTTTCGATAATTCGGAATTAAAATAGTTGCAATATTTTCCTGCAAAAGATTCGCGAAATCGGCATTGGTAAAGTAATTGTTAACGTAACCTGCCCACAAATTAAAAGCTGCGTTCAAAAATGTGTCTAACATACGTAATAATAATAATTTTAATAGCAATTTTTATGATACAATTTATCTTTTTAGGTCAAGAACGGAGGTTTGAGTTCACATGTGTGATTCAAGCCGAAGTGTTTTCTGCATTTTCTTTAGTTACGTCAGACGCAGTTGGATGTGACAACATTCATCCTAAGTTTCAGAGAACTATTTTGCATTTTCTTATCGCTTATGTAACTGTTATTTTCAATAACATTATAATGACGATCATATTCCTACCAAATGGAAGTATGCAAAATTTGTGCCAACACCGAAGTTGTTTATGCGATATGGCTAAGGTTGCTTTTTTATACAACTAGTAAATACACCACTAAAAATAGGCTCCTGACTACTTGCCAAGCAGGCTTTCGTTTAGGGCACAGCTGCATAAATGGCATTTCTGAAGTTACGAAGAACCTAAAATTCGGATTGTAAGACAACAAATACATTTTTTTTTTGATTCTGCTTGATGATTCTAAAGATTCAGATATGGTGCACCATCTTACTTTATGCATTAGGTGACGAAATTTCTTTAATTTAATCTTATCTTAAAAAAAGAATTGTCTCTGCCTTTCTGAAACTGTTAATTCTGTTTTTCATTAAAATTAAAGAGCATGTATTTTTGCTTGCACTCCAAAATTTAAAATCAAATTTTCTTACACTCGTATGAAATCTCTAAGTACAACCTGAGCATCGCCTTGCTGCATCATATTTTCCAATCCTTTAAGAGCTTTTACTTTTCCTTAGAATTTAGTTTGGTACAGATTTCAAAAAAACGTTTACAAAATAATTTAACAAAAAAGGTTATAAATAAAAAATTTCAAATAAGACAGTAAGAATTCGAAACATCGTCGGCTTAATATGTAAACCTGCTGAATCCACTTTTTAAGTAAATTGAGATTTTAATACCGTGTGGTAGAGAAAGAAACGCCTCGTCGACCAGCATGTAGTCTTTCTTCAATTTGTGTCTTGACGTGTGTAAAACCAACTACGTTTTTGGGGTTTCTTTCAAGTTGCACATATGAAATGTAAAATGTTTTTTGTCTCTCCTGTTAAATTTACTGAAAGGTAGTTAGCAGGTTTGCATATTAAACCGACGACATAATTAAAAAACAAAACATTCACGACTTACAGAAAACAATAGTCATTAAGAAT
Source organism: Pollenia labialis (assembly GCA_949318255.1). NCBI lineage: Eukaryota > Metazoa > Arthropoda > Insecta > Diptera > Polleniidae > Pollenia > Pollenia labialis. Next base: position 6,314,728 of record OX439139.1, on the reverse strand, counting down.
TTTTTAATTTTCAAAATTATTTCATATCATTTATAACATTTGATTTAATATTCTTTGTAAAAATTAATGTGTTATTGAAAATTTGTTTTATAACACATCATTTCCAATTGTTGCCAAAATTTACAAACTCACTGTTTTTTTTTTTTTTTGTTTTTTGTTGCATTATGTAAAATATATTTACATTTTTTTATAATTAATTTATCAAAATTATACTATCGATGACTGATACAAATTACAGCACACATACGAAATCATTTGTATCTGCTCAATCTGACTAAAACACATTCTCACAACGCCCAGCAGTTCTTAAAATTCTCTCTACCATGCATTTCTAGGAAATGGATAAAATATTGGGTCTGACAGAGTAAATCAATCAAAATGTTAAATGCTTCACCGACGTAAAGAAAATACATTTTTCGATATGGTCACTTTTAACAAATCTATTTTAACCGGCAACAATATTTTGTTCCTTTTTGCCAAGAGCAACATGTAGCCATAATATGTTTAAAGATCAGTGTTCGAAAATAAGTTTTAATATCGCTCCTTAGTGTTCGGTTCGGTGGATTTGTCGAAAACACATACGCTAATAGTGTTTGTGTAGAAAATCATTAAAAAAATAACGTTTACCTGTTTGTCAACTTTCGAACACAAAAATAATACTGTTTTTACCAAACTCAACATAAGATGAGAACATTTAATTCCATTCGGTTTTTTATCCACAAACTTCGTTGTGTTCGGTTTATTAATGTTCGTTGCTTTTGTCTGGTAAAAAAAACCAAAAAATTTTTTACAAAAACAAAGCACACGTACGAAAAAAACCAAAAGCCAGCAAAATAATTTTACACAAACAAAACATATACATAATACACACACAAGCTGTTCGTGCTGCGGTCGTTGCTAACATTTTTTGATTCTTCATTTCTTTATCAATGTAAAAAAAGAAGGATAATAGAACTTTAAAATATAATGTTTGTCTACAGTATCACTACAATTGTTCTGTTTTTGACGAAGAACAGAACACTATGTAATGTTCGGCTCTTTTTTGAAAATAGTTACGAACGATATTAACGGTTGTTCGTCCACACAATCACTTAAAAAAAATATCGTTCTTGTGTGTGAGCCGAACCTTAAATAATGTACTGTTTATTTATGAACACTGTTAAGAATTTGCAATACAAAATCATTTTGTTGGAGGTGACCAAAACTAAAAAATTTTTTTCTCTGCGTGCACATACAAGCACATGTGTATTGGGAGCTACGAACTTATTCTTTATTGAACGAAATTCCAAAACAATCAACTAAGTCCCTTAAATTAGGGAATTGATTGATGATGAATTAAAACCCCCCCCAAAAAAAAGGGTTTAAGAACATGAATTGGATTTTATTTCACAATGATGAAAGTACACATTTTTAAAGTGAATCAAGTCTTCACATTAAAAAAAATTTATACGAAACATTTTAAATATTCGAAGAAGTTAAGCGGAAAGATTTTTTTTGCGGAGCTGCTGTTTCTTGCGCATTGCCAAGGCCCGGCTATTATTGATTTTTATATTCGGGAATTTGGAATATGATGCCAATCCTTATAAATTTGCAAATTTATTTAAAATGGTTAATGCAGTTTAAATGATATGCAAAATTAGTCCCTTAAAATATTAATTTGCTTTTATTCCATTTCCAAAATTTGGGGATTACAAAACAACCACCCGTCATAAAATTAAAAATTATTTCCTAGAAAATAAGCAAACTCCCTCAAAGTCGTGATTGCTATTCTCATTTTACAAAGTGGGGGAATAAGCACATATTTGAATTTCGGGGCTAAAATCATAGGGGACTTAATTCGCATCTGTGAATTACCCACTACTGATCTATGGGGCTATTTTAATTAAAAGATTTATAAATAAAGCTTAGCGACCGTGAATCAAATCGAAAAATTATCTCTTACAAAATAAGATAATAATGACACCGAAAATATTCTTCTTAACTTCAAATTTATCTTTAAGGAATCTCGAAAACAGCAAAATTTTTTAAGGCATCTATAAAGAAAGAATAGACCATCCGGACCCCTCGGAATTAGTGTAAATTACAAATACTCATACTATTTTACCAAAAGGCAAATTTTATACCAGATTTTTTGTTTATTTTCCTTTCATATTTGTTTAAATAAATGTATACAAAAAACGGCCTAGTTATGTAAAAATACACACACGCATAAGACACACATACAAATACAGAGTATGAAGAACAAAATGCGTCTGGACTGACTGAAAAACAAAAACATTTTCATTATGAACCACATGTAACAAATAGACTCCCTTTATCTTACACTATGGTTTTATGTGTTTTTGCAGTAACATATTTATGTACATTGTAATATGTAAATATATGTTTATGTATATGTGAAACGTAAAAAAAGAAAAAAATGAATTCTTTAAACAAACATATTGTTATGTTGATATAAAATTTACATAAAACCTATATATTTTTTGTTAAAAGCTTACAAACACATACACGTACATTTATGAAAGCAAATACACGCCTAAACGTGTGTTTGTGGGTATCTAAAGAAATAAAACAACAACTAAACAACCCCACTTAAGCTCACACTTATGCCAGAGTAATAAATACATGAATAGAAACATTTTCATACACACATCTAAGAAAAAAGCAAAATATGCTAAAATGACTAAAACAAAAATAAAAAAAAAATTACTTACATATACATACATATGAAGACGCATACACACGCACAAATTTAAATATTTACATACACATAAATTTTAAATTAATTTTGAAAAAAAAACAAAATATAAAACACACAAATAAAAAACACCTTAACACCTCTTTCAACAAATCTAAAAAGATATAAACAAGTTAATAAGAAAATAAATTTTGACACACGCTCAGCCATACACACATACCCTAAAGGAAACCTGGGTGCAAATGTCCTCAAGGCACCAGTTTTATCGACTATTTTGGCCTTTTTATATTTTAATAAAATCATTAATTTAAACGATTTATGTTATTCGTGCTTAATTCCCAATTTTTATTATTTGATAAAAACACTGAAATTTATTGTTGATGGGATAAGCTATTCCTGGTTGCTTAGGCCAGATCATCAGGAAACTTCATCCATAAAGATTTTAGAAAAACTAAAGATATTAAACCAAATAAAACTGTAAAGCGTATAAGAATTACAGAAACAGTTCTATTTGTAACAACATCAAAGTTTAAACAAAATCATCAACAATAAACAGTGAGTTTATCTCTTCTTACATTCCATACTACAATTGATTGGAATTCTTCCAACATTAATTGTAGTTGTAAGTAGGTTAGGAAAAAACAAAAACAAGTTGCTTTGAATAAATTATTAAATGTTAAAAATATATGCGATTTGCAATTCAACATCGACTTTAAAAAAGTACTAAAAGTGTGAACATTGTCTGTAAAAAGCAGAGATTTTCTTATCCCGGACTTTTTCGTTTCTCGGGAAAGCGGGTAGTTTTTTGATATGTCATATTAAAAAAATATTTCTTTTGTGTATTTTATATATGCAGATGTTAATGTTAATTTTATGATGGAGATGTGCTAGACTAAAGTAATTTAAACCAATCAAAAACTCAAAATGCGTTTTTTTGACTTAAGACCTTTTTGGCTTACGGCCTATAGTACACGGAATGTAAAAAGCTACATGCGCATATGGTTCTGACGTAATTTTGTCGTCATCACACAACACGAACTTGCTATTGTGGCTTTGTAGTGTCGTCAAAATTACGTCAGAACCACATGCGCATGTGGCTTTTTACATTCCGTGTGCTTTAGATCTATTTTATGACACAATTTATATGTAACTACGACAGCAGTAAACTTCCCGGGAATTCCCGCACAAATTTCCTGGGATTTTTTTTCCCGAAAATGTTCGGGATCCTGGGATTTTTGTCCCGCGAAGTCCCGTATGAAAAACATTAGTACAAAGTAAAAACCTAGTCAATAGTACAAATGTCAGTAATAGATTTCCAATGGCACGCAAATGTTAAATGTCTATAGTAAATAACATTGTCTAGAGTAAAATTATTAATAGTACTGGTGACTGTGTCAATAGTGAATCAGTACAGAGTTACTAGTGACATTTCCTACAGGGTACTTACTGTGTGCACATGTATATGTTGTATAGACTCACACTAACACTAATATTTTATTGATTCATACTGGCATTTACAAGCATCGCATGCTTGTAATATGAATGAAAATTGTGTTAGCCGGAAAGAAATCTAATTAGAATTAAAGATTCAAAGACTTTTTCTGCCCTCAGAGATAAATATGTGATGTGAAAGGCCTTTTTGGTTTTTATTGGTGAAAGGCAAATTGTGAAGACTTAACATTTTCTTTGCTCATTGTGGTATTCTAAAATATTTCCTAAAGCTTTAGCAAAATTCATTGAATTCTCATTAAAATTGTCAGCAAACCAAACCATCCAGCAATTTATCCTACCGGATAAATGGATGTTTTAATACCTGACTAATTGGTTATATCCGACTTTTAATAAAATAATTATTCGATAAATTTGAGTTGTAATAGAGTTTTATTTGATGAGAAGGCTCAATTAAAATAAGTTTAACATTTTTGGGGTCTTATTTCCTTTTAAACCATATGTGGGGAGGGTATCATGTGTTTGTGTAACGCGCCATTAAGCATACCGATCGGGCCATATTATACCAAAGTTCTCTTCTCCAAAAAACCCTCAAAAGAAAAATCAATCCATCAACAAGAACATCGTTACAACATTAACAGGTTACAAAAATTGAACATCAAAATCAGCGATGAATGCCCTTCGGTCCCAATTAGCGACGCAAACCGGGGTATTGGTGTAATTTAAACTTGTAGAACTATTGTCAAAAACAGAAAAAATCAATTAACACATTGTTTGTAACGACAACTTTTTTAGATATTTTTTTTTTATAAAAATTACAAAAAAGAAATATATTTTTAGAAACTGGGATTTATTTCCTTTCATAGGTAACTTTATTATATTCAACATTTTTTATTTTTTTCGAATTTATTCTATGAGCTTAATTTCAGTTATGTATTTTATAAAGCTTTTTTTAATAGTCCTATTCCTTTAATTTTTAGGAATGACACTACCAGACTATTATATTGTATCTTCTTGTTACATTTTACCTTAGCTTTCCTTTGGATAGCAATGAAGTATATTGTATTACACACAGTGTATGTAACTCTTATATAAATTTTAATTTCAAAGTAGAATTTTTTTTGGCGAGTCCATTTCATGCCATTGGTTCCAAATATGGAGGTCTTGGAAAAGTTTTTATATCTTGTTCTCATTTGACTTTTGTCGTTTTTACATTGAAGCATGAATAAGGCTTTGAGTAATCGGCTACCACGATTATCTAGTTGGTAATGAGGTAGTTTATCAGTAAGAGAATTGGGGACTCTGGTCTGTTTTCTACATTTCTTTATGAATATTTGTCGATTTAGTTTGGATTACTCACATTTACATATGCATATATTTCTTTAGATAAAATTTTCTTTCATTTGGAAAGACAGTCCTTAAGCTTTATTTAATTTAAATGGTTGACAATAATAAAAAATAAATAGATTTCGCAACAGATTTCAACCGCAACAAAAGTTTAACAAATAAACTTTTATTGTCCAAACTCATCGCAATTGCCAATTATTTATTATCTAACATAAACATTTCTGCGTGCAAATGGAAAAATAATAAAATAAAATATAAAAAATATATAAAAATTATTAAAATAATACTAAACGAATCTGTTTAAATTTCACATCAAAATAAATATGAAACACGATGACAGCAACAGCTAAAAAGCAGCAGCAACAAAAAGGAAAAATAATAAAATGTCAAAAGCACATAAAATCATCATTTTCATAAAATAAAGAAACCAACTAACAAATTTACCGTCTTGTCTAAAATTTTTAAAAAGTAATTTTGTTCCGACACTCATTTGAAATACTTTGCCAATAATAGGAAACTTAAAAAAAAACATCATGAAGTCGTTGTCTTCATTATTTTATATTTTTTATTATTATTTCTTCTTTGTCAAAAAGGAAAAGCTACTTAAGTCGACTTAAGCTAAATTTGAGTTGATGTCAGCTTTGTAATCTTCATATTGAAAAGTACCAAAAGTTTTAATTTCTTTTTAGAAGTTATAACCAAATGAATTGCAGCTTCACATTGTTCAATGTAAAATATAATTTTAAATAAAAACTGAACTTACGATATGTGATTATGACCGAAGGAATGTGTTCAATGAATAGATTAGAATAGGAAAGCCTTTTTATAAATCACCTTTTAAGTAAACAATTGCTTTCCTTCAAAACTCAAAAAAATAGACTTGAGCCGTTTTTCCTTATAGCCATAGCTTTAGACTTCTTGCTCTTTTAATAAACTTATAGATGAAAGCTACAGGATTGGTTTTACCTTCTTAAGCGAAAGTGATAAGAAAAAATATAAAATTTTCTTAAGGCGCATAAATAAAATGTCAAGTGTTCGTTACTTGTATATTTTATGATTTGTTTTATATTTTTCATTTTGTGTGAGCGATATTTGTGATACAGATGTGAAAATTGGATGAACATCCAAAAAGAACAGATCATTACGTGGGACTTATGATGCGAGTACTAAAATAAGAACTTGAATTATAAAAATAAATAAGACCATATCATTTTCTATTAACATTTTAAGAGAATTATCAAATTAAATTTGAGTAGAAGCCATTCGACTTTAAAGTCTTTAGAGTCGACCTCGTTGTCCATTATTTATTTAAAAATAGAGTTGATAATAAAGACACCCATTTATTTAATTATAAAGTAAAGTACCAAGTTGACTATAAAGAAGAGCACTGAGATGACAATAGAGTCGATCATAGATTCGACTTTAGATTGGGCGCCATACGTCCAAGTTTTACCTTCCAAATCCTTTAAGTTTGCAATAAACGCTCACACAGAAAAAATTCTCCCCACTTTTTTTTTTAATTAATCAAAAATGAAATCAGTTTAAATTAAAAATTTAATAAAGTGAGTCAAACGTTTACTTTTTTTGGAATTTTTGGCGATGAGAAATCGAAAATTGTTGATAAGGCTTATTAAAATAAAACTGGGAACCCCGTGCCAAAGTTAATTCTAGATTCAACAACAGCAACACCACAGAATTAGTTTAAAAAAAATTGCGTGTTGTGTGTAGAAATAACAAATATACATTATTTTTATGTTAAAAAGTAAAATTTAAAGCAGGAGTTCTCATTTAGTTTATATTTTTAGATAAATGTGTACATTAAGTTGTTTAAGTAAAAAACATATCGGGAATGCTGCAGGTGTTTTATAATTGAAATTCTGTAAAGTGTCAAACGGGCAAGTAAATCAATCATAATAAAATTATCCTTCTAATTTCACTTTTGGTATATTTCAAGTACGAGTTCGAGATTGATCATGGATATGTTAAGTATTTCGCGATTGAAAATCTGTACTTGATTCAAGAATATTCGTACACACCGCACTATTAATACGGCTTCGGATTGATTTGAGTACGACGGATGGATTGATTTTTCTTTTGAGTGTTTAAAGTCGTTCATAGAGTCGAAAATAAAGTCGATTATGGAGCTGACCACGAAGTAAGGTACTCTAAAAAGGTCCTCATAAAGATGGCTATTAATAAAAAGGGAAAACACAGTTAAATAAATATAAAGTCAGCTATAAAATCGAATTAAGGGACGGCTATGAAGTCGATTAAAAAGTTATCTATAAAGAGGTTATTAGACTGAACTACAAAGTTGGCCAAAGAGACGCATACAAATTCGGCCATAGAATCGACTAAAGCGAAAAGCACAGAGTCAACTTCAAAGTGAGTCAAAAAGTCGTTTATAGATTCCATTGTAAAGTAAGTTATAAAGTTGACTATTGATTCAATTACCAAGTTAAATAGAGGCTTTAATACAAGCACCGTCTATTGAATCATCCATAAAGTCCTTCATAAAGCAGGGTAAAGTGTTGACTATTAAATTGACTATCAGGTCAACAAAAGAGCCGACTGTAAATTCAACAATGAAATCGGCTTCTGGACGACTATGTATTCTATTAAAAATGGCACAATGTCAAGTACAGAAGTAAAGCTTTAAGTCAATCATAAATTGCCTTCCAGAGCAAACCACACAGTTGAGTATAGAGTCGATTACAAAGTAACATAAAGAGCCTTAAGGAGACTCGACTATAAAGTCGTCCATTAAGTCAATAATAAAGTATGGGACAGATATGACTATCGAGTCGTTTCAAAACCAAAACTCTAAAAAAAATTAGTTACGAAAACCGGCGGGATCCATCCATTACACTAATTTCAGTGGCCAGGGACGTTCTTGACCCTATTCAAACAAACTAATGGTGTTTCTTTTCTACAAAAAAAAAATACCACATTTTAAAAAGTGCACGTATAAAATGTCTTGCCGAACATGTAATACTGCAATTTTTTATTTGACGAGAACTAAACACAAATTTTGATCGCCCTGTTTTTAACAGCTGACAAAAAGTCTGTTCTTAAATATATAAAAAAAATATACATAAACCCAAATTGTTTAATAGATTTTCATTAAATAAATAAATAAATGAACAAAATAAATGACAAAATTCCGATTTCTTTAGTTTGTTTCTCATAAAATATGAAAAGAAGAAAATGCCTGTGCCAGATTGCCGATTTATTAACACCAATTTTTACGATTTGTTGATTTGACGTTTTGTTTTCAAAAATAATTTTTTAAAACCATTGAAAATTTATACCACTGACAACCTACCATTAGCAATGTAATGCTTTCTTTTGTTTTTACTATAAAATAATATAAAAAATACCTATTGAAATTTAAAATTTTACTGTCCTGATGAGAGGCGATTTTTTCCCAACTTCGTTTGGTTACCCCATGTATAAACGGAAGCCATCTTTTTACAGGGCATTATCAACACACTCGATTTATACGGGGCGTAGTGTGCAATGCCTAATGACAATTTTTTTAGAATAAAACACGCTGCCCTTTTATAGAGCAAATCATTTTTAAGAAACGAACACCAAATTGCATTTTTTTAAATGAAATGTGACATTTTTTGTAGAAAAGAAAACACCATAAGCGTTACCTTACACTATTTAAGAGTACCGAAAAAACGTTAATAACGAATGGTAATGATACGATATGTCGATATGGTCAATTATTTAATACAGTATAAGAGTCGGCTATAAAGTCGACAATATTATTTTGTTTGAAGGCTCTAATAATATCTTAAGTTTGAGAGTCGAACCAAATTTAAATAAAAATTCTTTAATAAGTACTTTTTTTTTGTATTTTTCTGAACGCTTTTGAAAATTCTAAGAACTTAAAGACTTACTTTTTTCTTTATGTCTTTTGCTTATATATGAAGTGGGTTGGAGTACAGGCACCTCGAAAGAACCGTATAACGACAATAAGTGTACACATACACACTTTTGTCTTAATTTGGGTTGTTATTTTAGAATTAAGCATGACTTTTATTGTTATTTCTTCTTCCTGATATTATTAAATTTCAAATTTCAACAAACAAATTCGACGTCATTCATCAATCATGAAATAAATTTACAATAATTCTGTGTTCTTAAGCATGATATTAAGAAAAAAAATTATTAAAACAAATACAAATTTCGAATGTTAAGAAGACATAAATGTAACAAATAATAAATAAATTTATGCAAATAAAATTATTTTTAACTGAGTCATGAGAAAAAAATAAAAAAGGAAGCGTAGACAAAGAAGAAGGAAACAACAGCTAAAGAAAGGAAATGAGCAGTGCTAAACAATAAAAGAGAAAGATCTACAACGTGCTTCACTAGAAATATTATACAAAATATATTTTTGTAAATAATTTATGAAAAGGGATAGAGCAAAATACATGTAATTTATATTTAAGGGCGCAAATCAAATATTTATTAAAAAAAATAATAATATTTATTAAAGATTCTTATACACGTAGAAAAAGAATATGGTTGGAGGTAACCATATTCTAAGACCAATATACTATGGTTGGTTTTTAACAATGTTTATGTTTGCAGGTTTCCATATTATGTTTAAATATGATCATATTTTGTTTAAAATCAACAAAATTTGTCCCTAAATCAACCATTACATGGTCAAAATTAACCATATTTTAGTCAATATAAACCATAATAACACGGTCAAAATTTCCCAGAATGTTGAAAAAAGTAACCATATTATAGTCAGGATTACCAATAATATGGTGAATGCTAATCATATTATGGTTAATCAATTTTTTCAATTTGTTTGTTAAGTGTCAAATTATAATTTTATTTAATTTTATATTCTTGATATTCTTGGTGTTACGTTCCACTTTTATAAAAAATCCCCTTTGGTTCACATTCTAGCCTGAGACGAATTTCATATTACCTACTAGTTTTTCTACGTAAATTTATATATTTTAATCAAAAATTAAAATTAAATGAATGAGAATTTTAAGCAAACCAAGTAAAATGCAAACGACCACAATATTGTTGCTTTTTAAAAATATTATTTTAAATTTAAAGTTAATCATACAATGTTTTAAAATATTATAATTTCGAACATATTATTGTTATTCAATATTAACCATAACATGTTTGGAGGCAACCATAATATGGTTATAGCTTTTGGATGGATGCATTTAACCATAATATGGTTACCGTGATAATAATATGGTTAAGGTAACCATAATATGTTTAAGTTTAAGTGGTTGTAGTTTTATTTTATTCAAACATTATATAGTTAAAATCAACCATATTTGAAGTTTCAAGGGAGGTAAACACTTTATTGTTAAATAGGAACAAAATATTATTAATCGTGAAAAAAGTTTTTTTAAAAACAACAAAAGTTTGTTTGCAGGGACCACAATATGTTTTTTTAAACATTCTTCAACCATGTTTTTTCTCTACGTGTATGAAGTTAGGTATGAGAATTTTCTTATTTTTATTATTTTTTTGTAAGTATAATGTTCTCTTAAGTTTCCAATAATAAATTCATGTACTTGTTATATTTGTAAAAGACGTTACAATTGTAAATCAAAATGAGTTCCTTTTAGTTCGACATACATATTCCTTTTTCCCATACTTGACTATTTAAATACATACAAATATGAATATGAGTTCAAGTATCATTTGAATTTTTTTTATTGCAAATGGTTACTAAATAGTTAGTAGTCGACCAATACAATTACACAGACTGTTACTCAAATTTATAGTATTGATGAGTTTATATTTGTGTGTATGAGTGAATGGAATTCGATTTTTTTTTTTTTAAATATTTAGTAAAATTGCTCCGGTAACAATTCACTCAAGCATACATGAATTTATTGTTCTGCACTTTCATTTCGACATGAATTGTATTTATTTGCATTTTAATCGGATTTACGTTTATACCGACCTACATTTGTATGTGTGTATACGTAAAAACGCATATTCATACAAACACATACATACTTTAACCCTGCATGCACAGTGTTAGTCCTTTTGACTAACATTATTTTTTACCCATTAAAAACTCTTTGTTTTCTTTCTGCATCGTCTTTTTTCTCTTTTTTTAAATAATAAAGTAGAGTACAGTGTTGGCATTTTAGAAATGAAGAAAAGCGTCCAGTGTATTTTAAAAAGTTTTCTAGAAACGGGGTAAAAAGGTAAAAATTATAATTTGAAAAAAAAAATTTCTTGTCTTGTTTATGCACACAATGTTTTTCTTCATCACTCACTGTTGCTGTATCCTTTCCTTGGGTCGACTCGATATGTTTTTCATCATCATTCTTTTTGTATTTAATGTATTTAACTAAACAATTTTAAAAAATTGAATACGGGATTTTGTTTTTCATTATTTTTTACCAACCAAAAATCAATTTTTTTTCATTTAATGTGGTTGTTGTTTCTGTTGTTTGGAAAGAGTGAAACGTTTTTTTCTACATGTTATTGTTTTGGTTTTTTTTACTACAAACCTCGTCACGCTATTTTATCATCTTTCTTATTGTTGTACTTTTCTAAAGCGTCCCAAAATAGACTGTATGTGTTTTTTGTTGTTCTTATATTTTACATAAAGAAGTGGTGCTTACAATCAAATGAAAAAATGCAATAAACGACAACATTAAAGAGCGTTAAATATTTCATATAAAATTATGAAAACCAATTACCAATTTTTGAATAGTTGTCAACATTTTTGTTGGTTAAATAAAAATCAAACAAAAATATTAATTGAATCAGTAAAAAAAATTGTAGAAATTAAAAAAATTTCCAAACAAGCGTTTGTTTGAAAATAATTCGGCAATAATTTTTTGTGTAGGCTAAAGTTCATCAAATTTAGTTTTCATTAAAATATTTCTATGAAGAAAGGAATTTAACAGCATGAAATTAATTAAAATTTATTGATAATTTTTCATTCCTGACTGCCGCGGGGCTCGAACCCAGGCTTTCACGGACAGTTTACCCTTACATGTTTTAATTGTAACCACTCAATCTCTTCAGAGGGTTTTGCCGTTTAACAGTCACAGCCACTGACGACTGCTGGCAGTCGATAGTCAAACATCATTCGGTAAACCAAAGTGTATTTAACATTTGGTATATCGAAATTTGCTTTGAATGATTATCTATTTTAATTGAGTTACATGTTTTTCCTTACTTCTGTTTTTCGTACTTTTTGTCATGAATTCTTCTCAAAGTCCAAAGTACATTCTCTTCTCTCTTTAAAATGATGTATCCGAATAGAGAGTTCGTATCGAAGTTTAAGAGAAAAAACAACTTACATTTTTTATGCTTTGTATTATGTTTAATAAATTTTTGTTGATTTTTTACTTAAAAAAATCGTTTTTTCTGTTAGTTTGTAGTAGTTTGTCGATTCGGCGAAGAGTACCCTGAATATACTAAAACACAGAGTAACCTTCTAGGGTTAAAGAGAGTCAATTTAAAATCTTTGGTTTAAAAAAATTCTTAAAGCCAAATGTTCTTTCGTCTTCGGCATTTGAGTTCTTACCTTTTTTTCCATTTATGCAAGGTTGGATTCTCAGGGAAAATTTCTGTTATATTTATTAAAAACGTATCATCAATGAAATTTTGTATAAAATCAATAATATGTGCTACGTTTTTTTTTTTAAATATTATCTACACTAAATAGCGATGTTTTGTTGCAAAAAAGCACTTAAATTGAAAAAAACCAAAATCATATGGTTGTAAAAAAAGCACTAAAAGCGCCCCAAAAAACATAGTCCAAAAATACCCTGTTTTAAAAAATGTTATTCGGACATAATAAAAGAGTAACGAGACCAAAAAAAGCGTCAATTAAACCCTAAAAGCATCAAAATGGCAGATATAATGTAGTATTTTGGCTTTTCAATTTGTTTTAAGAATAAGAGGTACCGCCGTTTTCATTGAATCGATATTTCGAGATGTAAGTCGAATCCACTTGTATTGGGCATAATGCATAAAAAATAATATTGGACTTTTAGGGTTAACAGCACAATTTGTATGCAAAAGTACGCACATGAAGAGAATACATAATAATAAATAAATAAGGAAACAATTGGATTTAAATACACCCTTCAGTTCTAGAAATAGAATGTGAATTGTTGGATTCATAAGTTATTTACGGAACTCACCAAGCAATTACTGAAGTGACTACACACAGAAAAAAATTAATGCAAAATCATCGAAAACAAGGTTTTTTTTACCGTTTTCGGTAGTGATTTTGCTTCATTGTTACTTCATTTTAATTTAACATTGCAGTAAAGTTAGAGCAATATGCCATTTATATTGAAATAACAATCCGTATAACGTTGAATGAAAGTTATTTGAAGTTGAAACAACATGAATTGGTTTGAGTGTGATATAACAGTGTGAAGAAGACAACATATGCATTTATATATTTAAGAATAATTCAAAACACTTACCCCTGTATCACATGTTTCACTTATTTTGTATTCTTCTTTGTTAACAGAAGCATCAGCAGAATGTCCCAATATGGTTTTCGTCATCATTCTACTTTTAAAAGTTGATGTACTATTTAACTTAATAATTTTATTAAAAAGAATACGGGAATTGTCTTCTTTTTATAACATATTTTAAATATTAGAATAAAAAAAATGTATATACTTAAATATGTGTGGATGTCGATTTAACAAGATAAACTTTTGATTTTAATATAAAACAGTTTTTTATCGATTCAATATTGAATCCATATTTATTTATATTTTAATATTTTTTTTATTTATTTTAACAGTGAATAATATTAAATAAGCGTGATATAAGATTATTTTAATATTTTTCACTTAAAATTAATATGACATAATGAAATATTTTAATAATGGGCATACTTTTGCAGAATTTTACTATGATTCTCATTTAACATTTCGCCATGTTAATTTAACATTGTGATTTTTTTCTGTGTGCAAGTACTTACATGCTTAGTAGTGTAAAATTAGAGTAAATAAACTTTATATTTGATTACCATGATGATTATCTCGTTAAGGACAGAACTGCTTTTTAACCCTTATGCATTCCTTGGGTTAATATGACCCAATATTACTATTCAACTAACCTTTTTTTATGTCTGGAAACAAAACTTTACATATTTTACCCTAAACAGGAATGGAAATTGCTATTTAGTTGAAAATAAAGAAAAATTTCGTTCAATCCTTTCTGACATTGCAAAGGAAATACTTGCTGATTGGAAATGTTTACACACATTTATTTTCAAAACTGCTGGGTATTCAGAGATAATTTCAAATGTTTGTGTGTATAAATGTGTAATTATTGAAGAACATTGTAGTTTATTGTACATTAAAATATTCTTTTATTTTTATTTTAAATATACGACAACCCTTGGTATGAGAATTTTCACATTTAAATTATAAATAAGACAAAAAAGGTGGATTTGGACCTGACGTCTATAATTTACCTGTAGGCATTTTTTTGAGCCTTAAGATTTATATATTAAGAAAGTGTTAACTTTCCTTGGCTGTGCATAGAAAAATAAATAATATAGAAATTTACTATGATTTAAAAGTAGAAATGCTTAAGTGAAAATTGACTCAATGACCAATTTACTAATTTTACATTTTTTGGGAAAAAGATATTATTGAAATGTTTAACTGCAAAATGTTGTACAGTAGGCTGATATAAATTAAATACAGAGCTGTCAATAGATTCAGTGTTACCAAAAAATATATCACGTTAGACACACAAATTTCAGAGTTCAACTAAAAAAAATGCAAAATGTAAAATTTAAAGTGCATTTAGTCAAAAATTCCTAAACTCAAATGCTGCACAGCAAATACCTTTCAGCAAAAATCTTATAAAATAAAGCAAATCTAAATCCTTGAAAGACCTACAACTTAATTTTTTACGAAAAATTATTCATGCTGCCAATTTAATAAGAAAAATTTACTAAAAATTTATAAAGCTAAGATTACACTACCGGTGCAAATAGCACAATCTTCGAAGATTTTTATCGTGCCTCATGGCACACATTTCCACAAATTGCACCATTCATTGTTAAGCTTGAGGTCCACACCACTTGCATTCGTCTCCATTCATTGCATGTTTTTCACGCTTTATTGGCGTTCTTCGTTCTTAAGCTGAATTTCCACACCATGCGTTTATGCGTCTGTCCTTTTTATGCATCTGGCAAAAAAGTAGAATCAGCGTAATTGAATGTGACAAGTTGCACCGCAAAACGCATAAAATGCATGCACGAATCAACGCATCAAAATGATATCGAAATCGATGAAGAGGCTGTAAGTTCACACTTTTTTCTGATTTCTTGTAAAAAAAAAATACTTTGGTTGAGGAATACATAAAGTTTGGTTCTAATATATTTAATAATTACATGGAAAAACTAAAAAATGCCTGGCCAGGGCCTGGGTTAAAATATTTGAGCTTTTTTTAAAATAATTTTAACTACACCAATGACCGATACAGATTTATCGGCTGTGCCTACGATTTGCCGATCGATATCGGCGATATTTTAATGTCGACACGATACTTTTTTTTAGGTTTTTTTAAGAAACTGTTTAATTTCCAATGCTTTCTTTGCATAACAACTAATTGAGAAAATATTTAAAATCTCTGTTACGGTTTTTTGTACAAACAAATATTTTCTTTTATGTAAATTTTACCATAATTTTAAACTTGGAGAGAACCACTGCTGTACGACTACAAAGCAGTACTTCATTTTTGTTATAAATTAAATACTTTAGGACCTTTTTTGAATACTCTTGAAACAAGGATATTTTTTAAATTACTTTAAAGCACCGCTAGCATGTAGTTTCTCCACATATTTTTTTATTTTATACAAAAACAGCCATTGAAGCTTAAAATCTTCATAGTTATCTTAACTCAGCAGAATTATTTATTTATTAGAGTGGGAGCTCTGTACAAAATACAGGGTGACTTAGAAGGAGAAACAACAGGGATGGAGTTGTTTATAATTTTTTGAAATAGATTTAGCACTTCATTAATCAAACAATTTAAACGCAAAGAATATCGTTACTTTAGTTGGGCCAACTCGTACCTTTTTCTAGCGATTTTCATGACTTTTTTTTTTGATTTTCAGAGCTATCGCTCGCATATTACTTTAGTTTTATTTTGGATACCACGGAGTCTAGCTTAATTTTTATTAGATTGTGATACAGGCCAATTATGAATACAAATTCCCCGAGAGTTTTTTCCCTTTCCCCATTTTTACAATTAAAATTACTTAGGAAAAATGGGTGTTGGGAGAAATTCATAATTGGGCTCTATAAGTCTAGTTTTACTCTTGCACATCTCTTTTACGTTTAAATCGGTAAATGCAGAATACACTTCAATGAGAAGTCAAAGTAATTTATCTGAAGTTTTTTCCAGATCAAGAAGTAGAGCAAAACTACCGACATAATGCCTTGTTGGCAGAAAATTCGAAACTATTTCATTCAATAAATAAGTTTAAATAAATGCAAGATGCTAACCCTCCCAATGACTTAGTCAAGACACAAAACATTTCTAAGTGGTACGTTTCTGCACTTAAACTTCAATTCTGGTTTTAAAAAAACTGCAGTTGAAACCAAAAACTTTCAAACAAAAAACGAAAATTTGTGTACAACTTTTATATTTTTGAGTTGGTTTGACAGCGACTGTTTACATTTAATGAATCAGAAGTAAATGCAACAGTTTTTTGTTGGCCGATGACAAATGAAGAAGTGCTAGAAATGACAGTTTTTCTACATTGACGGCAGTTTTTTAAACGCTTTTTCAAATACATATAACGTTTTTTATTACAAAATTGATTTTCTTTCCGCAGAATACTAATCAATTTACTGGTAATTCACAAACAAATATTAAAAAAAAAAAAATCTTAATAAATTTGAGGGTTCTATCTGCAAAATACTCTACCAGGGTTGGAACATTTTTATGATTAAAAGATTTTTAAATCGGCCTAACATTAGGAATGCTAATAAAATAGATAATACAAAAATTAATTTTTGTTCGGAAAATGGGCGGCAGCCGTTTCCTTGATCAGTTATTTTTTAAAACTTGATTTTTTTCTAAACTAACGTAAATGTAACTATTGTAAATTTCAGAAATCTGCGTCAGCTGCATCTTTTTTGCGCCATCGTAATATGGGAACAAAGTACTGTGCATCATCTGTGGTGAATCCGTTATTTTACTTTAATTCCCGACATTTAAATAAATTAGTTTTATTATTAATACGATTTCCGTATGACGTGCTAAATTCCCAGTATTTCATATTTGATAAATACACTGAAATTTATTGTTGAGGGAAATATAATAAATAATAATAAATTTTGTATTCCCGAAAATAACTTTTACTTTAATTCCCAACATTTAAATAAATTAGTTTTATATTATTCAAGCCCCTTCGTATTTTTGGGGTCACCCTGTATGTGGGTATAAGAGAAAATGTTTAATGAAAACTAGGAACAAATTTAAAGGGAAAAGGATACAACCGGCTGTAAAACAAAAACTGATACGAATGCAGATACACACATACTTGAGAGTGTGTGTTGTTTGTATTTATACCTTAATAAATGCTTATTTTTACTATTTGGCATAGCATTAAATATTTTCGATTTTTTTTTTGTATTTGATTCCTATTTATTTCTTCTTTAAGTGGTGTTGACCTTTTTACTCTCTATTTGTTGCTTGTTTGTCTTATTTATCGCTTATATGCATACATACATCTCTCGTTTCTTTAAAGACTGTTGTTTATGTTTGCTTTCATTTGAATTTACTTTTTTTTATTTTTTTTTTTAAATATAAATTTATTTATAAATCACCAGCATCCCACGCATGAGTGAATTGGTTGTTACGGTTTGGACTTTCTAGTCCCTTATCAAGCATTTAGCATAAAATAGACATGACACTTTGACTTGAATTATGACCCAATATGATCAACTATTGTGTTTAAAAGGATTCCATAGAACTTGTTTTGCGGTTGCGAAGATGAAATTGAAGTTAGGGAGACATATTTCAACAAAAATAAGTTTTTTAAATTGAGTTTAAATCCAAAAAGATAAAAATAAATTAAGCAAATAACAAAAAATTTACTTTTTCATTTTCAAGATCTGAATGCCAAATGATTTTTAATGCTTTGGGGGTAGAGTCTTGCCCAAAAAAAAAATGGCAACAACAAAACTTGGAAGTAAGAAAAACACTACTGCTAACATTTATCTCGACACACATTTTGCTGAATAGTATATCTTGCCATTCAACACAGTTTTTAGTGACTTTAAAGTCTAAAATTCTGCGGTGGTGCGTGACGATCGCATTTTTCGTTTACAAGAAAATTAGGAAAATGTTATAAAAGCGATAAAATTTAAAAAAATGTAATCTTCAAGGACACAACAATGTTGACTTCCAAGGCATAATATTCAGCAAAATTAAATATTAACCCCTATTTTGGGAAAATTTCATTTATTCATTTAAAAAATAGAGTGAGTATTAAAAAAACGGGCAATTATGCTACTAAAATTAATTATTATTTAGTTATTAAGACCAACGCCGAAGGAGTTCACAACATCTGTGAAATATATGCTTTCGTTAACAACTTCTAACTACCAGAACATATAAACCTGCGTTTCCCACGCAAAAATTATGGATGCTGTAAATCACTTAAAAACGAATAAGGCCCGTGGAGCTGACAACATGCTTAAAGCCGAACCCCATACTACAGGGAACACATTGCTTCCCCTTATTCAGAATTTCTGGCTCGCACATGAACTTGATTTAAATTTAAAAGAAGGTTTTATGGTAAATATCCCCAAAAAGGGTGACCTGGCAAACTGTGAGAACTGGCGAGGCATAAGCGTCCCTAGTGAAATAAAATGGATCACAGCGCAAATCGGTAACCGAATAATATCCGGCAACGTACTAAGCGATATAAGGCCCGACCAAGCTGGCGTCTTATAGTTATTCAAGAGCCATCTACAGAACTTCTTTCTTCGCTTTACCTGTTGTTTATCGATTTAGAAAAAGCATTTGTTACCCTGAACTAAAACGCAATATGGAGTGCTCTTGATGGCAAAGGGGTCCCACCCACTCTATACCGTGATGTTAAATGCCGTGTTGTCCACAATACCTTTCTAATTGCTGAATACACAAATTATTGGCGCTAGATGGCGCAAAATTAATTTTTATTAAAAAATGCATCAAAACACCCAGTATTTGCAAATATTATGAATACCCGCTAAACGATTTTGTTGAAAATTTTCAAACATCATTTGGTCGAATTCTTGAAATTTAAAGGCCAACATTTAGATTTTCTTCAATAAACTTAAAACAACGGTAATTTTGTAAATAACGGAATAACGACAAAATCGCAGAGCAAAAGTTGCTGCTGAAGTCCTAAAGAGCCATTTTCAGCAAAATAAAGTAATTTTTCGCAAAAAGTCAATTTTGAGGATTTTGCTAAATAAATTTAAATAATTTTATTAAAAAAACATGAAGCGAGAAAACTGTATCTTCTTTGCAATTATAAAAATTTTTCATAAGCAATTAATATTAATCATACGTCTTGATGATTTAGCAAAACTAAATTTTTGCAAATTTCTTTGTTTACACGTAAAATATGCTGACACTACACCTTTTTGTTTGAGCTTTAAGTAATCAATTACAAAAAAATTTGTCTTCTGCTACATACTTTTCGCATTTTTATATTGTTTATGTACATATGAGTGTGTGCTATATATAGCAGGGAGTAAATGCTGGCATAATTATTAATTAGAAATACTTTTGCATGAATTCATTTATCTAAAGAAATACTGCGCGCAAAGATAATATATGCAAGTTTGTATATAAGTTTACATTCATATAAATTTACATGATACTTCGCTGTAGTTTTATATCTGGATAGAAACGAATAACAGTTCATTCCAAAAGAAACCTACGCTCTTAAGAGGATAAATAAATTAAAGAGAATAAAAATGGGTATCATGAAACTTGTTCAGTAAACTGATGGAGAAAATATTGGAAAAAGTAGAAGTTAATAAAGGCCACATCCTCCTTGCATATACGGACGACATTGACGTCAAAGCAAAGGTAGAACGAAATGTAACTGGTACTTTTTCTAGAATCGACAAGGAATCACAAAAACGGGCGTGAAAGTAAACGAGAACATGCCCAAACGTATGCTTGTAACTGCTAGGCAAACCTAGCGAGGACGGAAGGGTGACATTTTGAAGGCATGCAATTGCAACTTCGTGGTATTAAAAGAGTGTATTTACCACGGCTCCGCCATCAATAGAAATAATGGTGTCACCGTTAAAATAAGGCATAGGATCGTGTTGCTGGCAAATATATGCTACCTTGGGCTTAGCAGGCAGTTTAAGAAAAGACCCTCTCTCGATAAACTAAAATAACATTATACAACACGCTTTTGCTACCTGTGCTTCTTAACAGCGGTGCAACATGGGTACTTGCGAAAGCAGATGAAGCAGTGCTCGGTGTTTTTGAGAGAAAAAACCTTTTCCATTTATGCTTTGAAAAAAATAACAATGAATGCCATTAAAGTATAAGTTGCGGAACGGTATAAGGGGTTGTTCGGTTGTCAAAACGATTACCGGGAGCTGTTTTCTGGATGGAATAGTCTTTTTGGGGCTCCGGATGGCGCTTGTAATGGCTTTGGTCGCCGACAGATCAAACGTACTTGTAGGCAATGAAAAAGAAAAAACATTGTCTACACAAACAATAAAAAAAAGATATCGTTCTTGGGTGTGTGAGCCGAACGCTAAATAATGTACTGTTTATTTTCGACCACTGGTACTAATACATCAACACTAAAAAAATAGATATAATTTATGGGTTGTGTACCATACACTAAATAATATTCGCTTTATTTTTGAACACAGAATAAAAGTCACCGGTTAAAAAATATTCCAAATAATTTATTTAAGAGTGCCCCGGCAGGCTGGCTGGTAGTGAGCTAGTCTATCAGCGCCGAGTTGCGGGTTCGATTCCCGCCAGAGACTCTGGTTTCTTTCTTGCAGACAAGCGAAGAGCTTTGCGGGATTAGCTTAGGAAATTAAAAAAAAAAAATATGTTTTCAATAAAGGTAAAACAACAACATTTACATCGATTTTAGTTAATTAGATTTTCGCAATATAAAATCAATTGTAAGCAAACATATGAATAAAGTTAATAAGCAAAACACTTGCTTTTTTAAAAAGAACTAAGCGCAGTTGCAAAAACCGGGGTATAATCTCACCCTAAAATATAACTGGGAATATGGAACATATTTTAAATTTTTTAGTGCAACACGTTTTGAAAGGAAAACGACAACTTTTTACATTTTAAAATAAGTATTTTTAAAATGGAACATAAGCCCCCTCGAATGGTGGCACACACTAAACTATTTGGTGAAAGAAAACCCAGTTAATTGCAAATTTGATTTCCTCGCTTCTTTGGAACCTTCTTTTTTGCTACCCACTGTTATTCTACAAAGTTTCTGATAATTTATGTTTGCATGTATAATTTTTTTTTTACTCAAGGAATTTTTTTCAACATTTTCTTGAATATTGTTTTTTTTTTATTCTACAAAAAAAGGTTACAAGTTATATCTATTTATTTTACAGCAAAAAAAAAAATCACACTACCACGAAGAATTATTCAACTTTCTATTCGTATCTAAATGTATGTTTTATTCAAATTAAAATTTTCTTTTGCTAAAGTAGAGTGGAACAGCACTAAAAAAACATTATTTTGCTATCTCTAACATTTATGTTCATATGTGATATAAGAGAATGTATGAATAATACTGCTGCTCTTATACGTGCAAGTTGAATTTATTAACGAGAAAAAAGTGATTTTGATATCTTTTGGTTGTTAGAAATAAAAAAAATCGTTTTTAAAGCAGATGCTTAGAATAAAACTAAACAAAAGTTTTTCGCAGTTTTGTATTTTATGGCAAAATGATAAGAACAATTTTTATTAGGAAAAAGTTTTTTCTTCCTGAAAGCATATTTTAAATTTTATCTTAGAAAAGTGAAATTTTCTTAATGACATAAAAAAATGGTTTTAAATCTGTAGATAAAAAGGTAAAAAATTTGAGAAAAATTAGAAAAACTTGCTTTGCTGAATATTATTGCCTTCTTCTAAAGATAAACTCAATCGTAAAAGGAATGTTTAAGAAAAAAAGCGATAAAAACAAATTATTTCTCACAGCCTGTTTAACCAAACAAATTGTATCTATCTTAGAAAGTTATTTGTATACCCTTTACTAGAACTAGTTATGAAGAGGGTATACTAATGGGTCGATTACGGAGAGCAACATAACTGAAGTTGAGTTGCCAGCAGCGAAATTAGGCAACGCTGTACAGTGCTGTGATCCCATATAACGAAGGGACAAAAATAGGAGTTGGCGTAGACTTCTGAAATTTCGTACAGTAGTTGCATTTACCTTAGTCAAGAAAAATTCAAGTTTAAAAAAAGTCGCCTACCTCCTATGTGTCCTGAAATTTAAAAATTAAATTTAAGCTTCAATAATGCCCACAAAATTACTAAAAGTGGTCATGCTGATACACATACAACTAGAAACGCGTGTGTAAATTTTCATTGAAATCCGACAAAGCACTCAAGGTCCTGCCATATATCCTTTTTGTAAAAAACGCTTCAACACCTACCAAAATTGTTCGATTGTAATAAAATTTGGTATGTGAATTGACACTTATAAGATAGGTAGGGTATTATCTTAAATTCCATCAAAAAAAATGTCCTCTTAAAGTTGTAAAGCAAGCAATTCGTTTGCTGAAATTAAACTAATATTTCCTTGTTCTAGCAATCAGATTCATTGAAATTAAAAAACGATTAATCTCATTTTCACAATTAATTAGATTTGTAAAATTATTGTAACACGTCTTGTCTCTAATCATAAAACTCATAATTCAACATTTGTGATTTCACACACTTGTGCTGTTGAAAATTTTCTTTTAATTTAAGACGAAAAAAAAACAAAAATCATGTCATATCAAATCATTTGTAATATTCCTACTCAAAAACAGAATTCAAAGTAGGTGTTCAATGAACACATGTATAATTAAGTATGTATATATTTGTATAAACTTCAACTTATTTTTAATTTCATTTCAATCAATATGTTTTATTATTTTTATTAGACATATTGAAATTCATAAAAAATATATTAACAATTTTATATTCATTCACACCTACAAACTTGTGTTTAAAAGTATTTCTCCCACCATTTGAAAAATTTTGTAGAAATTTAAAAAAAAAATTCTCTTTATGAATTTTTCAACCAGAATTCTTTGAAAACACTTGTGTAGGCTAGAATTTCTTCATAATTCTCAAATGCTGAAAATAGCATATTTATATTTTTTAATTAAAATGACAGCTGCTATTAAACATCAAACAAACGCAATAAGAAGGGAAGAAAAAGTAAAGAGATTACGACTGCCATTAATATTGATTCAAATAAATATTAAAAAAGGCACAGGGCAAGTTTTTCTTGCTTTTTTCTAAAAAAAAAGGTTTTAGCATATTCAGCAAGATTTACGGAAAAATGCTTTTTTATTTAAATGCATATTTCGTAATTAAGAAATAAAAACTATGATTTCCCATCAGAGACTTTATTGGGATCTTGGTGGCAATGTTTGGTAATTAATACGCTTTTACAAAATGTATCCTCAATCCAAACAGTGTTGCCAGAAAAAGAAAAAAAAATCTCTTGGTTTGCTTTAAAGCCAAGAGTGTCTTGTTGCTCGCACAGCGATACCAAATTGTACAAATTTTACTTAAAATTTAGACATCAGTTCAGCGAAACGGGTTTCTTAACAGAGAAAATTGCCGCATATGGACTTAAAGAAAAAACTCGGGCTTAGTGTTATTCATCACATATGGCAAGTAGTGCTCGAACAGAAAAAGGTTAAAGAACCGATCAGATTTTCTTTATTTTTTTTAACTTTTTTTGCCAACATGTTTCATAAAATTTTTGCTGCCTATAAAAACTTGACCAGATTATAAGCATCATTAAAAAAATTTTAAACAACAGCCAGCCAAAAAATTATATTTTATATTTTGTTATCTTTTTGCTAATGCCTTTCTTTTTTTTGTTAAAAAAATTTTGTAGTATTAACTTCTAAATTACTTATTAAGAAATTTCTAAATGGAAAACATTTTATTTTTTGGGATCAGATTATATGTTTGTGCGTCAGAGTGGGTGGTCTTGTTTTGCTAATTTATGATTTCCGATAAAATCGTCAAAGCATCTGTTTTTTTTATTAATTTAATCTCATAGGGACGCCATAAGTTTTACCAAAAGTCATAGAAAAACTTAAATATTTGTCTTATACTGCGGAACGGTCATTTTTTTGGCGGATGGGAATCGAACCTGCAGCCTGTGCTCAATTAGAAGTGCTCTCTACTAAATCCACTACATAGGATTTTTATGTTAAACAAAATTCGGTTAAATAAAAAAGTTTCAAATTAATTTAAAATTCTATCTGGGCAATTGTAAAATAAGTTTTAATAAAGGCAATTTTCTAATTAATTTTTTTGTTACTTTTATTTACTTAATAATTTTACAAAGTAAATAAAAATTAATTAAAAAAAGAGTATCAATAAAATTATTAATATTAAATAAATGTTGGTGGATGTGCAACAACTTTTACTAATTTTTATTAAAAATTATTTACTTTGAATTTTGTATGTATTAATAAAACAGAAGTGGGTACAAATATGGCAGCTTTTTAAATGAAATAACGAATTTTTTTTTTCGATACATCGTATCGACTTGAGCATGCTTTTAATATTTTAACGTTTTTGAATTAAGCATTTTTAAAGTTAAATACTGAAAAATTTTGGTGTTTGAAGCGAGTTCAATCAAAAGTTATGCACAAAAAGCGTACAACTGAATGTTGTATCGCTAGTAAATATTAATAGCTTCTCCTGCAAAACTCACTTTTTGACTTAGCATGTTTTAGACTTGAGCTTTCGATATATGACATAACATGTGTTTGTTAATATTGCTGCCAATGAAGTATGGAAACATCAATTTTTCTGCTATCTATATCTACACCTTTTTAAGTTAAAATTGAGAAAATACTAGTTGATGTTGAGAAAATGCAAGTGGATAATAAAAAATCCTAATTGATATTGGAAAAAAACAATTTGATAATTAGAAATCCAAATTGATAATGAGAAAAAACAAATTGAAATTGAGAAAACCCAAGTAAATATTAAGAAAAACCAAATAAATATTGAGATATAAATTCATTGTTATATTAATATTAGGAACAAAAAAGTTTTGAGTATAAAAACAAGTAACTGAAAATATTTGAAAATCAAGAAAATTGTAGTAGCACCTAAACTTTTGAACCGATTTTCCTAAAATGTTCACAATAATTTTCTGATTATTCGGCGCTTAACATATGAAGATTATACATTTTTCTAAAATTTTTAGTAGGAGTGGCACCTCGAATACAAAGACAGTAGGTATTACCTTGTGTATGAAGAACAGTTACAGTAGAAGTTTTCAAATCTGAAACATATAACTTGGTTACTAATAAACAACATATTCCAAGAAGTGGGCTGAATTGGACAGGTGGGTGTGACCGCTGCCGTTCAAAAACAATATAGTTTTCTGTATATCTTGAGAACGGCAACTACAACAGTTTCCAAATTTGGTAAAAATGTCATAATTATTAATACACAACAACTGCAAAAAAGTGGGATGGATTAGACAGGTGGGCGAGGCACCACTTGTACAAGAAAAACCGAGTTTTCTGTATATCTGCAGAACGGCATCAGTAACAGTCTATATATATCAAATATATAAATATATCAAGATTAACATTAAACATCAACTGTCAAAAGTTGGCGTGGTACCTCCCATACAAAGGCAATATGGGGCGAAAAACCCACCAGAAGACGGCATCACCAAAATAGCATGCTAAACTCAGAACGCTTAAACAACATCTTTAATACCACCATGTAGAAACAATTCAATGAGGTTTGCAAAGCCCGCCGGGTTAAGCGAGCGAGTATCAAACAATTTATTAAAAAATTTCGATATCTGCTGCTTTAATTCCCCTCATTTCTGTTTTCAAACTCTAATTATCTTTTCATGTTAAACGCAAAAAATTTATTGCATAATTAAAATAGTTGCAAAAAATTACAAAAAATAATAAAATTTGTTATGATTTTTTCCATAAAACACAAATGGCGAGATTTTATATTAAACACACACACACATTTGTAAACATGGATGGATATTTGTAAATATTTAATTAACGCCTTTTTACTTTAGTTTTTATTGAAAAAACTTTAACAATTTTTTGTTCGCAACTCAATTTTATTTATGATCAACAAATGTTTGTTAACAAATTTTTTTTTTTTTTAAAATTTTGTAAAAAAAAACACATAAAAACCATCGGCTAATAACATTTTTATACAAAAAATAACAACAAAATTTGAAAAACAAAAAATCGCAAAACACAAACCTCAACGCCTACACTAAAAAAACTTTTCAACTAAATTGTGTCGACAATAAACGCTGCTCATTTAGTTGCGCTCATTAGCAGAGGCATACAAACACATATAAATAAAAGAAAGAAACCCAGCAAACACTTAAGATTTGATTTAAAATTTATGTATAATAATATAAAAGAAAATTCAATTTCCAATGTCAAGGATGTGAAAGTGGCTTGAAAATATTTAGTATTGATAGTTTTTGACTTCATACTTAACTTCGTATTTATTTAAATTTTTTGATGTTTTTTTTAATGTTTTTGTATTGTTGTAATACTGAGACCACCTTGACAAGTAACCACGCATTGGAAAGTCAAATAATTTTTTAAAATGAGCAAACTTGAATATTTAGTGTGCGGTTTGTACAATACAAGTGATTAAACGTGTAGTAAAATTTTTAAGAAAAGCACACTATTTGTTTAATTTTTGTTATATAAATTTTACTTCATGTTCAATCACTTGTATTGTTAGAACCGCACATAAATGTTATTAAAAATGTATTAAAAAACTGAATTTTGTATTAACTTAGAACTTAAAGAAATATAATAATTTAATACGAAGACAAAAGCAGGTCTTTGGTTCACACTATGAAAGTTTTTTTTTAAGTCTTAGATTATTGGTGAGGTTCAAAGAGAACATGCTATTCTTCCCACACCTCTCACCAATTTACTAAGACTTTTTGAAAGAAAACTCTCAAAGCATGAACCCAGACTTAGAAAAGTTTTCTTAATGAAACAGAGAAATGTATCTTTAATAAGAGAATTTGGTTGCTTCTCAACTAACCTTCAAAAATATTTCAAATGTAGATATTTCAAACACCAATTCCAGGTATGAACTAATGCTTTGCATTTTGTTGGAACTAGGAAAAAAGGTTAGGGGCAGAAGGATAGAGGGAGTAGTGTTTGTGAACATTATACTTGAACTTATTTATGTTGTAAGTGAGAGGGAAGACTTCTGCAGGAAGGTTATTCCACATACGAACAGTCCGGGAAAAAACGAATTCTTTCTGGAATGCATTGTACGATACATCTGCCAATCGACCACAAAAGGATGGGCTCTTGAGGAAAAACGTGTATTACGAGCAAACGTATGGGTTTTGGGAACCAGATCCCTAATTTCGTCCCATTGTAGTAACGGTAAAACATGCAAATACAACCCACATTGCGACGGTGCTCAAGGGAGTCAATAGAATTGGATACCCTAAAAATTAGAATTTGACTCAATTATCAAAGATAAATTCAATATTCAGACATAAAACGCACTCGTAAATAGAGAATAACGCGTAATCAAATGTAAAAATTCCAAAAAGAGATCTGTTTTTATTTGTTAAAGAACATAAGCTTGTGTCTTAAGGTGAATTCATCTATGCGTTCCAAAAAATATTTTTGTCCGAAGAATTATTATTTTACTGAGAGTGTTCTGCAGGACGATAATTTGTCCGGAAAAACAAAGCTACAATGGTTTACAGAAAGAAAAAACTATACAAAATTGCAGCACTTCTTGGAAACCACTTATTTTGAATTTTGTTCAATGTGTGTGTTAAAGAAAATGGAGAAAAAACAATCATTTCCATTTTTGTGTAGAAATTAAAAAAAAAAGTGGCAACTCATTTCATTTTGTTCTGAACAAAATTTAAACCAATTCTATCTCAGAAGTAAGATGCCAAAGTCAGCATAAAAACAATTTTGTCTGGACAAAAATATTGTTCGGAACGCATGGGTGAGTGGAGCTTTGGATAAAAAAGGTCAGATTTTATTTTAGGGTTTCTTATCTTCTTATAAGAAACTAACTTAATCCGGATAACATAAAACTGAAATGAACTGGCTTGAATTGCATTTTGCACCGCTAAGGTACACTTCACTCTTCATAATTTATTTTTGCAGTTTTTGGGCAAGTGCAATAGAAGTTTTGTTAGATTTGAAAACGACTTGCGAATCATCTTTGAAATTTTTGGCAAATATTTATTTATAAAGATTAATTTTGTTTGAATAATTAAAATTTAAAACTCAGAAGAATTTATATCGAATTGAAATCAAAGGTACAACAGATTTCTTTTTTTTTTAATAAATAAGTAACTTTTTTAAAATTACGTTTGACTTATTTTTTTGTTATTATATTTTAACGCTTTCAATTTGAGTTCGTAAAGCAAATGTAAAATTATTCCTAAGCTTTGAAAAAGACTTGAGATTTTTTTTTTTGTGATAACAAATTTGTAAAAAGTTTTCATTCACATATTTTTTGGCTGCTTTATACTTTAGTTTTAGTCTGGTAAATGATTTAAGATTAACATTTGATACTAAATTTGTTTAACATTTTTCATTAGTCACCATTAAATCGAATTCAAATTGAAAGTTTAATATTTAAAAAGACTTCGGTTTGTTGGGTTGTGCGAGACAAACAAGAACACTTGTTCACATACATTTAATCACTATCACACTTCTACATTGACAATCTATTGTGCTGGGACTGAAACTAAAAAAAAAAATTGAAATTAATTTAAATTGCAGCCTTGATATTTGTTTCAAAAAATTATGTTTCGCAGTTTTCCCTCAATTATATTTTTTGTTTGTTTTTAAATTCATTCATTTTCTTTTAATCTCAATATTGTTTTTGTCGAAAATGTTTTTCCCACACTTATTCGTGTTTTATTAACTTTCTCTGCACGCAAAAATAATATTAAAAAAAAAATACTATTAATTATACTACAAAGGTGTGAATGAATAATGAAAATGCAAGTTGATTTTTCTTCTTTTTTTTAAGAAATAATTAATTATTTTAAAAATAATTCTTAATCTCTCTTTCTGCCACGAAATTCTATTAAAAGAAAATGACCATAAAGACACTGATTTAATTTTATTTTCATTTAATATATTTATTTTTTTAATTTCTTTCTTGCATGGCGTGGCATGTCATTATTTATTTTTAATCGTTGGCGTTCTTTGCCGATAATAATTCAGACTGAATGTGTTTTCTCTTTTGCTTTAAGATAACTTTGTGAATTATTTTAAATTAAATCATACTGCAGGTGACAAATTTTGAACGATGGCAAGGTAATTGTAACAAATCCCTCCCCCCTGAAAGCCCCTTGAGTATATGTATCTAGTATACTGTGGATCCTTCATATTTAATCTTATTTTCCATCAGATTATAGTCTATTAATCACTATTCGACACGCAATTTAGTAGCAAATAGGCTATAAATAATTTTAATTTAACCAGCACTTGACTCTGGACTGGGGGCTTAAAGAAAAGTATAGAGCGAATGGAACATTATCTGATAAATAAGACGTGATGGGACAAAACTCAGTTCTTATCCGGCTTCAACAAGCCAAAAAAAACATAAGAATCAGTTGGAATGGTTAAAAAAAAACGATTTCATTGTCTCTCTTTGTTACTTATGTATACAGAAAAAATTTTCATTTAGAAGTATGTAGATATCCAAATTAATATTCGGCACAAATAACTCTTGTATGGATCTTTACCTAAAACATTAGATTGATTTGCCAGGTCCATTATTGCCCATGAGTACAAATAAGAGTACACTCTTAAACAATTTCTCTGAATACTTTGGCATAGGGTATCATACGGTCGGCCTTGACCGACCTTAATTTCATTCCTGTTTTTATTTTTTTTAAATAAAAATTTTAATTATGACTTCGATTTAAAATTCTAAAGAAAACAAAATAAATTTGATTCAGTAGCAAATAACAAACACAAATAAACTAATTTCAATAAACCATGAATATATTGACTTTTTAATAAAATAAACAAAAAATATTGTTCATAAAAATTCATCACAAAAAAAAAGAACAAAAAAGAAAATATAATTAAGATTTATTTGTTTATTTTTATAAAATGAAATAATGAATTTTGCAAAAAAAAATAATAAAAAAAATTGCTTAATAAAAATTAAAACAAAACAAAAACAAATAAAGAAATGAAACAAATGGAAAATTTGAGAAGAAAATATAAAATTAAGAGATTTTTTTTATACAAAAAAGTTTTTCTTAAAAGGCAAAATCTCAATATATTTTTCAAAAGCTGTTTGTTCTTTATATTTTTTTTATTTTATGATTAATTTAGCTGTCATTAGGTTTTCAACGTGTTACCAGCCCTGGCAAGCACCCACGCGCCACTGTAAAAATTTAAATATTATTAAAGAGTTTTTTAAAGCCTTCAACTTGTAGTCTCATATTGAAGTATATTCAACATTTTTTGTTTTGTGAAAAAACATAAAAATTTTTAAGGTGGAAATAATAAAAAACATTTGTTTACCTTTTAGTTGAAGAAGCCAAAAAAAAAAACACAAAAGAGTTTGTTTAAAGAACATGAACTTGAATTCCAAGCAATAATTTTCTTTTAAAAACAAAACGTTTTTCTTACATTTTGTCGAAATGGTTTGAGGGGAACTTTAAGATTTTACTTCCGCTTCATAAAACAAAACTGTAGTGAATTGTTGGTTATTAAAACACATAAATAATTTGTTGGTCTTGTTGTTGTTGCGGTTAATTCTAATGTCTAAATCAATGCAAAATAATTCAAAAATATATAGAAAACTCAAGATCCATTTAAACGCCCACATTAAGTTCATTTGAAATATTTTTGTTCGTAAATTTTATTTATTTTTTGTTTTTCAATAAGAAACAACAGCAACAAAAAACAGAAATTAAAAAGAAATAAAAAATTGACGTCATTATTGTCTTCCAATCTGGTGAATGATCTTTATTTATTCAATAGAAATTGATGGTCATATTACGAACATACACAAACACACACACTCTTACACAAATACTTTAACAACGTTTCTTTAAACATTTTTATTTACCAAAATATTGTGTGTTTGTTGCTTTTGCATTGTTTTTGCTTAGAAATTTTTTTTGGGAAAATGGAAAATCGTGGCATATATTTGCGTCAGTCTAACATTCGGTTGCGATCGTTAAAGACAAATTAGCAAAAAAAAAAAAACGCTTAATTAACGTTCCATTTTAGTTTTTTTATTCTAACAAGTTACAAATCCTTTGAAATAAAAAATGGCTGTAAGTGTTTGACATAAGAGGAAAAAAAAGCTTTAATGAAAACAAATTTATAAAAAAAATCCTTCTGTTTTATCATCAAAATCAAACAAAAGGACTATTAAACATCAAAAATATTACAAAAAACCCACTTAAGCGTATGATTGATAATTTATTTTATAATTAAAAAGAATATAAAAAAATCCATATTTTCATTTTAAAAGCTTAATAAAGCATAATTGTATAACAAATTTATTTTTTAAATTTAATTGTGTGAAACAGCCGCAATTTACAGTAAAACTGCGTTAAAATTGCACTTTGGCATTTTTATCAATCATACGCTCTGGTGTGCAACTTTAAACTTGAAATGAAAATTAAAGTGTTTTAAATACCACAAATTTACTAAAAATTTTACTTAATTACTAAATTGTATAAAGGCAACAGTTAAAAACAGTTTAGACAAATTGGCAGTTAAAAAATATTTTGTTTGAGTAGGGGGGATTAAAGAATACTTAAATTTATTAAAAATTCAAAAAAAAAATTTTAACAAATCGTATTCCGAAGTAAATTGACGTATATCGTAAAAATTTTATTTAGGAAATTTAATCTTTTCAATTTAACACTTCTGCAAGGGAAAACGAATTTAAAACCTCAAATTTGGGAAAACAAGCCAGGTAGGGAGTTTCATAAGTGATAAATATCTGGATATGCTAAATTTACGGACTTATCTAATTTTTTTTTTTGTGATTGTGTGATAAACGTCTAGATAACTTTGGCACCACGAAATAATGTTTCTTCATTATTTATAAAGAAAATAAAATATTAACAGAAGCCTTTAAAAAAATTGCAAATAATTGGATTAAAAAGTTCTTTTTTCAGTTTAAGTTGAGTTTAAAGGGCCCTTGTGTGGAAAAAAGAACTTCTTTAGAACAAAAATATTTCCTTCAAAAATTGTTTTTTTTTATTTACTTTTTTTTTAATAAAACTTTTGTGAAGATGCTTTTTAGTGAAATGTTAATTTTTTGGTAAAGAGTGATTTTCTGCTTTCAAAAGAAAAAAAAAGTTGGAAAGTGGATTTTGATAAAAAGTTACTTTTTTATTAGTTTGAGAAAAAAACTTGCAAAGAATTTTCCAAAAAATTTGTTCCTTAATCTTTTTAAAAAACCTGATTTTATAAAGATTTTAAAACAATTCAGGTTCAGGCGATCATTTTGCAAAAAAAAATTTAAGTATGAAAAAGTCTTAAATAGATCGACTCCATTTTAGTAAACAGAAGATTTCATTATTTAATTAAAATTCAAAAATTTTTAAGAAAATAATCTAGACTCGGATTTTAAATACTTGCTACTTTTCTATTTTAACTTTTTTTTTCTCAAGGTCACAACCCTAATATTGTTTTACAAATATCCGAACAGACTTTATGTACTTGAACAAGTTCATTAGAGTTAAATTAAAAAAAAGAAGAAAACTAAATATTTATCAAAAACTTATTAATTTTTTAAACGAACTTTATTTTATATTCACATCCATTTAATGTATAAATTAATTATAAAATTTTTATATCGTTTAAACAAAATTTTCCAGTTCTTTTGCACTCAAAAAACAAACCACAAAAATTATATTTTTTGTGGCCTTAAAAAAAGGAAAAAGCGATAAAAATTCAAAATAAAAATAACGAATCCAAATGAATTGAAATTAAATTATAGTTTAAATGCATTTATATATTTATTTGTGAAAGTTTTACGAGTTTGAATAAAAATTTGTGTAAACGAGAGTATTTGCAACATTGAACACAGCTAAAAGAGTTTCAATGACGCTGCTGCTGCTGTTATTGTTGTCGTTGTTTGTTACAATCACCAGCCAAAATATAAATAGCAACAAATATTTAAATGACTTTATTTCAATAAATTGCCTTAACAATTTAACCTTTTTAGGAATCATTGGTATGTGTTTGTATACATGTTTGTTATATGTACATAAATTACAAGTCATTTATTTATTTTTCCCTCTTTTTTGGAGGGAAAAATTAATAATATAAAATTATAATAATATTAACGGTAGACCAAAATTTACATTTTAAAATGTAGCAGAGCACATGCATGAGCGCATATAGATTTAAGAGGGCAACTAAATGTATATTTTCATTTTCTCTTTGCTGTATCATTGCAAATTATCATAAATATTGACCGTTGCATTAATTAATTGAAAAAATTTTTTAAGCAAATATTTTGCCAGTCATAATATTATTTAATATAATATGAGTTAAAATTTAATACTCGTGAGTAATAGTTGTAGTAGTGACTTACCTGTTGGGGGAAATTGTTGAAAATTGGGGTTGAAATCTGACACTGAAATTAAAAAATAAATTAAATTTACTTAAAAATAAAACTGAAAAAAACTAATAAAGTATTATTTATGTATTAAGTCTGGGTTTTTGAGATGAAGTTAATCTGAAAACAGGTTTGTGCCGCCAATATCTAGTTTGAATACAAAATTTTGACGGTTCTACAGCTTCGTAGAACTTTAATGAAATAATAAAAAATCACATTATGCCGCAAAAATTCCAGTTTCAGACTACTTTAAACTTAGTTTTAATGAACAAACGCAATTAAAAACAAAAAAAAACCTTCTAACTTTTTGTATCATATAAAAGTAAAGTAGACTTTCAAACTGTTGAGGTAGAAAATACCAGAGTCTTTGGCGGGAATCGCACCCGCCACCCTCGCACTGATTGACTAACAGCCTACCTCAGCACCGTTAGAAAGTATAAATATTTCGAATTTAAAAACAAATTCATACACCCAATTTTTATGATGATGTTTTCTCCTATTTTCAAATCATGTCTTTTTTAGTTCGATAGCGAGCGGGGTAGAAAAGTCTGCAGGGTAGAAAAAAAGACATGCACCGTATTTTCTGTGTTTATTTTTTGACATTTCTCTTTGCACTTACGTATTCCAAAATACTTTGTGAGATAGAAATCTAATGAGTTTTGTTGCGACTGTCAACAAATCTAATTAAACATCACAGTTTGTGTTCACACCATCAAACAAGATATAAACACTCACACATGAAATAAAATGCAACCCTGATCCAATGGAAAGTATTATTGATTAGAATTTTTTCAAAAGACCATGAAGTCGTATGTGATGTCAAACTTTTTTCATAAAACATGTCATTTTCATCACACATGCAGCTTTTAAAATGTTGTAGATTTGTTGGCATTGACCTGCGGTTCAATGTTACCCCAATGATAATAGTCTAAAGGGGTTTAAAGAAACAAACTAGGCAGTCATTCGCGATTAGCGTTGCATGAAAGAACTCGCTTACCGAACATGGTGTTTAATAATTCGATTGCGTCGTAAGCTGTATTGGACGTTGTTCTGTCCTTATGGAAACAAATACTGTCCAAGTGCAAAGCGTTGAACTGTTCCTAAAAAGAATCTAATTTACCTGTGTAAATGCTTAAAGGGAAAAATACGGCAAGAAAATGCCAAAATTTACACCATCTGTTGTCAAAAGTAAGCCAACTACGTTTGTGTTCAATTTTATAATGGATGGTGTCAAGATTTATAAACCACCTCGTTGTAAATTCGTAAGCATTTGGTCTCATTTTAAGAACAAACTGTTAACATATTTACACCACAATGGTCGGATTTCGACAGCGTATTATTAATATCTGGAAAACACACCGTTACTTTATTGACAATATTTAATTAGCATTTCGACAAACACATTCTCAGTTACATATTTTATTAAAACAGTGTTCGAAAATAAACAGAACATTATTTAGCGTTCGGCTCATACACCCAGTTACGATATTTATTATTTTAGTGTTTTTGAATACCGTTCGTTACTATTTTCAAGAAAGAGCCGAACATTACATAGTGTACTGTTCTTCGTTAAAAGAGCCGAACATTATGTAGTGTACTGTTCTTCATTAAAAAACGGAACAATTGTAGTAATACTGTATGCAAACATTATATTTTAATGTTCTTTAGTGTTTCTGTTTTTACATTGATAAAGAAATTAACCAACAACAAATTTTAGCAACGATCGCAGCACGAACATCTTGTGTGTAAATTTTGTGTATGTTTTATTTGTGTTAAATTATTTTTCTGGCTTTTTGTTATTTTCGGATGTGTATTTTGTTTTTGCAAAAAATGCTTGGTTTTCTTTTACCAGCTAAAAGGGCGCTAGGCACAACAGAAACGCACGTACACTAATGAGTACACTAAAGTTTGTGGTTAAAAAAAAACAGAATGGAATTAAATATTCTCATCTTTTTGTTAAGTCGAAGATGACAAATAAGAAAACGTTATTTTTTTTAATGATTTACTACACAATTTTCAATTTAATTTTCCAAAAATCTACTGAACCGATTTTAAGTGTTTATTTTTGAACACTGTATTCAAAAATTTTTCGAATGTGCTTTAATGCATCAAGTTTTTGGTAGTGTATAGAATCATTTCTATGTATATGACATATCTATAGCTGTAATGTTAAGTGAGGGCTGGCTTAAAATAACAGAATGTTTAATATTGAGAGAATAGGACTATTGTAAGAAAGTTTTACAAATTTAAATTTTGCTTATTTTTTAGTATTTTTCAATAACTTTTTTTACCTAAACCAATTAAATTTAAAATATTTTTTTATCCATTATTTTTCATAATTATTTGTTTAACCTTAATTTATATTGTCTATTACTTTTTTTTAATAAAACTCTACACAAATTCCAGATATCGTGAAATTTGTTTTTGGAAGGTCAACAAAAGGCCAACAATATTTTATGATCTTATTTTTTGATAAACATTCAGTTCAATGTTTGAATTTGAATATTTTTTTTTGTTTTGCCAAATACATATTCAAACTAAATAATATTATTATTCATTAATTAAATGAATAACAGCAATAGAGCTAATGGAAATTAAATGGAAATTGTTTATATTTATGCACACAAACGCTCATACAAATTGAAAAATCCATGTAATTATAAATACACAAGCAAATACACGAACACACACACATTAACAAATACTTACTGCAACCACTTTGAAAAGGCAATAAAAACCACAACAACAACGACAAAATAGCAATAGAATAATACAAAAAAAAAGAACAAAAATAACAATAAACAAATAACATAAATACATAAAATAAATAAAAAAAAACAATTTAATTAAATTGTATAATTGGTAAAATAAGCAATAAATTTTGTTGTTTAAATTGCAATTTATGTTTTAAAAGGGAAACTTAATTCAAATAAGAAAAAAAAATTAATATTTAAACAAATATTGTTATAAAATAAACTGTTAAAGCTGGGAGTGGTTTAAAGCAGAAGTGGAAAAACATTTTTTAGTACAATAGTTGATAAGATTTAGTTAAGCAGCTGGCTCATCTGACTATACAATTCGCCAGAATAGAACACTCGTCCCTTGTTTAGGAGCCAGAGCTAAGTACGTTCAGCTGCTTTAGAAGTACCCGGCAGCATCTGTTAAATAGCAACAGCACCTAGGCAGATACCGCTGTATGCCGACCTTCACCATAAGTGGTCAAAAATCAGCCCTTGATACTAATTTATTAAGATCTGTCTTCCTTCGACCTAAGGTATAAGCCACAACTATCAGACAATAGTCAGACCGGTGCCATGTCTCCTGTGATCTCAGGTCAGCCGCAACTTAAAGCGATCAGTCAATTTTTAACTCTGTCGACGTCCAGGTATTGGTTGCAGCTGATTATCACAGAAAATGTAACACCATAAGGTTTTTTCAAGTACTGTGGAATCCCTCCGAAGGCACTATTAACATGTTCCCCTTCCTCTCAAAAGATTTCAATGCTCTGAAACCGCTGCCAAGACCACGGAACAGTGTCCGTCCAGAGAGGTATCCGCTAAGGGAGAGCGTCCATTAAGAAAGATTTTAGTGAAAATAATAATTTTTCTAAATTGTATCTAAATAACAGTGGGTTAAAAAAGGTAAAACTTTAGCCAGCAACAGCAAATTATTAACCAATATTCCATATTAAAATCGTCTTCACCTTTTGTATACTTTCGTTGAAAAAGTTTTATAGTTTCCTTTTGGTAAATATTTTTACTGAAACCATGTTATCAATTTCACAGACCAACCCCCTTTTTTCAAAAAAAAAACACTTCACCACACTTAGAAAATATTTTTCTACAAATTTTTAGAAAATTAACGCAAGTTTTTTCAAAATAAAATAAAATCAACTCATTGAGTGCGTTCCAAATTAAAGATCATTTAGACCTATAAATTTAAAATCAGTTCAGGATTTGCAAAAGGATAGAGATTTGTTACCAGAACAAACTTCGCCAATAGGTTTAGGCCATAAATAAGATTCTAACTTACCCACTTTAAGATCTCACGTTTCGGGCTTAAGCCACAGCCTTCACGTGAACTTGAAAAGCGTACACTACAAAAAAGATGCAGGATGTTATAATTTTCAGGGCTTCTTAAACGCACAGTGTTACTAGATTGGACTTGGATCAGTCCTTACTGACGACTATCAAGTCGACTATAATCCGCTATCGAGTCAACCGTAAAAAAATTTCGTTTGAATAAAGAAAGCCCAAATAACTTTAACAATGACTTTATCTTTAGAGCCTTTAAAATTGACTTCAGATTTAACCATCGGGAAACTATATAGAAAACTATCGAGTTGACGACCATCGAATCAAAATGGCGTTTGAAAAGACTATTGAGTCATCTCTATAGTCGATTTAGGAGCCAACTATTGGTTCAACTATGTAGACGACTATTGGTTCAACTATAGGGGCCACCATTGTGGCGACAAAATGGACGATTCACAAGTCGATCTATTAG
This sequence comes from Pollenia labialis, assembly GCA_949318255.1. Classification (NCBI taxonomy): domain Eukaryota; kingdom Metazoa; phylum Arthropoda; class Insecta; order Diptera; family Polleniidae; genus Pollenia; species Pollenia labialis. The sequence goes on along the minus strand of OX439139.1, from coordinate 6,275,838 downwards.
ACGCCTATCAAATCAAATGTAAAAACGAATATCAAGGTAAATTTTAGATAAATTTAATTAAAGGCTTTTCGATATTTGTTTTTATATTTGATTTGATAGGCGTCTAATGGACGACCTGCAGCTCTAATGGAGAACCTGTTGCTTTTTATTTCACGTTAAATTCTTGGGATACTAAAAGTAATTAAGTACGCTTCAAAATAGTCACGACAAGATATAGCTGACTTCCCAAGAAGTATACAAAATCCGAATCAATAAAGAAGTCATCAAGCTCGTTAACTTTAATATTATTCGGTATACACAATACATACCTAAAGTCCGACAATGCCCAGCCTTAAATTTTTATTTATTTTAAAATTAATTAGTTTAAGTATTAAACAAATGATTTTTCAGTTCCCTTTGCATCTCTCAAGCCAATTGGCCTTCTTGTATGCCATAACAATTTCCCTACGTATTTTATAAATTGCCAGAAAGCACTTGTTTAAATATTTTGAACAAATATTTTTTTTTTTTTTTCATAATTGTGTAATTGTTATAAATATTTCAAGTTGTTTTTTCCGCTTAAATGCCTTAAATATTTAACAGCAATCGCAATGAACAAAGTGTTTTTGTTGTTTGTATATATTTTTCCCCTTCCCTATTTAAAGAGGAATTTGTTTTTTTTATAAATAAAGTTTTGCATATATTTATTGTATGAACTTTAATAATATTTTCATTTTTTTTTCTCTCCGTATTTCATTTTGCCCCGTATTAGTTTTGTTAAATATGCACAATTTTACCAACTTGCGACGCTGATGGCAACCACATCAAATGATTGATGGGGTTTTCCTTCAGCGACAAGTGGTCACAAAATACTTGACATTTGTATATTTTCAATGCTATCGCAAGTTTAAAGCGTTTTATTTTTCTCTGCTGCCCTTATTGATGATGCTGTAGCTGTTATCGTGCGGTTTGCGTTTTTCAAATGAAAACTATAAACAAAGCGCCGAAAATAAAACTCAAACTGTCACATTCACAAAGTGATTTCTACTCCAACATGCACACATTCTTATATGTATTGATTTTGTTTATGGAGCAACAGCAAGTCCAGAAAAAAGTGAAATTACATATTACTTAAAATAGATTTATATGTTGAAGACCACAATCAACAGAAAACAAGAAAAAAAAGCAACAACATCACCAGCAATAGTATTAACAGCAGCATAAAAACAAACCAACAACAAATTAATATTTATCAAAATTCATTTGAAGCATGTGTTGAGTAGTGACGATTTCAACGGTGTGTATGTGTAATTCTAAAGCCATGTAAGACTACAGTATAAAAAAATGTCACCCCTTGAACTATTGAGACGGCACAGTTGACTATCGGGATAAAACAGATTTTCGAAATTGACTACAGTGACGTCTATAAATACCCGTTTAGAGTTGAATACAAAGACTAAAGGGTTGACTATTAAAACATCTTTAAAGAATATGAATTATCGAAATGATTATGGAATTGACTACCGAGATGTCTATGAAGACGCCTAAAAAATTCACTATTTTATTTATTTATTTAGTTGACCTTCAAGACAGGTATAGAGTAGACTATTATGGAGTTGAATACCGAGACGCTTATGGAGTTGACTAACGAGGCGACTATCGAGGAGCCTTTAGAGTTGGCCGAATAAGATGATGACTTTATAGTAGATTATAGAGCAATATTTTATTCGACTATCGGTACGCCTCTATTTTAAAGTATTAAAATTACTTTATGATCGACTTTTGAGATGACTTTATTAAAGGCCACTTTTGAAATGGTTATATAGTGAACTATCGAGACGATTATATAGTTGACTGTTTAAAATCGCCGCAACGATTATTGAGTCACCTTCTAATCAATTATTTGCTTTTCAATTAACTCGACTCTAGATAGTCTATCGAATCAGCTGTTCAAATGACTTTCAAGACGAATGTCCAAATGACAACAGAAACGGCTATCATAGCATCTATTTAAAGACGAACGGACATATCGAATATAGAGGGCACTAGTGTTTTCAATAACCCAGTTTACAAAAGTCGGCATCGGCACAAGTTGAGGGCAGCGGCACAATAATTTCATTCCCAAAGTTGTTATTGACAACAATAAAATACAAGACAGAAATATTGTTGAAATGCAAATTTTGTATAATAATCTGATAGATTATTCTTGGCATTTATTTTTTAAATATGATTTCCGGCAAATGTCGGCTGCGACTAAGAGTTACATGCTTCATTTGATGCGTCAAATTTTTGATTACTTCTCAATAAATCTGGCCGTATGGCGTCGGACGAAGTACTCTATGAACTTCGCAAACAAATAATTTTTCTTCAAAATAAACTTTCACAATAGGGGAGCGTTGTTCTAGCGTTAAACGATTCATGATGACTTGCCAACATTTACTAAACAGAAATGTCAACACAGTTTGCAGTTTGCAGCTAAAAAAAACACCCTAACTTGTCGAGTTTGCAAATGTCAATAAGATACGACTCTTAACACACAGTGTCGTATATAGAGATGACTATCCAGTTGTCTGTAAGGAAGACCATCAAGTTAATAATATGCCGACTATCAAATCGGTTAATGATTTGCATCATGTCGTCTAGAATAATGAGTATCGAGACGACTATCGTGCCGAATACCGCGAAGAATATGGTTTTAAATCGAGTCGACTATTGTGTCGACTAATTTTGCCGTTCAATTTGGCTCAAGTGTTGCATTAAAACATTTCATTTCATTTTTTAGCACGCGCTAACATAACATTATTGAATATTTGATGATGATGTTGGTTTTTTTTAGCCAGCTTCCAAAAAAAATATGAATGATTTTAATATTTTTATATATTTTACATTGTATTGAAGTTTCATTGTTGCTTTATTGGTTTTTGTAATTTTAAATTTATTTCTCTTTGAAACAATATTACATTTTGTTACAAAAAAAAATATAAATATAAAATTTATGCTTAAACATAAATACATAATTTGTAAATTGAAACTATAAGGACGTATGTTGTTTGCGCAGTTTGCGACAAATTATGCCAGTTTTTATAATCGTCTGTAAATAAAAAACGTTTCTGCATAAAAATTTACATACATATCGCAATTGATCATAAAGAGGGTATTAACTTAAAATTTAGAACTTTTAGTAGAATTTATAAATTTTAAATTTAATATTACAAACACACAGAAAAAATAATTTTTCCAATTCAAACAAATAATTTGTAGAATCAAAACTTTTTTGTCTGAAATCGGTCCTATAAACAAATTCGCATATTCAAACAACTTATTTGCATTTTGTTTACTGAAAAAAACACTGATTTTTTTCAAACAAATAATTTCACTGAATCAAACAAAAAGTTTACTGAAATTCATAAAAATTTCAAACAAATAATTTTGCTGAATCAAACAGAAAGTTTTGCACAAGCAATGACGCGCATCCAAGCAATCACTGAAAGAGGAGATGAAGGCAGAGCAGAGCGGCGGCTTGCTTTGAGACACATTTTTTTGTTGGAAAAAATTTTGAACGAAGTCTTGTCTTGTTTATACACACAATGTTTTTCTTTATCACTCACTGTTGTTTAAAAAAATTGAATACGGGATTTTGTTTTTAATTCTTTTTTACCAACCAAAAATTGATTTTTTTTCTTATAATGTTGTTGTTGTTTCTGTTGTTTGGAAAGAGTGAAACGTTTTTTTTCAACCTGCTATTGTTTTTGTTTTTTTTTTTATTACAAACCTCGTCACGCTATTTCATCATCTTTCTTATTGTTGTACTTTTTGTAAACGTGCCAAAATAGACTGTATGTGTTTTTTGTTATTGTTCTTATATTTTTCATAAAGAAGTGTTGCTTACGATCAAATAAAAAAATACAAAAAACGACAACATTAAAGTGCGTTAAATATTTCATACAAAATTATGGAAACTTGAAACCAAATACGCGTATATTATATTTTTGAATAGTTGTCGACATTTGTAATGGTTAAATAAAAATCAAACAAAAATATTAATTGAATCAGTAAAAAAAAATTTTAGAAATTAAAAAAAAATTTCAAACAAGCTTTGAGTTAATACCATCTTCATGATCAAGTGCGATGCGTCACAAAACTTCTTTTTAAGTTTATTTAAGCATGTTTGGTAGTATGAATTTGTGTTTTTTTTAAGTTGTATTTTTGAGATATTTTTTTCGATTCTTGTGAATTTTCTATGGTCCTTTGATTTGGTTTTTGTAAAAATAAAAATATTTCCATTTTATATAAATTTGATAGGTTTACAAAAAACTTTTAATATAATGTTTTTATCTGCTGAACAATTAAGTTTTTTCCTGTTGCTTAATTTATTTGTTCCCCTAAAAAAAACTTAAGTAGAGATGTTTGTTTCTGTAAATGCGGCATTATCGGAGTTCTCGTAAGTTTTTTACCCAAAATATTAAATTTAAATAAACACAATTTATTTTCTGGTAGCTAAAATTTAAAGCTATAAAATTAAGATTAAAAAAAAAAAATTTTCTTGTTACATTGTGGGTGTTGTTAAATGACTTTATGATCATAATATTAAAACAATTTGTTGTCATGTTAATGTGTGGCAAAATATTTTTTTTTTTTTTTGTATAAAAATATTTATTTATTTGTTTTTTAATTTTTGTTGCTTTCACTTTATTTGTTACTTTGGCGGGAGCATCGTTTTTTTTTTGTTAAGTGGACTTAAATGGGAAAGTATTTATGAGTTTTTAAATAAATTTAAAAAAATTTGCTATTCATAAATTTTTTGTTTCCACTTTGGCGATTATGTCACAAGCCATTAAATATTGTTAAAGACATTCGATAAAATTTTATTGTCTAGAAAATTTTACAATGAAAATTGATCAAAACAAATTAGTAAAATAAATAAATTGTATATAAATAGAAAAAACTAGTAACTGGTAGTTTGTTGAGCAGTTTAATTATTTAACATTCTTTTATTAATTACATGGAATATTAAGAGAAACTGAGAAGCTAATTTAGGCTTCGTATACTCAAAATAAAAATCAATCCATCTGTATTCAAATCAATCCGAAGCGGCATTTATAGTACGTTGATCCATATTTAATCTCGAATTCGTACTTGAAACAAATCTAAAGTGAAATTAGAATTAGAATTTTATTATGATGAATTTTTTTCCCCCGTTTAACACCTTACAGAATCTTAAATATAAAAACCAGCATCATTCCCGATATGGGTTTTACCTTAAAAACTTAATGTTCATATATAACTGAAAATATAAACTAAATGAGAGGCAAGAGTTCTCAATGTTACTTTTTAAACATGAAAATAATATGTTGTCTTCTTGTTATGTTGTGCTTGTTGTTTCTATACACAACAAGCAAATCAATTTTTAACTTCTTGTGTGGTGTTGTTGTAGTGTCTACAACAAGGTTTGATAAGTTAAATGAGAATAAAATGCTTACTTTGCAAATTTACTCTCATAGTGTCAGTACCAACGAAAAGTTTAATTTTGTTTTTACTTGGTTTAAGAATTTTGCACTTATGAAGGTGTTGCCAGCCGAAATAAAATATTTGTTTTCTTACTGTGCAAATTAAAATTCCTTTTTGGAAATGCAAGCAAATTCAATTGACTTTGTTATATAAATACATATGAATATAATGACTGGCTTGTCATCATGGATTACAGGCTGCCTCTATACTGGGCTCAGGCTATCTATAAGTTGACTTCATCTCTGTCGATGTGCGGCTACAACTTGGAGCTGTCCGATGTTATTGAAGGTCCTTTGAAGACTATGAGGCATGCAATTTTTTTTTAGAACGGATCACCGCCAGGTTTTTTTGCCGTCCTGGTTTTCTGTGGTTCCTTATGGGGTGTAAGCAAGGGCGTGGTTGAATGACCGATTAAAATCTAAATTTTGTTCTTAACATTTCGGAAAAAATTCTGCCCCTTTAGTTTTCAATTAAATCATTAATTAAAAATAATATAAGTTTAATTAAAAATTTAATCAAGTAAATTAAATCAACAGACCAACTGCAGAAAATGTTGTAAATATCAAAAAATATTTAATTAATACAATTAATTTGTTTACTGATACAAATTAAATAATTTTTTATATAAAATCACAACTTTTTTTATTGAAATGAATAATTTAATGAAAATTAAATTTGATGAATTTGATTATTAAAATATCAAAAACTTCAATTAAAAATTAACAGTTCAATAAAAAATCATAATTATTATTGACATCAATGTTTATTTTTTTTTTTCGTATTCCTCTACATCTCGTTTGGACCAACAGAATTCTTTAAAAAGATTTAGGAATTTTTCGAAGACAGCAATAACCGACTGCTCGAAGTGAATTTCTTATAAATTCTGTGACAAACTCATTAAGAAGCATAGAGGGTACTCATTATTTTTCTTACGCTGCAGGCACACGTTTTCTATATCTGACGCAGCTGCGTCTATGCACCAAGTGTCTTCCATGCCTTATTTTTATTATTGCTAATAGACTTAATAGACTAAGTAGACATACAGTTACTCCAAACCAGCTATTTAATTCAACTTTAACAGACTTAAGAGAAACATTTGATTTTATTTTTGAAAACACAATCGAAAAGTGCGAAATTTTTTCCTAGGCTTGAATGGAGGAACATACGGCCACAAAAAAGTTTTTTCAATCTAATCTGTCTTTATCTGACATCATCTATAATTCACTCCAGCTTTTGCCTGATGAGTTTATTTCAGTAACAAGCATCCTTTTCCAAGTATGAGCAGATCTGCCTTGCCGTCTACTTTATTGCGGGTTGCAGTCGATTGCAGTAAGTGCAATGTCATCTTAAGGCCTTCTTAAAATATGCCCCAGCCAGTGCAATTTCCTTTTAGCTATCTCAATTTTAAGGCAAACTTGCTTTATTTTAAATTGCAGCTTGTTGTTAGATAAGGTCGATGGCAAAAAAGTGCAGGATTCGTCTTAAAGACTTGTTTTCAAAAACCTGTAGTTAGTTAATCTGAACTTTGGATGTATTCCAAGACTCAAATCCGTAGAACAGCGTAGACAACACATTTGAAGAAAACATCCTTAGTGTGGTGTTTGGAGATATTCGAGAAGATTTCTACACTGATTGAAGGAATCCGAATGCTTGCTTTCCTTTATTTATGCGACATTTGATGTCATCGTTTGAACCACCGGCAGGAGAAATGCTGCTGACGTTTGTTTCCAATATGTAATTTAAAAATTAGTGGTATTAGTTGTGTTAATTCGTACTGACTTTAGATCAGTTAAAATTTTAAAATAGCGATTTAAAAACTTTACAATTTTTACTTAATTTACAACATTTTTTTTCAACTACTGCACTAGTTTTTCTAAGGATTTTATCGGCAATAAGATTCAGATAAATTAAGTAGCCAGTTTGAAAGTTAAAAAAGGTTTGCGGCAGTAAAGCAGTTTTAATACCAAATCTAATGCTATAAAAAAAACTATAGCGTCTAATGGACTCTTGTTAAATTAGATCTATTAGCATTTATTTAATTTCTTTTTCAATCTCACGAAGCGAACATGACAAATCTGCTCTATTCCTCTTAATATACTTTTATTACAAACATTTTTTTTAGATCGTTTTTATTGCAAAATTTCTTTTGACCTAAAACTTTTATGTTAATTTTCATGTACTAAAATTTGTTTTCCAAATTATTTTCATATTCCAATAAAAATTACATAATTATGTATATTCTGTACTCGTATCTAAGCGTGTGTTTTTGCGTTTTATAATTTTTTATGAAAACAGGATATCCTTTGTTTCTCAAATTGTTGTATAAAAAAATGCTATTATTTTATTTAACAATAAAAATTAAAAAAAGCAAAATTTGTGTCTATTTATTAACTAAAATATTTTATTTGTTCAAAATAAAAAAAATATATCTAAAATTTGCGAGACTGTTTTAATGTTCTTTTTGCGGTTAATGGGCTAAGACAAATTTTTGTGACTTGATTGTGTGTGCAGGGAATATGAAAAAAACTGTGGGTAGTAAAAAAAGCTTTCGACATAAAAGTTAAAACTTAATTCTATATACCAGGGAATGATAAAAGATTTATTTCTTGTATTCTTTAAGCGGTGAAACGAGCCAACTTCATCTCATACTCAACATATTTATACGAAATACTTATTAGCAGGGAAATCGGAAATTTTCTCTATAAAAGGTTTTAATGCGCATAAAATATGCAGTCAAACTTAAAAATATGCCCTAAAAGTTGTTTGAGTTTATTTTGGTGTTACTCGAACGCGTGCAGGAGAGGGCGAATGTTCTCATTGAGCCAATTTAGACTAGACTAATTGTTCTGGCAGAAAACGACAGTTTGTAGGCGAAAGAGGTGAAGAGAGTCGTTTTTGGTTGGCATAATTTTTAATCCAGCTTCAACCCCGCATAAGCAGAACAAAACCAATACATACACACTTATGATAAAACAGGTTCAGGGTGTTCTTCTCAAATAAACAAAAAAATACTAACACATACAAAGCTGCGTGTACGTAGACAATTTTATGCCAGAATAATTAATCCAGTGTAGTTTGGAAAGAACAAAAGTTAATCCGACTAAAAATTAGTCTAGTCTAAATTGGCTCATTGGTGACTACAATGGGATATGTTTTGATAATATTAGGGATCTTAAGAATTCTTTCTTTGGCCGGACTGTTCGTATCTGGAATGACCTTCTCGCAGAAGTCTTCCCTCTCACTTTAACATAAATAAGGTAAAATCGAATGTCCGTAAGCACTTCTCCCTCTATCCTCTATCCTCTTTCCACATTCCCATTACCAATTTTCCTAGTTCCAATACAATGTATTGCAATATAAGGTGTCCTCCCCTGAGTGCTGGGCCTAATAACCATAATAATAATGTAACTTTATTTTAATGTACTTAACGTCAATACTTGTAACATTTAGAATGGTGGGGTTTTTTTTATATAAAAAAATCCATTCAATGCTATTTTTAATACGACAGGTGCTGAGTTTTGCTAAACATTGGCCGCCTTCTTAATCACGCTTAAGTTCATTGAATTTAATTTTCATTAAATTATTTTTATAACAACATAAAAATAATTAAAATTTATTGATAATTTTAAATTCTTGGCTGAGCTGGGAATCGACCCCAGGTTTTCACGGACAGGTTACCCTAAAATGTTTCGATTGCGAAGACTCAATCTATTCAGAGGGGTTTGCCATTTAACACTCACTGCCATTGACTACAGCTGGCAGTCAAGAGTCAAACATCAATCATTAAACCAAATGGTATTTTAACTTTGTAAATAACTTACCTAAATCCTTATCCATTTATCGCTTTGTAATGTCAAAAGTACAGTTAGACAAATCCAACTGATACTGAATTAGCTTAGAGTTCCCATCTTTTCTTACCCACTGTAAACAATTTAATAAAATTCTCTACCCTCACCCCTTTTATGTTGGGCAGATTTTTCGCCGCATTCAAGTGGGTGTTGCGTTGTGTACAAGTTGATTTTTTTTTCAATATTCTGGCCCACTGCCAATTGGCTTAATTAAATTAAACAGATTTTTGAGTTAGAAACAAATAAAAGTATGAAAAAAAACAAACAACATAAAACACAAAAAAAAAATGCACGAAACTGAAACAAAAAACAGAGCAAAAATATTTAGAATAAGAAAAACGTAAATAACTCCAGAAATGCACAAACAAATTTTGGCACAAATTCAATGTCGAACAAATATTAAATAAACAATTTTAATGTTTTTTTTTAATATGAAACCAAAAATATTAAAGATATAAAACAATAAAAAAAGCTGAAAAAAATTCCTAATGCGGGAAATTATTCTAAAATATGTCAAATAAAAAAAGAAAAAGAAATAACTGTGCAATTATAACCTAAATGAACCGTTCCAAAGTTTAATTAGGGGAATCACAACATTATCAAGAAATACTGCTAATAGTTACCATAATTTTTTCTTCTTATGTGATTTTAAATTGAATATAAATTCAATAATCTCTTTATGAGTATATGAATTCTGCTAAAAATTATTATTTTTTTTTTAAATTAATAATTAAACAGAAAACCACTTAGTATTAAAATTTTTTGCATTCAAATTAAAACCACAAACTCACTTAACTCTGGAATTTTAAATAGTTATTTTCAATTATTATGAAATTGTGGCACATCTCATAAAAATAACAACGATTGAATGAATAAAAAAAAAATAGACACATTAAAATATTTTAGTTTTTCGATAACATTTGGGATTTAAATAACGATAATAAATTCATAGTATCATTAATATTTTGCATATAAATTAAAATTAATATACGAAAATTGTATAAAAATAAAATTAATGCAGATAGAAAAGCAAATTTCCATTGAAAATTTTAACGACAAAAAAATGTAACTTTCTTTTTTTTTTTGCAGAACAGTTCACTGCTAATGCTCTTCTTAAACGGACTACAAGTTTAGCAGTAAATAGGCAAGTTGGCTAACAACTTAGGCTTAGCACTGGTTTACATATTTCCACATTAACTTATTGCAAACAAGTTAGTTAACCGTATTTTCAAAGGAATTTTTGTTTAATCGTAAATTATTTGGAATACAAAATGCAACCACGTTGCTACTTTAGACAGGCTACCAGGTTTGCCTATTAGGATGGTCAAATTTCTTTGGGAAAATTAAAGAAAATCTTTTGACTATGTTCTTTTCGACGAAGAATTTAAAAAGTAGCCCATTAACTCGATCACAAAACTAGAATTAGCAAAGTAACCAATTGGCTATTCAGACTCCTCTACTGAATTAGACATTTGGTATGTTTGGAGAAATATTTTAATTCTTGTTAAAATAAGTAAGAAGACCAACCAAGTCTATATCAGTTAAATTTTATGGTAGCCTTTTAAATATTTCGATATAACTCCTGGACTGCTTAATTAAAAGCTTATTTATATTGCCAATAAGATGGGATATTGCAATTAATTCTTTGTTAATAAATTCATTAATTAACTTTTTCGTATTGATAAATGGACTTGGAAAAATTATGTAGCCAAAAATAGCTATTAAGAATTCTCTACTATTCTGAACATTATTTAAACAAAAATTTAGGTCATGACAAATTAATTGACTGATAGTTTTATCAGTTTCGTAGAAATTATAAAGTAAATTAAAAGCATACTAGTTTCTTTAATTCAGCTAAGTGGTCTTAAAAATGTTATTCAGGCATTCGATGAGTTTTAGCAGGCAATATTAAGTTTGCTACTTTTAATATTAGCAGCTACTTAATTGTCCTTTGGAGTCCGGGGAGATTAAAGTAATTTTTTCTTGGGATATAAGTAGAGTAAGTTGTCTACAGTTTGCATATTAATTTTGTAATATAGTCAATTATTTACATTTACTTGGCTATTATATTTAGTAACAGGCTAGCGAGCAGACTAGTCTTAACAGCAACTAAACTGGCCTTTGGAGTCCAGAGTTATTTTAAATACTTTTTTAGGTTTATAAGTTCAGTTGCCAAATTTGAATAGTAACTTTGTAAAATAGCCAATAATATTTGTTGGTTTTGCTATTATACACATTAAAAAAATAAATTATATATTCTCCGCCTCAGGTTAGCTATCAGACTAGTCTTTGTAATGTTGGGTATGTACTATTATTTTTGTGATACCAGAAGAAGAAACCTTTTTCAAATGGTTCTCTTGAAATTGTTTACTGGCAACCTCTGATACGATTGGCTACTTTGGCCTAGCTCCTAGTTTATAAAGCTTAAACGAAAGGCCTGGAAGAATTTTTTCAAGTTCAATATTTATTTACTTTAAATCGGTTACTAGAATTGCTCATTATAAATTACAGGATATTAACTAACATTCTTGTGAGAAATGTTAAAATTCCATAGCCAGTTTATTATAAAGTTTAAGAAATGATTAAATCATATACATATTATCAGGTTTCTACTGAATGGAAAAATTTCTAAAATTTAAAGAAATTTATTTTTTTCTCTTTCAGCCCCGCAACAAGGAACAAGAACAAGAAGTCTTGAATTGGATCTTCGAAGTTTTGGGCGAAAAAGTACCCGGTGGTCAATATGAAGATATCTTAAAAGACGGTATTGTCTTATGCAAATTGATTAACAAAATGGCTCCTGGTTCGGTTAAGAAAATCCAAGAACGTGGAACCAACTTCCAATTGATGGAAAATATTCAAAGATTCCAAGCTGCCATTAAGAAATACGGTGTACCAGAAGAGGAAATCTTCCAAACGGCAGATCTCTTTGAGCGTCGTAATATTCCACAGGTGACCTTGTGTTTGTACTCCTTGGGACGCACCGTAAGTAGATCACGAGTTTTAATTTTCCTAAAACAGGAAAACATTTTAATTATTATTTTTTTCTTACGCAGACTCAACATCATCCTGAATACACTGGGCCCTCTTTGGGTCCCAAAATGGCCGACAAGAATGAACGTACCTTCACCGAAGAACAATTGCGCGCCCACAACGCTGAACTCAACTTGCAAATGGGTTTCAACAAGGGTGCCTCCCAATCAGGTCATGGTGGTTTTGGCAACACCCGCCACATGTAAACTTTTCATTTAATTATTTTCATTATTTTTTGCATTAAATTAAGTTTTTTACAATTCTTTCATTGTCTATTTTGTGTTGCTCACAATATTCCTTAATGAATTTCGTTTTTGTTAAATTTCCTGTAACCATAAGAATCATTTGTAATGTCATGTAGATTTTGTTTTTCCTGTTTTTTCTAATTAAGTTAAATAAATAAATAAATAAATATTAATATAATAGAACAACAAAAAAATCTACCAAATAATAACAAAATGTTTTGTTAAATCTGAAAAAAAATAAAACGACCTTTTTATAGTGCCAAAAGCTTAATAGAAAACAGTCCATGGAAGCATTTTTAGACAGAGATGGCAACTAATGAGAGTCGTATTTAAAAAATTTGACTCCAAGTAGCAAGTAGCAAGTAGCAAAGTTACTAATGCTTCCTTAAAATTTTATTAGCAGTAGTTGTAGTCGTTGCAAAAAAAAAAAATAAGGCAGAGTAGCAGTGGTTTTAGATTTTTAGATTTACTTTGCAATGAAAAAGCAATATTAAACAAAAAACTAACAGAATCAGCAGTTGAGAAAACAATAAAGTATTTAATGATGTAAATGAAAGTAGCATTTGATGAAATTATAAAAATAAAAATAGTATTTCGAAATATGATTATTTAACGAACGTCTGATATGGAAAGCACTTGTTTAATTTTTATGCTACATTAGCACATATGAATTTTTCATTTTTTTTGTATACTTGGTTGCTACATCAAAAATTACACTTATTTCTACCGAGCTGCTACTTAAAAGTGAAACTGTAGAATAAGATTTAAAAAAATGTAAATAACAAGTGAAAAAATAGCAAATTATTTGATGACGAAGCTAGTTTATGATAGTTTATATTTTATTTTTATTATTGCTCCAATTTCAATTTAAGTATTTTACCATTCAGAAATAGTAGGATTAACTGAATACAATGAAAGCATTTTAATGTTATTGCTACAAAAATAGTTATGGGAGCAGTAGTTGTAGCTAAAGCAGTTGGTCAAAAAGGTAACATTTTTAACCACAGCATAATATTGGAGAGGATATTATTCGTTTGTGCTGATGTTTGTAACAGCTTAAAATATTGCTCCTAGACCGACCTTAAAGTATACCGATCGACTCCTAATCAAGTTCTGAGTCGATCTAACGATGTCCGTCCGTCCAGCTGTGCATGTAAATATTGTAGGCAAAGTTATTTGATGAAATTATTTACATCGGTTTGAATGATCACAAGGACTATACCATTTTAAAATGGTGACGATCGGTGCATAAATTCATATAGCCCCCAGACAAGCTTCTTTCCGGAAAAGAGTTTTTGTTCCCATAACCCATTTTTAGGTGGATATTTAGATTAAATTAAGTTCAAACTGTTGCAATGTAAATAAATCATCTTACCAAATTTTATTGAAATCGCCCCATATTTGACCCTAGCACCTATACAAATACTACTCCCGGAATAAATGTTGGTATTGACATAAAAATTGTCAAAAATAACTTTTATGAGGGCACTTTATCATGACAAAATCTACTGCTTTAAGGTCCAAAAACTCATAAAGATGAAAATATCTAAACAAATATTCGGCACAAAGAACGTTTACATGAATCTTAGCCTCATTACAGAATAATGTTCTGGAAAATTTATGATTGCCCATGCGTACACCCTCGAATATTTGATTTAACGAAAAGTTTTTTTCATAATTTATTTAGCATTTTAAATTTGAAAGAAATTTATTAATAAAATAAAAGTCGGTTAGAGGATGTTTTGACTTAAAAAATTTCGTTTTGCAAAAAATTTTACATTTGCAATAAAAACATCAATTTTACCAAAAAGATAAATTACTAAAATAATTTCGTGAAAAATTTTTGAAATTTTCCAACCGTTAAGAAAATTTAAATATTATAAGCTGGAAAAAATAACACTTTACCATCTCTGTTATATGACTGTTAATGTAAATTTGTATAGGTGATATTGTGTGAGTGTGAGCTTTAAACCTGTGTCAACACCTGCTTACGTTTAGATAAGCCTAATAAATATCAAGGTCAGTGTTTTAGCTTTCTTCTCAAAGCTACCAACAACCAAACAGCGAAAACAAACAATAACAAAGCTGTAGATACCAAATTGCCAGTATAAAACAAAATATACTCGAAGAAAATTTTTGCAAAAAAAAAAAAAATGAATGTACAGCTTTGCCAAAATTAAATAAAAGGGCAATGTTATCTAAATTTCAAAAAGTGTTTCTGCTATTTATAACTTTTTATGGAGAAGTAACTAAGGTTTTTACATTGCAAAGAATGTAGTTCTCTTTGTGTTACCATATGCCCCCATCCCACAGACATGCTATACTTCATAACAGTCAACAATATTCCTCAGACAACAAGTTGATCCAATAAATAGATGCATCCCAATTTAATCAGTATTAGAGAGACTGGTTTTTTCTCTGTGGGTTGTTTGATCAAACTATTGGAGTCTTAAGTCCTCGAATGCCGGAAAATTAATGATAATTTATTCTTTTGGATCTTCTTCGTCGTCTTCTTCTTCTTATTGGTCATTGCAAGATACACATTAAAAAGGAAAAAGAAGTTATTTTCCTTCTTGCCATACTTACTCTTATCTTTTTGCTAAACGAGTAATTTCTTTCAGTGTTTATGACTGATGATAGAATATAATATACTTTGCGTAATTTATATATGTATGTATGTGTATTATAAGCAAACTGTAAGGTTTAGTTCTATAAAATAATGGCAAATGTATGCCGGAGTATTATTTACGAATCGTTTACACTGATATAACTGTCAAGTCATGGAAAACTTTAGGCAAAAACCACAAGAAATATAAAAGCCAATACACAACAACCTTAACTGAAAAACAAATACACGCACACACACACATATATATTCATTTAGAAAATGTTGGCTTAAAAAGAAAAGCAAATATCATACACATACGTATAAAGAAGAAAACTACTACTTAAGCTTTGGTCGCACTTAACAAATATTTCTCGTCCCACACGTAACCACTAAGTTGAGATAAAAAAAATTCTTACCTTTTTTTTAATTAAACCATTAACCAAAAATTAAACATCTACTTAAATCAACAAAATTAATGCAGAAAATGTAAGTATCAAAAACTTTTTAATTCATACTATTAATTCGTTTACTGGTGCCAAATTAATTCATTTTGTAATTAACATCACACATATTTTAATTGAAATCAATTTTAATGTCTATGTTTGTGTGATCTACATCACGTGTTCTGGATCAAACAGTATTTTTAGAATCCATATATAAATCGGCAAAGGCAAAACCGTTAAGAGCACTACCATCCTGTGTTGCGTGATATTAATTGGTAAAAAGGGAAAGAACGGGTAAATTTGTTAACCTCATATATCCAAAACTAAAAGATATAAAAAAGATTTACTGCCTGTTTTTCAAATTAAAATGAAAATTTTCTTTTTGAGATTTATATTGAAAACAAAAACCAATTCAAGTTTATTATTGTTGTTTCAATATAAATTCCAAAGCGAAAATTTTTATTTTATTTTAAAAAACCGAGAGTTAATACCTATCGTTATTCATTAGAGAAAATAAACGGACAAATGGGAGGTACATTTTCGAATTTCGGTCCTTTTGGGGAGTAAACTGGTATTAACGGCATTTTAGAACTTCTTTGTCACACCATCCATATTTTTAACCAATAATACAAGATTTAAAGATTATGCCAAATTCGTAACTTATCTAAAAAGTAAAATACGAATAAGATTCTTTTTTGGTATTCGAATGTTTAAGGGGTGAAAATTGTACCCGTTTTTGGTATTTGTACTACAAAACATTTTTCTTTATTCAGTTACGTATACGTATTAAATTATGTGCTCCCACTACATATTCAAATTTCAATGGGGAGAAAACAAGTATAAAAAAGGCGAAACACGGGAAATTTAATTTTTTATAATATTGAACTTAGAAACATAAAATTATAGGTGCAGTGTTCTGAACGAATGAGAACCTTTAAGACGAAAAATTTTGGTTTTTTTTTGTTTTTCAGCTGGAACTTTTTTAATTTTCGTTAATACTGGGCCTAGATAAATAAAATTAAACATGCAATGTCCTGAGTGGATGAGAATGTATACAAGGGAACTTTTTAGTACTTTTCTGTTCTTAGTGGATGAGAATCTATAACAAGGAGCTTTTTGGAAATTTTTTATTTTCCGTTATTATTGTACCTAGAAACATAAAATTTGACATGCAGGGTCATGAGTTAATGAGAATCTGTAAAGTCCAGAGTGAAAAAAGTAGACTTTTTGGGGCCTTTAATTTTTCATTTGGTACTTTCTGGTTCTGTTTTATTTTTTATATGATTGAACTAACAAAATCAAATTAAACATTGACGGACGTGAGTGGAAGGCAACAAATGGACCGGAGCTTTGTCTATCGGCAAATCGATCCAAAAGTGAAGCAAATGCTTGTAGAATTAAGTGGTCATGCTTTTGCAGACTTTAAGTCGAACATTTGCTTAGTGTGCATATATCTTAATACATTTGTAGATTATGTGCACTTATGTATGTATTTATATTTCTGTTTATGCAGATGTGTTGAAACATGCTAAAAATTCACAAATTTTAATGCCACATACAGAATAAACATTGACAACATTTTAAGCCCAGGTGAATATTACGAAATTTTTATTTACGTATTTATCTTGTTGTTCCATACATAAATATGTTTATTTATACAGACATAGCTATACACAAGTTCAATATTTATTATATACATGTACTCAAATATTTTTAGCATGTGTGGATATGTACATGCATTTTTTTGTAACATTTTTAGAAGACTTGCATAAACAAAACTATTTATTTTAATAAAAATAAAATTGTTCATAAATATAATATATTTTATGATGTGGATAGACTAGATCCTCATGTGTATACCCCGGCAACTTTGCTTCAGAATATACACGCATTTAAACCAATATTTATATACCTATTAATGTTTGTGTGTATGTACATAAGATTGTGTGTGTATTTTTAAAAATGAACTACACAAAAATGATATCAATGGTCACGCAATTTATACAAATCATTGCCAATACCCAGTCACACATGTGCACAAAAATACTTAAATTCATATTGAAATATGCCATATTAGTATCTGGAGTATTTAGTAAATATTATTTTAATAAACACTCAACATCAACAAAACTAGACAATAAATAAATTCATCAAAAATATCTGTGTATATTTTTGTTTCCATATCGCTTTTACTTTTTTTTTTAGGAAATTTAAGTTGATGATATTGTTTGTTGTATTTCGGAGGGGTATTTTTTTTTAGTTTATTTTTAAGTCAAATTTATTGAAGATTGTTGGGGGAATTATTGAAGTTATAATTCAGAGTTCTTAAGGCACTTCAGGTATAAGTAGGAAATTATTTTAATACTAACCTGTGGTGCGATTCACTAACTTTTATAACGATAATCGAATCGTTGAAATAAATATAACGAAAATTTATCGAATATGCTATTCAGTAAAGTTTTTAACGATATTTGCTGTCGTTAAAAGTCAGCTGTAACTTTAAGCAATTTTTTGTCGATATTTTAGCGACAATAATTTAGATTGTGTTTACTTAATCGATAAAATATATTTAATGTTTAAAATAACTTACATACATACAAAGATACATATATTCATATGTATATGTATGAGCAAAAACAAAATCCTAAATTTAAAATTTACAAAATAAGCAAATTAGGAACAAAAACAAAATTCTAAATGTAAAATTCACAAAAAAAAATATAAGACCACAAATAACCCTTCGTCTTACTCATGAGTCTGGCCAGACCTTTTTCAATGTATTTTGAATGAAAAAACATGTGTACCACGGGGGGTTAAGAAAAATTTCATTTGTTTTTATTTTATTCTCTTTTGTGCTTTTCGTTTTTTTTTTAACATTTTGTATACAGAGATGTTACAAAAAACAGCTGTTAACAATCGTTAAAAATAAGTTACTGAATCACACTATCGTTACTGCAAGCGAATATTTATGTCGACAAATAGAACGATTGTCGGATCGTTATAAGTTAGTGAATCGCACCACTGAACTAAGTTACCAATCTACAATTTTATATTTTGTTTAGTTATTAAGAATAAATTTTAGAGTGAGATTAAAGAAAATTTAGAAAGGCGTTCTTTTTGAGTAAATATGGAGAAGAGTTAAAGTAGAGTTAGAGAAGAGTTAGAGTAAAGTAGAGTTAAAGTATAGTTAGAGTAGAATAAGAGTAGAGTTTGAGTAGAGTTAAAGTAAAGTTTGAGAAAAGTTAGAGTAGAATTAGAGCAGAGTTAGAGAAGAGATAGAGGAGAGTTAGAGTAGAGTTAGAGTAGAGTTAGAGTAGTTTTGGCATATTCTCATCTAACAGTTATGGCAACGCTGTTGCCGTAGAAATAGAATAGAATATAGGAAATACAAATGCCAGAAAAACTCCTCCTCGTGTTTGCCTTAGCAGCGAATTAAAAGTTTGTTCACAAAATAAATAAATTAAACAAAAGCACTTCTGTATACAAAATTAATTTGCTACAACTTACACATTAATTGCTTAACCTCCCTTTAACGAGCTCCATATAATGGAATGGAACACTCTACATTATAGCGCCGTTCTGTAGTCGCATTTGACGGAACTCTATAAAGTGTCCTACTTGTTTTCAAAAACAGAATTTTATCAAGTATTTCAGTTATTTAGTTGTTGTTTTATATTTTTAGGAAACAACTTCAGCTAAATGAAGCAACAACAACAACAAAACAAACAAAAGTAAGAGCTACAACAGCAATTCATTATAATGCATTTATGTACGTTTTAGTTGAAGTATTTTAAAAATAACCCACAGCATAAGAGACTGATGTATTTGTAAATGGTATTTATATAAAATTTATTTTTATTAATTTTTTTCTCTCTCCCTGCACTTTTGTTCCAACACAATAGTTGGTCATTCATTTAATTTGTCAGTTATTTAAACACAAACTCATTCGTTTACTGAACCACTCACTCGTTTAGTCAGTCATTTGTTTTTAATTATTTTATTTTGTTTTAACTTTATTTATCTCCTGGTTGTATAAGTTGCAATAAAGTCTGCACTTTCATAACAACCAACGGACAACTGAAACAACAGTTCTCGTATTTTGAAGAACCATGAAACGGTACAAATAAATTTGTCTGTGTGTGAGTAAATGTATAATTTCTAATGTATTTGTTTGTGTGTTTGTAAGCAGTAAGTCATTTTAATTTGTTGTGCTTATCTTAGGATTTGTGCACTTATTTTATTAAATGTTTTATTTGCCCTCTTTAGTATTTGTTCAATCTAGAACTTTGTTTTTGCTAATATGACGGATATTCGTAGAAACGAGTTACATACAAGTGTATTCAATTATCTCTCAATTCAATTCATGTTCTATTTACTGAATTGTATTTAATTTATTACATTTCAGTTTTGATTTTTATATGAAATTTTAGGCACTGCTTCAGTTCTTGTTACATATTAAAAACTTTTGTTTTTTGTTTATTATTTTATTTTGGTAAGTAAGTGGTATAAATTACTAATGTTTATGTAATATTTTTTTTTTGTATCAAATGAGTACAAAAGTATTTGAGACGAATCTCCAATACCCTTCAGCTTAATATCAAGTATTGAATATACATAGAAGGGGTTCTTTTGAATTTTCACAAATTGAGTGTAAAAGTGTATGTATGTAAACACAAATGATGGCGTATGATTGACAGAATGTTAATGTCTTTAATAGAATTTTGTTACAACTGTCATTTGTTCTTATAGAACGAAAAAGTGTTAACAACAAAGTTTTTTTTTTGCTAAAAAAAACAATGTCGAATTTTGTTTAAACAATGCATTATTTGCACAAAGTTTGACTTTTCTCATTTATTTAAAGAAAAAATCGCATCAATACTCCGATTGCTAACAGCAGTTAACCTTCATATCAGGGCTGTGGAGTCGTTAAGAAAACGTTCTACCTTCGACTCCATCCGCTGAAATTTTTTTGGTACGACTCCGACTCCAACTCCAACTCCGACTCCTACTTAAACCTTGATTTTTAGTGTATATGTATATGTGACTGATCCTTATTTGACTTTAAACGCCAAAAACGCTAAATGATTCACTTAAAATGTATTTCTAATTGCGTTGTTTTCCTCGCATCCTGTTATAAATAAATTGATGTGTTTATATCGTATTACGTTAGTGAAAGTGTAGTACCCGGTAGTTGGATAAGAAAAAGTGCAGCTCTTTTCCCTTTTCCCAGTTATGTTAGCCATTTGCAGCCCAATCAAAAATTGAGCTTCGAACGTTGCAGGCTTTTAAGGGAACAAATTTTTGCTTTCCATCTCTGTTACGGCAGGTAAGAATTTTATATGGCCAGTATCCATATTGTAGGGATATATTTTTGAATACAAAGAGCGTTTTCCTTTATGCTCAATTTGTTGTGGTAACAGTTATTCTTTAATACTCTCCCTTATAAATATGCTTTGAAGTAACGGAATGTTGTGGCCCTTAAAATGTTATTAAAAATGTCTTAAAAATTTATTCCTTAGAATATTAAAAGTAATCAATTGAGTTTTTTACACCACTTAGACAATTTTTTTTGTAATCTATAGAGTGTTAATTTAATTTTGTAACATTAATTACTTAGATTTTCTTTGTCGTGGTTAATTCGAAATTTTTATTCTTGATAAATACACTGAAATTTATTGTTGGAGGATTGGCTAGTCTCGATGCTCATTTCACTATTTTTTGCGAAAACAATATACCCACTTACAACAACAATTAATGATGGGAGTATTGAAATCAGTGCTCGAAAATAAACACTTAATATCGTTTCTAAGTGTGATTTGTGTAGAAAATCATTAAAAAAATAACGTGTACCTGTTAGTCATCTTTCGAACACAAAAATTATACTGTTTTTATCAAACTCAACAAAAGATGAGAACATTTAAATCCGTTCGATTTTTTTTTAATCCACAAACTTCATTGTGTTCGGTTCGGCTGGTAAAAAACACCAAACATTTTTACTAAAAACAAAATATACATCCGAAAAAAACAAAAAACCAGCAAAATAATTTTACACAAACAAAACACATACACAATACACACACAAGTAGTTCGTGGTACGGTCGTTGCTAAAATTGTTTGTCTGTTCAGTTCTTTATCAATGTAAAAAAAAAAACATTATAGAACATTAAAATATAATGTTTGTCTACAGTATCACTACAATTGTTCAGGTTTTTAACCAAGAAATGAACATTATATAATGTTCGGTTCTTTCTTGAAAATAGATACGGTATTAAGGGTAGTGTTCTTCTATACAATCACTAAAAAAATATCGTTATTGGGTGTGTGAGCCGAACGCTAAATAATGTACTGCTTATTTTCGAACACTGATTGAAAAGAATTGTAGTAGGGAATTTAAGAAGAGATAAACTCACTGTTTGTTTAAGCTTTGATATCGTTGCAAAAAGGACTTTTTTAGTGTTTCCAATTCTCATTTACTCTGCAGTTTTATTTGCTAATATCTTTGGCTGTCAAGCCAGCTACTGGCCGGACCTTTTCTAATTATTAAACAGCTATTTTTTTGTTAAACACTTTGAAGTGCAGTCAATAGGCTGCATAAAATGTATTAAAAATTATTTTTTTAATATTAATTAAGCCACTATAACAACCGTCTAGAAGGTTGATTTTATTGCTCTGAGTTCTGTTGTAGATATTAGAGCTGCAGGGCTTTTTCAGTTGCTGAAATTGATTACAGCAAAACAAATCATATAAAAGAATAAATAAATATAAATAAATGCCAATTTTAAAATAATAATTTATTGGTAATTGACAATTGTTGACATTTTCCTCTCTCTCTCTCTCTCATACACGAATACGTTTTTCTTTCGCCTATTTTTTTTTCTTCAATTTGCTGCTCCTTTTTGATGGCAATTAATTTTAAAAAAATGTTTATTGTAAAGATTTGTAATATGCCATGTTAAAATATGGTTGTGTAAGTATTTTTTTGTAATTCTTGTACACTTGTCTTGACTTTTCTAAAAACAAATTTAATTTAAATTTAATTAGCAAGACTATTCAATTCTTGTTTTCTCTTTCTACGTTGGCTTGTTTTGTTTCAGAAATATGTTGCATACATAGAGGAGCACATATGAATTAATAAATATATTTTTTTATGTATGCAGGTATTAGTTGTTTTTAAAATGTATTTGTATATAAATTCATGTTCATGTATTGGTTTTATTTCGCCACATACTCATTTAATATAAAGGACTTATGGTTTTATCATTTGTATTGTATGATTTAGAAAAAAAAAATTGAAAATGTTTTTCTAAATTTCTATTGAACATGTGCGTGTTTATTTTGCATTTTGGTTTAAATTTTATATGTTTTAAATATTCTGCATGTGTTTATGACATTGATGTTAAAAGCAATTAAATATTTTGTGGCATAAGTTGGCTTTTCAGAAAAAAAAAATCACATTTTTAGGAGTACATTTATGAATTGATTAAAGATTTTTCGTTGGTAAAATAATTTACTAAATAATATTTTCAATTAATTATAATTGGGCTATGACTATTGTCTGTAATCTATGCATTGTGACCTAATTAAAATATTTTATATATAAATTCAACATTTTTTATTTTTCGAATTTATTCTATCTAAATTTCAGGTATGTATTTTATAAAGCTTTTTTGTAATAGTCATATTCCTTCAATTTTTCAGAAATGACTTTATACACTATCAGACTATTATATTTAATATAAAGTAACCTTCAGAAGGAAATAATTCCCAGTTTCTATTTTATATATATATATATATTTTAAAAGGACTTTATGATTTTTTAATTTAATAAAATTTTTGTATTTAAGATTCGAAACAATATCTTTGTTTTAGAGGAGAAAATTTGGAATTGCAAAATTTTAGCCACAACATGTTCTAAGCACTATCAGCCCAATTATGAATAAAAATTCCCCTTGAGTTTTCTCCCTTCTCCCATTTTTCCTATGTAAATTCAATTGTATGAATGAGGAAAGGGAAAAAACTCCCGGGGAATTTTTATTCATAATTGGGCTGTATGATTATTTAATGTTGATGTTAAAGAAAGTTGTAATGTTGTGTAAAAGACGGTAAAATTGTGTTTAATTCCTCATTTAATCCGCTTACGCCTATAAAATAAGCAAAAATAATCGGGAAATACTGTCTGTCTTTAGAAAGATTGTCTTCGCGGACGTTTCGCTTTTTAATTGAAAATTTACTTTCGGGAATCAAGTGGTGATTGTGGTTAATTCCACTAAGGCAAGGGAAGGCAGATGCTTAAAATTCCACTAAATGGCTTATTTTTCACCACTGGTGGGAGAGTACGGTCTGAGAATGGATCATCCCTAGAAGTTGTTGCAACTCTGCAGATGCTGCTAGAATATTTCCAAATGCAGCGGAGGTAAGAAAGTTTCAGATTCTGAATATTATGGGCTCAAATAGTTTCCGGCCTGTGTTGGTTGCTCTCACACACGAGAGCGATTAATAAATTCACTTTTTGTCACCATGACATTCACCATAAAGTAGGCCTCAGGGCCGATTTTCATTTAATCTTTTCCACACCTGTGTCTGAATTAATTTAAAGGGCTAAATGGTGCCAATAGCAAATATTTCTTTTGCTTCTAAAATATTTAATTTTGTGGCAACAAAGCATAATTTTTTTCCTTTACTTCTTCAATTTGTAAAATGTTTAGCTGAGGCACTTTGATTGGTTCGATAAATGGTTTGTGCGTGTCAGAAGTGATGATATTAAGACGGAAGACAAACCCAACCTGGCGAACAAAACCAGTTTGATAATGATATATTGGAACCCTTATAGCCTTTTCACCCTTGCATACATTGCGAAGGCACGCGTGGAAGATTTTGAAAATGTCAATTCAAAATGTCACCATTTCTGCAATGTTTTTAAAAAACTTTTTTTCTTCAAAAGTGCCAACATTTTAAAAGAAAAAACCCTAAAATTTATTTGGAACTCATTTTGTTAAAAAAAAAAATACAATAAAAAACTTGCCAAAATGGAAACTTGACAAATGGTAACGCTGCTTTTAAAGCAGTGATTTTGGCAGTGATGCCACAATAACAGAATTTATTGCCCTTTTTCTAGTGATGTCACTAAAGTAACTGAAAGATATAGAATGGAATACAATGAGATAAGAACATATTGTAAAGATGTTGATTTCTAACTCTGAACATTTTTTAAAGAAAAAATTAAAATAGCTAAATTGGCAACACCAGTGATGCAAAAGCTTGATGTAGCCTTAAAAGTGAATTTGAATGTGATGAGATTAAACAGCTGTCATATTATCCAGAAAATCCCAGATTTTTTGAGCCAAGTGATTGAGCAGAATTCTCCTAAACGAAGTAAATTGCGGCAGACTTTTTTATGTTGCAATACATTGAAAACAGTAGAACTTAATAAATAACAATCCAACAACATTTTAAACGTGCCGTATAATGATTATGCAACTTTTTTAATCTTCCCTCTATTTAATTTCTATACAAATAGAATAAATTATAATTTTCATAATTACGTGTTTAACCCTTATGTGATTGACAAAAAAAACTACTTGTTTTGTACGACAAGGTACCCGGGTACCTTCAAACAAGTCTTATGAAAAATTAACCATTTTCCAACAAAATTTGATATGTTGCAAACGTTTAAAATCACTTGTGTACTTTTAGGGATTTCTTAAATGTATTAGCCGTGTCTAGATAAGGGCGTAATGTAAAATATCAGCAGAAAATAAATTGGGCGAGGTGATTCCCCTTACAAGCAAAAATATAAGCGTTGGCAGAATATTTTTTCGTTATTACCATTTTACTTTTGTATCTATATAGGGAATTCTGTTTTGCAGAAAAAATTTTATAATTGCTGTGAAACTTTTCAAATAAGCTCAAATACTAGCAAACGTTATAAAAAATTTAGCTCTACAGAAATACACAATTTATTGTGTGAGAGTGAATCAAGTGCCGAAGATTTTATTTGTTCAGATGAGGAGGATGATTACATTGAAGAAGATAACGAAATGGAAGTGGAAGCTTTAGATGCTGAACCTACAGGAATTATAGAATGCGGCGGAGCAACCCAAAAATATAAATCGTGGATCTAGTTTTAGTCTAGTTTAGTATCAAAAGTATTTTGTCACCTAGAATGTGTGACATTTTATTACGAGAAACGAATTGAAAAAGGAGAAACATTTCCGTAAACTGCAAATACACATATTGGCACAAAAAACGCAACCGCTAAAAACAATATATTTAAATCTTTCGACGTAAACGAACTAAACGCATTGTTTGGCGTTTCGATACAGGCAGCAATGGGTTTATCCAGGTTTAAGTTGTTTTAACGCTGCGTATGTTTCGATAACGATTTTACCCCGTCAGTCAAAAGCACTTCGACTTTTAAGGCCGAAATTATAAAGTACTACAATAAAACCATGAGGGTTTCTATAACATGGATAAGTTGTTGGGCAAATAAACTTGCAAGCGTAGAACAAGTCGGTGGCCGCAATTCTTATTTTTTAATGCTATAGATGTAGCAGCATTGGCTTCATATGTTTTTTGAATGGAACACAATACACACTTCACTTCTGCTGATCACCGTAGAAAATTTTTAAAAAATCTCAGTGTGCAATTGTCTTTTAAAAAAAATCTCAGTGTGCAATTGTCTTTTAAAAACACAAAGAGCCTGCTAAAAATTATAAGGTGATGGCAAAAGCTCACACAAGAACAGCAATAGATAATATACTTGAAAAATGTTGATACTACTGTACATCCAGATACCTCTAATGTGCAAAGAGATGAAAGTGGCCGTATCACAGTAGCAGGAAGTTGCAAAATCTGTTCGATACTTCGTCTGAACAAAGGAAAACACGCAAAACTTGTAGCAATTGCTATATACCAATTCGTAACCTTACCGAATGCGAGTACAGTACGGAAATCATACAGTATACACAAACATACGTACATAAAAGATATATTCACATGAATGTCAATATGAACATATGTATGTATATATTTTTTTTTTGTAAACATGTAAATATGTAACTGAGATTTTATTACTTTTTGAAAATATAAGTGAATATAAAAAAAAAATTGACAGAGCATTTTTCATAGAATCGCATAAAGGTACCTGGGTACCCTGTCGAACAGTTAAGGGTGTATGAAGAATGTTGGCATGCTACGCCTATCTGAATTTATTAATTTTTTCAAAGCTCTCAAAAATTAATAAAATATCGAAAGTTAGGAGCTCTCAAGAAGTTTCAAGAACGATGGTTGCCAATTTCTACAAAAAAAATTAATTTAAAAACGCAAAAGGTACCCGGGTACCTTGTCAGTCACATAAGGGTTAACAACAAACACGTAACCAACCAAATAGTGTTGCTAATATTAACTAGTGTGTAAAATTGTTAACTAAATTACTTGCATTTCGAAAACTGAGTTGTTGCGTACATTAGATAAACTCAACTTCATAGTGATTATGCAGGAAAAACAGTATAACGCAAAAGTTTTCATACAAAAACAATTTGGATTTTAACATAATTTAGTGTAGGAACAAATTTCAAATACTCTTTAAACATTAAAATAAACATAATTCTGATCAAATTAAAGCAGCTTCTCATTTGATTTTTAAACATACAAAAAATGCACACTCACACACACACACACAGTTATGCAACTATAGTGTTTTTGATATGTGTGTGTGTATGTGATTTTTTATTTATATGTGTCTGTTGATTAACATTCATAATTGCATGCATTCATTTGTAAAATTAAATTCAAAGTAACAAAAATGAATTTAGCATTAAAAAATCAAAAAGGAAAAAAAACTAAAATTAATATTATTCATTTTTTACTCATAACGGCATCAATGCAAACACATTTTTATACAAACTTCATACATACACACACATAAACTATGCGAGTTTCATTGAATAAGTTTTTAAATACAACTGGGATTAATTTAGACAATTTTTTTTATAAGGAAATAGAAAATAATATAAAAAAAAAATTTAAAAATCGTCCTGCAAATCATCTAAAAAGTGTCAGAGATTTTGGTGTTTATTCATAATAAAATTAAAAATTTTTCAAAGTTTATAAAAACAAAAATTTACATAAATAATGTAGATTTTTAAATTTATTATTATAAAAATATTATTTAATACAATAATAAATAAGGCGATAAAAGCAAAAATAAGGAATAAATTTAAGCCGAATGTTAATTTTTTATAAAAAAAAAACATCACAACATACAATAAAAACATACTGGAAAAGGGATGGACCATACAGTGAGTCTGTAGAAGCGAAATGAGCTCTAAAAATAATTAAATGCTTTCCTTTAGAACCAAGGAGCAGTGTCCGTCGAAATG
Source organism: Pollenia labialis (assembly GCA_949318255.1). Lineage (NCBI taxonomy): Eukaryota > Metazoa > Arthropoda > Insecta > Diptera > Polleniidae > Pollenia > Pollenia labialis. The sequence continues at coordinate 6,247,794 of OX439139.1, read as the reverse complement.
GGTTATCTGATATCCGCTTATGACATACATGTCTCTTTGGATTATTAGCAATTAGATCCAAAAATGTGCTGGATATCCCACGAAAGCCCATAGTCGTCCTGTTATATTTTAAACCCATAAGAATTATTTTTCGATGGCTTTGTTTTCCTTAAACCAACAGGAAAGAGTTTGAATTTAGTAGGCGACTGATTTTAACTCTTCAAAAATGGTAAAAGGAAAATGATTTAGGTGGGAGTGAAACACAAAATGGGAGAAGAGTCTATAAAGAGGAATTTCAAAAAATTTTGACAGTTGATAGCGATTATATTTTTAAAGTTACACATATGTAACGTTTTGGGAAAACGATCTTCTTTCATTGAACATGAAGCCTTAGGAACTGGTTGTCTCTTAAGTGTGCTTTGTGTACAATATAATATTTTTCAAAACTTCTCAAATTCCTAAATTATTTTTAATATCCATTAATAGAATTCCTTCTCCCGCATTTTCATTATCAGCCCATAGTGTCAAGTGTTCATAACACTGTATATTATTATAAATTTTTGCAAAGAACAAGGCGAATTCCACAAGAAATTTGTTTCTATGAAATCATTGTACAATTTCTAAAACAGAAACACAACAAAACAGAAAAAAAGTTATTTTCGGGAATACAAAACTTTTTGTTCTTTAATTATGTTGTGCTAAATTCCCAATATTTATTGGAAAATACGCTGAAATTTAAAAGATAATAAAAAAATTTTTTTTAAGATCACCTGTAATGAATTCACATTGATAAAGAATTTTTTGGAATATAATTTTTGAAATACCAAAATAATTTCAAATATAAAACTACTATTGATCACTTACTTGTCTCTTCACAAAAAGTTTCTTCAGATACATAATTTAAATAGTGATAAATGATGCCTTTGCTTAAGAGCTTACACTATTTTGCAGTAAAATGGTATTCTATTAAATACCATCATCACTCACGAACAACCACTAGCCGGCTAGAGAAAAACGGGCTAACCGGGCGATTCGGAACACCATGATGGAGGACTAATTCAACCATAACATGGTTGGAGGTGAACTTATTTAAACATGTTTTTTCTCTGGGTGTGTGATCATCAAATATTTCTCGCCAACAACCAGTCGAAGGATTTAATTTGTTCGATACAGTGCCGATCATATCTCGAACAAGCATAAAGTTATGGCTGCACCTCTACACCCTTAGAGTTCATCCCCAACGTCCCATACGCACAATCGCAAGAGGGAGCTATTATATTGAGAATAAAATTAAAGTATAACTTAATAAAACAAAATCTACATTTTCCTAATTTCTGCTAAACTTCCTGTGAATGTAAGCCAACACGTTCTTACTAGAACTACCCTCACTAACAGGGATTATAAATAATTTATACAAATATAAACAAAAAAATATGTATGAACTGAAACATGTATTTTTCTGTTTTCTTTTTCTGTTTTACTTTAAGCAACATAAAAAAAATCAAAAAGTTTTAAGTATTTAACAAATGATCCAAGCTGATGTTTAAAATCAAATATTTAATAAATATCTTCCACACACATAAAGAGTTTATTCCCTAACAATAACACACACAAACACACATATTAAAATACATACACACACATTCATACCAACTACAAAGTGTAATCAATACATATTAATACAGTTTAGAAAAATTCTTAACACGAAAACCGTGAGTTGTTAGAGCTTAAAGACCCAAAAGCACAAAAAATACAATTACATGTATTAAATATATAATCAAACAAATACTTACACGCTGAATATACATGGAAAACTTAGATATTTGGATACCCATCAGGCATTTGGTAGATTTTTGAAGATAACAATTATCGGCTGTCACTTCTTTAATACTACTGGAGAATTGATAGAAGGTTTTCATATAAACTTCGTTGCATAAAAAGTTTGAAAACCTAAAATATATTTTATGCATAAGGTCTTCAATGTTAAATTAAAGAAAAAAAACCCTGTTGGAAATGTCTATGGCAATAAATTCGTCTCCACTACTACTGACCAACTGTAGACCGTACAATGACAATTAGCATGTGCCTGTCATTGAAAACCAACCACTAGTTGGTTGTTTAACGTGAAAGCGCGCCCAAAAACTAGGTGTGCTGCAAGTTGATTCGACAGTGACTACGTTTTGACACTACACGCAGAGAAAAACATGATTGAGGTATGGTTAAAAAAAACATATTATGGTCCCTGCAATGGCAACAAATAAACTTTTGTTGTTTTTAACAAAACTTTTTTCACGATTGATAATATTTTGTTTCTATTTAACAATAAAGTGTTTACCTCCCCTGAAACTTCAAATATGTTTGAATTTAACAATATAATGTTTAAATAACTTAAAGCTACAACTATACATTTAAAAATATTATGGTGACTTTAACCATATTATTATCACGGCAACCATAGTTATATCCAAAAGCTATAACCATATTATGGTTGCCTCCAAACATGTTATGGTTAATATTTAATAACAATAATATGTTCGAAATTATAATATTTTAGTTTTAAATTTTAAATATGTAATATGTTTAAAAAGCAACAATATTCTGGTTGCTTGCATTTTACTTGGTTTGCTTAAAATTCTCATTCATTTTATTTTAATTATTTAATAAAATAAAATAAGTTTACGTAGAATAAACTAGTAGAACAGAACAAATGGTAATGAAGGTCGTCACAGCCTGGAATATGAATCAAATGGGATTTTTTTTTATAAAATTATTATTTGACACTTAACAAACAAATTGAAAAAATGGATGAAATAAATAACCATAATATGATTAATTTTTACCATATTTTTGGCAAGTCTGACCAAAATATGGTTACTTTTGTCAAAATTCTTGGAAGTTTTGACCATATTAAGGTTAATTTTGAACATAAAATGGTTAGTTTTGACCATTATTATGGTTAATATTGACCAAAATATGGTTAATTTTGACAATATGATGGTTTATTTCTGGAAAGTTTTTGTTGATTTTAACCATACTATGGTCATATTTAAACATTATATGGTAACCTGCAAACATAAACATTGTTAAAATCCAACCATAGTATGTTGCTCTTAGAATATGGTTACCTCCAACCATATTTTTTTTCTACGTGTACACAACTCATTAAGAGTAGGTACCTCGGATCAGGCATGACATCAGGGCAATACCGAGGTGACTATAGTTAAATGGTTGCGTTGAAACATTTCAGGAAATTGTCGAGTTTCACAAGAACATGGTTAATTCTTGTGGGACAATACACAGAAAAATTGCCCAAAAATGTTCAACAATTAAAACATTTATCAAAAATAAAATTAGTTTTAATTAAAAATCTAATCAAGTGAATTAAACGTTTAAACAAGTGAATTTAGCGTTTAATCAAGCGAATTAAACGTTTAATTGATTCTATTAATTTGTTTACTGGTGCAAATTTAATTAATTTTTTTAGTTGAAATCAATTTTTATTCTTTTTTTGTATATGGAAAAATTTAAACATGAGATCCACCAGTACATTTTCTTAGTTTCAGTCTTCATTTATGACTATTTTGACTAGATTTTCGAACGGACAAGATTAGCGGAAAGGGCAACTAACTAAATTCAAATACCTACATATCAAGAAAAATAACTTATTTCATAAAATAGAGATGAGAACGTTCACTTTAAACTGTTGCATTCTTTTCGCTAATTTTAACGTCATAGCTGTCAAAAAATGTCACTTTTTTCTCAAAGGCACACAAAAGTGTATACCAAAATAATCGATAAGAATGTCGACTTGAAAAAATTTTATACAAAACATGTTTTTAAGTATCCAATATTTTTCATAACTAGTCAGAGACTCTTAAAATACACTTTAGTTAGAGTCTTCTTAGAGGAAGAGTTTTATTGGTTTCTAAAAAAGACGCTTACTAGCACTCCTGACACAAGACTTATAAAATTATTTAAATGGCGACTGTTTTTTTATAAACTTCAGCAATGCCAAATGCGTTCAAGGTAAATGTTCGTATACAGGAATACAAACGCATTTGCAAGTGTTAACAATATAGTCGTTTAGAAAAAAAACGTTTTCTTAGTAACAAAAAAAAAAACTATTTATTATTTGGTTTAGTAGTGCAACAGTATAGAAAAAATATACACTATAAAAACCAAAAATTACAATAGAAAATACAAAACACAATAAAAAAGCACAAAAAACTGTATTAAAATAAAACTTTCTACATGAGTTTGTTATTTTCTATTATACGAATGAGTGTTCTAAACATTTTAGTAACAAGAAGCAACAAACACACGTTCTGACATATTCATACACACACACACACACAGTAACACTCATATACATTGTTCTACTAAATAAATGAATGGTTGGAAACTTTGTTTCATGCAACCAAATGAATATCAAACTAAACCGTTGCGAATCCATTCGAATTCAATCGAACCAGTACTTTGAAGGCATTGACTTTTGTAACTTTTTAACACAGCCACTAACACATACACAGACATTTAATATGTATGTATGTTTTTGGCACATGGCTACCCAACAAACATAAATTTATTAATTGATATATTCTTTGATAATAATTCTAACACAAAAATTGTCTATTTTATTGTTTAAAAAAAGATAGATAAATGACATTTTCTCAATTCGAGGTAAAAAAAACTTTTCTAAAGTCATACCCTAACCTTAAATTTGGAGAAAAATATATCACCTCAACTTAAATTAAGAGACAAACAATCCGTTAGAAAAATCGTTTTTTTTTTATTTTCTGTCAAATGTTTCTCAAATTTATCTCTAACCTCAACTTATTTAGGTTTGAGAGGGACTCGAGAAGTTTTGAGAAAAAAAAATTCTGTGATAAAATTTGATAATTTTTTTTTTGGGTTATCTTAAGTTTAGAAAACAAGAGTTGTTCAACAAAAGTGTGTTAACTTAATATTTAAATTTTTTCTCTTTTTGAAATAGATCGACACGTAATATTCATATCTACTTGCAGCAAAAATATCGTGCAATTTTCTCTACTTTTTTGCAATGAAATCGTTGGTTTCGAATTCGATTTTCATATTCCTCCAATGTTAAATTAAAAATTTTTTTGCTTATGCTGAACATTTTTAATTTTTGAGTTATTGAATAAATTCTTAATTTACAATTTTGTAAAATAATGGAAGCAACAATTAATGGATTATGAAACATCAAAAAGGGTCACGATGTCCATGGGCCAAATGCCATTCCGTACATGGACTATAGGACACTTTTAAAAGTGCCATTATATCCATGGTACTTTTTGGGATTTCATAATCTCCATCCGCATTTTAATATGCCACGTATACAAATATTTAACCTTGTTATCCAACACCTTTTACATAAAATAACATTTGGAAAACATTTGAGATGATGTTGAGAAAAAAATATGTTTCCATGTTGTGGAAAAGTTTACCTTTTCAATAAAACTTATATTGTTACAAAATAGTATCAGTAATTTTAAAAAATTTAACATTAAATAGTGTTTTGTTCTTTGTGAAAAAATAGAAAAATTGTAGTGATACTGTAGACAAACATTTGATTTTAATGTTCTATAATGTTTCTATTTTTACATTGATAAAGAAATTAACAAAAAAAAAATTTTGCTGGCTTTTTGTTGTTTTTTGCATGTATATTTGGTTTTTGTAAACAATTTTTGGTTTTTTTCTACCAGCCAAAAGCGACGAACATAAATGAGCCGAACCGAGCACAATGAAGTTTGCGGTTTTGTAAAAAAAGACGAACGGAATTTAATGTTCTCATCTTTTGTTGAGTTGGATAAAAACAGTATTATTTTTGTGTTCGAAAGATGACTAACAGGGAAACGTTATTTTTTTAATGACTTACTACACAAACATTCAACAATTCCACAAATCTACCGAACCGAACAAACGCTAAAGAGCGATATTTAGTGTTTATTTTCGAACACTGATTTTTACTTAAGTGCAATATTCATTTGAATTTCAATTGAGCATAGCATTTGAGATTAAGTTAAGAAAACTTACATTTCTCAATTTATTATTACTTTAACGATTATAGGATTTTTGTGTTTTGGATAAATGAATTAATTTTTTATGTAAAATGTGTGTAGTTGGGTTTGATTGGATTATTAAAATTAATATCAATTTGTAAAAAACTATTTCCTACATCAACATTAGAATGAATTCTGAATATTATGATTTCTTCATAATACTTCAAATGCAACACATAAGTTTGCTGGGTAGTTTCTAAGGTATGTGTTCGTATTTTTGTAGTTTTCAAAATGGGATCTGACATTTTTAGCGTTTTGGCTTTTGTTAAAGTTTTTTTGTGCGATATTGATTGCATTGATTTTGCATTGTGGCCTCGTTTTTGTGTTTAAATTTCCAACATTATACAAATATACTGAGATAGAATAAAATACTAATACACACATAGAAACACAACTTCAGGCACATGCAATTGTATGTGGACTAGAGAATGGATTTTTGCAGTGGCGAGTAGAAATTGGAGACAAAAAAAGAGAACCTTAGTAATTTTAAAAGTAAACACTTTGTAGGTAAGACATTAAGTGAACAAATAAGTTTCCGAAACTACAAATAGTGATCGAATACTTTTACGATTCGAATGCAATCATATATTTAATTCCGGCAGTCAATACTGAACGAATCAAAATGATTTTTTCAGCGTTGTAAGCTTTTTTTTGAGTTGTCACAATACTAAAAAAAAAATAATTTCGATTAGCTTAGTATCGACTGAAAAATTTAGAATTGCCAGAATTAGCCTCCGGGTTTAAACAAGACAATTTATTTGCACCAAAGCAGAGCTGCTTTAAATATCGAATAAAAAATGTTCTCGGTAACAAAATATAACGAACAACTTTCACGTTAATCCGAATGTGTATTTCAAGTCAAATTACAATTTATAAAGCTTTCATACTTTAATAGTCCTCTTACCCCAATAATCCCCAGAAATATTTTCAATGCACTATTAGAATTTTTGTTTCTAAATTTCTGTTCTGCTGGTATCTAATAGTTGTAGAAATTTTCTGTACAATTTACTTTATTGCTAACCAAAGGAAAGAATAAGCCTTGTAGCAGAAATATATAAACAAAAATTCTGATAGTGCATGGAAAATATTTTTGGGGAATATTGGGATAATGGGACTATTAAAGTATGACGAAAAACTTTATTAAAATGAGTTAAATTGGCTTAAGTTGAACACTAATCACAGAAATATTAAAAATATCGTTTAATGCTACAACATTATTAATTTTTAATCGCGAATACGAGCGCTTACTTCGAAAAACGGCTAGCCCCATTGAATTTAGCGCACCCGAATTAGCTTAACCAGAAGGGCGCCCAGCAGTCGTATTCTGTAATTCGCTTAGCTAAAGCTAAAGCTAAATCTCGATCGCTAAAATGCCTTACAGAATACAAAATTTAAAAATTTTAGCGTGACATTAAAAGCTAAAATTGCGGCGAATTAAATTTTTATGGCATTGCCAAATTTAGCAATGCACGTTTCAGTGTTGTGTTCTTAGCCAAAAATCGCTAAATCAATTTTATAGATTTTTAGCGATAGAGATTTAGCTTTAGCGAATTACAGAATAGGGCCACTGCTTGTTGAAATTTGCGAATAGTACAATAAATCAAATCTTATTCTAATTCTTAAGTTTATACCATGCCAATGCCGGACGAACAATTTCCTCATCACAGTTTTTTACTTACAAAGTTTTTTAGCTCTCTTGTTAAAAAAAAAATTACTGCGTTAAATCACTCTTCGCATTTGAGTAAAAAGCCGAAGTTATTGACTGGAAGTTTTTTAGCCACCACTGTACCTACCACTGAAAAATTAAACTTTTCACGTGCTTTCACTTGTGGTTATGCCTGTGTAAATCATTCTTATGCATTCGCGAACACATACTTACATACATCAATACTGCCGCATACACACATAAAACCACATAAAAGACAAACACACACAAAAACTTGTAACAGGTATTAAACAAGTTTAAGTACAAGTATAACCTCAATACTTATTTCAGACAAGATAAATTCGAGAGTATTTATTTGTATGAGAATATTTGTACGTATTAATTTGTTAAAGTGTGTGCAGTTATATGTTTGTTTGTCTGTTTTTGTTTGTTCTCCATTATAAATTTAATCAGCACAAACATCAGTTGGTAACTTAAAATAAAATATTTTAAGTGATTTACAGTCAGTCGTTCGTTTGGATATTTTCTGCAACTTTTTGAGATTTTTTTAGGTGGTACAATAAGCGAGAGAATAAAAAACCTATTTTTGAATTTATGTCTAAAGTTGGTGTTTGTTTGTTTGGTTTAAATAAAAGTAAAAAATAGAACTTGTAATCTAAAAGAGATTAGGTAGTTAAATTAAGGCAATTTGTGTAAATTTTACAACAGTGGTGTGAAAGGATTTATGAAAATGGCACAGAAATTATAAATAAATGTACGATGTGTTCTTAACGCCGTTTCCATTATGTATTAAAAGTACACTGTCTGTTAAGGACCCTCCGGCTTAATGTGATGCGCCTCTTGGTGTTACATCCACTGGCGAAAACAGGTTTATTCAGCCTCGAATTCGGCTTACATCCAAATGGTAGGGTTCATTATGATCTATGATTATAATGAATTCGAAATGATACAGTAGTTCTTCGTCTTTTGGTTCTATGGGAGTCAGTGGCTTGACGACGCTCCGGTATCAGACGGATTATTGGTTGTGGAATCAGGGAGTGTTATTAAAGTTGGAAACGCAGGAAAATTTGAAAATGTTGGAAAGTGAATTTAAGGTTAGATATAAGTAGAAGTGACTGATTTAATTAGATGTGATATTAACAGTCAAATTGAATGAATGAAAGTTTGCCTTCGGTCCATGTATGTGAGTTTAAGGAAAAGGCAAATGATTAGAATACGTATATTGTATAAAGACCCGCCTATGAGCCGAACCAAACGTATGTATGACCCGATCTTGAGGAGTGAAATGATTGGACAATTGAATGTTGTATGAGAAGAATAAGTGTTTCGACAAATAAGGTGCGAAATTACGAGATAATGAATGTTCTATGAACCCCTTTCCGAAGCAAAAGCAGACGTATGTGGTGTGATATGATTGTAATTATTCTCTGATGATATGCTTTTGTCAGGATTATATGCTCGTGTAAGAGAGGAACTTTCGTTGATGGGGTACTCTAGAATCACGAATGGGTTATAGTTTACATATAAATTCACAGGCAATAGGAAATTTCGGACTGTAAATGGAGCTCTAGGTGCTGTAGCTAAATCAAAAAATACTGTAAACTATACTAATGCAGCGCAGCAAGGATAGCTTCAGCTATCCCTTTTTGCAACAACGTCTTAAGTTGAATATCGGAAATTTTGACTTAATATTACTAATGCATAGTAAATCATTTGTTTTATGAAGTGGTAATTTTTCATATGAACTCAACTCTTGAGAGGCGGATAAAATAATTTTTGAGAGCGAGGAAAATAAAAAGCATTATATTTTTCCTTTTCTCCTTAAAGCTCATTACGAAAGCTTAAACTTGAAGAGTGTAAACCAGCACTTTTGTTGTGTGTAACTTGAAAACTTTTAATTCGTTTGCTGAAAAACTAATATTTTTGAGTTATGACGATGTTGCAGCAAACATTTTGAAAAAAAATTTTTTTTTACTAAAATTTTGAAAACTTTTAACACTAAAAATTTCATTTTAACTTCAACAGTTCACGCAACCACTTTAAACGAAAATTAAGTTTTTTTTTCATTCACATGATGAACATTAGTTTGGCGAAAAGTTAAAGCCATAAATTTTAACAACACTTTTCAAATAGTATGAGAATTTTTTTTTCTCTTCTAAAATATCTAAGCGTTAAATTAAGTTTGAAATTGTTACCGGTTTTTTTGTTTGTTTTCAAAAGCCATTTAAGCACAAATTATGGTTGCCTTGCCAGTTTAAGCGAGTTTTTCTGTTGACATAAATGCATGAAAATATTAAAATGTGACATTTTTTATATTAAAAAAACCCGCATGTGAAATTGGCAATTATTTTCCTTCTCAAATAGTTAATGTGTGAGTTTAAGGCAGAGGATGGCATTCATAGAAACCAGGGGCCGAGTGCTATTGGCTTTTCTCACACGCACAATACGTACTGCGAAAACAATCATAACTTTGAACATAAATGTTTTAGATTTTCATTTAAGAAAAATTGCACATTCTCCATTACACTCACTTGACATTTTTTTTCTTTCTTTTTTTCTCTTAAGGTTTATTCCTGCTTTGAATTGATTTAAACTTAAACCTCACATGAGATTTATTATTTTTTTTTTTACAGACAATTCAATTCATTTAACTCCTTTTGTGTGCGAATGTTTGTGGTCTCGAGATACTATTTCATTTTATTTTTTAGAATTTTTGCGCTTAATTCTTTTGGGAAAATAATGTGTGTTTGTGTGGTTGTATGTGTGGTTTAGACGGTGCAAAACTTTGACGTGTGAGCTGGAGTGTTTCTCGCACTTTCTACTTAAAAAAAAAGGAAATATTTTTTGTGGCATTAGAGTTTTAATTAAAATTTCTAAATTCATTTTGCTGTGATTATAGACGAGTAACAAACAATTCGGGTTAGAAACACAAAGAAATCAGAATTTTTTTTAAATATTAAAGGGATTTGTTGGGTAAAATTTAAAATTATGTTGATAATTTTGTAAAGAGTATAATTTTTGTTTTACAATTTTCGGATATTTTAAGAGAAATTCACGTTGCATAGAATGGGATTTTTATGAACTGGAAAAATTGAAGCGGAAAATAGTAAAGATGTTTGTATGTTTTTTTTAGTTTAATTATCAAATTTATCAAAGATAGAAAGTTGATATCATTGGTTTCTTACTACACAGAAAAAATTATTAGTAGTTTTTTATCAATTAAACAAATTATTTAAAAAGTATTTTAACTTAATTATTGTAATAATTGAATCAATTGTTTTTTTTGTTAAAAGAAAATTAAAAATATAATTTTGATTTAATTAACATTTTAGTTCTTTTAAAATAAATTTTGAATTAAAATAATAATCAAATACCAAAAAATTATTTCGTTTAAAATAAAATAATTTAAACTTATGAAAAAGTTGTTGGAAATTTTCAAAATCAATCAAAACTCGACTTTAGCTGTTAATTTTTGTGGGCACAGAAAAAATTATTAGTAGTTTTTGATCAATTAAAAAATTTTTTAAAAAATGATTAAAATTTAATTAATGTGATAATTGAATCAATTAATTTTTTTTTGTTGAAAGAAAATAAAAACTATAATTTTGATTCAGTTAACATTTTAGTTGTTTTGAAATAAATTTTTAATTAAAATGTTTATTAAATAACAAAAAAAATTTTCGTTTAAAATAGATTAATTTAAACTTGTGGAATTGTTGTTGGAAATTGTCAAATTCATTCAACACATTGTTTGAAACGACAAAGTTTTTTGATAAATTTTTTAATTAAAATTAAAAATATCATTTATTGAATAAATATTATTCAACATTTCAAATTTTTACAATTTTTAGTAATCAATATAATCATTTTGGTAAAAAGTGCAAAATCAACAAATGGGTTGCTTGATTCTATGAATTTGGAATAAAATTGGTGATCAGAGACAGTTTTTAATTTTTTCTGTGTATATGAGAGCAAGTTACACTTTTTTTGGTTTAAAATGTAACTAAACCAGTTTTTGTTGCTTAAACTACACATTAAGGCAACTTAAGATCAACTAAATCAGCGTTTAAGCATTCACTGGTTTATTAGCCATAAGAGATATTTATTATAACTTTTAAAATGTTAATTTGACTGATTTTTAAGATATTTAATTTTTCTTTTTTATAATTTGCTAATTCCGCTTTTAAGCTTTCTATTTTGCCGTTTTCTTTTATTAAAAAGTTTTAGTCAAGCTATAAATTAAATTCCTTTTTTTCTTTTTTTAAGAACTGTTGATTCTGAATTAATCGGTTTTTCTATTTTGCCGTTTTTTATTAATCCTGATTTATTTTAGAGATAAAATAAATATTTCTTTTTTTTTAAGTTGTCTCTAATTCAAACGATTTCTCTTTTTTGGCGTTTTTTATAACTTTGCGATATTTTAGTTATAATATTTTTATTTATGCGACTAATTGAATTCGTTTGTTCTTTATATTATTTTCCTTTTTTTTACAAATTGTTGATTCTGTATAAGCGTTTTTTTATTTTGTCGTTTTTGAATAAATGTGCGTGACTTAACTTTTAAAATTTTAATTTCAGCTATTATTAAATTTTTTTTAATTTAATTTATTTTCCTTTTTTATCATTTTAGCGATTTTTCTAATATGCGTTGTTTTTTTTATTAAATTTGCGTTATTTGAATCTTAAAACTTTTATTTAAGCGATTAGATAAATTTATTTTTCTTTTTTATAGATCTGTCGATTCGGATGTAAGCGATTTATCTATAGTTGCGTTTTTAGATGATTTTGCGTTATCTTACTTTTTTTTTTAATTTTTATTAACGCTACTAATTGAAGTCGTTTATATTACGTTCCTTTTTACAATTTGTTAATTCTGATTCAAGCGGGTTTTTATTAATTTTGTCTTTGTCTTTGGTTAATCGATATTGAATGCTATCATCTAAAATTACGATATACTTAATTGGATATCGAGTGTCATGTCGATATCGTATGCGGTGATTAGACCCCTGACTTGCAAAATCTTATTAATACGATTGTTAAAAATTATTTTTTCGTAAGCCCCGAATTTCTAGCGCTGCAGTTTTTTATTGTTTTTATTATAATAAATTTAAAATAAATATATTTTAATTTTTATGACTCGTTGATTTCGATTTAAGCGATTTTTTGTGTTGACATTTTTAATTAATTTTGAGTGACATGACTTTCAAAACTAAAATTGGAGCGATTAATTCAATTAATTTTTTGAATGATTTGTTGGTTTTTATTTAGGCGATTAAAAATACAACTCCCGGATCTATTATAGCCAACGGATCCCAAATAGGGACTACCTTCGAAAATTTGTGTTTAAATTCTGTGGTGTAGGGTGTCTTGGCCGACTATCCCATTAATGAAATATTTTGTAAACATTTTTTTGCAATCTTGCTTAATGGTGATCTTTTTTTGGATATTTTTGAACTTTTTCAATGAATTTTTTTTTTTGTTTCTAATTATAAACCTTGATAAAAATTCGTAATGCTTCAGAGCGGGCAACTCCTCTTAAATGGGGGCCCGCTGTAAAGCTGTTTTTATCATTCAGTTTAACGAGATAAGGGATAATGGTGCAGCACGCATAAATTTGAATTTCTGTAGGCGAAAGGTATAAAGAAAAAACATGCGAAGTGTATAATCCTTTCCACACCCTTCACCAACAAAATACAAAGTCATACCTGTTCGTTTAAGCAAATAAATCATAATAAAATTTCATTTCTTTAAGCACAAAAAATACAACACAGATTTCTAAAATCTAAATACATTTTGTTTACAACAGATATTAAAATGTCTGCAATAGACGATGTGTTAAAATATTTTTGCATATTATTTTTTCATCTCTACGAAATTGAGCAAATACCATTTCGTTTGTAGTATTTTTCTTTAATTTTTTTTTTAGTTTTTCAGTTATTCATTTACTTATCAACCTTCAACTGTCATAAAACATTTGTTTTCATTTAGGCAATTTTTTGCATATTGCGCTTTTAGGTCTTTTTCCATGATTATTTTAGCGCGGACACAGTTTTTGTCAGACAATGATTGGTAACATGTTGTTCGCTCTATATTCAGTTGAAAAAATGCAAACAAAAAATCGTGTAGACTTTGAACTTTTTAAAACCAAAAAAAATACAAACCGAACACATCGCAGTAACAAAGGAATGCACAATGGGTTTAGGTGAATGTATGTATTTATAAACACACGGCTAAACTATAAATTTACTGACGTATGAGTATATTTACTTAGATACTTTTTGCTTTTACAGCATACAAGCATGAAGTGTGTAGTTTTTGTAAGTGCACGGGTATTGTACACAGTAATAAATTCTCAAAAGGTGCTTTGTTTGCCTGTCCATGTTCAGAAAAAAGGGTTTGTGGGTATGTATAGACTTGTTGGAAAATGTCGGTAAACGTTTGCTTAATATTTTAAACATTCTATTTTTCGCTATTTTCAAAAAAGTAGAATATGTCGTTCAGTTACTGCACATGAAACAACAGTCTTGTCTGTCATTGAAAATATTATACTCAGGACGTATTTTTTGCTTGCCTTTGGAAAATACCGCTGAGTTTTAGAAACAGTGGGTTTAGAAAGTAAATTTTTTGCAATAATTTTATTTTAAGAAAACTTTTAAAAAATTCCTTAAAATAAAAATTTCAGAAATGCTTTTAAAATCTCTTTTTTTTTTTTTGCTCCAAATTACGGTTTTCTGCAAAAGTTTTTAAAGAAAAGTTTTATGACTTTTTTGAAAAAGGTTAGTGGTAAAAATATATTTATATATATAACAACAACAGATATCATAATAAATCTATTTTTTGTTAGACCCACTTTTCCAATACCGCCCACATTTTGTCGAATGTTATGTACTGATAACCAAGATGCTTGTTCTTAATTTGGGAACTTTTGCTCATTCCAGACATACAGCTCATTCCAGATATACAGATATACAGCGCTGTAAATGTAAGTTTTTGTTGTAGAAAATCCCAAAAAAGTTTTAAAAATAAAAACAAAATTTCAAGGCTACTTTCGGTTAAGTGTATTAAAAACAACGATAAAATGGGATTTTTTGAAAAAAAAATTAGAAGCAGTCAAGGGTTTTGCTAATATATCAACCATTAATGGAGCAATTTCGTTAAATTTCAATAGTAACAAATCCCAGACCATATTCGATATCAAAATATAGCAACCTAGTCTCCATCTTATCCGGGGTAATCAGATAACCCATTTTAATGGACAGAAGGATGTCCTTTTCAATCTTGATCATTTTCTTCAACAAGGTTGACAAAGTGAAAAACATCTTTTAGAAAAACGTTGTGTTTAGTTGACGTTTTGTTTGTTATTGAAAAGAACTATCTTAATGAAGCTATTAATTTTAAAAAGCTTTTTTTCGCAAAAGAAATAAACAAGTTTTTCTTAAAAAAAAACCCCGCTCGAAAAATTATTTTCTGAAAATTATTTTCAATTTTACCGACAAAAGCTTAGGAATATAACTTTGTATAAAAAAGCTATGAAAGCCAAGTTTTTGGAGCTTGTTATAAAAGAAAGCATACTTTCCAGAAAAAGGCTTTTCAAAAATAAAATTATTAAATAATCAGGAAATATTTGTTAAAATTATTTTGTTTT
Organism: Pollenia labialis; assembly: GCA_949318255.1. Classification (NCBI taxonomy): domain Eukaryota; kingdom Metazoa; phylum Arthropoda; class Insecta; order Diptera; family Polleniidae; genus Pollenia; species Pollenia labialis. The sequence goes on along the minus strand of OX439139.1, from coordinate 6,232,424 downwards.
CTAAAAGTTCATAGTTTGTAAGAAAAAGCTTAGCAAGAAAAGCTTTTGGGTTATTAAAAGAAATGTGTATATGTATCTTTAGTTCTGTAAACTATTTTTTCTACCGAAAAAAAAATTTTTACAAAAGGCAACATGAAAAAATTTTTGTCTGAAAAACTTGTTTAAAATTTTATTAAAAATTTGCCATTGAAAACGGTTTTTTGTTAAATAATATTTTGAAAAAAATTATTTTTTTAATCTTTGATCTTAAAAAAATTAATTAAAAAATGTTTTTAAAAACAAGTTTTCGGGTTTATCTTAAAAGTTTTTGAAAAAACCCGTCTTTGTTTAAAAAATATCATGTAATAACTTTTATCTGATGAAAATTATGATAAAGATAACTTCTAAAATAGACTCTGTGATAAAGTTTTTTTATTAAAGAAAACTCTTGTAATTTTACTAAATACTTTTTAAAAAACTTGTAAACTGTTTACACTTCTTTTTTGAGAAAGTCTTAAAAGTTATTTAAAATTAAACACGATATGTTAAGCTTGTAATTCCTTAACAAAAATGATTTTAATCTTTGCAATTTTTTAAGACCACATTTTTTGATGATGAAGAAGGATCCTTTGGTAAGGCTTTTTTGAAAAAGCTTTTCTAATTTAATATTTTTTATACTCTCAGAAAGTTTTTGTTATAATTTTTTGTTTGTTTTTTTTTAACCGAAATTTATTCAAAATCCAGATTTATTGTCACAAACTTTTGTGTTCTTACTGTACGTGGTAGAGTACAAAAGTTTTGGTGCATTTTATGTGAAGTGTTAAAAATATATGTTTAGTATTTATATTAGAGTTTTATTTGTACGTTGGATTTATTTTTTAATTTCTCGGGAATCGCAGGGAATTCTTGATATAAAAGTGTGCAAAATATAATTTAATTTATTTGAACAAAAAAAAATTTTTGAAATAAATAAAAAAGTTACATATCAACAACATTGACATAAAACCTATTTTAATCAAGAAAAGTGCAGTCACGTTCCATTTCTACGTATGTTTGCCTTTAAAGTACATCATATAATCTCTGACCACTTTCAGTTTTCTCAGAACTTCCTTCAAAAACTTGTAATTCCTTTTTTAAGCAAATTATAATCTCTGACTCGAGTTAGCGTAAACTGATAACTTTTCACTTTCGTCATCATCTCTTACAGAAGTTGTATTAAGCGCATTTTCAGAATCGTATCCAAAAAATCTTTCATTTAACAAATGTAAGGCTCACAACTTAACCAAACGAAGGCATTAAATAATATATATAAATATATTTCAATACTCGCGATTTATTCTGTTCTGTAATGGACTAAATCAAAAAGGGTTTCGTTCCTTAAGTATCTTTAATAAGCCCAAGTCAATGGCCCCAGAAATTAATGTCAGTTCACTTATTCAACCTTCAAATATTTCCGAATTGTTTTTTTTTTGACTTGACTTGATTCGCTTCAGCTCTAAGCCCTCCATATAAATCTTGGATCTTTAAAAATATTTAAAACTTTGTACATTTTTACTGTTCTTCTTCTTTAAGTTCGAAATTTCAGAGCTTCAAATATTTAATATTGCCTAACTTATCGGATTTGAATTTACATATATTTCTTGCCAATAACTTATTTACAATTTTATCGGCAATAAGGTTGCCATAAGTAAATAACAAAATCCGGGAAATTTCCGTACAAATTTCCTGGAGATTCCGGGATTTTCGTCACTTGGCATACCGTATGGAAAACGCTAATGTATAAGTAAAAGACATACAAGCAAATGCTTTTATATAAATAGTAAAAATATGTATTTATAAAATGTTAGATACACACATGTGTATTTACACATTTGAAAACATATACAATACATGTACAGGGTAGCCCAAATAAGACCTTTCAATCTAAAATACTAATAACTTTTTTATTTTGTAATATAATTTTTGTTTTTCCTTTTGCAGTCTATGACTGAATAATTGAAAATATAAAATGAATGCATTCATTAGGCAACAGCATATAAATATGATGCGTAGTAATCGGCTGCCTGGTGAAGGACTTTCCGTGAACCTGCCCTAAGGGTCTGTTCTGACGGTTCTTGGAACTTTCAGTACAGGGTCGTTTTCAAAATTTGCTCGATTTTAAATCCACGTCATTTTGATTTCTAAACATTAGTTTGGTTTAAAACTATTGTACGAAGGAAACATCTAATAATGCTTAATGTAACAGGTGTCCAAAAATGTATTAACGTAAACGTTCTTCAACAACTTCACTAATTTACCACTTACACAGTGACTATAACATAGTCATTGGAGAAGATGCTCCACCAACAAAATTCAATGAACAATTATTTTAAACAAGATACTTCCATCGATTCTCTAGAGGAAATTATTTGCAGAAGCGTAGCAGAGGATGGAATGTCCGTGAAAAGTTTTAAAAATTCCAGAGTTATATTGACTCTTTTAAAATCTAAGTGCCCGGTAGTGAAGCAACAAGTTGGAGCTGCATTGACAAGTTTTTTTAAAAAAAGAAAATTGGGGACTAAGCACGAATAACAAAATCATTTAAATTAAATTTTGTATTCCCACGAAAATTATTTTGATAATAAACTGGCAGGTGCACGGCTTAAAAAAAATGACTGGCAACCCGCTTTTTATAAAGCGAGTTGTTTTTGTTTTTTCTTAACCTACTTACAACTACAATTAATGTTGGAAGAATTCCAATCAATTAATGTTGGAAGAATTCCAATCAATTGTAGTGGGGAATGTAAGGAGAGATAAACTCACTGTTTATTGTTGTTGTTTTCTTTGTTTAATATCTTTAGTTTTTTAATATCTTTGAACGAAGTTTCATGACAATCTGGCCTAAGCAACCAGTGAAATGCGCATACGAATAGCTTATCCCATCAACCATAAATTTCAGTGTTTTTATTAAATAATACAAATTGGGAACTAAGCACGAATAACAAGATCATTTAAAAATTTTTGTAATTTATAAAATTTCTGGACTAAGAATTATTCGATTAATTGACTAATTTTGAAATTAAAAAAAAAAAAAAAAAATGCCAAATATCGATTAATCGTTTAATCGAACAAAAATAAACCCCATTATTTGGACACCCTATTAACTACAGAAAGTCGGATTTCTTTAAATAAGATTGCGAGGCATTCGATTGTCACTCATATGCGGGTAACAAGTCATTCCAACTGCCCGGGCAACCTTGTAGCAGATAAGCTTGCTTAATTTTGCCGAACTAGATGTTGTATTCATTAATTAATTCGTTGAGCTTTCATTGACTCACATAGCTGTGATGAACGGAGAACAAGCTCTCTACTTACATTCACTAGGGAACAGATTAGAACAGTGTTCTCAGTTATGACTGGCAACTGGCCTATGGGGACTCATGCAAGAATAGGTCTGGGATCTATTGACTACAGCAGAAGGAAGAGGAAACTGTGTGGTTTTCTATTGCAATGTCCAGGTGTTCGATACATAAGGGAAAAATACTTGGATGATATATCTTAGCTAGGACTTGGGTTACTTCTTCTCGTCATTAGGAACACGAATTGGTTGAATTCTGCAGCGACGCCTATTGGGTAACTGCTCTATAGAATGGGTTTTGCCGCTGGGTACTACAAAGGGGCCCTTAAAGGAACCAAGTGACACAACTATTCTTGTCAACGATCAATTGCTATAACGCAATTAAAACGTTGTCAGTATAATAGTTCAAGATCAGCTCCCACAGCCTTTTTGATTAGGAATTAAGTCAGCCGTTTTGAGAAGTCCTAATCAAAATATTTGCAACTTGTAGTTGCTCCGTCCAGTTGTCCATTTTCCAAAAATCATTGCATAGAATTTTAAGGCTTAAACTTAAGACAAATCCATATGAAATTCAAACTGTGTAAGCAAGACTATCAACATCAACTTGATTAAGTCTTATTTGGGGCACCCTGTACTTATGTAGATGTAACTTAAAATTTATAAATTTATTTTGCACGTGTTTATTTTGTATTCTCCAATCTTTATGTACGTGTCTGTATGTATGTATTCTCGTTTGTGTTACAATATCATCAACTGTGATCAATGTTTGCTGCATGCTGTAATGCATCAAAATCCCCTTTGGTACTTAGTTTTGGCCCACATGTGTATAGAAGAACAACAGGAACAACAACAACAACAACTGCTGCATTTATTCGGTAACCATTGCAGCACCGCAGCAATAATGAATAGTTTTACTGCAAGACGCTGCAAGGGATGAATGGCAACTGAAGCAAAAAAAAAAAAAAAAAAACGCAACATAATCATTGAACGAAATAAAGTAAATAATGTTTAATTTGTTACAGAAATTTTAGCAAATACCCAGGTGAAGGGGCAAAAAAATTTAAACGATTTATTTTAAATTTAAGAAAAATGAGAGGAGATTTTTTTTCGGTTAGAAATTATTTAACATCAGAAACTCCAGATTGCGCATTTAGCATTTCTATTTTCAACTTTTTTCAACTAATGACGTTAGTTGTTTAAATTATTCAAGTGCATTTAACACTTTCAAAGCAAAAATAGCATTTCAAAATTGCTTTTCATTAAAATACCTCTTTTTCTGTGTGTTACTGCTTAAGTTTCTTTTTTTTTAAGTTATTGTTCTTGTTCAGTGCAGTTCAGTTCAGTTCAGTTTAGCAAAAAAGCTAAAAATGTAAATTCCTTTTGCTCGTTTAACTTTTAATCTTTATTCACATCAAAAACGAACAAATGTTTAGTTTTCCACTTGATTTCATTTCCTATTTTTTAGTCATTTGAAGTTTTGTTGTCTCAACATTAGCTTGTGTTTTTAATTGTTTTATTTAGTTTTTCCATTCTCCTTTTTTTCTTTTACCACTTTTGACATAATTTGTGTCGTGTAAGAGTAAATTTGTGTGTGTGTGTATGTGCGCGCGTGTGTGTGTGTGTGTGTATGTGTGCCTTTGTGTTAGACATCTTTTTGTCATAGTCGTTGTCCTGGTAATGTTGATGATGATGCAGTTGAATAAGTATGCGAACAAATTCACGAGAGCATTAACATGTTGACCCAAATTCTTAATACTTAATATGCATATTTAATTATGTCTTTAAAGTGTTAAAAAGAACGTTGCCATTAACTCCTTAAGAGAGTTAATGTTTTTGCGGAAATATTTTGAGATCTAATTTTGAGAAAAACAATTTAAAATTTGTCAAGTAATTTGAAACGTATACAAAGATTTGTATCTACTATTTTGTTTGCTTTTTATGAAGATATTTATTGGAGAGAAATCAGTTTGAAAAAATGGGATCCTCGCAAAAAAATTTTTGACAATCTTCAATTGCTCCAAATACAAAAAGCAGTGAATCTGTTATTGTTTCTATTTATACTTAAAAATGCTACAGTTGCTAAAAATTTTTTATTAAAAAAAAAGAAAAGCTTTAAAAGTTTAAACTTTGTTTTAGTTAAGCTGGAAAATAACTATTTTAAAAGTTCTTTGTAAAAGTAATACATATATGCCCGAAAAAGGCTCGAAAAGCTATTAAAAAGCTATTCTTTAATTATTTAAAAAAGTTCAAATAATGAATTTTCTTTTTTTGCCAAAACTTTTTTTTTTCAATAACAAAAAAAGTTTAGTTTTGTGTAATAAAAGCTCTGAGTTAAGCAGTTTTTTAATAACGAAAACATCCTTTAAATTTTCAATAATAAAAAAAGCTTTCTGTAAAAATGCAATACATTTTTTTGAAAGCTTTTGTTAAAACAGCTTTTGCAGCAAAGAAAGTTTTCGAGCTTTTATTAACTTTTCTAAAATTGTTAGAAATACAGCTTAAAAACAAATATTTGAAAAGAGATTTTTTTAAGGCAAGTACACACTATCGAAAGCTCATCAGTGAACATTCAGCTAGAAAATAATTTGCTGTTGACAATGATTGACGAAAATTAAAGGCAGCACTATCGAGTAAGCGAAAATGTTATCAAAACTTATTAATTTTCGATCGTCTGTGCCCATGCTCTGTAACTCTCGCGTCGAGAAACTTTTCGTTTTGAAATGTGTGAAATGAAACAAAAATGCTACATATTGAAAGTGAGAAAAGTTCAAGCTCTGAACTGTCAATAAAAGTCACGAATTAAAATGGGACGAGAAAAAATATTACCACTTTAAAACAATTAAAAATGCAAAGAATAATAACATTTCGTTCATGGCACATTTTTCCATTGTTTAATTATTTTGCTTCTAACATTTTTATAAAATATACGAATTTTTTTCAAAGCTCGTTTGCAAACAACAAACATTAAAGTCGCACTTAACATTATGTTGTATCGCCGACGGTTGTATTTTCGCCGCCGTCGTTGAAAAATGTTCAATTTTAGAAAATTTTTGTCGCCGTCAACGATATGTGTTACTGACGTTCTCAACGCCTGCAATGTCACATCGGCTTCGGGTGCAATGTTATGACATTTTTTGATCATTTTCGACATGAGTTACAGACACAGTTTTTTCTCACTTTTCGAGAAACGAATATTTTCTTTCACATCTTTTCGATGCGAGAAGTTCTCAGTAAAGTTACAGAACATGGGTGCTGTCTGTACCCCGCTTTTTGGCACGATTATATTCTAAGCTCCTTTTTGAATTAAATTTTCAGTTCCCAACGGTTTAAAGCCTCAAATTCTTCTTCATTTAAATTATGAAAACATTGCTTCGTTTGACATTTCCTTTTTCCTTCATTTAAAATAATAGCGATTAAAATGTAAATTAAGCCAAGGAAAATAAAAAATGATTCATAACTTTAGTGGAACAAAAAAGGTCATTCATAGCAATTAATTTTTAAACTTTTAACGCATTCAGAAAACTTTAAAGCTCACTTTAATTATAAATTTAATAAAGTTGTGCTGAAATTACAAACCCAAAACCGCTCAAGTGAAAAGGGATGCAATTTCGAATTCATTTGTTGATTACTTTACAACAAAAGAACAATAACAAATAATTAATAATAAAACTGCTGCTGCTGCTGTTGCCTGCTGCACAATAGCAATAAACATTTATAACAATACGGACAACGATAAATAAAACATCAACAAAATTAAGCAAACTGCAACAAAAAATGCAAAAAAAACTTAATTTTATTAAATTTTTAACAATAAAACTGAAAATAATGAAATATTTTTCATCAATATCATCCGCTGACACACACACACTTTCAGATGACGACAGGATAGGAAAAAAAGGAGGAGTTTATATAAGAGGTAGTTAGGATATAGAGAGAACACATTAACACCCAAATAATACTTAAATATTCATTACCCCATTGTGATTGCCCCAAAGGTAAAGCGGAATAATAAATGACAACGTAGCATGCTTCCATAAATGAATATATATGTGTGTGTGTTTGTGAATGTGAGAGTGCAGGGAATAGTTCACTTAACAACTAGACATGCAAATACACTAAAAATGATAATTCAGATTCACCGGAAGTAATCGTTGCATCTGCCATCATAATGCACACATACACTGATTAACAGTTTTTTTATGCGTGCGTGTGGATTTGTGTTTGTAAATAAGTAGCAAAGTGCAATCATACAAATAAAACAATACATGAGCTTTATACACAACATCAATATTTGAAATGAACACCTACACAAATGTAGACATGTAGATGATTGTGGCAGTTGTGCATTCACTTGCATAAATGTGTATTTAGAGACAGTGACAAACAAAAGTATTCAAAAATTTACGACAGGTTTAGACATTTCACATGACTTTAAGATAAGTTTTCATTTTATATATACATATTACACAGAAAGAAAAACACTCGGGATAAATTAATTTTGCTTATAGGGTTAAGTATTTTTGTGATTTTTTTCAGATTTTTCGGAATTCATTTTACAGATTCATTTGAATTCGTCAAAGTGAATTGCAATTCATTTTACAGATTCATTTGAATTGGAAAGGAATTGAAATTTATTTCTGCCGAAATTGATTCAAATTTCATTCAATTCTTTTGTTTTGTGTGAAAGAATTAATTCAAAATTTGCTAATTTACTGCATGAATGATTCACGAATTAAAAAAAGTATAAAATTTAAGTTTTCGTTGGTAGTGCCACTCTGTACAAATTGAAATTAAAACTTATAAGTCTCATCTCTCAGCATTGCATTCTTTATGCGGACATACGCGTGTGGTTGTAGCAACTACAACAACACCACACAAGTTGGTAAAAAACGATATGCTTGTTTTGTGTAGACACAACAAAAGCAATAGAACAAGAAGAAAAACATGCCTTATTTTCATGTTTAAAAAGTTAAAGTTCGCATTTAGTTTATATTAAGTTAAATATATACATTTAATTATCAAAAAGTAATTTCAATTTTTGGGAATACAAAATTTAAATTTTCATATACATTTAATTTTTAAAGTAAATTCTGTAAGGTGGAAAACGGGTAAGTAAAAAAGTCACAATAATATTTCCCTTCTGTCTCTGGTGAAAGTGTTTTAGGTTAGAATCAAAATAATTTTACTTTCGATTTTTTTCAAGTACGAATTCGGAATTAAATCAAGATTAAAATACTTGAATCAATCTTATTTTAAGTAGGGATTAATCAAAGTTTTACTTATATCAATCTTATTTTCGGATATATTAAAGTACAAATTTGAGATTTACTATGGATAAATTAAGTATTTCGCACTTGAATAATCCGAACTTGAATCAATCTTTCTGTACATGATTCGGATTGATTTAAGTACGGATAGATTAAGTATTGTTTTGAGAGTATGATAAGCGAAATAGATGTTAAGATATTTTATAAATTGCTAAAAAGAGTTGAAAATTTAATAAAATTTGTTTTCACAAACTCCAGAAAATCACATGTTTGCATAAAAAAACATGAAAAAATGTCTACAAAATATTGTTATATTCCCACAAAAAAATATTTAATCTTTTTGCAAAGCACTAAAGGTACATTTAAAAATATAAGCAGTAAAGTAGGTAGTGGAAGTCTTAACAAGTTTTATAAAAGAAAAAATAACATTTCAAGTGCTACGGCATTTCCTTACTACGAAGCAGATTTGTAAGGGAGAAAACAAAAAAATAACTGTAAGAAAACATTCAGTGTGTAAAGCTGATAGCTACGCTCGCAAGTTTTTATATGAATTGAATAAAGCGCATTTTATGTCAAAAACATGTTGCTTCAAAGTGGGAACTCGCTATATAAAATTCATGTCTTCCGTAAGCGGTATAAACCTGCTTCGTTTAAAGCTCAATTTTTTATTGGGTTATTATAAGCCTAATCTTCGAAATCCATTCCCGTTTGATCATTCAGGCAATTCTTATAACTAAAAAGCGAAGCGACAACAAATGTTTTCAGTGAACGTTAATGAATTTGGGGCCATATGCTCCTTATAGGATTTTCGGGAACATATATATATATATATATATATATATATTAATGAATTGACAACAAGGCTTTCTTGATTTGGCAGCGTATGCTATTTTTTTGTCACAGGGTTTGAGAGCAACGTTTAGATTATACGATGTTCGTATGTGCTTCTGCTACCTAAATGCATTTTCCGAAGATCCTCGATAAAATGGGGATAAGTTTACTAAATACTTTTATTGTTTAACGTCCAAAATGGATTACTATTTCAATTCAGCCAGATCGATCCACAAATACCTGAGAAATGAGCAATAAACCAAAACTGCCTCTTATTTTTACCATAAATCTCTAAATTTTACCTAAAATCCTTTAGTTTTTTTAAAATCTCCTTAAAATACTTTTAACCTTAAGAAACAAAATTTGTAGCGAAAATTATCAAATTCGATGCATAAATTTATGACTTATAGCCAAATCACAAAACATCTTATATTGATAAAATTAAGCTCAAATATATTCTATAAATATGATTTATTTTGTTTAATAAATCAACGATAAAGATTGTGATACGATAGCGCCCATACCAAATGAGCCAGGGACAAATTGGCTTTTTATTGCCATAAAGGTATATAAGATTCGGTTTAGCCTTAAATTGCACTTTAACTTGTTATCCTCGACAACCTTTCGCTGTCATTTTTCAGATTATCAGCTTATAATTAAAAAACATTTTTTTGTTGTTCACATTTTTAAAACAATTGTTATTATATTTACATGGAATAATTGTATTATCAATATGGTAGACCAGAAAAAAAAAAGATTTTTGCTTAACACTGTTTAAGTATACCTCCTCCGTACATAATCAAATATGTAAACTGATATGTACGTATGTATATTTGTTTTAGTCAATGAAGCTTTAATAATGTGATGACAACTAATAACACTAGCCATCCACTTATTTATTTAAACACACATCCTCGTATACAATCATATTTCATTGGAATTCAGACACCAACGCTTACGCACACATATCCACCCATCGACTTCTATATACATACACCTGTCTCATCTCATTTAAGTATCACGAATAATCACTAGAGAAATACATACACCCAACTTTACTTTACAAAATTTTAACAAGTATTAGACAGATATAGACATACCAGCGGTTAGTTTAAACACAGCACACATACATTCATATGTAAACTCATACATTAAAACAATAATAGTTGTTAATGGGCAAGAGCATAAACTGTAGTTGAGAATAAAATACATGTCGCTGTATTAAATTGCAGTGGCGTTTGTGTTGGCACCGGTGTTGGTGTTGGCGTGTGCTTTTTGCTAATTGTGACTTTATTTATTGGGGTCAATTAATGTCAGCAACATAAAACATTGAAAATTATATTGTAACAAAGACAATATATGGTTATTTCTATCAGATGATCACAAAATTACTATTTTAAGTTGCAATTTAATTTTTGTGAAGAATTTTTTTTATCTAAAGTTAAACAGAATTGCAGACCTTGAGCAAAAAGTAAAGGTCTAATGAACAAAATTATTTTTAATAATTTACATTTTGTTTTAAAAATTTCAAATGTTGAATTATCTTAATTTTCCCATCGGACATGTACAAGAAGAGTATGAACTATAAAAAATATTAGCAAATATTCAGGTTACCTTTTTAACCCTAAATTTTGAATAAGCCTTCTGATTTTTTCAAACAAACACAAAAGTAACAAGCACTTGTATGAATAGAAAAATTAAAAACAAAATTATCGTAAAATAATTGCAGTTTAGACAGCATGGTGATATTAACAATTGTACTAAAAAGCCTAATGGTTTTAATTGAATAACCTGAAATAGAAACTTGATAAGAGCATTAAGGCTTATCTATAATATGCATAAGCTGGCTTAAGCTACTGTAGAAAATCAATTAAAGAAAACGAAAATAAAATCAAAAAATATTTTATTCCGTACGGATAGAGCGATTTGTTTCACACTTTTCTTAAGCAAATGTCAGTTTCATAAATTTAACCAAAAAGTTTTATGGTTCGACACATATGAATAACATGTATTCGCACATTTGCTTTAGCCAACTTTAGCAAATTAAAACTTAGAAAATTATAATAAAAAAAATTGCACTAAAATTTTGCTTATTGTAAACTGTAAAGACGTATGATAAATATGTAATAATAATTAAAAGTAACTCATACGTATGGAGGTACAAAAATTTCATGTTAAAGCACAGATGTGTTGGGCTAAAGCTGAAGGTCCACACCATGCGTAGATGCGTATGATACTTTTTTGCATTTTATCGGTTTCTAAATTCAAGTTTCATGCAATGCGTTTTATGCGCCATATTTTTTTTTCAGCTGTTGTGTTAAAATTGTTATCGAATAAAAACAATTTTGGCAAAATGGGAAGAGAAATTGAGATTTTTAAAGAATGTATGGAATTCATACATAAGTACATATGTAAGGAGCGAGCGTTATTTTTCACAGCATAAGCTTCTCTTTCATATCACTTGTTTTTTAAAATAATAATAAACACAACAGAGATGGCACTTAGTACTTAAAAGTAATCAATAAATAGAATTCAAATCGATAAATAGAATACAAAATATAAAAATTGTAATTAAAATAATTTTTCTTAATTTTTTTTCTCGAAAGAAATTGCAACCTTTTTAACGAAAGCTTTTTCTTTTTTTAAAAACAGTTTTTATACCAAAAAAAACTGTAAAACAGAATCCACCACACAAACATATTCATCGATAACATTGAAAATAAAATATGAGGTCTCATCCATGACTATCAATAACAGCTGTTATTTTTTCACCACTCATACGACGGATCAATAGTAGAAGGTAAATCTTCTCTGATGCGGTGATACGTGTATGTATTCTTTGCATTTTGTTGTGTAGCTTGTCGCATACAATTACACTGGTTCTACTTTTGTGCCAGATGCATAAAAAGACAGACGCATAAACGCATGGAGTGGACCTTCAGCTTAATACTTTGTTCACACTTGGGGCTTTAAACGTGTCTAAGCAAAATGTTGATTTAGCTAATCAAAGCCGTTCACATTACATTTGAGATAATTAAGATTTCAGTTAATAAAGAAAAAAACACAATAAACAAATTTAAAATAAATTATGAAATTGTGAAAATTTATGAATTATTTAAGGAAAATAAATAAAAATTAAGAGGATTCGTGGTCGGTTGTACACGTGAGGGGTACGTTCATGGTGACCGATTCTACATTATACTTAGTTTGAGGTATGTTCAGGTATGTTGCCAGTGGATTTTTCAAAAAATTAATTACGCATGCAAAAAAAAAATTCGATTTTTCTCTACACGTTGAAAAATTCGTTAAAATAGAAGAAAAAATATTAGTTATAAAAAATTAATTTTATTCGAATATATATTGACAAAAAATAAGTACAAAACAAAATAAATAATAATAAATTCAATTAAATCTTTCAACATTGAAGAATATCCCAGAGGCATAAGAAGGATATGGTTGCATTTTTCACTGTATACACCAATAGCTTTAGTGATATTGTATACCAACATAACTCTTTCTCCAGAAACTATAGATGTAACAATTGGTACCCTCTATTCGTTAGCTTCTTCGCTAACCGTAAGTCATGCAGGAAACATATTTTTCCAAGATAAATTCTTTATTTGTCACTATGGCATTGATGTCCATTTCACCAAACAATTGTTTCGAAAACCCACCCCTACAAAAACACATACGTTGCCAACTTTTTAAACCACAAACAACTCTGGAAATATATTTTTAAGCGATTTTAGGGATAATAAAATTTCTCAAACTGCGTTTTTTGCATTTATTTCATAAAATTACGATATTACGAAAAATCCGTACACATTGAAGATTTTAAAAAGTCTGTCCGATTTTCCATAAGCTTCTATTTTAGTATCAAAAATACCTACATGTAGGGATTTTTCCCTAATTTTGGCAACACTGGTTCAGAGGATTCTGTGTGATTAATGAAGTGATTAAGTTTTAATCATGTCAATTTGAAGTAAATAATAATAAATCACTTAAATTTTTGGGGAATCATCTGGATTTTTATGTGATTAGAGCTTAATCACGTTCGAGATGCTTTAATTCGTTTAAGAACCCAAGTGTAAACAAAGCATAACGTGAATACCTGCCGTGTCGACCTAACGACACGCTGATCTCTACATTGTTGGAAACAGGAGCAACGCCCCTTTTTAGACATGTTAAAATTAATTTACACAAACCTTTTTTTATAAAAAAAGTAAAGTTTATTCAATAGTTGAAACGATTTTCTATCTACACAATTTTGAATATTGCAAAATTAATTAAAACAAGTTAAAGGAATTTCAATGAAAACAATATTATCATAATTCAAAGTTTTGTTTAAACAGGTAGATATAGTTATTACATTCCCCCAGAATTATCTAGTTCCACACGAAGTTTTTTCCTCATTCTTTCAGAATGTCTCGGTGTTAACTGTTGTTGTCTCTTGGCGTTGAATAGGAGCTTGAGTATTTGATGTAAATTAGTATAATTCTGGCTCATCATATTCTGACGTTTCGTCTTCAACCTCACATAAACTGCATTTCTTGGTACTTTCATTGTTCATTAAAAACTGGTGGCATCTAAACCCACAGTACCCGGTAAATAGACGAACAATTAGCCTTAGTTCCGCCCTCTCAAACATAAGGAGCTTACCTGCCTTGCCACGGGACAGGATCGCAAATCTATTGGACTGTCTTAGCCACCTTTTTCTGCCGGATCACCCACACAACACAAAGGATCCGGCTGAAATACACACTTGGGCCTTGCTTAGGAGGTAGAGCTATGTTAGCACCGTTGTTTAAAAGAGCAGATCTATGGAGTACTGCAAGCAGGCCGAACTGCTCCACAATGGGAAGAAAATCAGCCTTTAAAATAGACCTTTGAAAACATATTTTCCTGTGATTTTTACAAAAGTTTTTCTTGGGATTCAAAAAATTAATTTACAAGGTTTCTCTTAAATGTGCTAAATTCCCATTTCATACTATTGATAAACTGAAATTTATTGTTGATGGGATAAGCTATTCCCATGCGCATTTCACTGGTTGCGCATTTAGAAAAACTAAAGAAATTAAACAAATAAAACTGTTAAGCGAATAAGAATTATAAGCAACAGTTTGACTTGCAACAATATCAAAGCTTAAACAAAAACAACAACAATAAACAGTGAGTTGATCTTTTCTTACAGTCCCGACTACAATTAGATGCTTCTTTGTCAACTCTTAATATACAACTACAGAGGGTAGAGAAAAACAAAAATAAAAACAAATTACTTCATTTTATTTTGCCAGTTCGGTTTTATTTACACTGCCACATACATATTAGTTATCAAAGTTTTTCTTGGGATTCAAAAAATTAATTAACAAGGTTTCGTTTAAATGTGCTTATTTCCCACTTCATACTTTTTTTTTATCTCTATTAAGATTTAGAAAGGTTTTCAAATCGAGAGTTTTCCTTATTAACGCTAAACCTTAACTTAAAGAGCAAATAGTTATACAATAAAAAGCCGCTTAGAATAGTTGATTTAACATTTTATCAAAAAAAAATTTACTTTGTGCGAAAACTTGCAGCATAACCAATTATACGCCAACAATTTTTATTTAAAAATTAATAAAAAATTACAACCCAATATTTTCTCAATGTTTAAAAGGCCACATTTTTCGAACAGGTTATAGAAAATTTTATTTTTAAATACACTGTCCGCTTTGAAGCTGCGTTTAATTTTTTTTTTTAATTAATAATTTTTTTCCGCCGTAAGATTGTTCTAATTTCCCAGTGTGCGCAGTCCTGTTATGGCATATACATACCTCAACAGTCAGTGTCCTTAAATAAACTTTTGATAAAAAAAAACTAGTTAATTTGTAACTCTTCTTTTTTAATATGTTTTTTAAAAAGCATTTTAATTTCAATTGACAAATTTTTCAAAAAAAAGTTCAAACATAAAAACCGCCGTATTCAAGAACGTTTATTAAATTTGACAAACGTTTATTAAGAAACATTTTATTAGAAAATTTGTTTGTTTGGTTATTTTTAATTAAATTTAAAAAAATTGTATGAATACATGCAAAATACTCGTAGTATAATTCGTGTTCACAGGTTTAAATAAATAATTTTTATAAATTATTTCTCTACCAAATTCTTACATAAATGTATTTATCCTCTCAATTAGTTAAGCCGAATGCAAGCGACTCGTTAGGCCAGTGTGTAATATTTAAATACAAGATAACTACATTTCAACTTCATTAGCGGCAATTTGCGGTAACAACCCAGTCAACGATTATATCGACTAATTAACTGGAAATTATGCAAATATATATAGTTTGCATCTGAAGGTATTAAAATGCAAATAGTTGCGAAATTAAAGGAGGTTACATGACAACGAAATCTTTTATGAATTGAAAAATATTTAAGGAATGAAGCTTAAGTTCCAGTTACTTTTAAAGGGAATCTTTAAATTTTTATACAAACCTGCAAAAATGACAGTGTTTTTTGTACCTTCTAAGATGTTGGAGAAGAAATTGCATAAATTTATTTGTAATTTTTTTTTTTTTGCTTTTGCTAGTTTCTTCACTATCTTAGGGGAATATGTTTTATTTTAAATTCTTTATTGCTAAAAGATTTCTCTAATTTATATTTATTTGTACACGGAGATTACCTTCGACTGAATCAACATGTTGTTTGACTTAAAATAAAAAACAAAGTTACGCTACAGTAAAAAATGCTTGCCAAGGACACATTTATTTATGAGCAACTAACACTAACTTTAGTGCTCATATTCAAGCAAGCTCCTAACTTTTACCCAAATACAACAAAATAACAACCCACCACACATACATACATACATTAATATGTATCTATTTATGTAAATACAAAAAAAAAATAAACATTTTATATGCTAAAATTTATACAAAAGGATAACAATATAAGCTTAGTATTTATAGTTTCGTATGAAACAGAACTAGAACAGGAAAAAAACCAGACAAATTTAAACAAACTAGTCGTACACATTCCTTCTACAAAAAACACAACTAACAAATAATAGCAACAACAACAAAAAAAAGCAAATATGCATTATATGCACTCCATAAAAATATATGCAGAAAAATCACACACAATTGCTTACTACATTGTAGAGGTAACGTTTAGAGGGTTGGGGGATTGTTGCTGATATGAAAAAAGAAAAAGAAAAAAAAATAAAACGATTTTAAAATCGTTACACACGTTTCCCATAAAACCCGCAACATTGTATGAAGTTTTATCTTATAATTCTATTGAATTTAGTATAAAAGATTAAAAAAAATAAACTAAATGCAAAAATTTGCTTACAAACTACAAAATAGTTGTGTATACTCTTTAACCCTCGCGACCCAGACGGTACATATGTGCACCACTTTAATTTTAAACATCTCTGAAATCTTAAAAATTATTGTAGTTTGACTGTGAAATGTTCTTTTTAGCCCTTAAGCTCTCCTGTGCCCATGTTCTGTAGCTCCCACGTCGAGAAGCTTTTCGATTGAAATGTGTGAACTTAAACAAAAATGTCATGAATTGAAACATTCTCTGTAACATTTTTGGAGAGTAATAGCTGTCACGTAAGGAAGTTACTCGCCAATTTACGGAAAAAGTGTGTCTGTAAAATTTTTATGAGAAAGTTTTCACTTTGAACTGTCAATTAAACTCATAAATAAAACTGGGGATAGAAAAAAATTTTTCACTAAAAATTATATTGAAAATGCAAAAAGCAATGAATAATAAGACTGATAAGTTATGTAATTTGTTCTTTGCTGATTTTTTCATTGTTTAATTATTTTAGTTTTAACATTTTTTTAAAATATACGAATGTTTTCAAAGCTTTGTTGTAAACAACAAACATCAAAGTCGCACTTTAAATAATTTTTTTTTTTTAATTCCCTAATCTTTGCTAAAACAAGATGCCCTTTCAATAATTTCTAGTTCCCTAAGCTGATAAATCGATCGAGAAATGCTTAAGCCGTTAGTCGACCAATAAAACCAGGCCACGCGCCCAATATTGAAAATCGCAAGGCACATCATCTTCCTGTTGGAGGAACTACATGATGGCAGCGCGCAAAGAAACAGACGCTTACAAAGATAATCTGTAAGGAGTGCCAAGTATCCCATTTGTAAAATTTGCTTTGCACCATATTAGTCACTGTTTTAAAATGAAAAATCAACAAAATATGATTTACTGTTAACTTACCGCGAAAATAGCTTAAGCAAACTCGTTTTAAATGTTCGTTTTTTTTTTTAAATAAATTAATTTATAAGCAACACTTGCATCATCTCCTAAAATGTCATGGTCACATGAGGTAGCGTTGCGATTTTAATGCATAAACAATTTGAGCTTAAGCGCCAACCTTCATACAAAATTTTTATAAAATAGAATACAAAAAAAAACTTCTCCTGTAAACCCGTTTCTGTCGTTTAAGCTTGCGGCTAGGGCTCAATATCTTAATGTAAAGATATGGTTGGTACTTTTTTGTATAACATCCCGAATGGTACAATGGTGTAACACCACCCCTACTAGGCCATCATTTTTTATTATTTTTTAGATTTCTTTTTACTTATATATCATTTAAATAATCTGTTCCCAGCAAAAATTTAATTTTTTTCATTGCTATTCGAAACGTCGAAAGGGCTTAGTTTCACAAAAAGTCACTTCTTTGACAAAAAGTCGCTTCTTTGAAAAATTTCGCTGTTCAAAAATTCAGTTTGTTCACAAAAAGTCACTTTATTCACAAAAAAGTTGCATATTTTATAACCTTTAAAGTTATAAGACTCTTTAGTAAAAACATGATAATTCTTTATTTCCCATATCGCTGTTATTGAAATATTTCTGTAGCGTACAAACAGTTTAATGCTCTTATAACTTCCACGTCATAAATGTTCTAAGATCGTAGAATATTATTTTTTCCTTACTTTGTAATAGAATTAAACAATAAAAGTTGCAAAAAAATATGCAAAAATTTAAATCCTTTTTAAACAGTGACCAACAAAAGTCAAACCTAAGGATTTGTTAAATAAATTTCCTTTGAAGACCTAAAATTAATTAAAATTATTTCTTTTAATTACACTGGCCCACAAAATTAGGAAAACCTGGAACAAACGTATTCTTTGTTTAAGGCTTAAGTTGCGTTGAATCCGAATTTGTACTCGGAATCACATCAGGTTTTCGAATAAGAGTACAAGTGTTCTAAATATCGACCCTTTTGCGCGAAATTATCGTATATACCAATTTTTTTGAAATTTAGTTTTTGATGCAATCTTGTTCTACATTCAAAGAGACGTCACCTGCCAAATTTTTTAGGCGAATTCCACTTCGTCTTATCTTATCTTATCTAAGCACATGTATATTTTCATTTTGATATTGCAAGTGAAAGCAGAGAAAAGTAGAAAAATGGCTGTCCTGTAAGATTTGGTAATTGTAACGTACGATAATTTCGCGCAATGGGGTCGATATGATAAAGTATTGCAGTAGCATTTAAAAACTGCTACTGCGGTAGGGTAGTTGGTAGTGAACTAGTCCACTAGTGCATGTAATATCTTTTCCACTTGCTGAAAAATCTTAACCTTAAATTTAAAAATCCGATTTTTCGCTATATTTATGTAATTTCGAATTTTTTTTTTAATTTTTTGATAAAAATTTATAAAAAACATACAAAAATTATATCAAAATTATAAAAAAAAATCACAAAAAAATTATCATAAAATCATATTTTTAAACTAAAATATCTCAGGTTTTATCTAATTTTTTTTTTAATGCTTCAAATTTTTTTTTTGCAATACTTTTGCATAATTAAAACACTTGACCTCCAAATTTTGACACCCACTGTCTATTAGTTTAGAAGTATAAAAATTTCCATGTAAAAACCACATCCTTTAGAAAAACCACACTTACAAATTTGTTTATCTTTATTTCTTGGAAAACTTTACATTACAGCAAATACTCTTGCGACTGCAGTTGCTTTTTCAAATTCCTCAGAATATTTTGGAATTTTATTCATTAAGATTTGTATACCAGCAGAATACCAACGTTTTTAATGTATACGATATTTCCAAAGCTGAAATTTGACTAATACCCATGCATAACTGCTCGGAAAAATTTTATGATACAGAAAAGATAAACACAAACACACACACTCAATATGAACTCATACTGAAGTTCTTTTACTTAACAGGTGTATTTGTATTCAAGTGGAACAAGTCAATTTGTAAAACAAATTTTGCTTTTATGCACTACACAGCTACAATAATGATGGTAACTACCGAACACACATACAGTTGCAGGCACACACTCTGCCTCACACTCATTTAATCGGATATATTGTGAGAGGAATATGCTTAAATAAGTTACGTGAGGAAGAGCAAAGTCGAGTAACTGGTGGTATCAGTAGTCGTTTGTGGAAGTAGCAGCAGTAGTTGTTCATATCAGCTAAAAAGCAAAGACTTTTGACATTTATGGTAAATTTTCTGTTAAATGCTAAAGTTAGATTTGGTTTAGTTGTGTGTACGCGTGTAGCTCTATTATGAACATTTGCATGAGTGTTTCAGTGGCATGACAATGTTAGAGGTATTAGGAAGGATTGTATAAATGTTACGGTTACATACATACATACACATGAGGGAGAAGATCAGTGGAACTAGTGCGTCTTTCTAGTATTGTGTAAAATAAAAAATATTTTTAACGATAAATTATTTTTTTTTTTGCAATGAAAGCTTATTACTTAACACTTTTATTCTAATTTCTTCGACCTTTTTAAAATAATATTATTCCTTATTAAATTTCCTAAATATATCCTGAAGAAGATTTCCAAAGGAAATCAAAATATTGATTAAAATAAATAAACTACTTTAAATAAAAGTGACCTTAAGCTCAAAAATTAATAAGGAATAATCTTATTACTTAACAAAAAATTTATTTTTACTCAAAGGCAAAGTATTTTACGATAAAATTTACTTTTACATGATAATGCACGTTTTATATGATTTTGATAAAAACAAAAAATTACTATTTAGGCAGAAGGTTTCTTTTTACACAAAAAGATACTTTTACACAATATGTCACTTTTACACAAAATGTCACTTTTTACCCAAAAAGTCACTTTTTACACAAAAAGTCACTTTTAGCACAAAAAGTCACTTTTACACTAAATGTCACTTTTAGCACAAAAAGTCACTTTTAGCACAAAAAGTCACTTTTTACTCAAAAAGTCACTTTTAACACAAAAAGTCACTTTTACAGAAATTGTCACTTTTTACACAAAAAGTCACTTTTACACAAAATGTCGCTTTTTACACAAAAAGTCACTTTTACACAAAATTTCACTTTTTAAACAAAAAGTCACTTTTAGCACAAAAAGTCACTTTTAACTCAAAAAGTAATTTTTAACAGAAAAAGTCACTTTTAACACAAAAAGTCACTTTTAACACAAAAAGTCACTTTTAACACAAAAAGTCACTTTTAACACAAAAAGTCACTTCTAACACAAAAAGTCACTTTTAACACAAAAATTCACTTTTTACACAAAAAGTCACTTTTGCACAAAATTTCACTTTTTAAACATAATTTCACTTTTTACACAAAAAGTCACTTGTACACAAAATGTCAATTTTTACACAAAAAGTCACTTTTACACAAAATGTCACTTTATACACAAAAAGTCAGTTTTACACAAAATGTCACTTATTACACAAAAAGTCACTTTCACACAAAAAGTCACTTTTATCACAAAAAGTCACTTTTAGCACAAATAGTCACTTTACACAAAAAGTCACTTTTAACACAAAAAGTCACTTTGCGCACAAAAAGTCAAATTTTACACAAAAAGTAAATTTTTATACCAACAGTTACATTTTACACAAAAAGTAAATTTGTATACAAACAGTTACATTTTACACAACGAATGACTTCTTACACAATAAGTCACTTTATACAGAAAAGGTTTGTTCAGCCACATTCCTGTAATATTTGTGGCAGTTGCTTTACGGAAAGTAGTTACTACAGCAGTATTTTAGTAAGTGGCGTGTTTGTTGTAGCTTATCTTGTTGCTAAGACTTTATGTAAAATACTCTTGGTCTTATTAACCGCAATGGCTAAAACATTTTGACCATTTTATATGTATATCCTTTTTTTTTTTTTTGTTTCTTTTCTTATTGTGCACCCTTCTCTGCGTGTATCTGTCTGAATCATGTTTCATAAAGTGGCTGTATTTTGTTTTGTTTCTGGCATTTACTAATTATCTTAAGCTTCTTAATCTGTTTTTATCTTGGCTTTAAAATATTCTGGATTATTTGCGATTGTTTTGAATTATAATTTATTAGGAAAGCATTTGGCCACAGTGGTCAGTATCTGTTTACAGATAATTACTTGCATAATTTACTCAGTTTGCTCTTTAAGATAATTGTAAGGAAGAAATTTAAACTTCGAGCATATTCGGGTATGTTTTAGAAATCGAAATGAAGTGAAATTTAAATCGAATTAGATGTTTAGGCAAATTGTTTACAAAAAACCTTAGCTTTTCCTAGTTTTAAAAAATATTATTGTTGAAATAATTTGTAATCAAAGAATAAAGTATATAAAAAGAAATATTTCATTGCAGGGTGGTTTTGAAATTTTGTTGGATTTTAAATCCACTTCATTCCGATTTCTAGAACATCTCTTAAAAACAGCAAAAACTACAGTAATTTTGTCAATAATTAAAATCAAAATCTCGTTCAATTTCGATTTCAATTTCACTTCATTTCGATTTGTAGAACATGCCCGATTATTGAGGATCAATGTCGCTAATATGCCGAATTATCTAATCCTTTAGCTCTTAAATTGTTCTTGGGGTACACTTCTTCTTTTTAATATTCCCAAAGAAAGAAGTCCAACGGTTTCAAATCACATGAAAGTGGCGGCGAATTCACATCAGCACGACGTGAGATAACACGTCCATTAAATTTCACGCGCAAAAGAGCCACTATTTCGTTGGCTGTGTGGCCAGTGGCACCATCCTGTCGGATCCATATCCTCATTTTCTGGCAACAAGAAGTCAATAATCATCTCGCGATAGCGAACACCATTCACGGTTACTGCTTGACCGTCTTCATTTTCAAGGAAGAAGGACGCTGCCAGCCCATAAGCCGCACCAAACTGTCACTATTTGTGGATGCATCGATTTTTCAACAATTAATCGTGGATTCTCATTTGCCCAAATGCGGCAATTCTGCTTGTTAACGAATCCACTGAGGTAAAAGTGTTCTAGATGAAAGTGTGTGATTTGAACGCCAATTTTTGTAAAAGGCTTCAAACTCATAACGCGCTGCTCAATTGGGCACCTCTCCTTGGATAAATTTGTCAAACACTGAAACAAGGATATGTCAAATTAAGTTGGGCAAAAAAATTGACGTTAAAACGTGACTTTTAATTACCATTCTGATAGGTCAGCCTTTCCTTTTCATTACAAAAAAATCGGCTTAATTTGTATGGCTTAAGCCTGGTGCTCTGTTCAACATTTCACGTGAAATGCTGTCAAAACGCATATGAAAAAAACTGTTAATTTTGTGAAAAAGTTCCGAAATGTTTCTGGGAACATTTTTTTACAACTGCGAACGTGGAATTTTAACCAAAAGCAAAAAGTATGAACTGATTATTAAATAAGAAATACAAAATTAAAATAACACAACCGCAAACAGGTTTTTACTTTCTTTTTTATACCTGTGGGGTTTGTTTACATACGCAAAACAATGTCGCATACTTTGCAGGAATAAAAACGATAAATTGAACAAACTCGCATGATGGGTAACATTAATACATGTCAAAATTTTCGTGTGAAATAATTAATGTTGCTCAATATTTTTCACAAATTTGAACAGAGTACTAGGCTTTTCTCTCATAAACTTGAAACAAAATTGTTTGCATTTAATGTGGCTTTTTGCGCAAAACGCAGACACTTGTTTTATTTATAGTTTTCTTTCAATTCCAATTAAAATTAGTTACTCTTTCCCATTGTTGAAAAAAAATGTACTTTTGTTATCTCAGATACAACAATTTATGCAAACTGTTTATAATTCTCAGAAATGTTTCTAAATCTCCATTACACATAAATTTAGTAGTGTTATTCAACATTTTCTTATCTCTACAGAATTTTAATGAAATGAAAGCAACAAAATACATTAAAAAACGATAGTTAAGTCATCTTTTAAACAGTTGTTGCTTTTAATTTTAATTCGATTATCTTAGAAAGGGAAAAACTTAAAACAGAATGTTGAGCACAAACCCCCTGAATTGTAATTGCATTAAATATCAACTATCCAGGAGAAATAATTGTGTCTCTTCTATCCAGCAAATCCGTAGCTAAAGTTCTTCTTATTTAGCTTTTAGTTGCAGTTCAATTTAGTTCCATTCGTCTTTTAGTTCATGTCACGAAAAAAAACATTTATAACGTCAAATAACAAGATTTATGCAAACGAAATGTAGAGAAAAAAAAAACTCGAAACGAAATAAGGAATTGAATAAATAAATGACTAACTTGACGGACTGACTGACTGAATGTAGAAATATTCATCCGTTTTTGAATCGCAAGTAGAAAAAAAAACAATAAAATGGCTAGATAAATTTTTAAGCCATGAACTCCGGTATAAATGTGTTTTTAAAAAAAGAAAAGGAACATTAACACAATTCGAAAATTGATAGCATTTCTTGTTGACCTGGCAACCCAAAATGCTTGCAATACTTCTTCCATCCATCCATCCATCATTTATCACCAACAACTGTTTGCTGTTTTCCGTAAAAGTTCTTGTCTTTTTTCCCAACATTTTTCATTTGCTTAAATAGAAAAAAACTTTTTTTTTTATTTTTTCTTCATTCAACTAAATTATCAATTGCAGTTAATTTCACTTTCATTTCGCAAAAATGTTTGAACAAGTGACAGTAACTTTATCCAGTGTGTAGTGTACCGAATTGCAGTAATTAGATAAATTGATTTAAGAAACTTTTAATTCATATGATATTTTTACCAGTTTCCATTTCCAATGAAAGTTCAATTACACATTTTACATTGAATGACAGAAAATATAAATTAAATCACAGGACACTTTTACTATAAATTGCCAGTATGGACTTAAGTACGAGTCTGAAATGATTTAAATAAATTAAGGGAAAAGTTTTTTTTAATAAATAAATAAATAATGGTCAATTGGCCATAAATTTTAAACTGTTTTAACAGGGGTCATGGATATAAAACATTTAAGAGAATTATTGCAAAAATATGAAATAAGATTTGTGGAAATCATTTTTGTATTCAGAGGAAAAATATGTCAATTTGAAAAAGGAATTAAATTTTTTAGCAAGAATTGTAGCAAACCGGGCCAGTAAAGAAACTTATTAAGGAAAATATATGTATATAAGAGAGTTCATTTACATTAATTAGGTATTTTTTCAATTAATTCAATTAATCAATAATAAAATCCGTTTTAATTTTAAATTTAATCAAGTGAATTAAACGTTTTCTTATATCAACAACATTACTGCAGCAAATATTGCTAATATGAACAAATATTTAATTGATCCTATAAATTGTTTGCTGGTGCAAGTTTAATTATTTTTTTATTAATATCACAAATTTTTTAATTGGAATAACTTTTTATTTATTTTCTATATACTGACACTTTACACACATGGAAATAAAATTTTTCGATATGGGGACCCTAAACAAAACTTTTTGAAACTAAACCTTATCAAACATACTATGGTTAAATTTACCATATTATGGTGAAATTAGTCGCCCATAAGGAAACAACAACCACATTAGGTTTAATAATACTATCAGCAAGCCACAGCCATACTATGGTTGCCTCCAAACATGTTTTTGGTCAAAATAACAATAATACGATAGCAACAAATAACAGTATGATGATTTACCAGCCATAACATGTTGCTCTTAAAATATTCTTAATGGGGCAAAATGTTATTGTTTATTGTAAAGATTAACAAAACATGTTCGTTAGCAACCATATTATGACAGTGGTTTGCTGATGCAGGACTTATTAAATATAGTTGCAGGTGACATTAATAAGGTTAAAGTAACCATAATGTGTTTAAAAGTTGTTCATTGAATATAGTTTTGTAGGAGGTGACCATATTAAAAATGTATGGACGTTTTTTAAAATTATTATATTAATTTTAAACGAAAATAGAAAAATTAAAAAAACTATAAAAGGAAAAACATAAATTTTTTATTCTCATGTTTAAAATTATTTATAAAAAGAAAAAAATTCCCGTTTTCTTTTTGTTAAAATTATTTAGTTAAATTGTAAATCAAATTTTTAAAGTAGAATGATGACGAAAACCATATCGGGCCATTCTGCTGGTGTCTTTTAATTGTACATGTCTTACAGGAAAATAAATAATTGTATGCTTTTTCTCTCTCTCGCTCTCTGGTTCCGCAGGTAAGTGTTAAGAATACTTCTTAAATTAACGCATATATTGTTTTTGAAGCTTCTTCTCACTGTTATTTCAAACTCAAATCAATTCGATTCTACATGAAATTCATGTTGTTTTAACTTGAAATAACTTTCATTCAACGTGATTCGGAGTGTTATTTCAATATAAATGACTTTTTGCTCTAACTTTACGGGAATGGTAAATAAACATGAATTATAGTTATTTTAAAAGAAAAAGATGCTGTTCGCAAGTTATTGTAAAATCATGTTAAATTAACATGAAGTAAATATGAAGCAACCTTGCTTTTTGAGGATTTTAAATTGATTTTTTTTCTGTGTGCAGAGATATCGACAAGCTAAACTGCAATAAAAAGTTCAAAATCATAATATAAAGCCCTCTAAATGGTAAATTTATTCAACTATTTCCACTCCCAACCCACCTTCAAAATTTAATCTTTATCCGATTGCGCCTAAAATTTATCATTCAAAGAGAAAATTAAAAAAGAAAATATGTTCTGTTTTCTGTGAAATCGCTGAACTTTTATAGAAATATTTTCAGAGAAATCGCTAATGACCGGTCACCGAAAGGACAATTGCAATGTGTCCGTACAAGCGGGCTGGAGTTTCAACACAACTTAATCTTGCGCAAGTAACTTACCGAGTCTGAAAGGGGGCTTAGTGCATACATTATGGAAAAATTGCCGCTACCAGGCAACAGTGTCCCTAAAAAGGGGGTGTTCACTTAAGAAGATTTTCGCTAAGGGAGATTATACTGTACATTATTTTCACTATATTCTTGGTAAATATTTTTATTGAAATCCATAAATTTTTTCCATTTTTCCTACTAAGGGTGTGTGTGAAACGGTAGCAAATTACTCATGGAAGTAAAATTTCGACACTATTGAGGTGAATAAAATTTCACTAGCCCTGGGGGCTAGTATAAATTTTGACATTAGTGTAGAAATTTTTGACAACCACAAAATTATTTTTTTCATGAAATTTGTTTAAACTAAATAAAAAATAATATGGAAGTAGAACCAGCGGCAAAAAAATTAAA
Organism: Pollenia labialis; assembly: GCA_949318255.1. NCBI lineage: Eukaryota > Metazoa > Arthropoda > Insecta > Diptera > Polleniidae > Pollenia > Pollenia labialis. The sequence goes on along the minus strand of OX439139.1, from coordinate 6,205,507 downwards.
AAGAATTATACAACATGTAAGCATTTACACATGTATAAGCTTTCTCGCCTGCACTTTTTGTAAAAATTGTTAATATATCAGAACGAATTCATCAAATAGTAGGGACGATCTCAATTCCAACAGAATTGAAAGGATTTTTGGTAAAAACTTGATTAATTTATTCATTTTCACAAAACTACTAGTAATTGTTTTTTTCTTTATATCAAAATTTTACGTTGTCAAAAATGTTATAATTTCAAACAGCACAAATATGAAAATTTTCTACCACAAACAAATTTCATTTCACCATAGAACTTTGCTACCGTTTCACACACACCCTCAAAGGGAAATTTTTCTTTAATACCAGAATACAAATCAACTTAAGCAATTTTAAAAAATTTAAAATTTAAATAAAAATTCATCAAAATTTCGATTGACATCCTCAAAAAAACGCATTTCCAAGATTTTACATTTAAAATAAATATTTGTAGAGCTTTTGAACTATTATCCTGGGATAAAAAGTATTAATGAAATTCGTATCCTTGTTTCATAATCTTTAGCCTTATTTGCTTATACATGTCATCTGCTTTAAAACATATTTGCATATTTACATGCACAAATTGTGCAAAAACTTTTTAAGTAAAGATAGAAGAAAAAAAAATTTAAAAAAACAAATAACTAAAAACAATCTGCAGTTACATAAAACGAAGCAACTAAACGACAGACAGGACATCATGGACAACATTATGAAATTTAAGCAAATGAAAAAAATAAAAATGCAAAAATTCCTAAAACATAAAAAAAGGAATCAAAATAAATACTAATATAAAAATTGTCTGCTAATGATGAACATGTGATAAATAGTTAAAAACAAAAACAAAAAAATATACAAAAAAAACCAAACAACTCAAGATAGAAAATCTCGAAATGATGTTAGATAAGTTTGTTGAAAGGACAGACAAAATTTTTCACTCAAATGTGGGAAGAAGTAAGAAGAAGGAATTTGTAAAATATAAAGTAAATTAAAGAAAATTCTCCTAGAGCTTATGAAAACATCCCATATAGACCGATAACTATTTTTGTTAAAAATATATTTTTTTAATTATTTTAATTAAGGGCAACCAAAAATTCGTTGAAAATATATTAAAAAAAAATATCGAATAGGGCTACATGGGGACCGGTACAAAAAGCTCTGCTGGCGCTCGAAGCAAGGTTGGTGGTAGCTTATGTATTCTGACAGAATCTTCTTCGCCAGAGCCTTAGTCAGCTCGGTCATCATTGACGGTGACAGGAGAAAGTACAAAAATATCTAAGTCTTAACCCTGGTTGTCGCAATCATCGCCTTCTTCTAGAATTGTATTGCTCATGCCTAGATCTACTGTTCCGAATACGACCTACTTTAGAGTCTAATACTTCTTGCTAAAATAACATAATCTTAATATTTTTTTGTGGCAATAACATTCAACGTTCTCATCTATTCTAAATTATTCACACAAATAACTATTAGAAAACCCAATTAGAAAACATTGCAATTATTAATTTTTTTCTGCCGGAGTATTTTGAGAATTTTAAGTTTGAGAGACTTTCAAAAAAAACTGCATAAAATTAGTTTTTATTAAATTTCACATAAATATAAAGAACGCCTCAATATAATATTCGCAACAGAAATAAAAAAAATTATTAATGGCGAAAAGATTTTTCAATGGTACTGTACCACATTGGGAACGATAGGTCTATATGGGTTAATTAGGCATTTAAGGCTTGAAGTCACCTTTTTTATGTATTAAAAAAAATTACAAGTATTTTAACTTCAGACAATTTTTTTAAAAAGATCTGTGGTGCAGTTTCATTTTTTTCCTTAAAATTCATATTTTAAACTCAGTTTATTTTATTTGGTGTCACAAACCTTTTCTCAAACTTTACACTTCTTAAATTGCTAACAGTGTATTTAAAGGTAACTCTGCATAAAACATGTGAATTTGACACATACAAAATTTGTGAAAATTATTCAACTCACAGTTAAAGCTACCTAATCATAAATACATACATCTAATCTTCCTTAAAAAGGTTCCCATTACCAGTTCCCAAAAGATAAGACTTTAGCTACAATTAGGCTTCCTTTTCGTAAGGCACTGCCCGGGAAACTGTTGGGATTTTTACCGGGGATATTTGGGAATTTGTATATAAAGTCTTCAAGAATTAAACTTAAGGGATTGCTGACGTTAAATGGTATAAAACGGCAGTTCATCGATGTCGCAAGAAATGCTCACTAAGAAAATATTTTTAACCCTACAGTGGACTAAAGGAAATATTTTTGTTTTAGCAAAACTTCAAAATTTTTACAAAGTTTATTTTTTTTTTTTGCTTTTGTATAAAAAAAACATAACAAAGTAAACATATATTTTTAAAATTTTCGACAAAATTATTTTTCTGTAAATTTATCAGTTGCTTTGCTTACGGTTTATAAATTAATTTTCAAATAATGATTGAGTTTAGTGAGTTTCTTATAAAAGTTTTCATAATAAAAATTTATAGACAGATAAGGTTAGATCGGTTCAGGAAATCCACTTTCTGGCAACTCTGGAATCCTAGAAAATGTCGATTACTTAACGATAGGTCCACATTAGCCAAATCAAATGGTCGGTCTGGTCGGATTTGGCACTTTTACTTTTTTTTCTTAAAATTTAAGTGACAGAAGCTACAAGTGCGCACTCAACAATATTCAACCACACAATTCCACTATTTTCGGAACGAAAGAAAGTGCGAGTGGTTGTCAGTGAAAACAAAAGTCTTCTACAGATTCAAAATAGTGCATAAACCTGTCACCAATTTTAAATAATAAATCTGGGATACCAATTTACAATACCAATTTTTTATACCGGAATTCAGGGCAACGTTTTCGGCTGTGAAACCCCTAGTTAGAACTACTACTTGTACAAGTAGTTCTTGCTGTAGTTATGGAAATGTTTAAAATATTTTTAGAATTTATTTAAGATGCATATGAATGAATTTAAGGACAAGAGAATTGAAACATATTTTATGCAAATAATTTTCGTAAAATTATACAGAATATTTTTTACATACACATAAACATTTATACATGCATTTGACTTCAAACACATACAATATATCCCAAGCATGAATTAAAAAAAAAAACAAATTTAGATTGTTTTGAGGAAAATTTAAATTTTTAGAATTTTCTAAAGTAACATTTAAAGAATGATGGCTAAATGATGGCTTTCGGACTTGAAATAAGTCATTAGCTAATATCACAAACTAATAATCAAAATGTTTGCTGGTCTTTCGCTGTAGAATGTGTATGTTTTACGGAATAATCTTCTAGACAATGTTCACATAATTTAACTTTCAGTGTTGAATTATGCAAAACAATGTTAATAAATTATATTTCATTTTATTTAAAATTAAAATTTGCATATAAAATACAAATAAGAAAAAATGGTTCAAATAAAGAATAATAAAAATAAATTTAAAGAAAACTTTGTTTTATTTTAATAAGTCGGATGTACAAAAATAAGTTTCAAAATGTTATTTTATGTCAAACATTTATTACGAATTATGAATTTAAAAAGAAAAACCTTTTAAATAAACAGCTTCTCACACCCTCCCCACAAAAAAAAAACTTTTTCCTAATGAAAAGTTTATGTATTAAGTAACACATTTTAATTATAACGTACAAAAACTTGTAGCATTTAAAATGTTTATCCAACAAAATATCTCCGAATTCAGTCTGCCACTTAGAAGATGAAAAAACATGCCAGTTAAGAATCACAAACTTGCCACACGAAAAAAATGGGGGAGAGGGCCAAATCATCATCTTTTAAATTTAGATTTATAATGCCTTTTTCATGTATTGTTGAATAAAATTTAAAAGTTTGTTTTTTCCAAATTATTGACTTCTGTTTAAATCAAAGAAAAATCTTGTCACTTCCTACCAACCATCTCGGACACTTCATCCGAAAGCGTGTCAGACAGTCAGCCGGCACTTTAAAATAAATGGACTACGACAACAAAACCAAAAATAAAAAAATTAACGAAAAAGTAAAAAGAAGCCAAAGTTTTGCCTGAGATGTTTGCCCTGGATTGTGTAGTAACAAAGTAAGTTGTAGTCCTAAAAAACAGCATTGTGGATATTTATCAACTTTAATCGAAGTGTCTGTTTTCATTCTAAATAGATTTTTTACACTGTTGCTGTTATTGGAACTTGTTTCGAGTAAAATTAACTTCTCGACAAAAGTTTTTAATGCCAGTTTTTACAATCGCTTTTTTTCTGTTGTCAGCAGTTTTCTCTACGAAACAATAAATGTACTCGGTTTTATTAAGTTTTTAAATACAATAAAAGTAATTTTTGGGAATACAAAATTTCAATTTAAAAGATTTTGTTAGTCGTGCTTAATTGTCAATTTTTTATTCTTGATGAAAACATTGAAATTTATTGTTGAAGGGATAAGCCATTCCTTTGCGCATTTCACTGGTTGCTTAGGCGAGATCGTCCGGAAACGTCATCCAAAGATTTTATTAAAACTAAAGATATTAAACAAATAAAACTGTTAAGTGAATAAGAATCTTAAGCAACAGTTTACTTGTAACCATATCAAAGTTAAACAATAAACGGTGAGTTTACCTCCTCTTATATTCCCCACTACAATTGATTGGAATTTTTCCATCATTAATTGTAGTTGTTAGTAGGTTAAGAAAAAAACAAAATGCAAACAAAAACAACTTGCAAAAGCTGATAAATTAGTGAAAACTACTTGCTTTCTTTTACGATTTAAGTGATTCATTTAATATTTTTATGATATTTTTTAAGTTGGAACGATTTTGTAGGTTCAAGCCATGCTCACGTTGGTCCGGCAATTTGGCCCCGTTGTGTTTCCATGTTTCACTGTCGCACAGGGGTCCTACGTTAGCTGGCAGCCGACATTTTCACTTTGCCAGCCGGAAGGCTGGGTCCCCATTCAAATGAATGTAAGAAAGACAAGTTTAGTCACTAAGGGTTGTTTGACAAAACAGTCTGAGTCTTAGATCTATGAATAACAGGCAGTGACAGAGGAAATGATTTTTTACTCCTCTTCTTTCCTGTCGTCGCAACTTCTACACAGGGCATTATAAGAATGCCCTAAACTCTTGGCAGTTATAACCGCAACCGCTGAGGAATTTTCTCATCTTTAATGGGCCAGAATTTTCTCGATTCCCCGCAGATAGTTTCATCAAACCAAAATCAAAATTTTGTGCGATAAGTGGCTGACTCTGCGAGTGCTTACTCTTTACCGGCAACCATATTGCAGTTTAATTGGTATCCTAAGTTTGTCGCTCCATGTGAAACTTTTTTATTATTCATTTCAAGCCCCATTATAAACATTCTGGGTCCCTAAGTACTTTTGAGTCGATAAAGTCATGTCTGTCTGTTGAAACCATTTCTTAAATGTTGGCGATTTTGTGCAAGCTTGCCTTAAGTTTGGAAACAGTGTTATTTGTTTTTACCACTTTGGCTTTGCTATTGAGAGGCCATTGGCTTTTGGGTTTTCTTTCCATTTTTGTTTGTTTTTTACTTTTTTCTCTTTATCTTTTTGGTGTTACAACCAACTAAACAAACTAATAAAAACACAAGATAATCAAAAAGTGTGTGCAAGAACAGGAACAAGAAAAAAAGGAAAAACTCTTAAAAAGTTTTTCTTAAAAAGCCAACAGAATTTGCATTTTACTTTTATGTAGAAAATTAATTTTCAGCACTTTTTGTTGTTGTTCTTGTTGTTTTTTTTTTTTTTAATCTTCATCTACTTTTTGGCTCTGTAGTTTTCTGTGCATACCATCAGGACCGAACGACCAAAGACAGTTTACTCCCTCTTGGTGTTTTTTTCTTTCTTAATTCATTCAAGAATTGCTATGAGAAAGAGAAAAAGAGAGATTTTTGTTTTCTGATAAAAATTAAACTTATCAATTAAATTGGTAGCATCTTGAAAAAGTTTTCCCAAGTATTTACATGTTTAAACTCGTAGAAAAGGTCATTTGTCAATATTCTGGTTTTTCGAAACAAATTTATATTGAGAGATTTTTTTTTAATTTTGTTTTTAAAATTTACATACTTCAAGAATGGGAAAAAAGTTTTAAATTCAAGTTTCTAAACTCGGAAAGAACAAACAACAAAAATGCCTCTTAATTAAGTTGTTGTAACTATATTTTTGATTTCAAAAGGAAGCAGTTAATTAAATTTTTGAATTATTTAGTTTTCATTGAAATATAATTTGCAATTAATTAAAATATATAAGATTTCAAGTTTAAAAAGCCAATTAAATTGTTAAACAATATCGAACTGACATTTAAAATTTATTGTAACTCTAAGTTTTGGTTTAAAATTTGCAAAATAAATTATATTCAATTAAATTAAATTCGACCACATATTTTTATGTACATGTGAAGAAAACATAGTACTTCTAAGTCTTTATAAATTTACATGTTTCGAGCATCTAATTTTTCCAAATTAGTGGATCGATTTGGCGAGGGACCAACCTCCGGTTTATATTGTATCTTCCACGTGACTTAATTTTGTAAGTTCTCCTTTATAGATTGTCATCCACTCAGGACATTCATGTTTAATTTTTTTTCTCTATCTTTAATATTAACGAAAATTAAACAAAGTACCAGATGTTGAACGAAAAGGTACCAAAAAGCTCCCCTTGCATGTTCTTCTTCACCCAGTTTAATGTATTAATATTAACAAAAATTCAAAAAAGACCAAATGAAAAATAAAGAGTACCAACATTCACTTAGGACCCTGCACCTATAATATCGACTTCTGTAAGTTAATATCTTTCGAATGGTTATACACCATTTGTTCAAATCGGTTGACATTCAGATGAGGAAAGTGTTCTTAACTGATTTGCCTTTGCCGATTTATATATAGATAAATAATTTTGAAACACAGTGCCACAAAATACTTAATGTGTTCAGGGGCAACTATTTAGATATGATATGTATGAATGTTCCTTATTAAATTGGCGGACAGGTTATCAGAAATGGGGGCGTACCTGAACATCATTAACCTAAAAAAATACTAAAGCTTTTAAAATATCAAATGTGTACTCAAACATGTTACAAGCCGACAAGACTTTGCTGTCCCCAGTCTAACGAAATCCTATTTGGGAAACAAAAGTCCTAGTGGAGAAAACTATATTCTAAGAATTAAAACGCCATTTAATACACAAATGAATGTATTAACGGGTCACATGGAGATACAATTTCAGATGATACAATGACATACAGCACGTGGCAAAGAGGACGGCACGCTGAAACAATACGTATGTGTATGAGTGTAGGAGATCTCTAAGGTGAGAACGTATTGATGCTATGCTGTGTACAATTCCACCTCAATATCACTGATAATGAAATGGAAGATGAGTTAGCGTAATTGGGTTCGGATATGGAGGATCCTGATTGTTTGCAAACAGTCAGACCTTCAGTAGGCATTAATTGGGGGAAGATATTGGGAGAAATGTGTTATAAATGGAACCAATCGGGCCTGGGGAAATAAAACGGATTATGGAGTATCGAGGACGTTATAGGCGTTGCTAAGGGAGACCGATGCTGATTCATTACTAGACTATAGTAAGGTCTGCCTCAGAGCCATGATAGGTATTATCACGGGTTACTGTATGATAAGCAGGGTGGCAGTGAAAATGGGGTCTGATTCGCCGGATTTATGTAGGTTGTACGAAGACCAAGAGGATATAGATACAGTTGATCACATTTTGTGTCACAGTCCTAGACTACAGAACAGCAGGCTGAGATGACTGGGTAGTAGGTTCATTCACGAATTGGAAGATGTCTTGGGTTGGGGCTCGAGTATCTGACGGAATTCGTAATGGACATGACCAGGCTGTGTAAGAGGACGTTGGAGACTCTTTATTTGTAGGAAGATTGTGTTTAAAAGGGCTGTTTTTCTTTAGTTCAAAATTATCTTCCACTTTTTCTTCCAATATTTTTTATGATTTCAGTCTTTATTTATCTTCTCACCTTTGGGTGAGAGTATTAAAATTGACTTCACACCATACTTTCTACTTTATCTAATTTAACCAAAGTAAAAAATGTCCATTAGTTTTAGATAATTTACCTTAGAGGTGGTTTAAAAATTGATAATCCTGACCGCAGACATGCTTTAAAATTTAATGCACAATTGTAATCAATTCTAATAATTTTAAGGCAATTATTTTTAAAATAAAAAAAACAAAATGCAATTAAAACACAATTCTCTGAAAAAAAACTCCCCCAAAGCTAAGCAGTTCAACAGTTCCAGTATGAAACTCAAAAACAAATGTTAGAACCATAAAATAACCCCGTTTTAAAAATAAATTAAAAAAAAAACTTCTAAAACCAGTCAACTAACATCTGTTACAACATTTAACGTGTTGTTAAACAAAAACAGCAAACATTAACTCAAATTCATAAAAAAAATTATGGAGAGAAAAAACAAAACTTTCATAAAAAAAAAACATTTTTTTTATTGCCAGAATATCATGTTCTGCAACATTTTGGTCATAAATTAATAAATATTTCCCCTCTACCACTTCCTTAAAGCCCACAAAAGGGCTAAAACAAAACTTGTCCAGATAGTTATAGAAACTCCTGTAAACAGGATAAAAAAGGCTAAAAAAAACATAAAAACTTGACACTCTTGATCTTTGTAAAATATTTTAATTTTTATTAATAAGTTCATTTTTAAAACTGGCCATAAAAATACATAAAAAAAAATACAACGAAACCAGAGCAAAAGGTTGGTTTAACTAAACAAAAATGTTTCTTTTTTTAAAGGTTTTCTTTCTTTTAGTACATCCCTTTTGTCCGTTTGGCAGGTTACACAACAGACAACAACAATAACAACAACAAAGTAAAAGTTGATAATAGCAACATCAGCAGAAAGTCACAAATAACAAAGTTACCTGATTAGGACACCGAAATAAACATTAAACGAAATCAGTTTTTATTACAAAACTTTTTTTTTTTTTTTTTTGAAGCCACAAGCAGGGACTTTTTCACAATTATTTCGGGTTTAAAAAAATAATTATTTGAGAAAATTCTTAAGGGAGGACAAAAGTTTTAATTTAGTCAATTTGAGCCTAATAGAAAGTTAAAATATCTTACCGGTTTTTGACAGGCGAAAGAGCAAGAAGAAAAGTTATGTTGACAAAATTAAAAATCATAGACCTGCAATACAAAACACTTAACTGAGCATTGTAGAAAAAGAAGTGAAAGAGTTTTATAGAAAGTTAATTAATAGTTTCTTCAAGTTTGAATAACGTTACTCTTTACATAAATAAGTGATTATTTATATTAGACGTGAGCTTGTCTATCAGTGTGGGGATTGCGAGGTTGCGGGTTCAATTCCTGCCAGAGACTCTGGACAGTTTCACTACAACGGGCTGAAGGTCTACGTTGCTATTGATCGGTTAATTAAATTAGAATATAATTTGTAATTGTATTTGTAACTCTTATTAAATATATAAAATATATTAGACGATTTTTTTCGAATCTGTTTTAAAGCTGCTTTTGCTTTTACATCGTGCAATTTTAAGCGAAGCACGTTTTTCTGTATGACCGAACTTATATGCTACAAATGAAACTTTTTTTATTCAAACTTAATTTAATTGATTTCTTTCAAACGCTCTCTTAATTTCCAAAATACTTCAGATATTCCCGCTTGTCCTTAAAACTGATTTTTCCAAAATTTTGCATTTCCTCTTACAATTTTGAACAAATTAAAATTAAAATTTTAGTAACGATAACGATGCCCAGTGGAAGATTATGGCAAGAATAGAAATAATTCTGGCTTTTGCAAATGGTTGGTTCGAGCCCAGAGACATATCATGAAGGCCGACATTGGTTCCCAAAGTAGAGCACCTCGGGTAGTAATTAATTTTCGCCAGATTTTAAAAATATTTTATCAGTGAAATACTCTAGTCGAGTTCTATGAACATGTGAGCGACATTCAACGTTTATCTCTTATAGTTTAGGAAATACTCGACTTTAAAAATTAAAATTTGATATTGTATTTTTTATATATAAGACAAATATATATTATGATTTTTTTAACCTAAAGTAACCCTCGTGATGTGTCTATACTCACCTAATGTAAAAGTTAAACTCGAATACAAGTCCTTAATTTCTACCTTAAGTTTTATTCCAATCGGACTACCCATTTAGAAAATCCAGAATTATATAAATTTTTTCCAAAGCCTCCCACTGTGCGATGATTATAAAATCTTTATATATAAAAATAAGTTATCCTATGTTCGTCATTTCATAACTCGAATGCCACTCAACCGATTTTCAAACGAGTACATGCGTTGGAAAAGTCTACTTTCACTGATGGTTTATATAAAAAAACTCCCGATAAGTGGCGCTGTTGTCGTGATAGTAAAATTTTTTTAATTGCTGGTAGATAGCGCTGGGGTCAAGTTATTAACAACATTCTCCAGTATTTCATTTTTTTTATTTTTGTTTAGAAAATCCCGAGCAGCGCCGGGAACAAACAGCTGGTATATTATATACAAAAAATACATACTGCTTGTAAAATTGTTAAAAATTGTTAAATAAAAGTTTAATCTTCATAAGCAAATAAAAGTATTGACGTACGGAAAATTAAATGTATTTCTTTTACTTTTCGGTGCATCATGTAATAATTTTTAAATTTCCTAAGCACATTTATGTTTAAAATCGTTTTAAATGCAAAATTCTCGTTTTCACTAAATACTTAAATGAAACTTAATTCGCCGATGTGGTACACTTAATTTCAACTTAAGTTTCCATTGTAATATTTTAGCAAGATGGCTGCAATATCGCAATAATACAGCAACAACAGGCAAAGCAATAACATTCAGCTGTCTTTTGCGACCACCTTGCAAATAAATAAACTTTTTTATGATATTTTTTTGTATTTAGTGGTGCTACCATACTTTTGTCTTAATTAAATAAGACTCAAAAAATCAATCTGTATTTAAATACGATTTAAGTTTGTTATGAAAATTAACTTAATATAGATTTAAATACTATCCTGAAAATTGGGCATTAGAAAATTTTTTTTTGATTAATTTTTGGTTCGGAAAATAATTTAAAAAACATTTTTATGAAAACGGAAACACTTACACATCCCCTAACTCGGCTATTTCGCTCACTTATTCATATCAACTAGAAAGAACTATACTTATGCCAATTATAAAGGAATTCCAACAAAAATTTTTTACTTGGTTGTTCGCTTTACAAATAATGCCCCATAGTTATGTCATAATTAATATTAATTATACGCACAGTGGGTTTATATATAAAAATTACTTGGAAACTTTTACACTTCTAAACTGAGTTAAAGGACTCATATTAGCTTAACAAGTTAAGTATAGAATTGTATGGATTTAAAGGATTATTTTGTAAATAAATAATTTTTAAAGGATTAATTTAAGCAATATTCAGCTAAAACGTTTATCTTGAAGTAGAAGTATCAAACTTTTATTTTAAAACAATAATTCTTAAATTGATTTTTTTGTCGGGCTTAATTTCCAATTTGTATTCTTTATAAAAACACTGAAATTTATTGTTGAAGGAAAAAGCTATTCCTATGCGCATTTCACTGGCTGATTAGGCCAGATCATCAGGAAACTTCATCCCAATATCTTAGAAAAACTTAATATATTCTACAAAAAATAAATTGTAAAGCTTATAAAAATGATAAGCAACAGTAGTACTTGTAGAAATATCAAAGTTTAAACAAAAACATCAACAATAAACATTGAAATACAATTGGTTGGAATTCTCCCAACATTAATTGTAGTTTGATGTAGGTTAAGAAAAAACAAAAAATAAAACAAGTTGCCAGTTTAGTATTTTTGAGCCGTGCTATTGCCAGTTTATTATCAAAGTAATTTTTGGGAATACAAAATGTTTAATTAACAAGATTTTTGTTTGTCTTGCAACATTTCAATTTAACTTTGTTCTTTAAATTGCTTATATTTATTAAATTCAGTAATTAATTCTAAATAAATCAATTAATAAAATAATAGTTTTTATTACTAAGTATTAAAATGTTAACTTTAAATGACACATATTAAAAATAAAGTTTCTATTAATTTATTTTAATTAAACATTCAAATGCATCTAAATTCCTAAGAATATGCAATAAATTTCCATATATGTAATCACATATACAATAACACATGTAAATACTTTTCATTAATTTAATTGATTAGCAAACATTAGAAACTCATGTGCGTGTGTGTGTGTGTGTGTGTTTGCGGAAATTTCATTCCTAGCCTCTTTTTATTGTTCTTGGCCAACAATAAAAGTCAGCTCTGCAATAAAATGCAGAGACCCCCTTAAGAATTAAACTTCATACATGATTGTTTCAAGTGTCGATCAATTAAACAATGTCATTTGTGTATTTGATTTGACTCAATTCAAAACACTTTGCCAAGCCCCAGGAATTAAAACGATGCAAATTAAATGAAGCTACAATCATTGTTGCTAATGCTGTTGTGGAATTTTCCTAATTTGAAAGAAGAAGCATAACATCTGAAGTCCATAACTTTTTTGTTTTTTAAAACAAATTTTTTAAAAAGTGCAATAATTGCTCTTCTTATAACAATTAAAAATATTAAGAATAAGTTTACTCGAAAATTTCAACTACTTTTAACACAGGAAGCCTTTACCAAGCTACCTAATTAAGAGCGGCAAGCGTTTCTTTAAACATGAAAAGTTTATCGCCAACACATTTTTAATTAAACAATTCAACAAAGCGATCTGCCAAAAGAGATTTTCCAGACGAGTCTTGTTGAATTCGTCTTCGAAAGGTTTCTTCGTGTGTGAAGATAAATTCCAATTTAATTAGCAAAGACGCAAACCATATTTTTTAGCATTGCTCATTTTGCGCTTAACAGAGCAATGTTAACTACTTAACAGTCATAGTTATATACCACGGAGACAAAAATCATTATTTGAATGACCATTTTGGACAAATATGGATTTGCACATACATAAATACCACCATTTAGCAATGGTTGTCTAGAGTGTCCTTAATACGATTCCAGAAGTCACATTTCTGAAATAACTTTTGAAGAACCTGTCCAAAAATACGTTTTATGTTCTGATAAATAAAGTTTGAATATTAAAATGTGTGTTACATTGGCCAACACCACGGAGCACAATGGTTGAAGTTAATAGAATGAGCGGCTGTAAATAGAAGAAGTTGTCGAAGGACAATGAAACTTTTTTTTGTTTGAATCGAGAAAAAAAAAAAAATCAAAATGAACTGCCCACTTTTACGCCCACCTCCCATAAAAAGTGAAAATTAAATTGTGACCTACGGCATTGTTTTTTGTCACAAAGCATTTTTAAATACTCAGAATCATTTGTGTGAAATTTTAAAAATATCCGCCCACTTCCCATACAACTTGAATTGAAAAAGTGGCATAACTCCCTTGAATTTTAATGCATCAACCTAATTTTCACAAAAAATAAATATTATAATTGTAGAATGGGCTGCTGAAAAGATCCGCCCACTTTAACGCCCACCACACATAGAAAAAACATGAATACGTAACAAAATACCAAAAAATTATCTGATAAAACTCCTCGTTATTTCCTTATGAATTATTTCCTTTAAATGGTTGGCACATTAAAGAAAAATGCGTCTTCCTTTGCGTTCAATTAAATTTCCAACATTTTGGTGGTGTTAGATTTTGGTATGGTAAGCAATTCGACATCAAGAAGGTGTTCTTCGGGTAAATTTATGAGCAATTCCTTCGTATTTGACATCCATTTTCTTAAAGGTTCATTTACGATTTTACGGAATAAAATGCGTTGGTTTAACATTATTGACCTATCAATTTTTGCAATGTCGGCTCCATTTGAGTATGGGTACAACTAAATCTTGTTGTAAGGTGGGACTCGTGTGTAAAGCATCATTTAAAATTTTACAAATTATAAAATATTATTTTTGTTTTACATGTAAATTAAGCGAACGAAGCCTTCATTCGTTATCGACAAACCGGCCATTAATGTTGGGAGAATTCCAACGAATTGTCCTTTTCAAAAGTTTTTGGGAAAATGTTTCTTGATGATCTGGCTCAAGCAACTAGAGAAATGCACATATGAACTGGCTTATCCTTCAGCAATAAATTTCAGTGTATTTACCAAGAATTAAAATTGGTAATTGAGCACGACAAAAAAAATCTTATTACTTTAAACAATTTTAATACCGATTACACACATAAAGTTTCCTTAAGCAATTACAGTTTTTTTCCAAAGATAAAAAAAAGAATTTTTGTAGCTCTCTCCTCACAACACATTTCCTTAGATAGTAAATATAAAATATAAAAAGGATTTGAATTTTGTAAAATGTTTAAGGCCCAACCATAATGTACTTAAGTTGGCTTAAGAAAATGTGCGAATACATGTTAATTATATGAGACAAACCATATTGCACTTAAGGAAACTTTTTGCTAAGTTTTATGAAACTGTCATTTGCTTAAGCATGGTACGAATCTAACCGCACATTCCGTACGGAATAAAATGTTTTTTTATTTTGTTTTTATATTTTTAAATACATTTGAGAGACTTTTTGTTAATTTTTGCCAGTAGGTTAAGCAAGGCTGTGCATATTATGGTTAGGCCTATATTCACGTATGACGGGGTACAGACTAACGAACATGAGTGGCAGTTTTTCTCAAATTTTTGCTTGCTCAATTGTGTGGCCGTTAATTTTTGTCAGTCATCAGCTGCGGTTAAATGTTGACTAATGACCTTTTTGACTGGCACTCAAGAAAATTTGCTGTGTTTATACGTTTCAATGTCAATCAATATTTAATGACAGTTCCTAAAGCTTAAAAAAGAAGTACATTTCAAAACACTTGTTAACAAATCTAAACAATTATGAAAACCAAACTGACTTTATTTGCGTTAAAGATTCTGGAAACTAGATTTGTTCTCAAATAAGCAATTTACTTATGAAATAGAGTTTCTCGTATAATTTCAAAATAATGGCTATTGGTAATTATTGTCAAGTCAGCAAAATTTAAAAAGCTTCGTGCACAGAAACCTGTAGAGAAGTTTCCACACTTTTACATGCATATTTAGTACACGGAGAAAAAAGACATGATGAATATGGATACAGACTATCACATAATTCCAGTGTTAATGATCGCTGCAAAACTGTTATGACTTATTTAACCATATAGATAGCCGTTTTTATTTCAAGATCAAAAGACGTATATTTTACACATGGTTTGTGTCTATACTAAAGCCTTGAGTACACGGAATGTAAAAAAACCTGTACTGTACTAAAGGCTTTAGTATAGACACAAAGGCGAAAAATTCCATCTTAATCCAAATAAAGTATAGCACCTTTAGGAAAACGTAATAAAAAACACTCTCGATATAAAAGTACACAATAAAAATAACAATTGATTTCATTTAAAAATTTTGTGATATTAATAAAAAAAATAATTTAATTTGCTCTATTTAACAAATTAATAGTATAAATAAATCTTTTTTTTAATAACAACATTTTCTGCAGTAATGTTGTTGATATAAGTAAACTTTTAATTCATTTGATTAAATGTTTAATTAAAACTAATTGTATTTTTATTAATGGTTTAATTGAAAAAAATGGCTAGAATTTTTTCTGTGTAAATAGGGCTCGCTATCATTCAAATTACGAAAGAGACTTTTTGTTATTTTCTTGCGTGTAGAAATTTTAAGAATTTTCAACAATTAAAATGAAGAGACAACATTAAAAACAAAAAAAAACTCAACCAACTTCAAATGCAAGAAGAAACCAGGAGTCATGTGAGACTTACAAATATTTCTTTATTCATTTATTCAAACAACCATTCAGGGGCCATATAACCAACAACAACCATACTTGCACAATAAAAGTAACAACTACAAATTTGTAGATGCAGCAGTGTTGCTGCACTAGTAAAATGATTGCAACATTTTGTTAAAGATTGTATGTGTGTCGTGTGCCATTAAAAATTCCTAACAGCAGCAATTGTAGACTGCAGCTACTGAAGCCATTGCAGAGTTTATGCTAAAGTAAATGCAAGAGAGCGAGAGAGAGATAATATGTATGTGTGTTTATGTAAATGTGCTTTTATGCGTCTGTATAATTCGAATCTGTATGAGAATCGCATCGTAGAGCAAACAAATTAATCAAATGTTCTTAAGGTGAATTACCCTCTAGCTAAATTATCCTGCTGGATTTGTTATGGATGTTGCTTTTTGGTTGTTATTTACTTTATTGCTTAGTTTATTTTCTTTGTTTTTTTTTCTTCTTCAAAACTAAAAAAGATCTAAAGGAAACATACTTTGTACATTTGAAAATCGTACATCATTGGCATACGAAGATAAATAAAAGGGATATTTTCTGTTAGACCAAAAAGCAATTGTTTACTTTTAACATTTACGAAGGAATTTAACAAGAACAACAATAAAGACAAACGAAATATACACATGCACAGAAACACATTTAAAATAAGACAAACCAGCTGAATAAACATGGAAAAAATATGGCCTTCCTGCAGGCCTTTAATGGTAGATACAAAAGGCCAACACGAATTAACTTTAAAATCAAATCACTCTTGGACCATATTGAATTGAATATATAAAATAATTATAGATTTAGAAGTAGGGAAAAGGCAAAGAGACTTTTTCTTAAAAAGTGCAATTGTATAAAAAAATTAAGTGCTTTTTAAAACTATCATATTAACAACCAAGTTTTGGCTGAAAAGTTTAAAAAAACGCCTCAATTGTAAATAAGGCCCTGCGTTATATATGAACCATACTTCGTTCCCTCTTTGTTTCTACATACAGAAGTCTTGCTTTAAAAAATGCATTTAGTTTAAAGACTTTACCAAACCTTAACAAATTATGCTACAAATATGTTATTCATGCTTTACGGTTTGATTTAGAACTTCAATTACAGTAGAATCTTTAAAGTTGTACAACATTTTTGGAAGTTAAAATATCCAAAATTTTACATAGATTGCAAAAAAACAGAGCTTACATTCATAGAAGGGCAGACGGACTTATGTTAAGAGAGTGTGCATATAAAGCCTCTTCAATTATTCGCAAATTTAAATTAGCTGTATTTCAATTACATAACAATTATAACTATCTGTGCAACAACTTTCCAACTTATTATCTTTCAAACCTATTTGCTTAAAAAAGTTCAAATCGCAAGTGGGGTAGAAGTAAGTTTTTTAAAAATACTTTTAGGTTTGATTTAAAATCACATTTACATATACATATTTAAAATCTTCTTAAATGCAAAATTCTGTTTCTAATTCACCAGCCTGGTACATATAAATTAAATTTTAGCTTCCATTATGTACAACTTAGCAAGGCGGCCTCGATATTACAACAATACTACAACAACAGGCAAAGCAATAAATGTCAGCTGTTTTTAAGACCACCTTGTATATAAATACACTTTTTAATGATATTCTTTTCTATTTAGTAGTGCTAACATCCTTTTATCTAAATTAAAAAATACTTTTTTAATAACACTGACAAAACCAAACTGTATTTACATAATGCGATTTAAGGTTATATGAAAACTAACAATATACATATATATTTAACTTCTATCCTAAAAATTGGACATTTGGTTCATGTTTGTATTTGAAAATCTTTATCTACCACCCAATTAAATTATACGGTTGTGGAGGACTTGTGAAGAATACATTTTTCTTTATGTTCACCTCCAACAAAACTATTTTTAACGAAGACTTATACACATATTATGATTACTTTACTGGTAACCATATTATAGTTAAATTAGACCTCCATAATTTTACGGTTAACAATAATAATAGTAAATTTGATTTTCATGCACAACTTGCTGCTTTTGAAAAAGAGAAGAATGTTAGTTTGCTTAATTTAAGACCATACAAGTTTTAGTGGTAAACATAGTACTGTTATTACTAAACATTACATGTTCGGAGTTAACCATAATATGGCTGTGGTTTCTTAACGTAGGACTAATCTCACTAAAATATAGTTGCTGGTGGCACTAATATGGTTAAAGTAGCCACAATATATGTGGCAATAAGGCAAAAGTGCTTAGGTCTATTTTTTAAGTTTGGTAAAAAGAAGATTTTAAACTTTGAAGGCTTTTTTAATAAAAAAAACTTCTTAAAGTTTTTTAACTTTTTATTCCTAAATACTCCAAACGTGACTGATCGGTTTTCATTCCAAACATTATTTTACATTGAAAAAAAATAAGCAAAAAGTAATTCTGTTATAACTTCCTAAAAAAATCGTACAAATAAATTACAACTTTGGTTTCTTTTGAACGTGGAGATTACAAAGGTGCCATAAACTCCAAATTTGCTTATGTCAACTTTTGCACTTTTTCCTTTTTGCCACAGTTATATTTACAAAATTTTAGTTTAAAATAGTTTTGTTTGGGTTGGCCGTAGGCCGTTTTCTCTGCGTGCAGCGAGTACAATTCACGACTAACATGCATGTACATTATTTGTAGACTCGGTTCGAAGCTTAGCTTCGCTTGCGAAAATAAGCACCGTTATCGTGGTAGGCGAATTTTAAATACGCCTGTGCCTGTTTGGTAACAGATTAAAGAGAACGTGAACTTATGTCCTTGAATCTATTACCAAACAGTCGCAGGCGTTGGTGAATTAGTTATTGCACTTGAAATTTCTTACTACAATATACGCTGCCTGGTCAAGGCCGTTACACACTACCCCATAAGACTTTGTGTCTTATGTATTTTATGAAAATACAACTCTGTCATGATAAGTTATTTTTTGAAAATTTATAAACAATAATTAGATCAGGGAAGCATTTTCATAAAATACGTCAGACTTTGTGGAGTAGTGTGTAAAAGTCTTTAGAAAAGTTTTCGCTTATTAATATAAATATTCTCTTTTGACTTGTAATATATCGAAAAAATTAATTGTAAACCTATTCCTGGTTTCTAGGTCTTTGCAAAGTTCTAAGACGTATGCTTATTTGTATGTCTGTTGTTGGTATTAGGAATGGGCAAAAAATATCGATATATCAAAAAATCGATATTAAAAAAATAATCGATATATATCGCCGATATTTAAAATACCGATATATCAATATATCGAAATACGACTATCGAATTGGATATTTTTTAAAGTCAGTCTTTATTAACTCTCAAAATTTTAGCTGTTTTTTCAAACAATATGTTTTTTTAGAATTGGCATCACTGCATGCATCATATGTTTCTGTAAACTAATATGAAGATCTAAAATAATTGGCATTTATAAGAAGCAGTGCCGGATACAAGAAGCAGATTGACAGGAGAGCACATAAAACAAAGAGTGCTCCCGATGCCCATATCTGTATCCCGTTCCTGTATTTTTCGCATCGTAAAATTTTCCGCATGAAACCAGTGAATCGGGACAGAAACAGTGCAAAATTAAGCAAAAAATGGGTTTCCTCTCACAAGTGTTTCTGTATCTTTCCGTTGCGAGAAATATCTGTCATTTAAATAATTTTCCAACAATTCCTGGAAGGATGTGAGAAAAAGGGTTTCTATAACAATATTTTGCGAAAAGTTTCTTGCAAGAACTGTCAAAATAAGTCACATTTAAAATTGGTGCAAGAAAAGCTAAATATGGGTATTTCTCTGAAATGGTCCACCGTGACTTAAAAAATCAAAGCGCTCGTTGAAAATATATGTAAAATTACTAAAATATGTATGAAGGTAAAAAGTGACACGTGCGTAATGTCACGTGCGTAATTTACAATTTATTTTTTTCTTCGCCAACCCATGCAAAGTTGCTTTTGAACAAAACATGATTATAAAGGCCCATTACTAACCTTTATAAAAACATTTTTTTTGAAATAAAAACCTCCTACAATTTTGTCACGTGAGTAAGTCAACTTTGATTGCATGGCATTTGGGTACCCAGTGCTCAATTTACCATTATATGTATATACTTTTTAGAAAGAACTCATCACAAACAATGTAACGATTCTAGAATTAATTCTAAAATTCCAATCCACTTCTATTTTTTGCATAACCAGAGAAACACCCATATAGATATTTTAAATATAAAATTTGTTTATATACTATTTTTTTATTGAAAAAAAAATAAAAAGAATTTAAATTATAAATGCATAATTTAAATGATGAAAATAAATAAAACAACATTGTTATATTTTGTTAAACATATTTTTAAACCTTCCTTGTTTTGGTTTTATTCAGGGCTGCCAGATAAAATTGTGTAAAAAACGTCAATTTCTTGAGAAAAATAAAAAGATCGTATTTTTGTTTTAAAAAATTTACCAAATATTAGATTTGTTTTATACGAAAAGCTAAGGGACGATAAAGTTACTATCCTAGTTTTTTCTTTATGTTAATTGAATATTGGGTTCTGAAAATGGACTAAACTGACTTAATTCGTCTAAATCATTTATAAATCTACATTGAAATATAGTTTTATATGTAACAGTTCTCTCAAAAGAACTTGTTTGACATTCCTCCGAAATGGGCTCATAAATATTTGACGCAACAAATTTTCGATCGTTTAAATTGAATTTTTCATAAGAGTACGTTAATTTTTTAATAAACGAATACCGCAGCCATTTTCCAGTCCATTATCTTTTACTATTTAAGGACAATAAAAAATTTGTTTGTAAATCAGATAGTAAAGAACAAATTTTTGAGTTTTAAAGTCTGCAGTTTTGGGATCACCGGTTATTTAACAAAAAGTAAATCAGTCATCCAGGAAATAGTTTCGCAATCTATGAAATCAAACAAACAAATGCAGTGATATAAATTTATCTCCTAAAGGAATTTTACCATTTCATTAATGTATTCCTAAAGTTATCTGAACATAAAGAAACTTAAACATGGATGGAACGCACGACTTTGATATAAAAACGAAAACCATGTGCCATCTTCAAACCCGCAGCATTTGCAAGAGGCTCCTGCATGCAAGATTTTGCTGCAATGCAGGAGCTTTCACTCTATCAACATTTGTAACAAATCCCTTAAGTACGCATACACAACCATACTTTTTGGGCACAGTCGTAAACAGTGGAATCTCACAAGACCCGATGCGAAATGAAAATTTAAATGTGTCCGTTTAAGGGGAATGTTCTGAATAACGAACTCAATGTCCATCGAAAAGGAGTGTTGGCTTAGGGTAGGTATCCGCTAAGCAAGAGTACCCTGTAAACACTTTTTTACGAAAATGAAAACAAAGATATTGTGTGCTTTAAAAATTGTATAAACTTTTCTTTTTTCAAGTGTGAGTATAATTTCAAACTCCAACTTTGAAATAATGGTAAGTACTAGTGTGTATGATGATGTTTTGTACTCGTTCTAGTATGAATACATTTACTGACTGACTGCTTATTCGGACAATATGATGAATGATAATCTTAAGCTCATGCTTCGGCTGTTAAACTCTACATTTACAATTGTACTCATACACAAAGATACACACATAACAGAAAAAAAGAAGTAGAATTACATGCATGTAAACATTTTCCTTTATTTCTGTTGAACTTTTAACACCAAAAACAAAACAAAAAACAATAGTTTCATGGCACACACTCAGTGCAGCTGAAATAATACTTAAGTATAAATGGGTTTATGTGTGGGTAACACTAAAGCGAATACACATTTGCACTCCCTCACATTTACATTGTTAAACATTTTTACTCTCACAAGCAAAAGGATACATGTATGCATTCAGTACTGTTAAAACATTTATATTAGAAATCATTTTATCCTTAAGACACAAACCTACGTGTATATATGCATATAAGCACACACACAAAAGTGTATTTGTGCATCCTTCTTCATCCATTTATTTTATTCTACTTGGTTCTTCAGTTACTTTTTTTGTTTTCAAACTCAGCCTGTCTCTGTTGTTATTGCAATTTTCGGCTTGACGTTCTCATTATGCCTAAAGCCCTGACGGGAGCATTATCTTATGTGGTCATTAGAATTACTATTTGCCTTTGTAGTCGTGCTCTTCCTTTTGCAGTTATTGCTGCATAACAGTCCTTATCCTAAAATCAGGCAAAGGTGCTGTTGGATTGTCTTGAATTTTCTTCTTTAAAAGCAAATAAACACACGACCGATGGATACTCCAGTATAAAATCCACAGGAACATTATTGTCATTCTATGATTTCATGCTTTCAACTCGGTAAATCAACTATGCTCTCTGTCTGCTTGGATTTTGTCTAAAATAAATTTATTCAGTTTTAAATAAATGCAAATGATACAAATTAAATATTATCTTTGGGGAAACCCAAAACTAAGAAGAGGGTTGTTTGGCAAAACAAAAACTTAATTATTATTATTTCTGAGGATGAAAAGTGCCAAAACTATTAAATTATTTTAGTTGAAGTGATAATGTAGTAGATTTCAATACCATAAAAAGATAATAAGAGATCCTTTGGTAAAGGAGAAAAAGACAAATTAGAACTTCAGAGTGTTCGTTAATTTGGGTTTTCAACAGCGTTGCCAATGTTGGGATTTATAGGCTCGATTTAGGAATTTGTCATCTTGTTTAACCATGAATGATTTTGTAAATTTAGACTAAAAATTAAGTAATGTTTTTTTTTTTAAATAGGTAAAACATTTTTTCAATCCAAATTACACTGGTCTGCAATAAAACAAATATTTTTTTTTTTATTTGGGTATATTGTAATCTTAATGAAATAATATTGCATATGTAACTATAAATCACCTCAGCGCCCAGAATGGCCTTAAAAACGCTAATGGCAACTAATTTATCAAATATTATAATTCAATACAAAACTAGCTTAACCCGGTGAGTTTTTCTACCCCAATCGAAATAAAATTAGTGAAATTACTTAAAACAGTCCTTTTTATTTTGAAAGGTGCAGTTTGGCTCCTACAAAGCTTGAAGACTTTTGTCTTCAGATATTCGGTATTAAATATTTTCGTTCTATGGGGCGTACTGACGGAGGAAGACGTCTTCCCTGCCCATTTTTATTTTTAAATTTATAATATACCATAATATTGGCTTTAGCCACGTTTGAAGATACTAGCTATAATAGTTTTTCAGTTAAGCGATATTTAATATATGCATCCTATGGGGGGTATTGCTCCACCTGCGCCAACCCCCTTAATTTTTTTCAAAGGTGTAGTTTACTATAAGATTGACTTCTACCAAGTTAGAAGAATATCAATATAACAGTTCTTAAGATGTGCGATATTTAACACTGGCGTCCTATAGGGGAACCACTTTCCCCGCTGCTATTTTATTTCAATTTTAGGGCTCAGAAGAAGTTACTACCAAAAGTTCAAAAAAATACGTGCAGCGGCTCTTAAGATATCCAATATTTAATAATGGCATCCTATGGGGGGTACCAATTCCCCTGCCCCTATCAAAAAAATAAGTTTCCTATTTTATTTTAAGGGCTCACGTGATATGAATGTAAAAAAATCAGAAAAATCGGTTCAGTAGTTTAGAGAATTTCACCCTTAGACCATATTTACACTATGCAATTAACGCCGCAACTTTCGCATGAAAAAGTTGAAAAAATGCTTGAAAGAAAATTAAATATAAATGTGAAAAGAATTTCGTAACAACTGCTTTAAAAGAAAATAGAAAAAAAAACTCGGCGTTAATTGCATAGTCTAAATGAGGTATTAGTCAAATTTTCAAAAATTTCTAAAATTTTTCACAAATACAATTTGGGTATGGTGCTTATAGATTATTGTAGCCCTGTCCATAGTCTTTATTTTCCATTAGGTTTGATTCCCTGAGATCGAAGGATTTGGACACAGTGGCCATTTCTCTCACGGAACTCATTTATAAAAATTTCCGCCTGTCATATTTTTTCAAAAATCATGCATTTTAATATAAAAAGACTAATAAAATATCAAATTAGTTTTTAATATTCCATAAAAATTATTGAATTTTCATAAAAACTGTAAAATTTCGTGTAAATAGTCGTATATTCTTCATAATACGCATGCGATATTTTTTTTATATATTTTTTATCGCACGCGATATTTTTTAAAAATCTTTATCTTCACACACGTAATTATTTTCTGTTTTCAAAAATTCATACCAAAAATCATACGGGAAAAAACTTTATACATACATTTTTTTCACGATGTTAATTGACAATAAAACAAAAGATTTTCAGCAAATTGTCTGAATATTTTGTATTAAGATAGAAGGATCTATCACAATTATGTGTTAAACAAAATATCGGTCAAATACTCGCTACGGATTTGGTGGCATACCTCTATCTGATGGTCCATATTTACAATGACTCTGATAAATAATCGAGGTTCAATGTCGGTAATGTGCCGAATTATCTCATTATTTTGTTCCTGAATAATTCTTGGCTTATTGACGTTCACTTATCTTTTAAATGTCCCCAAAGAAAGAAGTTCAACGGTGTTTAATCACATGATCGCGACGGCCAATTAACATCGCCAAGACATTTAGATAACAAGGCCAATGAATTTTTGAGCAAAAAAAAAACACTGGTTTGTTGGCTCTGTGGCAAGTGGAACCTTGTCTCAATTTCTAGCCACAAGAAGTCCGATATCATCTTGGCCGACCTCATTTTCGAACATTAAATACGGCCCGACGAAGCCGCCAGCCTATAAACTGCACCAACCAGTTACTCTTTGTAGATGCATCGAGTTTTCAACCATCACTCATGGGTTCTCATTTGTGACAACTCAAATCAAATCACCATCTGAGTCACCGTCTGTTGAACCAACCATTCGGCGTATTGACAACGCTTGAAATGATCAGTAGGCTTCAGCTCTTGAGTTAATTGAACTTTGTTAGCGTGTTAATTCTTCATCTACTACTATCGCGAACAACAGAATGAACTGGGCAATCATTCACAGGTATTTTCACATTTCCTACTGACCCTGTTTGCTGAAATTTTTGCACAATTCTCCCAATTGTGGACACATTTTGTCGATTAGGCTGACCAAAAAATCACGAAATGCATTTGGATTTGAACGCCAATTTTCGTAAAACGCTTCGACGATCTTAGCGTGCTACTCAATTGTGTACCTCTCCATGGTTGAATTTGTCAAGCACTTAAGCAAAAAATGTCAAATAAAGTTGGACAAAAAACTTGACGTTAAGGTGTGACTTAAAATAAACATCGTGCATTATGGTTGGACCGCCCTTTATTTACCAACTTATGTAAAAAAAAAATAAAACAGGTTTATAAAAGGGTTATTAGACAAATTTTCATAGAAAATACGTTTCATAAATCTTTAATAAACCTGTTTTTTTATGAATAAGACCGTTTTAATCTATCGGAAGTTCATGTGTATTCCGAATGAAATAAGTCAAGAACCGTAAAAATCGATTGTCAAATGTCTGTATAATTTTCTACCAAACATTGAACTTAATTTTTAAAAAAAATGTGTCTTCACTTGAAAAATGTCACCAAAAGAATTTAAAACTTAAAAGAATAAACATCAAGACTTTAAAAAAAATCCTTAAAATTCTTACATTTTATGCTTCAAACGACATTCCTCTACAAAAAATTATTAACTATTAAACTAATAGAAAACAATTCCAATTTTCTTAACAAAAATTACTAAATCCCTAAATAAATCCTCAAAACAAAAAAAAAAAAAAAATTCCAAAGTCAATTGGAAATTCTTGACATGATGTTTTATGTTGAAAATTGAATTGACGTTACTAAAAACTGTAACAGTTGTTGTGTAATTTTATTATTTAGCTTCATTTAAAAAAGAAAACATGAAAAAAATAAGGAGAAAAAGAAGAAGAATATAATAATACTAAAAATCCTTAAAATATATATCAAGTACTTACTAATACATACAAGTAAAATAGAAGTGTCAACATTTTTATGGGCATATTTTAAATTCTACAACTCACATGAACAGGAAAAATTTAATAGTAACACATTTTTCCTAAAAAAAAAAAGATTTTTGATGTAATTTTTTTTCTGACTTATTTTCTTAGTCAATAGATTTTTTCTTTTTTTTGAGGAAAAAAATTTGCAGATTTAAGAACATCTAACAGTGGTTAAACAACTCATACATTCATACTTATTCAGTTGCTCATTCACACACATACACACACTCTCTGATACTCTTTGAATTATTCATAAGTGTTACCTTGTGTTTTAGTACCAACAGTAACGAAAAAAAATAATAAATTGAAGGAAGAGGAAGAAAAGGAAAAAATCATTTACCCCTACGAAAATCTCTGCATTGTGTTGATTTTTTGAATTAAGGACATTTTTTTTGGGAAACAAAATCCTTTCTCGTTTTTTTTTTCTTTGCTTTTGCTATTAACATTAATAAATCTAGTACACAGATTTTTGGTTGCTTCACAATTTTGTTTTAATTTAAGATAAAAAAAGAAAAAAATATTTAAGCCGATGATTTACTAAAACAATAGTTTCCAAATGGAGATCCAAAATCGGATTCCATTTTCTAGCATTTAGCTCTGCTTGCGCAAAAAAAAATCGTATAAGTCAAGTTTAAACATTAGACTTTCATCAGGTAAGTTGTGAATTTAAACAACTTACTTTCATAATATATTTTTAACTCGGCTAAGTTTTTACTCTATGCTGTTTTGGTTAATTATACCCCAATGTGCAGCAATTTTATGTACCTACATGTGTGATTCACACATATGCTTCCAAACTTACATACGCACAGAATTTAGAAACTACAAAAAATATAGAAGAGGAGGCTGACAAAAAAATATTTTTGTTTCTCATGACAAAACTTCAAACATTTAAAACAAAACCCAAGTAAGAGTGCTTTATTTGGCTGTAACCGAATCTTTAATACCCTTCACGAAACGTAATGCAGAGTCTTAGTCCGCCTACCGACTAACACACATTTTCAAACAGAATAAAAAAAATAAATAAAATATGTTGAGCAAATTTTTTCGTTTAAAGCACATTCCTCTATTAAAGAGGCTAAACATGTGTTATGTTATGTGTTAATAAAAAGGAAAAAAGGGATTTTGTGACAAAATTAAAGGTAATCATGGTTTTATGCTCATATCTCAGTCATTAATGGACTGATCCGGCTGAATTAGTTAGATTTAACGGAGCTTATGTGACAGAAATGTATAACAACACATTCCCTTCATTTCTGAGGTCTTCGGTATCCCCACTTCAACACTTGTTCTATAGATACTGTTGAAACGTATACAAGTATTCCCAATAAAAGTATGATTTGTATCTCTATATTATCGCACACAGGCAAAAACATTCATAATATTTGAAAGTGTATTTGTAGTACATAAATGTAAATAGAATATCAGACGAACATCGTTAAATCAGCTTCGCTACTCATATATGTATACTTCATAGAGTCTAAGATACATATTGTCGAAATTACACATGGAAGGACAAACTTACGACACCCTTCACCACCTATGGAGAAGCGTATAGAAAAGAAAATCTAAAATTCTACAAAAGAAAAGAACGTATTTCATCAGAATATTGTTCATGTTCAGTTGGTGTAATGCATGGGAGTATGTGTGTTTGCACAAGGGTGGGTGAATTCATTGTAAGTGGCGTGAAATAGTCTTCATACCGTCAAATGAATGGGATCAAGTTACCCAGCAAGCAATTTTATTTTGGAGCCAATTAAGCCCAAAAACTATGACGCGCAGCGACCAGACTTTTAGATTATTTGCACATTTTTTTGAATTCCGACAAAAATATTGTAAGACAGTAAGATTTGTGCTAATATTGACAATTAAGCATGGATTTTGGCAATCAAATATGCTGTGAATAAATTCTTGTATTGTTTGGAATCTGTTTTACATATCTTAGTTCAAGGGAAGTCGCTCGCCCTTTACTTTGCCTTATTATCAAATCTTAACATATAAGCATAATAAGCATAATTAATAACACTCTGCCAAAATTGGTTATCATTTGCTTTGGATAAAAAAATGATCCAAGAACAATTTTCATTCGACTGCAATTAAATGATACGCAGTGGAGGATACTAGGGCAGTTCAAAAAGTCCGTGAATTTTTGAATTTTCCACACACCACCTGAAAGGGTAGCATTACTGCTGTCAACATGCATTCTCCCAGCGGTATGTAGGTTAACATTCAAAGGCTATTTCACCTTTTGGATTTACATTCTCTATGGAAATCGGGTGAAGTCAATTCTTTAAATCGCTTCTAAATCGAGATCCTATCTGGAACCACGAGAGTCAGTAGCCCATGTCACTCTTAGTGGTAGTCATGGTTTGTGGGCTAATTTTGATAACTTGTGTGTAAGTCCGGTATACTGGCGGATCTCCCTAGCTGCTGTTGGAATTTAAAAGATGCTTTTAGCATGAACAAAAGCAGCGTAGGTTACATGGCTCCACATTGAACAACAGAGTTGCCTTCCAGGAACAGAAGGGTAATTTATTGAATACGTTCGGGCATCAGGGAGTAATTGTGCCTTACACCGTTGGTATACTTAAGATTTGTGGAAATATTCATCCTGTGGGCATTCCATAGGTGCTATTGCTATTGAACGGATTTAAATTAGGCATTGAATGTTAGATAGCTTCGACTCTTTAACAAGAGGCGATTGTATAACTCCTGTCAGATTATACACGCAATTGCCACCTGTTTATGAAGCATCCGTGCTTAATGTATGAAACGAGTAAAAACATTTGTTTGTGTCGCGAAAACCTAACGTGATAGAGAAAAATCAATTACAGATTCGAATTCGGCCCACCAAATTACCCTAGGAAAGATATTTGGTTGATCCAGTCCATGTTGGCTAGTGTTATTGTTTGTCATACAGTTTTTAAGACCACCGTGATTAGACCTAACCTGTCACCAGGCGTTACTTAATTTGTGTTTGACTACCTCGTAATTTGAGGAAAATTTTAAAAAAGTGAACTTAATGTGACTATTTATCATTCCATGACATAAATCCACAAGTCAATTCATCCCCTCATATTTGGGCCCGAGTGACTATTCCTTGTTGCCAAAACTGAAGAAATTTCTCGGCGAAAGAAATTTGACTCCAACGATGAAATCGCCGCACAAAGAAATTACCTGGACAAATAATTGAAGAAACGTTATGCAAAGTTTATTGATCTAAAAGGAGACCTTGTTGAAAAATCAAATTATTTTTTGTATGAAAAACCCTGTTGTTTTTAAAAAAAGGCCCGCACTTATTTACGCTCCCTCGTGTAAAAATAAAGACTTAATCTACATTTTCTTAAAGATGGTCCGATTTAAAGGAATTTCCCATGTCGATAACAGAGATAGAGTTGAGTCAAGGTTCTAAATAAACAGTCTAGGGAAATAAGAAAGGCCAAAGGAGGTTCCAAAGTAGAAAACGTCGATTGAACACTGAATTCAAAACGATTTCAGATTTTTTTTTTTTTTTGGTCCGATTCAAAACATCAGACTAAAATAAATTTTAGTTAAGAAATACATACGAAATATTTACAGTTAGTGGCGTAAGTAAACTTAAGCCAAAAAGCTTGAAAAACTTGCACTAATTATCATTCATTACACTGAATCTAAATTATGTTTTTTTTTTGTTTTTTGCTTTGGTAAAAAACACGTTTGTATTTTTTTTTTTTTTTTTTTGTTAAAACTCATGCAGGGTAGACAAACCACTTTGTTCCCTTGTTCCCTGTACAAAGTTCCAAATCGGGCCTGTTTTCCCAAGCAAAAAAATTAACTTAAATGAAAATTGTGTCGAATGGTTTCTCTTGGGGGGCATTTTACTCGATAATTTTACGCATAAATTAAACGATATTTTGCATTTGCTCTTTTGCAAGCGTAATACTGAACTCCGCTATAGTCTAACAGCCGTATACATAACAAAAAGTTAGCCACAGCTTGAACACTACGTACAACATGCTGCTCACTAGAATGTCGCTTAAGCTAAGCAGCTTATTAGCACAGAGTTTATTCATAAAAAACTTTTGTCCATCTGCTAACTTTAATTAAATCAACTCTGAATTTAATAATGACACATTATATAACTCAAAATTGCAACACGTTTGTCATTAATCATCGCTGGATTTGTCATTTTTCTTTTTGTTTTACCCTCCACATATAAACATTTTACAAACAGTAAATTTAAAAACACCAACAAAATAGTTTGACATTAAACGGCTGTTTTTCAAAAGTTGGCAAACGTTTGGCAGAGTTTCGCAGAGTTTTCCTTTCAATGTTACGAAACAAACATGAAATTAAAGAGAAAAAAAAATTCTGTTAAATGTGGAAAAATCAAGTTTTTAAAAGAATCTCCTCAAATGTTAAAGTTTCATTTGGTAAATTTGTAATGCCAAATGAAACCTATCTAAATTATTTTGCCCTGGGCCAATTGTTTCAAAACCTTGAATTCTAAAGGACTTTTATTGAAATATGAAAAGTCTATAATCTTATGGAAACCAAATATTTTGCTGGGTTACCTGCGACAAAACTCCCAGAGTATGTGGGGTGCCAAAGTAAAGTGAACAAACTTCTCATAATGAAAATATCATCAACTAACGAACGAAATGCTGTTTACGAAGGAGTGACGGCAGAGATGGGGTGTGTGGGATTAAAAATGAGAAGGAAAATAAGTGGGTTAGTGAGCAGAACCGTTGATGTAACTGCTACTGATGTAACTGTTGTTGCTTTTACTTTTATTGTTATAAAAAAACAACAACAACAAAAAGTTAATGTTTGTAGCTGTAAAACACAAAATATTATTTACACGCAGTAATCTGCACATGTATAAGGGAAAAGCTGTCAGAGGTGTTTGTGTGTGTAGGTGTTAGTGCATATAATCGTGTTTTGTGAATGTCCTTTGAGAGCTGTTTCATTTTATAGGACATGTTTGTCTACAGGATGTTGTTGTTGGCTGCTGATTTTCTTCGTTTTTAATTTTCTTCTTTTTTCAGTTTTATTTTCGTTTTTTTTAATAGCAGAATTAGGAACAACACAAAGAGGCCGAGAGATTTGGCTACAAAACATTGCAGAAATTTTAATTTCAAATTGTTATTTTATTCAACGAGATCATGTGGTTATTTTATAAATTTAGTTTTGCATTTTTTTTATTGTATCATTTTGCTTTATCCTTTTTCGTTGTTTCCATAATCTTTTAAGTAAATATTTATTATTTCCTTTGTTAATACATATTTATTATTATCCTTCTGTATGCAATATACTTAATGCATCAATATATTTGATTATTTATCCACAAAGTAAAAAACAAAAATGCAATAAGATAAATTGCATTTTCAGAATCAAATTACAAACTCTTATCAACTGTGTATCTACCCATCTCTTTCAGAGTACAAGGATGTTTTGATATTAAGACTTTTATTGGCATACACTTACAAACAAAGAAATAAATCAATGTGCATGAATCAGTGGTCAGGGAGGGCTTTGAAGGACTTGAAACGTTGTATCAAAAAATATGGGATTTAACTGAGCTTTGTAGATATTAAAAATTACGCTTTTAGATTTTCAAGCCACTGACATTTTTACGCATAATGGTTTTCTTTTGCCTAGAACGCATTCTTTTACAAACTGCATTGCATTATATCTTTACGTAATAGTATTGAGTTTACATTACTATTAGTTTTATAAACATTAAGCCAAAATACAAACACGATTATAAAAAGAAATTTGGGAATATATTCCAAGAAAATAAACTTTCCATACACAAAATGATAAAATAAAATGTGTTTTTCCTTTTCTCTTCTTCTCTTTAACAAGAACATGGTACAATTATCAATAGTAACATTAAATTCAAAAGTCATTTTCTCCTCTTTTCATCATAATTATGATGGAACCCAACAACTACAAAATCATCAAACTTGTTTTAGCTGTACTTTCAACAACTTCCATAAACATTTATTGTTCTCACAGATAATTTTCTTTTATAATTAATTTGAAATTCCAACTATGCAGAAACAAAAAAATTATTAAAGGCTTTTACGGAAGATAAAAAAAAAGTATTTGCGAAATTTATTATGAAAATTTTTATTTTTGTTTTCTGTGGCTTTTTTTAAACTCTAAATCCGCTTACAACAGGTATTTTTAATATGCATTCAGTCATAATACGGAAGTGAAAAAGAGAAATGACAGCAGAAAAAACAGGAGGACAATAACAAGGAACAATGTTGGTCTGTCAAGGTTATGAATTATTTAAACACACATGTAAAAGTATAAAATAGGTAGCCCAGGAGTTGCTGAAATATTGAAGAAGCCTTATCATGCGTTTCTGTTTTAAATTATTTTTATAAAGTAGTTAAGGCCGTTTCTTCATATGTTATCCTCCAAGTCGTTGACATTTGCTTATTTGCTTGCATAAAATAAAAAATTTATGTAATCGCAGAAAAATTAATCGAAGGGAAAAAACAGTTTAATAAAAAAAATTGCATTTAAAAATATTAACACAAGAATCGCTTAAATCAGTAAGTAACGTAAAGAATTGAAACTGCAACCCCCCAATAAAAACTTCGCCTACAAAATAATGCGTTTAGTAATCAGAAAAAACTAAAAGCACTACAATACAATTCTACGGAAAGAACCAATGAATTTTACAAGGGAAGTCTCAAAATGAACGCATTCAAATGTAAGTCATTAATTTTTTATCTACATGTATCCAGAAAGAAGTAGTTATGGAAGAAAGCTACTAAATAATGAGTGAAGAAAGCTATTCGTTTTGAAAAAGTAAGCGAAGTTTTTACTGGGCAGTGTATGAAAAAAACGAAACATTTCGGAAACGTTTGCAAAATGTACAAAACTCACGGTTATAGCTCTGTAGATATAAGAAAAATAATTGTGACTTTGTATTGGGTTACCCGGCTACCCCCTCCTATAACAAAGAGAGTTTGTAAGAACATGTAGCTGGTTCTTAGAGTTACCAACCTCAAATTTTGTGAGCAGTTGTTAATTGATCCGGGAAAAAAGGTTTTTCGCATTGGACATATTTGGGGCATTCACAAGGTCATAAAGTTGTAACGTCATATGTCCTAACTAATAAATATAAATAATAAAGCTTATAATAAAGATTTCTACTGTACAGCTATGACGAATCAAGAAACAGCATTAACAATTTTATTTTGTTTAAAATACAACAACACTTATTTTAAACAATTGTAAAATATTATTTAGGACATTATGACGATATGACTGCTCTAGTTGGTACAATAGAATAGCGTAGCCAATTCAGCCATTTTTCGTTTAGTCTTAAAAAATTTGGACCAAAAATTGGAAAATGATGATTTAATCTAGAATTTTGCCAAGTTTATTAATGCAAACGACTAATAGGAGAAATGTAAGTAGTTCTAACGACATGTTGAAGTTTTCGCTTTAAACTGTTGAGCTATTTTCACCTAAAAATTGCGTAATTGTTTTAGCTGTAAAGAGTTAACAACACTGCAATAAAGTCTACAAGAGAAATCATGAATTCCCTGTTAATCGAAAAGAATTTAATATTACAAAAACAATCTGTCATAAAGCTAATTTATCGGTAATTTGAGAACTGCTGGGCACAGTTTTAGATGCACTTCCATTTGTGTGTGTGAGTATCTGCGTTTTTTTTTATAAAGTTCCAATTCATATGCCAAAGGTATTTGTTTTTACAATATGTGCAATTTCATAAAACTGTCTAGCATTTCCGTTTTGTTGCCGGAAGGATATTTACTTATTTTTTTCTGCTTATATGAGAGAAATGATTTAGTTTTTTGTTAGTGTTGGTCTGTATTCGATCGATTTCAATGGGGACGAGCCTGTAATTGTAGTTTAATTATTGATAAATATATGTAATTTTATTAAGTTCAGAGAAAACTAAATTGCAAAGGAACAATGAAATTTTAAATAAAATGTTTGATTCCTCAAAAAAAAATTTGTAAATTTTTTCGCTTATATTTGCGGGGCTTAAAGCACAAGGGGTCTTAGTGTCTTTCTTCCTAAAATTGGGTTAATATATGAAATTAATAGTTTAAGTTCAGAGAACAAGAGGTGAAAGTGGGTTTAAAATATATCTTAGGATCTCTTTTAATTAAGGAGTTATATTCCAGATAGCATCTAAAATTTGTTATTGCAATTTAACTTTAACCGCTTTTTTAAATAGAAATCACTTGAACCCCCTGTGCTTTAAGACCCTCAAATGTTTTTTTAAGAAAAAAATCTCTAGAATTGTGTAAAATATTAGCTTGCAGTCATAAATTTGTAATGATTTCTGTTTAGTGTCCATTTATGTGTAAAACAGACAGCATAAATTGCTCATGAATTTTTTAAAAGCAGCAAATATTTGTGCATACAGCTTGAGGTCAAATACTTTAAAAACAATTAAATGTTAAACAAAACTCGATAATGATAAACATTTTGTTTGATTTTGTTTTTCAATTTCGTTCATTTAACAATAAATAGCTTGTGCTAACGTTGTTGTTCTTTTTGCTGCAAGTTTCTTGGCTGTTGCTGTTGCTCCTGTTGTTGTTTTTGTTGATTTATCAAAAGAGAAAGAAATATGCCACTAACACACCAACCCATAATTTTTCTTTTTTAGTACGAGCTTTTGTTCTTCTCCATCTTTTTTGTTTAATTCAAAGTGGTTGCCATTTAAAAGGCCATTGTTTAGACTTGACCAGCTTTTAGTAGAAGCAGGGTTGTTGTTGGCTGTATAATGGCATAAATAACAGAAGTGTTTACGTTTGTGTAAAGGAGAGAAGACTTTGGAAAAAAAATTCTGAAAGGAATTTCAATTAGAAATAGAAAAGTATTTAAAAAAGAAAACCAACACATGCACAAATAAACACTACAATAGCAACACATAAACCAAGTATCGATTTGTTTTTTTTTGTCGTTGTTAAATTTGAACATATTTCAAACTGGTTGCAAGATTTAAAGTCATATTTTGGGGCACAGTAAAAACTATAAGGAAAGAAGGACATACCATTAGTTTCATAGGAAAAAGGTGCTATCAAGTCATTCGAAAGAAGGTTTAACACCATAGGAAAACGACTAGAGAAGAAACTCCTTCAAAAGGATAATAAAATTAATCACAAAATATCGTACTTTCCGCACAACAGCAAAATAAACACGTCTCTTTCTTTCTTCCCTTATCGTTTTATACGCTTGATACATTAGTTTACAGATAATATTAATTAAGATTTTTCAGAAAATTTTTTCAAATAGTTCCCTCAGAATTCGTTTTTCACAAAATCTTTAAAAGAACAAAACTGCTTTCCCATTTTATTTCACAAAATCGAATAAAGGAAAAAAAAAGAGAAAAAGAAACACAGAAAAACCATTGAAAGAAATTCACAATTTTAATTGAATGCAATTTTTAAATTTCATTGCCACAATAAGTTGGCAGTTGCTGCACGCCAATACTAAAAAGCCACAAAAAGAAAAATAAAACTGGTTTGAAAAATAGTTTCGCAAAAAAGCAGTACAAAACGATTAAAAAAATACAAATGCCAAAGTGGCTTAAAAAACTGTGTATAGAACAACTGCTAAAAAAAAAACACTCTCCCGCACAAGCACATGTACAAAAGCTCATTTCCGCTTCCGTTTTAAAAAATAAAAGGAAAAGAAAATAATAAACAAATAGAAACAACAAATGCAATTATTTAACTATACAAACAATAGAAATAATTTATTTTCTAAAATATCAAATAACCACAGTCATATTTATTAATTAATAAATATTTTTTTTTACTGAAAAAAAGCGCTGAACTCAACTAAATCGTTAGATGTAAATAACGTTTACGTTGCCGTAAAAGGCTGTTTTTTTTAAAGGAATACTTTTGTATGAAAAAAAAAGTTTGTGTTTCTAAAGCTATGGTCACACTTGTCAAATATTTAAAGAAAAAAACGGGACCAACAAACAAACTTCCTAAGCATTTCCTTTAATTCCAATATTTATTTTGTTTTTAATACCACATCTTACAAAAAAACCGTTTTTGCTATGTCTGGTAGTATGATTAGCTTTATTTTATGATATTAAGACCGTGTTAAATCACACTTTTTATCAACAAAAGTAGTGGTTACGCTTATTTGGTCAAATATTTAATAAGTGAGACCGTAGCTTAAAGATTTTTTTGAACCTCTTCGTATACTTTTTTAAAGTAGTTTTTCTAAAACAAAAGGTATTTTTGTATAAGGTACTTTATTATCTAAAAGGTATTTTTGTAAACAAAAGTAGTGGTTACGCTTATTTGGTCAAATATTTAATAAGTGAGACCGTAGCTTAAAGATTTTTTTGAACCTCTTCGTATACTTTTTTAAAGTAGTTTTTCTAAAACAAAAGGTATTTTTGTATAAGGTACTTTATTATCTAAAAGGTATTTTTGTAAAACTTTTTTTTTTAATTTTCAAAAGGTACTAAAAGATACTTTTTAAATATGTTAAAGATCACTTCTAATTAAAAAAAAGTTTTTTTTTGAAAATATACACCCACATTTAAGATAATAATACTTTTTGTAAAAGGGTACTGTTTGTAAAATCGTAATTTTTGTAATAGGATAACTTTTGTAAACGGGTACTTTTTTTTTAAATAATACTTTTTGTAAAAGGGTACTGTTTGTAAACGGATAAAGGTTAGTTATATCTAAAAGGTTACTTTTTGTTAAATAGTACTTTTTGTAAAAGGGTACCTGTTGTAAAATAGTACTTTTTGTTAAAGGGTACTTTTTGTAAACGGATACAGCTTAGTATATGTAAAAGGCTACTTTTTGTAAAATAATACTTTTTGTAAAAGGGTACGTTTTGTAAAATAGTACTTTTTGTAAAAGGATAACTTTTTAAAAATAATACTTTTAAATAATACTTTTTGTAAAGGGGTACCTTTTGTAAAAGGTTTTCTTTTTCTCCATTCAGCCCTTTGGAAGAATATTATATCATTTTCATCTTACACGATTTGTTGCAGTTGTTTTCTTGCCTTCCCACGTAAGAGTTCACTGTCCTAGTTCTTGGAGTATCAATTAATTCAGTATTGTTATTTTGCCTTGTATCAGTTTCGTTAATCGTTTGTTGTTCCAGCTAAGTAGATGATTGGCAGGTCATAAGATAATGGGGCTGCCAACCGTCGTTGGCTAGAAGCTACGTCCGCTGTGTATTTGCTGTAGTAGGAACCTTGTAAATCTTCCTACCTACCGTTTTCGCCAGGGTTGACGGCTGTCTTACTTTTACCATGATGTCTTTTCTAGGGCTAGGGGCTCCTGGGATGTATTGTTTGGTTAAGGTTTGAAGACACTTAATTTTGTTAAACTCAAAAACCATGATGAAAATTTTCGTTTTTAGCCATGGATAGTAGCTGGGATGCTTGGTTTTGTAGACCACTATATCATGCCGCTACAAAAATGTACCACTTGTAAAAGGGTAGTTCTTGCAAAAGACACTTTTAGTGAAAGAGTAGTTTAAGTAAAAGAGTGCTATAAGTCAGATATAACTTTTGTTTTTACTTTTGATAAATTTACGTTATAAATATTTCCAATTTTAGAAAAAGTTACATTTTTGAAGACCGAGATTATTTTGGGATAGTTGGCTGGCTCTTTTTAAAAAGCTATTTTTTCAATATATCAATTTTCTCAAAAAGTGTCCTTTTTTAGTAAAAATCTTCTCTTTAAGTAAGAAGCAAATTCTTTTATAAAAATTAATTGCAGCGGTATTTTTTGGGTAAATTGTATGCGCATATGAAATTCTAAGATCAACAGACATTTGAATTTACTTAAGAACTTCTTAAAAAGGACCTTGGGGGA
The DNA here is from genome assembly GCA_949318255.1 of Pollenia labialis. Classification (NCBI taxonomy): domain Eukaryota; kingdom Metazoa; phylum Arthropoda; class Insecta; order Diptera; family Polleniidae; genus Pollenia; species Pollenia labialis. Next base: position 6,167,777 of record OX439139.1, on the reverse strand, counting down.
AGAAACTAGCTTTACTTAATTTTTAAAACGGTCAAGTTCAGTTCAAGTCAGTCAGCTCAGACCCATACAAGAGATCCCTTTGTCTGAAGGTTGGCAATTTAACATAAATGATTTCTTGTATCCATCGATTTCGTATTTTATATGGGTCAAATCGGCCGCTGCTGTCACTGGCACTTAAAAGTTCTCCGCAAATAACAGTTGTTTCTCAATAACGTCCACATTCCGGAAGTAAATTTCATAAAATACTATTTTAGCATTGAAACTGACTAAATCGGATGATCGCTAGCATCGTTTTAAAAGAGAAAAAAGCTTATAATATAACGTTAAGAGAAGGCCTTTGAAAGGCCTTCAGCAATAATATCACTTCAAGCGAGTGGTATCTTTAAAAAATCTAAGCGCTAAATTTCGTAAAAGTCGGTCCATTGTAAGGCTTCGCTACGATATTAAAGCTTTCTTAAATATTATATAATATTAATATTTTTAAAAAAGTCAAATGCCGCCAAATACACATACTGAAGTCTAGATGTGGCATAATATCGACCAAAAGAGTTTTTGTAGAAACTTAAACTGAACCCACACCAACAAAAGGCAACAAAACATTAATTAGTTCTTATGAGACAACCCACACCAAACAAAACAACTGTAAAACTTATTTGTAGACTTACTGCGACAAAACATTGGTTGCAGAAATTACATGAGGTTTGATACAACACACCCACCATAGTTAGACAAAACAGACTGAAACGAACCTCGTTACCCACTCCAATTGAGACAAGTCCAAAAAAAAAAATTAAAAACTTTGTCGCATTGCTTTCCGATTACAGGTGCGGTGCGGGTTGGCATCAAACATGTGTTTTTGACTTATAAGACAAAAGCCTGTATTCATAAAAATTTAACTTAACTTAAAAAAAGGCTTAAAGAACAAATTTAATATGAAAATTATCTATATATATAAAATTGTAACGTTACTGATTGGCTCACTGACTGATTCATCATCGCACAGCCAAAACGCCTGAAGCTAAAAACTTGAAATTTGGACCAGAGATTGGTCACTCTTCAGATCGATCCACTAAGACTGGATTTTTGGAAATTCAAATGTTTAGTAGGTAAAAAAGGGTAAAAACGAGAAAATATGGTAACCTTATATCTCCAAAACTAAAAGAGATACAAAAAAAGTAATACATATCGTTGTTCTTTAGAAAAATAAGCGGACATGTGTCTGGTACTTTTTTGAAATTCGGCCCTTTTAGGGAGTAAATGGGTAAAACCTGAATTTTGGTACTTTTTGACACCCCATCTATTTTTTGAACCAATAAACATAGAACCAAAGTTTATACTACATTCGAAACTTATCAAAAAAATACGAATAAGAATTTGGTACTTTTTCGAAATTCGAACATTTAAGGGGTGAAAATCGTAACTATTTTTGGTACTATTTTTACAAAACATTTTCCTCCATTCTTTGACATATTCGTTCTAAATTATGGGCTCCCACTACAATACTGAAATTTCTAATACTTCAATGGGGGGAAATAATAGTACCAAAAAAGCAAATACGGAAATTTGATATTTTTGTTCAGCTTTTTGGTTCTACAACTGGTATTTATTTTTTAACTATCGTTAATATTGGACCTAGAAACATAAAATTCAACATGTAATGTCCTGAGTGGATGAGAATCTATAAGAGGGAAATTTTTGGTACTTTTTTATTCATTAACTGGTACTTTTTGAAGTTCGGTTAGTATCGGACCTAGAAAGATAAAATTAAACATGCAAGGTCCTGAGTGAATGAGAAAATAAACATTGGCATACAGATATGTCCACGAATAAAAAGATGACGCTAACGAAGTTGTTGGTTAAATGCTAGTCCTTGATAAATGCTTGTTTAATGAAATAACCCTTTATGAATACGGACGAAAAACTTTTAATCTCTTGTTGAGGTGGGCTCAGCCTTAAACTGTTATACGAGTTTTAAATCTAATGTGAATGCAGTTTACTAAAATTAAGTAACCACTTTCATTGAGATCAGTCGTCTACTACAGTCTAATCAATTTAAAGAAAATTTATTAAGTTTTTAGCATAAATTTTTTTTTTTGTTTTAAACAAAAAAGATTCGCAATAAATATTTTAAATAAAACAAAAGCTTACGTTTAATAGAAGTAATGCGTTCGTAAACATAAATTATGTTAAAATAAAAATTGAATAAAACAAAACAGAAAATAATGGGGTTTTGTGCACAAATGCAACACCCATCCAATCAAACACATACACATTCAGACACAAATAAAACAATTCACAACAATAGAAAACATTAAAAAAACGCACACTCGCACGAATGCATAAAAGAATTGAAATGAGTACTAAACCAAAAGTACCAAAACCAGTAGTTCTGAGGATAATTTTGATATTTCGATGACAAGCGAAAACATTTAATATAAGATATTTTTTATCTTAAATGGCTTATAAATTTTACTTTATTGTTCCTAAATAGGTTAAGCTCTAGTCAGTTTTACATTTCGATTTTGTTCTGTAAAAATGTTGTACTTAATGAGGGGACAATTGCCTTTCTTTTGAGACGCGGACAATTAAAACATTGATAAAACATTCCACTCTTCAGAACTACAGGGATGTTAAATAAGTTCTAATTTATTTGTTTACAAACACATATTGTTTGTGTTGCTCTTGTTGCTGTTGATTATAAAGCATAATGTTTAAGGCAGATAAAAGCGATAAATTATCAACACTTTTACTAGAAACGCAGAAAAAAAATTGCTTATTAAAAAAAAAGTACGCTGCAAGCAGTTTTCCAACAAACGCGTACGTGTAAATAAATGTTTATTATTAGAAAGTGTGTGTGAGTAGAAAAGTTTTTGTTTCTTTTTACACTTAGCGAAATATTAAAATAGTTTTTGTTTTGTGTCTTTAATTTATGCAAATATTTAAGTTTTGTACGCAAAGCAATCAAAAATTTGAATAATTTTATTTAAACGATAAAGAAATACAGGCAAAATTTAATCCACTGGGAAAAGGAAATCTAAAAAAATAGCTTATGAAATTTTTGAGATAATTTGTTTAGCTGGCATGGCCTTCCTCCTTAAAATAAATCGAAAAAATAATTATAATAATAAAAAAAATTGATACTCAAAAATATCAAAATAGGAACAAATGTAATAAAGACATTATCGGTCGTCAGTTGGTCTTTAGAAAGACCAAATGAAATATGTGGTAGCTTTTTTCTACATTTTCACATTTTTAACGAAATTCTCGATTCGATTAAACTTAAATTTAGTTTTTCGCTTTTTACTAAAAAGACAATTTTTAACTAACTAGACAATAAAACAAAAGGAGTATTTTTAATAAAAAGTTCTTCTTCACTTTAAAAAAATAAAACAGTTACTTATTTTTACAAAAAAAAATCAGTTCTTACAAGTGGGGAATATAAGAAGAAATTTTGATTTTTGTTTTCTTTGTCTTTAATACAAGTTGACATTCACATTAGCTGCCTTCGTTTATCCCAAAATTTGCAAAACTTTGTACAAATCTGTACTAGATTTTACTGAAATGCGTTCGCGTACACATTAATTTGCAAAAGAGAGCATCTACTGAGAGAGTAAAGTGACAGTTGTCAGCAAATAGCCTGCAAATTTTAACTGAACAAATTTTTGACTGTAAAATCCAGTAGAAAACAGAAACATATGATTTAATATGGTAAACAAACAAAAAACAAAAACTCAACAATTTGTAAAAAAAATAAGCATTTAAATGAACAAAAACTGGATTAAAAGTGCAGCATAAACTTTAAACTATTTTTCTAATAAGTATTTTTGAAAAGTAAATTAAATTTAATATAAATAACATTGCATTAATATTTTAGAGATGTAAACCTAATAAATATATATGAATACTTCTTACTGCATATTATTCAGGGTACCAGTAACATATATCAAGTATTCATGTATTTTCATGTATTTTTGGTATGTTATTTCACTAGAAACAAAATTAAAAGTCATGTACAAACTGAACAAGTCTAAAAGCTTAAAAAGAAGTTTATTTAATAAATACATTTGCTACGAATTTATAATTATTAAAATGTAATGCATCAAGTACCAAAAGCAATATTTAATGGGTGGTCTACATTATTAACCTGCAAGTTTTTGCAATTTGTTCGTTCGTTTACTTTTTTGTGCAAGAGCCAGTTTTGAGAGTAAAATTTCGTATTGCCCAAAATTTACTCACCTACTGGATTTAACTGGAAAAGTAAACAAACGTACCTATTATTCGATAGGTGAAACTAAGCCAGGAATGGGAGTTTTAATTAGATGTGAAATGTTAATAAATATAAATTGATAAGGAATTTTAATTAAATTCGTTTAAAAAAAATAATTTAAAATGAATTACACATATTTTAATAATTAAGAAGATTTTAATTTTTGGTGTTATTATCAAATTCAAGAAATATTTTTTAAAATTCACGAGCCAAATCCCTGGCCTGGTATCAATACAAAATTGTTCAAATCATCATAAGATCCAAGAACAAATATCCAATATTGTATAATAAGACGATTATACAAGGAATACGACGATATTGCGAGTTTGTGAATGTGACAAGTAAAAAATACTGTTCTTGACTTGGGACACTTCACAACGTATGCTATCAAGTCATATTGTCATAATATTCTAATATTTTACAATAGTTAAAAAAAAGTTGTTCTATTTCAAACAAAGAAGGTCGTATAATGATAAGACTTTTCATTCTGGGTTTACTGTTTTGTCATAATTGCACAGTATGAACCACAGAGCATACAGAGGTGAAAAAGTGACTTAAGAAAAATGCTCAAATTATTTGGGAGGACCGCTTTCGAAGAAAGAGATAGAAAACTTTTTTTGGGTAGTGAAGTGGCAATGTGTAAGAACAGGGCGCTACTATCAACACAAATTGCTTGATCAAATCAAAAATGCAAAAAATCCAGCTTTCGAAGAAAAAAAAACAGAAAAAACACAATATTTTTAGTTTCGTGACGCCTCTGTGAACTCGTGGAATAAACTTTATTTATGAGAGGTTGCTGACAGCAGTCATATTTTTTCGTGTTACAATTTTCAGACATATGACTTCATCAAGTCATATTGTCATAAGATCCAATATTTTACAAAAGTTAAAAAAAGGTTTTTTTTTTATTTCAAACAAAATATGTGATAACATGATAAGACTTTTTATGCGGTGTTTTTTTCTATTTGTCATAATTGCTCAGTATAAATCTAAATTATGAGGGGTTGCTGGCAGCAGTCATATTTGTTCGTGTTATTGTTACAAGACATATGCTTTATGACTACCGTTTGAATTCCTAAGCAAAAATCAATCGTATAATGAGGCATGCAATGAAAATTACCAACAACAATATACAATATTGTATAATATTATAAATAACAAATAAATACGACGTCACTTGTGAATTGGACAAAAATTATTAAAATGTAAAAAGATGTCAGACCTAAAATTAAAAATTGTTGGCATTGTATTTTACGATTTTCCACCAACAATATCTTGCAAGATTAAACATATGACGATTGATGAGAATTATTTTTTATAATTGTAAACGTTATACAGCTTTTTGTTATTAAATAGAAAACATCGATGTATTTTGCGAAAAATCGATTTAATATGGCTGCCTGTGTGCGATGCATTGCATAGAAAAAAACATCGATGTTTTTCAATGTCCATTACTATTTTCTTCTAAAAAAATTAAATCACTTATTTCCCAAACAAAAAAAATAACTTATTACCAAGAAATCAAAGTTTTTCACCAAAATAACCTCAAATTTTTCAACGAAAAATTTATAAGTGTAAAATGGTTTTGTATTTAAAGACTGTTTTGTTTAAAAGTCTTTATACTCAAACACATACCATTATGAGTCTTCTGGTGTATGTTTGGGAGAAAAACTTTGTGAGTGGCCATGGAAGTTGAAAGAACAAAATAGCAGCAGCAACACAAATAAAAGAAAAGAAAATATTTTACTTCTTTTAAAACGCCTTTTGTTTTGCAATACAACAAAACGATAGATAATTCTTGTACTCTTTATCGCTATAAAGGATAAAATATTAGTATTTGTGGATTAGTGGTAGTTTTCTATTATCTAAAGTTAAAGTATTTGTTTGTGCAATATACTCACACATACAATCTTTTAAATAAACTTTAAATGGTTTTTTAAGTGTGATTTTGTAAGACAAATGTGTGATTGTTGTGTGTTTGAAGTAAAAAAGAGTGTTTTTGAAGTATGTGTACGAGTATTTATGGTGGGTGGGGTGTTATTATTTTAAACAATGTTCTATTTTTTGTTTGTTTTTATTTTATTTGTTGTTGTCATTATTTACACATACATCATATGCAGACAATAACTTCGAACCCGCTTTATGTTTTTGTTTGTTTTTTAAACAAATAAATTTCATTGAAATAAAACAACCTCTTGTAAAATGAATTTCACCAAAATTAAAACAGCCCCTAACATCTGCATGGTTTTTATGTTTGAAGTTGTTTAGTTTTTAAAATTGTTGTAACATAAACTTAAGAAAAATAACTAAGCAGAAGAAAATGCTTTTACTACATTAAAGCAATGACAAGCAAGACGAATTTGTTCTACTATTTATCATAATTTTATTAGATTTCTAAAGCCAATGTTTTTTTTTTGTAGATGTTCCAAATAAAATAAAAATAAAATAAACCAATAAATGCAGTCGTCAATTTTGCCTTTAACTTGATTTCTTTTAAATTGTTGGAAATGAATTGTTCAACTCTTAATTAAAGCAAAATTTTCCTAAGAAATATTTCATTTATTTTCTCTGGTTTCCTCTATAATTGCTTTAAAAAGAAAACTTTTCTACTGGGTCATTGTAAATCAAGCGTTAAATAATATTTAAAAAACAAATTTTCCCTAGTAGACCACTAATCTGTGACTCACTGTCCCACTTATGGAAAAGCCACGTATTTATTACAACACAAATATTCATGCATACCCAACCAAGAACAGAAAGTAAGACTGGCCTATAAATTACGAAAATGTCCATTTGCAAAAGTGCGTGTTAAAGATAAAAAAGAGATACCGAGAAATATTATGTGCCCCTGAAAAGCAGCACTACATTTTTTGCCTTTTTACAAACGTCGTGCCAAAAACAGAAGAGGGGCTTCTTAAAAACAAGGACAAGTTATTGGTTTTATGGTTTGATTAATTTGTAATAAATTTTAAAATATTACAAAACATCAATACAGTTATTATTCCTTCTGCTTAAAAAAAAAACAAAACAATATCAATAGAAAAAATATATTTTTTATACTAAAAAATCACCAGCATTTAATTAAAATTATCTTCATTTAACATGCTCTAGCACGCAAACACCACAATGAAAAGACAAGGACAAAGGAAAATAAATAATCAAGAATTCTGGAATGGTATGAAATGAAATAAATTCATGAATGCGTAAGAAATATGATGGAAAAAATATCTTTAATGAAAAAGAATTTAAGCTCTTTATGGACTTTTATATTTTATATTTTACCTTTTTCGTGAATAAGTTTTAATGAATTTAAATATGACCTTCACTGAGTTTTATGCTTGCGAATTATGATGCAGTCTTTAAACCCAAAAAAAGGGTTATTGAAACTAATTTAATTAAAATTTTATTCACCGCAAGTCTTCATCAAATAAACAATTTTACATCAAAAACCAAAGTTGTTTGCGCGCACAGTGTATCTGTCAACTGAATGTTGTTCAACGGCAGTTTCTAGGTTTTTTTGATATTTTTTTCTCTACTCTTTTGAAAATCACTTTCACATATAAAAAAAATAAAACAAATTTAAAGATTATTAAAGCAAACTAGAGTTTTAATACAACTCAAATTAATACTTCAGCTTAGTTCTTTTTATATATTCGAGAAAATATTTCTTTAACTAAAATTTAATTTCGTTTAACGCAACGTCTTGCGTATCCAGAACGCCTTGAAATACTATGAATTATTATGTAAAGATCCACCACCACGTCATTTAATGCGAACTAAAAGCAAGTGATAAGCATACAGATTTTAAAAGCGGGTGCTTTTGTTCAGTGATTTATTAAATCTTGCCTAATTTGCTGTAGTTTCTGCCCCATGGTTAATAAATCCACACGAATACTGGATGGTATTTAAAATTTTTAGTAAAACTTAATTGAACTAAATAGGATACGTAAAAAAAGTAGCCGAAACTTTCAAAATCTATTTGCGTTCATACGATGATTTTTTGTTGCATGTCTTTTTTTTATTTACAGTATAGCCTTCAAATAACGGCAGCATCAATTAACCTGAAAATAAAAAAATTGTTTGCATTGATTTAAATTACCTCTGTTATCCGGCAATACCTCTGTTATCCGAAATTAAAAACAAATTATCTTTTTTTCGTTTACTTTTGAACACTCAAAACAACTTTAACTAAACGAAGAAAGAGAATTTCCCAACCTACTGGAAGCATTTTCTGCCAAAAGTACTTTTTTCCTCATCTTTACATAAAAATACATTTAAATATTTACATAAAATAAGAAACACACCAAAAAAAAATAAATAATCAAGAATACTGCCGGTCCCGTCTGTTATCTTTAATCGAGGTCTCACTGTATTTAAAACCACACACTAGAAAGTAAGGAAAAAAAATATAACGTAAAAAGAAAAAGTTATAAGAGAAATATACAAAACGACATGAAAAACACAAAACGAGCGGTGGTGAAGCAAGAGGGGTATTCTTCTCTACACTGCTTGCCAACAAACCAAAAGAGACGTCGTAAAAGCCTCCATATGAATTGGCTGTAAGAAACAGTTATTCTATTAATTCAAATCGCTGGCTTAACATGTAAAGGCTCTAAGTCCATATTTGAAAATTTTACAGGAGAGACAAGAAACAATCAAAATACATGTGATGAAACAATTTGAGAGAAATGGTTAAACTGTACTTTTAATTAGGACTTAGAGCTTTTTCTTGTGCTAAATTGGACTTAGCGCTTTTGCTCATCACTACAAAACAACAACAAAAAATGAGATAACTGTAATTTTTCTTTGTAAACAATGTATTTTTACTTATTGCACATTACTGCATTAAAATCTCAATTTCTTTAAAAAGTGGTCTTAGAGCCTTTGCATGTTAAGCCAACGAAATATTATTATACCCTTTACCAATGGTAAGTTTGTCATTCCGTTTTTAATTTGTTCAATAAAGATGTAAGACCCTATAAAGTATATTTATTCTGGGTCCTTATCAGAAGCGAAGTTGATTTAACGACGAAAATCCTTCCCAAACGCAAAAGGATAACAATAAATAAATAACGTTTTATATAATGTTTTTTATAATGTTTAATATAAGACCACCCAGAATGAATTTTTGACTAACTATAAAGAAATAAACAGCCAGTTTGTTTTATTGTGTGTAGATCGATCTACATAAGTTTTAAATTTTCAACAAAATCGAAATTGCCCATCTATCCCTTCCTATTCCTAGCTTTAAAATACATATCAACCCTGAGTGTTTTAATTACGCTGATCTATCTATTCAAATTTCAACAAAATTGGTTATATATTTTACGGAGTGGCAGTAATTCTACGTATATCTCCTCTTGTCGCTTTCGCATTTGGTCAGGGGACGGTCGAGCGGAGAGATAGACCGGAGGCGGAATGGACGATGAAGAGCGCACTCATGTTTTCTTTTGAGTACAGAAACTATTACTTTAATAGACTTGAGTTCATCAAATTTAACTTTCAATAATTATTTTCACTGAGGGAAGGAATTTAACAACTTGGAATTTTTTATTAAAATTTATTGATAATTTTTTTGGCTGAGCTGGGATTCGAACCCGGGTTGATCTTTACATGTTTCAAGAAACACCACTTTCTATCGTCAGAAGATCTTTGTGTTCTTCTGACGATAGAAAGTGGTGTTTCTTGAAACATGTTTGAGCGGGTTCGAATCCCAGCTCAGCCAGAAAAATTATCAATAAATTTTAATAAAAAATTCCAAGTTGTTAAATTCCTTCCCTCAGTGAAAATAATTTAATGAAAGTTAAATTTGATGAACTCAAGCCTAATTAAAGAATATCAAAAATTGAAAATAAACAGTTCAACTAAAAATCAAAATTGTACTTTAATAGATTTCTTCTAAAATTATAATTAATATTATATGAATAGACGTGGTTAAGCGTGGTTTAGTACCAAATCGATATATACAAAGTACCATAAACAAAGCCCTCTTACAGATTCTCGTTCACCCAGGACATTGCATTTTGAATTTAATGCCTCTTTGTACAATATTACCGCAAACTCAAAATGTACCAGTTACAGAACAAAAGAGTACCAAAAAGCTCCTCTTAGAGGCTGTTATTCACTCACGACATTGCATGTTTAATTTTATGTTTCTAGGTCCAATATTAACGAAAATATAAAAGTACCTGTTAAAGAACGAAAAAGTACCAAATAGATCCCTTGCATGTTTAATTTTATGTTTCAAGTCCAATACTAACGGACATTCAAAAAGAACTGTAACTCAGGACCTTGCATGTTTAATTTTATGATTTTAGGTCCTATATTAACGGTAATTAAAAAAGTACTATTCGTAGAACCAAACACCTACAGAAAGAAATTAAATTTTCCGTATTTCCGCCTTTTGGTATTTATTCCCCCCCATTTAAGTATCAAAAATTTCAATATTGTAGTGGGAGCCCATTAAATAAGTGTAAGCCAAAGAATGGAGAAAAATACTTTGTAAAAAACGTACAAACAGTAGTTACGAATTTTACCCCTTAAACGTTCAAATTTCTAAAAAGTACCACATTTTAATTTGTATTTTGTTGATAAGTTTTGAATGTGATATAATGTTTATTTTTACGTTTATTGGCTTAAAAGATAGGCGGGGTGACAAAGAAGTACCAAAAAAATCAGGGTTTACCCTTTTACTCCCTATAAGGACAGACACCAGACACCTGCCCGCTTATTTTTCTAAAGAAGAACAACAGGGTTATGGTTTAAATGGTTTACAACTTTTTATTTATGCGATTAATATAATTTTTTTTTTAATACAGTATATTATTGGGGAAGATTTTACAATTAGTTTTGAAAAATGATATCCTGTAAGTGATGTCAATTTTCTGCTTCGCACATATGTGCTCTTTTTAGCATATTTTCCATAACTTTTCGCAAAATGTTGCATCATTATTTTCGGTCGATTGTATAGTTATAATTAATAATTCCCCAAGCCTTCTTCACAAAATGCTATAAAAAAAGAAACAAAGAAAGAATAATAATTAAAAAAGTTATAAAGAATTTAAACCATATCGCTCATTCTGCGCCACCCTGTATAAGTATTACATTTTTTCTGTCTCTTTTAAATTTGCAGATGTGAAAGAGGTTAGAAATAGAAGGTTTAGTGCACCTGGACCCTATCCTTAGCTTTTTAGTGGAGCCTATGTCCGTAAGCAGGTTCCATTGTTCATGTTGTTGAAGAAATTTTTAAAATCAGAACGGCAGTTCCGGAGATACCCTCTTACAAACATACAAACTTTTCAGCTTTTAATATTAGTATAGATTTTTCACAAAACTCTGATATTTTGTTTTACTGCTTTGTTTTTTTCTGGGCTTTAATGTTTATGATAGTTTCTCTAAAAATTTTTTGGAAAACAAAGCGTTTATTTGTTTATTCCTAATGCGTTTTCCTCAAAATAAATGAAATCAATATAAGCCACTGCCTTGGCAACACATAATATTTAATATTTATAAACAAAAATTATGAAATAAATAAAAACCTACTCGTAGTCTTCTCTACAACACATGTGGCCCATTTGGGAAGAACATGATAGCGGCAACAGCAACATGAAAATTATCTATTAGTTTAACGAAAAGTGACAAATAAATGATATGCTAGTTTTGAATTATATGCTAAGAAATAAGTTAATGGGAATGTCCTTAGCATGCATATCTGTTTAGTTTCTGGTAAACCAGAACCAGCAGAACGAAAAGCAGCCACTAAAGCAAAAATATTTATGCATACGTACGTATAGATATGTTCCTTTTTAGCTTTACAGTTATATCGGTATGTTAAGGCTCGTTCGTATTTGGGCTCGAGAGAAGGTCCCATAAATCATGTGATTTTTCTATTTATTTTTAGGCTCAACTGTCATATGCTTTTGTGTAAATAAATGGAATTAATATGTACGTGTGATTGTCTTTTTTCTTTTCAGTTTCAGTATCCCATATATTAAATATATTTTAGAAATTTCCTTAAGAATCTAACAAAAAAATATACTCAAAGCGATCCCACTAAAAAAAAACATAAATAGTTAATAAATTGAATTTTCAACAGGCTTAAAGTTGAATACGGAAATCCGTAGCACAATTTTAGGCAACAAAAACTTTTTTGTATTTTTCCAAAGAAAACCTAAAAGAAAACTTCTTTTAAGCACTCAAAGTCGAATTGACAAATAAAATGTGCACGATTCTGGTGAAATTGTCTTAAGAATTTATTTCAATTTCCATTTTATTCAACTTTTATGATTGTCTTACCGATTTTCTTCACCTTATAATTGAGCAAAAAAAAAGTCCACAAAAAGTTTCAGTGTCCTGAATATTGTCTTTCAAGGAAAGGAAAAGTATCATAAATTATTCACATTTATATTGTTTTTGTAAATTTTCTTTTAACTTGCCTAAAAGTATGCTCTGAGTTGTTAAGCAACAATTATTAATACCTTTACTGTTGTTTTTGTTCGGTTAAAATTTATAGACTTTTTGATTGTAGAGCAATTAATATGATATTAAAAGGAAATTAATTCAAATTAAATACATGTTTAAGCATAAAACGAAATAGAAGCCAACACCTTTTCTTTAGTAAACACTGACAAACACAGAAACAAACACGCATTTGGTTTTTACATACAAATAAGAAGGTGGGTTCCTACCTTCTATCGCGTCTTAGTTAGTTTTATTTTCAACAAAATATTTTGCCTAAAGTTATGCATAATAGAGAATATAGTTTCTATTTAATGTTTCTATTAAAACTTTTTGTTGCCCTCATTTTTGTACGAGAAACAAAATTATAATAAAATAATTTATGCAGAAATTTTAATATAAACACAAGAAAATTATGAATTAAGCTAAAAAAAAAAGCCCATAATTCTGTGGTTTTCACGAATAATCGCGTAAGTTATAAAACCAAACTTTTCAGGAGAGCAAAAACAATTATTTTTTTCAATTGCGGCTTCTGTAGATGCTTTTTTAAACTTTTTTCTTTACTATCCTCTTAACATGAAAAAATCCTCACAGGATCACAATCTGTAAAAGGATTAAAATTGCATATGTTTGATTGACTCATTAAGTGTGTGCAATATAACATCATATCTCCACATAAGTTCTTTTTTGTGAAAATAAATGTTATCATTTTAATCACACATGACGACTTACGTTGTTATTTTTAGCACACAAGTTGGCGACATATTCAGAGTTTTTGATACTTATAGCACAACGTATGCAGTAAACGGGACTTAAAATTACAAACAACCGCTCATCTGCTGTTGTTGCAACTAAAGAAGTCAACAATAAACGCACATGTACATATAAGTTGTTATTAATAGAACAATTTTCAAAAAATACTTTCATGTTTTTTGCACGAATAACAACATAACATCACATATGCTTTTTATTTGGAAACATATTCAGAAATTTAACAATTTTTGGCGATGAATGTCGACATAAATCGTTATAATAGCAAAATATTTTATTAAACAGTTAACTTAAGTTGTTTTTAGCAGAAAAAAATTAATAATACTACATTATATTCTAAAAAGCTTAATACTTATAAAAACCTAATGCAAAATGTAGGACTTTGACATCATTATCTCAATTTCGGTAAAAACCGACTTACGCGATTATTCGTGAAAACCACAGAATTATTCTTTAGAGTATAATAATCCATAATATCAGATATGTTAACGATTTGCAAAGCGATGGGTTTTAGAAGCTAAATTCTCTTTTATTTCTATTCTCATTGAGAAATTAAGCGCTGGGGTACCTGTAGTCTTGCAATGTTTGAAAACATATCAATCTGGAATATAAATTAAATGCTGAAAACCTCTATCTGTATTTATTAAGTGTAAGATTATGTTGAACAAAATGTTCCTTTGAATGGAGTTTGTAATTTGACTATTTGAACTATTGATTGGATTAAGTTACATTTTGTCTTGTTATCAAGAAGTAAATGTTGCATTAAAATCTTACTTCTTCCCTAAAAAACTCTTTTTATACCCACCACCAACACTATTGGGAAATGACGGTGTACTCAGTTTGTCATTCCGTGTAAACTTTTTTAAAACTCATCTATGACCCCATAGTTAATGACGAGTAAAAAGGAAAGCGTTATTCATTTTAAATTATTTTTTAAGTAAAATAAATTACTTTTAACTTTATATACCCACGTCACAATGGTGGAGAGGGTGTTATGCATTTTTGCTGATATATGAAACACCTTAAATTATGGGTTCTAGGCACTTTCGGAGTCGAGTTAACGATATCCGTCCGTCTGGCTGGCTGTCCATGTAACCTAGTGCGCAAAGTACCGGTCGCAATTTTGGAAATAATTTGATAACATTTGGTACACAGGTTCTTAATTCTGCATCTCAGAAACTATCAAGCCAATTTTTATTTAAAACACAGATAAATCCATATTTACATAATTTATATGGATTCATAAGCTATGCAGTTTTTCTAACTAGGACCACAAGGGGAGGGAGTGTGAAATTTCTGCATCTCCCAAACTTTCAGACTGATTTAAATAAATTTAAAAACAAAGTCAGATCTATATTTATTGGACACATCAGCATGATACGCCATGTTTCCTGAATAGGATGCACTCTCAAAAATTTGTTTTTAAATGCTGTGGTGAAAAACTAATTTTGTTTCGTTCAGTATCGATTGGCTGAATTAGAAATAAGACCACTACCGAATTTACACACGCTCTACCAACAACAGCAAAAGCTACACCGAATTCTACACGAAGTAGCAACACTGCAAATATGGGACTTGACAATAAAGTACCCTTTAACAAAAAAGTGCATTTAAGCAAAATAGTAGCTGTTTATACCATTCACCACCGGTGAAAAGAGGTACAAAAACAAAATTTTCAGTAGAAGCAAACTATTTTTAATTAAACATTGGAGGCATATGAAAAAGAATTTTAAAACCAACCGTTTCATTACCAAAAAGTGGACGAAATACCATGATTTTTTTACAGCGAGTTTATATGAATATAACATGTAGATTTTTGTGAAAAAGTAAAAAAATAGGAATTTTGAGTAAATGCCCTCTTGTTGATTAAGTTTTGATGTTAGACCCTATCAAATACATACATATCGTCACCTAAAATGCAAAAGGGTATGACAACAAAAAAAAATTTAAAATCGGGTTTTTGATTGATTATAATGCACTAGAATATATAACATCCCAGTAATAAATTTAAAGGTTTCTGGAAGCAAGAAAACTACATGAGCGTTGATGTATGCGGTGGCTATAAGTAAACAGGTTGTAAGAAAATAATAAAGTGCATTATTTTAAAGAAAATATTCACGAAGAACAGAACACTATGCAATGTTCGGCTCTTTCTTGAAAATAGTTACGAACGGTGTTAAGGGATGTGTTCGTCTACACAATCACTAAAAAAAGATATCTTTCATGGGTGAGTGAGCCGAACGCTTAATAATGTACTGTTTATTTTCGAACACTTGATACACTAAAAAAAATAGATATCGTACTTGGTGTGTGAGCCAAACGTTAAAAAATGTACTGTTTATTTTCGAACACTGGATGCAAGTGGTTTTTGTGAGATTCTAGTGTTTATTATTATTATTTTTTACATACATGAAGATGGCTAGCGATGCTAACCTAAATATTGGCAAAAAAACAAAAATCGCGAGCTTTTAATTTTTATTTTTTTTATTTATGTAGACTTGTTAAACAAAAACCACTCATAACAAATCTACAATATTTGGTACTTGACCTTAAATTTTTATAGCATATTTTGGGGGGGGGGGGAGGCAATAGAGAAATTTGTCTAGGGCCACTTTAGATTTTATTTCATTTTGTAAATGAATAATTAAATATTTGTTTGCATATAATTATAATAACTTTTCTAATTCTGAGAATCTGCGAAATTTTATTTTCACATTTATTTTAAATTCTTCGTCGGTTTTAATAACTCGTGGATTCATTTGCGTATTAGTTTTATTTAAAGGACATTTTAATTTGTATGCCAGAGAAATAAATTGTAATTTTTCTGTTAAAAAATATAAGAAAAAAGCCGAAAAACTTTTCTATTAATTGACAATTAGTTGAATGCTCATTAACTATAAATTTAACCTCTTTTTTGCTTCTTTCGTTATATTGTTTTAATTTTTTCTCGCTTTATTTTATTCGTGTTGTATAAAAGTTTTTAAGTGAATTTAATTTTCAAACCCCTGCCACTACAAATAAATATTTTAATTACTCTCCTGATGTTGGTCGATTTTATTATTTAATTTTTGCTTTTTATTTTTTTATAGTTTTTTTTTTTGCAATTTTATGTATAAAAAAAACAAGGACAGCTTGAAATGCGGGTATAAAATTACTGAAATATTTTGTTAAAGGATACCAGTAAAGACATGGGTAGAAATCACAAATGGAAAATCTTATTTATGCTTGTTTCAACGTAAATTTTTAATTAATACAATTACTTAGCGAAAGTAATTGTGTAAAAGAACTTTTACCGTCGAACGTTGCGTGGCGTCTAATAGAGCATGATTGTAAAATAAAGAACCGGGTTTGTGAATTGAATCGGACGAAAGGACGAAAGTGAAAATCGAAAGTTCTTAAGTTTTTACATGAATTATATGCTGTATACTAAGACTCAATAGGAAGCAGATTAGAGCAGTAATTTTAGTGACAACTAGGTATCGAGATTACTGCTCTAATATAATTTGCATCGAAAGCCCAACCGAACAAATAATTAATATTTGAAAAATATCAAGAGGAAAATTTCCCAAATAGAATTTAGAAGTCTCTAAAGAATCTTTAAAACAAAATTCTGAAAGTGAAAATTAACTATATTGTAAGAATTTGTTAAAACAAAAAAGATATTATAAAAACTTCAGATTCAAAAATCGTCAAAATGTTAAAAAAAAAACACTTTAAAAATTCGAACAAAATTCCGATTACCTCAGTCGTTGTAAAAACTTAACACAAATTGTTAAAATAAAAAATAATCAATAACAAATAACCGGTTGCTCTTGATACTGCATCAGCCTGACAACCGTCCAACCGACAAACTCGGCCAAATACACACACACACACACACAGATAATTTGCATCATTAGCAACAAAATACATACAGCTGTTGTGTTCAAAACGAACATTCGATGCTATAAACGCAAATTTTACGCACAATTGCTGTTAAATGTCACATTAAAGGTTTGTTGGTTTCAGTCTTTCCGTCGAATCAATTTAAGTTTTTTTTATGCTGCCTGTCTGTCTGTCGTCAACTTTGAGGAAAAAGTAGCAGCAACAGCAAAACCAATATAACCATTAAATGTGACAACAACTATAACAACAACAAAAGACGAAAAAAGTAAATTTAACAAAAACAAAAAAAAAGAAATTACAAAACGGAAATCACTTGAACGGTTATATGGTTCGATGATGACAATAACAACAGCAACAAATACTGCTCCATCCCATTCATTTCCACAGACAACTTTAACGATGCTGCTGACGTTTATTATAATTATAAAGAAACACTGACACAAATTCATACGCACTCTCAAACACTCACACATTGTTGTACGAGTTAAAAGTCCTTGCTATTTAAGCTGTTCTTCAGAATGTACGAAGTAAACGAAATCCAACGCCAAAAAGTAGGCAATCAGTGGTTGGCATCAAATTTCAATTTAAAATTAAGTGTCATTAATGAAAGGTCTGTTGTCTTAATTTTTATTTTTATTTTTCTCTGAAATCAAGTTTGAACGTTTGCAAATCAGAATCAATCCCTCTGTTTATAGTGCATGAGGAGACTACAGCAGAAATACTTTTCGAAATAATTTCTGCAGATACTTGAACCCACTCTCTCCTCCTCTCTCTCTTTGTTTTTCTGCTACTCTTCAAAAAATAAATACTCGTTTAAACATAAATTTATATATTTAAAAAAACAACTCTTTCCCTCAATTTTTTTTTTTGCCAAATAAGTTTTAAGACATGTTCTGCCTGTGTAACTGAGTTGGTGTCTGTATGAATGCGTGTGAATGGGAGCGTGTTTATTAAAAAAACAAAAAAAAAAAAATATAACAACAAAAAGAAAGCAGAAATATTAACTTTAAAAGTGTATTAAACTTTATCATTTTGTTTCTCCTATTTTTTCAACTAAAAAACCATGAAACAATAAGTTTGCTGAATTTTACTTGCCATTTGCAAGGGAGACGCAAAATTTGATAGACAGACATTTAATTAGAGCCTCAAGTAAATTTACATTTTAATTGAGTAAATAAAAATACGTTTCAATAAGCGCCTTTGATATTGGCACAAATAAAAAGAAAAAAGTCTCAAAAATCTTTGAAATTTAATAAAATATATACTACATGCGAAAAAATGCAGTTGACCCTCCGTTAACACGATAAATTAGTTTTGTTATGTTAACGAACGCAATGTAAATTAGGTGTTAAAAAATGCCATGTTATAAGAGGATCGACTATATATTCAAGTGTCCTTGATTATGTTTGCAAAATAAAAGAATTAG
The DNA here is from genome assembly GCA_949318255.1 of Pollenia labialis. Classification (NCBI taxonomy): domain Eukaryota; kingdom Metazoa; phylum Arthropoda; class Insecta; order Diptera; family Polleniidae; genus Pollenia; species Pollenia labialis. The sequence goes on along the minus strand of OX439139.1, from coordinate 6,148,971 downwards.
GCAAATAAAAAAAATTTGAGGTTAGCGCTTTAAATCTTGGAAGATCTGAACTATTTTGTTCAAAAGATACTTTTTGTTAAAAAAATTTGCTTTTTTAAAATATTTAAATTTTTGAATGTGGGAATTATTGGCACTTAGCTTTGCTTAAGAAAAAAGTATGTAAAATATAGAGAAAATAGGACAAGTGAAAAAAAAATTACAAATTGAAATTTGACTCCAGGGGTGTGTGTGAAACGGTAGCAAAATACTAATGGAAGTACAATTTTGAAAATGTTGAGGTGAATAATATTTTATCCGTTTTGACACTAGCATAACAATTATTGACAGTTTTAATTCACCATAGAACTTTGCCACCGTTTTACACTCCACCAAAGAAAGGCATTCGAAAACAATTTTGAAATAAACAAAATAAAACTTACTTTTTGGTTAAAAGGTTAGTTTTGCCAAAACTGTACTTTTTGTTAAACAATTTTTGCAAAAAAGGTCCTTCTTGTTAAGAAAAAGTGATTTTTGTTAAAAAAAAAATAGTACTTTTTTAAAGAAGTACTTTTTTTTAAAGAAGTTCGTTTTCTGAAGAAGAACTTTTTGTTACCAAAAATCTCGTTTTATCAAACAGTACCATTTTTGCAAAAATTGTTTAACAAAAAGTACTTTTTAAAAACGTACTTTTTGATGAAGAAATACGTTTTTGTTAACAAAAATCCCTTTATAACAAACAGTACCATTTTGCAAAAATTGTTAAACAAAAAGTTCTTTAAGTTTAAGAGGTACTTTATGTTAAAAAGGGATTTTTGTTTAGAAACAGTACTTTTTGTTAAGAAGTACCTTTTGTTAAAGAAGTAATTTGTGTTAAAAAAAATCCATTGTTTAACAGGAAGTACCATTTTTGCTAAAATTGCTTAACAAAAAGTTCAGTTTTGGTTAAACGAACCTTTTAAAAAAAAATTTAAGTTTTTTTGTACTTTTTGTGAAATGGGTTCTTTTTGTTTAAAAATAATGGCTTTTTGTTAAAATTGTTATTTTTGTAAAATAGATACTTTTTGTTAAAAAGGTTTAAAAGTTACTTTTTTTATAAAAATGCTTGTTTAAATGGTCTTCTTAATTAATTCCAATTACTTTCAGTTAGAGATAGAGACTTTAATTAAGAAAATGCGTATCTAACATACAAAATCTTTTTAAGTTATTTTTTAAAACAGACAACCCTCCTAGACAAACAACCTTTCACCAGAGAAACAGCAGTGGTCGCAATTTTCCCAGCAGAAACAAACCGCTTAAACTACTTTTGTCTCGACATAAATAAATACATAAATATACACAAATATTTCTTTTATGTATGCCTTGGTTAAAGAGTTTTCGCTATTTTTTTATTTGTTGTTTTTTAACTTTCCAAAAAAAACAAATCATTTCTTTGAACAAAAAACGGTCGTTGAGCTTGACGCTAGAAGGCGTAAAATTTATTCATTCAAATCCAAAACTCATATCTGCTAACGCCGAGACACTGTCGTCATAGCAACGACTATAGAACATCGAGCGAAAAAACAACTGCTATTTTTTCGACTGATGAGAACGATGACATAAAATCACCAGGCAAAAATTAAATTAAACAATCAAACAAATGTGTTCAATCACATTTTATTCCATGGAAGAGAACCCCAACCCGCCAACAAATAATATTTTGCTAGGCCCAACTGCTGTGATGTTACTTTTTCTTTAATTTTATGGCTATGATCTACTAGTTACCCAGTTCTATAGAGTGTTTTTTTTTTGCTTTTTTGCGTCAACACACAGGCTGGTTTTTGTCTCTGGCTGTGATTGTGTTTTGGCGTTTGTCTGTTTCACATAAAATTGTAATTTAACCCGCGTACAGCATACTTAATTGCTTTTTAATGAATAAAAAGCAAAATTATTCCACAACACACGCTCCAACTACTGCAGAGAGCTTTAAAGACCATCATACTTTAAAAAAGAAAAAAACGTTAATTTTAAATGACAGCAGAAAAAAATTCGCAAGAAGCAGCAGCTACTAAATGTTAAAAAAAATAATCATTAAAAAATTCTCATGTGACAGTAATAACAACACATTAGCCGCCACCAATGTGTCGCTTATGGTACATAAAATGACATGTAACAACAACAACTACACATATTAAAAAAAACTGTTGCCACCACGGCGTCAGCACCACATTCCGCAACTACAAGCCCACGCCTCATTAAAAGAAGTGCCCTTAGAACGAACAGCCCCACGAGTTTGAGTTTAAATAGACACATTTTTGAGAGCAAAAATCCAAGCGGCTTAACTTACGTGAGGTGATTTTTTTTTTTTTTTGCAAACAGTGCTCATGAACTCTTTCAACTTGAAAAGGAAATTCTTGTGAAGTTTTAATTATTCATAACAACTTTATGTTCAATTAAAATGTTAAATGTAGCATATAAAGCAAATTATATATCGGGTGTTTTTTTTTTGCAGCATGAGAACTTTCGATATCGATAACTATGGTTTGACAACTGAGAATGGAAAACTGTGCTGACATTTCTGTTCAGTAAGGTTTGGCAAGCCATCCATCCGTATTCGTATTGAAATTGTCAAAAATTTACTTTAAAAAAAAAACAAATCTGTTCGCGTCGTCTATTTTACGAAGCTCATTTGTGGTTAAGTAGCTACGTCAATAATGCCCAATTTTCAGGAAAGTATTTAAATCTGTGTTAAGTTAATTTTCATATACACTTAAATCGTATTTAATTACAGATTGCTTTTTTGAGATTTTTTTGAAAAGTCTTATTTAATTAAGATAAAAGAATGAAAGCACTGCTAAATACAAAAAAATGTCAGAAAAAAATTTACTTATTTGCAAGGTGGTCTCCAAAAAAAATGAATGTTATTGATTTGCCTGTTGTTGTTATTGTATTGTTGTGATATTAAGGCCACCTTTCTAAGTTATTCTAATGGAAACTTAAGTTGAATTTAAATGTACCACATCGGTAAACTAAGTTGTATTTAAGTGTTAAGTGAAGAAGTGAATTTTTTATTTAAAACGATTTTAAACAAAAATGTGTTTTTATCTCAATCCTGAGGTCATAAGCAAAATTGCAGTATTTCGAGCAAAGACAATCAAGCAATTAACAAGTACCATTACATCGATTAAAATTGACAGTTTCGTTTAGTTCAGTTCGCGCTATCGAGCCATGCTGACTGAATTTTTGTTTTCAGCATTTAATTAGCCTAACTTGCTATACAACTTGGTGACAATTTTATTTCCAGAAGTGGTCCTGTTCACTAGCCCTCTCGGTTGTGCACTCTGGATAACTTTTTTTTTTTTTGGCGTTATGTTAAATCATTGGGATATGCCGACAAGTTAAACCGAACTCGTAACCCCGGCGGACATGTGTAGAAATTATATTTAAAAAGAAGAAATGCCATGAAATTATCTACCAGATTATAATAAAAAAAAATTCATTCCGACAATATTTCTGTCTTGTATTATCATATTAAGTTCTTATGCAGCTAAAAAGAACACCCTATATTTTCTGGGAAAATAAAATTATAAATATATATTTTTCTAAAAAGATAGTTTTTTGTAAAAGTACAGTTTATTTGCAATAAAGGGTGTGTGTGAAATGGTAGCAAAGTACTCATGGAAGTAAAAGTTTCACTCTGTTGAGGTGAATAAAATTTCAATAGCCCTGCGGGCTAGTAGAAATTTTGACATAAGCGTAGAAATTCTTGACAATTTTAACTCACCATAGAATTTTGCTACCGTTTCACACACACCCAAATTAAAACATTTAATTCAACATTTTGCATTTTTCGAATTGATTCTATGAGCTTAATTTCAGTTAAGTATTTTTAAAAGCTTTTTTTGTAATAGTCCAATTCCCTAAATTTTTCGGAATGACTTAATACACTGCCAGACTGTCATATTGGATCTTTTATTTGTTAAAAACATTGGCCCATATTCCTAGTCAAAAATAAAGTCGACTTTTAATAAAAACCGGTTTTAAATACATGTGAACACCATTGTTTTAAAATATACTTTAAAAAAGTCGACTTTATTTTTGACTATGAATATTTAATTTAATAAAAAACAAAATTTTTAATAAAAAAGAATTTTTAGTAAAAAATACTATTTTTGCAAAAATAAACCCTTTTATTTCACCATAATATTGAAAACCTAATTGAACACTATCTTAAATAGTCCCATTTGGCTTATTTTGAATACTTAATACTATTTATATTTAAAAATATCTGAGAAAAAGGTGGTACTTCTTGCTCATATGGTATTGGCGCTATTGTACCAAAACTTTTATTTTTCCATTTATATTTAAACATGAGCGGCGTTGCCTGATTTCGCTGATGGCGATTCAAATTAAGTTCATCCGTAATCGACACGTAAGTCACTTATGAACCGATTTTCAGTTTGTGTATTCCACCAAGGCACGTTTTCACAACTTACTGATAGCTAAAGCTAGGATTTTATTCCATTATAATAAGTGTTCCACTATTACAACTGTGGATGTAAGGATGAAAGCTACTTTCCTAAGCTTTTTGCGAATATTTTGAATTTGTCTTTTCCACTTGAAGTTCTCGTCGAAATGCACATCCAAGTATTTGTTTGCTTTGACAGTTTCTTTCAATGTGATACCTGTGTCGCAGTCGAACCATAAATGTTGTTTATTCAATCATTATTGAATTCAGCATTATTTTTTATCCTTTGGACTTATATTATCTACACCAGCACCCTTTTTACGTCTATGTTATTTAAAATTCTGAATTCTGCTTTTAAATATAAATTAGACCTTTTTTCTCGATTACAACGCCGTCCGTTGGAATTATGTATATTCCATTTAATATCACCAAAGGTACTTTGCATTAAATTACCTTTTAAATATATTCCTCATTAAGCTCAAACCTTTTATTTGTTAATCAACCAATCGCCTACAAATATGTAATTAAAAATAAATTAATTGAAAAGCCAGTCAGACCTTTTCTTTAAACAATTTCGCTAACGGTATAATTAAACATTTAAAATCGAAACGAAACATGACGTAAAATTATTAAGTTAATTTTTTTTACACTTAAAGCGAGCAGAACCAAGCAAAACGAAAATCGAAGATAATTGTTTTCCGAACTTTTTTATTTTCAACTTATTTCTTAAAAATACTTAAAAACGTTTCAAGAAAACATTGAACTTCTTAGAATTCGTTAGACTTCTTTTTAAAATTCTGGAATAATTTACTTCTAGAATTTCTTTAAATTTGTGTTTTCATAAACAAAAAAAAAATCAATTTACTGACATTATTCTAACTGAAATAACACTGTTCAACCAAAAGAAAATTACTGGGTTCTGAGAATGGATTCTGGTAGAGAAGACAAAAATAAAATATACGTATATCGCCGTTTTGAAAGATCACATCGGAATTTGATCCAAGGGGGCCTGGTCGTGCAGCATATCAGTGTATGAAACTACGGGCTCTTTACATCTGAGCTTTAAGGTATGCTCAACAACTTTATAGAAAAATGTTACGTCAAATATTTTTGCGAAACTTTAACTCCCCCTTCATACCGATATTCGTTGGCAATATTCTAACAAGTCTAAAAACCAGCTCTACCAAGGCCGCTGACAAATATGTTGGCCATGAAATTCTACTACTCGCAGAGAAAAAACATGTTTAAATATGGTCACCTCCAACAAAACTATTGTCAACATATTTTGTTTAATGCAACTATATTATTTTCACCGACAACCATGTTATTGTCAAATAAGTCCTCCATCAATAAGACACAACCATATTATGGTTGCCTCTAAACATGTTGTGGTTGAATATGACAATAATTTTTTTTTTATAAATTAACAATAGTAGTTTCCCCTTTTGCAAGAGCAACATTATTGTTTTTATTATTTGTTGCTTTTACGCCAAATCGTGGGCGCATAGTGCCAAAGCAACATGCTATGGTTGAAAAACAATCATGCTATTAAAGGTGTTAAACATATTTTAGTTGTTATTAACCATAACACTTTCGGAGGCAATCATAATATGGTTGTGGCTTATTGATGGAAGACTAATTTGACAAGAGCATGGCTGTTGGTGAAAATAATATAGACGCATTAAACAAAATATGTTTACACTTTTCTTAAACAACTGTTTTGTTGGAGGTGGCCATATTTTATCATGTTTTTTCTCTGGGTGTACATCTGTAAGAACACACCAAAGCACAAAACTTAACACAAACAGCCAAATTCAAGATTGCCCTTAAACACATTTGTTTATTGCAATGACATTAAGCAGTGAGAAATTTCGGAGAAAAAATGGACATAATTCTGGATTTTGTAATTTTGGTGTATTTCGGAAAATGTTCAAAATTGTTGTACAGTGTTCTAACAAACTTTGAGAAATTTCCAAATGACAGATAAATATCTTCACTAAGCCCTTAAGATATGCAATTAAAAATGTCTAATTCAAGAAATTCTTTATAACATGAACAATGTGTTTACTGTGTGTGTATTACACATCCATACATACATACATTTGTTATTAAATATAATGAGATAAAAAGAAAGCTTGCAAAAAACAAAAAGAAATCCCGAGGGTGGTTTAGAAATTAATGTTTGTTAAAGGTATAAAATGTTTGTATAAAATCTAGAAGACTGTAGAAAAATTAAAGAATCAGCGTTTAAAAAGCAGCCAAATTTTGCCTTTTTCCTAGTTAAAATCAAAATCAAAATTAAAAGGCCGACAAGTTACACTACTAAAATAGCCCACACGTCTCAGAAGCAAAATAAACACACTGTTTTTGAAAATTAACTTTTTAAAGGGCACTTGCTGTTTTGACTTTTTTGACAAGAGCAAAACACTTTAATGTTGAAGGAAAAAATATGTAGGAAAAAGAATTGAACAAACAGCTTCTGTCTGTAAGCCGCCAAATCCAAAACCAATGAAGGCTTGTAGCCGCACAAGAGGAGATAAAAGCAGCACAAACTAAGTCCCAATTGACATTATACGATTTTTGTCGTTGCGATTATTGTCGTTTCTTCTTTGAAGTCGGTCTGATGTTTACATTGTACGATTTTTGTCGTTACGACTTTTTCATTTACAACCGAATTTCAATACATTTTTTGTCAAATGAGCCCATTTTTAAAAGCTTAAAACTAACTAATCGTCTCCCGTACCGAAAGGGTTAAACACATGAAAAAAAACAATACAAAAAAGTCTTAATAAAAATTCAGTAAAATCATATTTACCTTAAATTCGCACCGCAATGATTAATGGTCGATTTCACCAATTTATTTAAATGCCAATTTATGTTTAAATTTCGTTTTTATTGTCAAATTAAATTAAAATTATATGAAAAACTTTTTTTAATTATGAATTGATTGATTGACTGAACACGGAATTGAACTCGGTTCGAATTTACATGTTTCGAGAATATTCGCATTCCTATCATCAGAATTCTTTGACGTTCTACCATTTGAGCCCCTGCGGCGGCGCCTGCCAATCTAGAGTCAAACATTAATCTTTTAACTCATGGTATTGGCGGGTGGAAATTTGCTGAATTTGATTATTAATTTTCAATTTATTCACATGTTTTTCCTTAATTCTGTTTTTCGTGGCAATATATAAAATAATAAAGGTTTTCTCTTAGTGTATTAGCTAAATTCTTTGATATTGAGAATTTAATCATTGCTCCTCACACCAGCCTCCTGTTTTATAAAATCATTTAAAGAAAATAGGTCTTGAACATGAAAACCGCGATTAAATAAAACTCAAAAAAAAGCTCCTTAAAGGAACAACAAGAAGCAAACAAATATAACGACCTTTTTCTTCCTTTTTGATATAAAAAAAATATAAAAAAATCACGTAGTAAATTTTTCACCACAATAAAAAGGAAAAAAAATATTTCCACTACGAATAAATATGCAATAACCGAAAGCAGAAAAAACGCAATTATTACAATTTAATTACTGCAGACAACAATTGTAAAAAATCGTATAACATGTGAAAAAGAAGAATTTCCATACGACTACACACACACAGCTACACACACACCAATGAAATAAAAAATTATTTCGCAACGCTGCTACAAACCCACAAACACACACACTCTTAAACTTTAACCATCCAAAAAATCTGGAAAATGCATAGAGCATATAAATATGGTCATATGTATGTATGTACGTATGTTTTTTATTATCATTAATGTGTAAGTTTGTATGGATTTATGCAAGCTGAAGTGTGTTTGTGTGACTCCCACTTTGTGCAGTTGCAAGTATTTTGGAACATAAATACATACGATTGTTTCTAGGCTCACGTGTTAATTTGCAACATAAGCAAGTAGCGCGAAGGCAAATCGCTTCAATGGGGTTTTACACAAATACATACGTACCCACACACACACACACATACTCACTGTCAGTTCAAATTCACATTGCACATTTTAAACGAAACTACAAAACTTCGTTTAAAATAAAATGATTTTTTTTTTTTTTTATTTTCTTGTTGGACTTGTTAGTCATTTTTGTTTTCCGTGAAACGTTACAGGAATTTGAATTAAGCTGAAGCAGTAATTTGAATGCCTGCCTGTTTGTTTACTGGAAAATGTGTGAGTGCAAGCGTATATGTGTGTGTGTGTGTGTGTTTGTGTGTTGATGGTACGCAAACGCATTCACGTTCAGCTTAATACAATTATGTTTGAAATACACCCACAAAAATGTTTCATAAGAAAAACTTAAGAACTCTTAGTCGAGTAACATTTTATTCTATTACATCTAACATTTTTCTAACTATTATTTGTTTTCGGGATTATTTTTAAATGACGTTGTGGTAACTTAAAACATGTTACGCGCTGCTTTCTTCCTCTCATCCTTTTCATTTTACAACGCTGCCAGAATTTTCTATAAAGTTTGTTTGTACATTAAAATGTTTATGCTACCCAAAAACACATGCAATAACACGCACACACATTTAATCTTGCAAAGCAAAGAAATTTTAAAACTGACGAGTGTGAATATGATTGTGGATAAGCAATAAAAATAAGCACAGCATGTTTTACGGCTGTTTAAATGGATGACTACAAATACATACAAGCCCACACACATATTTTCACATGTCTTACATTTGTAGAGACAAACTTGTGCAAGTTTGAGCAAACAACTATCCATGCAGACTAGATGACTTGGTTAACTTTGTTGACTGTTTAGTAGGGGTTTTTTCTTTCTGGCTGGCAGCAGGGTGTTAAAACCAAAATATTAACCAACATCTGCATTTGTGTAGACGTTAATATGAATGTCCCAGTAGAATTTAAAAGCATTTTGAGGCGACTTGAAAAGGAATAGAATATTATATTTACTTTTAGCATACATATTGTTACCACAACTATTATTATTATAAAATCCGTCGTTTACATGCCTACTTAAATTAGCTTTATGGTTGCCCATCACCACGTAAATTTTTAGCATGATCATTTATTTGTTGGAAATAAAGCAATATTAGTTTGTCTTTAAACCAAGTTTCACAAGCAACTTAACAATTATTTGTGGTGCATTAAGCAACGGTTGTTACAACTATTAAATGGTTGCGGTGACAATTTATAGATCTAATGAAATCATGAATTAGTTTTGGTACATACCAATAACAAAATATGTATGAGTATGTACTAAAGGGTGTCCAAATTTGAGGTATCATCGGTCAATGGCAATCGTTATAAGGAGATCATCCGAAGCGTTTTTGTCGGCAAATTGATGCCACTTGCCACAAGACAAGAGAAAGAATGGATCTTTTAAAGAGAGGAAGAAAGAATTGGCCACCAAGATCATGCGGTTTGACACCTTTCGACTTTTTTTAGATCGAAAGCGTACAGCAATAATCCCAAAACAGTTCAAGGAGCTCTAAAACAACATACTTCAGCAGATATAAACCATTGAAAACAGTTTATTAAAAAACGTAATTGAGAATTTTGGTAACAGATAATTTAATATCTTTAGTTTTTCTTAAATCTTTGGATGAAGTTTCCTGACGATCTGCCCATCGCAACCAGTGAAATGCGCATAGGAATAGCTTATCCCTTCAACAATAAATTTCAGTGTTTTATCAAGAATAAAAATTGGAAATTAAACATCGATAAACAAAACTTTTTAAAGTAAAAGATACTTGTATGATTCTAATACTGTAATTTGTAAGGTTTTGCGTCTTGTTATATAAGAAAATCAAATTAATAAATGCAAATAAAAAAAAGTCTTCCACAACACTTTTTTCTTGAAACTTTTTAATGAAATTAGTTTTAGAAAAAAAAAACTATTGCTTTCACACCCCCCCTTGAAACATTTGCTAATTAATACTTGAAACGGAAATGCCAAGTTGGAGACATTATAAATCAACATCATTTTAAAACCCCTCAAAAAATATTGCTGCTTATTATGCCAGCAACTGCCGTTACTCGAAAAATGTTGCTGGGGTAAGAAATGATTCCCACTTTAAAAACAATTTGCACCCCTCTATAAAAATGCACCTTGTGCGTCTGTGTATGTGGGCCAAAAGTCCAGTGATACATTCATTTTTTTCCTTCTTTTTGCATTGCTGATGGTTGGATTTTGTTGGTGTCGCTGCTGTTGCTGTTGGTGCATTGTGTTCCTGGAAATGTTGCTTCAAGGAAAATGCATTAACATATGTGATGAGTGTTTTGTGGTAAAATATTTTGGCGCGTTGTTTTAGGGTTTTGTAAATTTTGCCATATTTGTACTGCGTTAGTAGCAGTTGTTATAAAAAGGGTGTGAGTGGTAAAAATGGCCCACAAGCCTTGGAATACAATGACCGTCATATTTTATTCTGGCATGTTTGTAAATGGAAATATGGTTTTATTTCGTTTTAGTGCTCTTCTCCACAATTACTGTGAATTGTTTTACAGAGAATAGTAAATTAAAGTTTTTTGCAACAAAAACAAGAAAAAATAAATAAATTACAAAAATTTATAAATTTTTTTGGAAAACAAAATTTAATAAAAAATAAACTGTTTTCAGAACTTTCAGAACTAAGCTCTTGTTTATTAAAATTTGTTGCAAATCAGAAAATTAAAAATATGTATTTAATTTACAATGGAGATGAGTATTTTTTTTTGTATGTAATTGTTGCTTCAATATGTTTTAACGCTCTCATTTTTTCACATTTAGTATTTATGTATATTGAATCCCTTAGGGTATGCTATAGAAATTTGTATTTATTTACTAACTCATGTATGCGTTTGTATGGCTGGATAAGTATGTAGTTGTTTGTTTATATAAACAAAAGAAGAAGAAAAAAGGGGAAAAAATTAATCCATTCAATGCCAACAACAAGCAGCAGCAGCAAAAAAAAAGGGGGAAAACTAAATTTTATTAAAATTAAAAGAATTTTTTGCTAAAATGTTCGTAAATACTATTGGGATAAGTGTTTTGCATTAAAGAATAAAGTTTGCTTAAGTAGGGATTGACATTTAAAGGGTGTTTTACGTAGTTGTAAAATGTTAAATACAAAATTTTACATCAAAATAAAAGATATCATTTCGTAGTATTTTTCCTTTCTGCATCTTGAAGTAAAATTTGTGTTTATTTTATGGCATGTTAATAAATAAATTTGCATAAATTTGGAAAACATTTTAAATTAATTTATTTTATTTACTAAAAGGTTTGTTATTTGTATTTTAACAAATTTATATTGAAAACTAGTTGCAGAAGAAAACTGGAAAAAGGTAAGAGAAAAACAAGGTTCAGTTCTAGTTTTATACGTTGAAAAAAAAATCAATATAAACAAGAAAGAAGAGTATTTTCATCCGAGCCGAATCTAAGGTTTGATCTTAAATTTAAAACCACATTTGATAAAATTTCGCTTTTGGTTGTTTTAGATAATCGATTTTACCTTTTTTCAATAGCACAAAAACTATATATGCCAGACTCCTAAGTCTGCTAGATCGTTGCTGACAAGGGTCTTATCTGGTAAGCTGGTCAAAAGTGAAGACCTTTTGGGGACTACATAATGGCAGTGGATTAAACCCAATGTCACGGTTATATCAGTAAAGGTTGGACAACATTAGCACCCAGGCAAGGTGTGTGTGCATAGTAGGGGCACAAGAGCGTACGTTTTAAGGCCACCATGTTACCATGGCAGGTACGTAAGTTAGTCTTAAATAATTCTGTGCCGAAAACCTTAATGAGGACAAGGGGAAATAAAGAATAATGGTCCACTCGTTTTAAAATTAAAGTATAAATGACAAATTTTTATTACTTCGGCTGATTCGGTGTGGTCTCGCAATCGTACAAAAGATCTTATTCCACAGGGAGATTGTTAGGTGCAATACTGAGGGGTGGGGAACGTTGCCAATCTTTGACTCATACCTATTTTCCTAGGGGGTGGCGGCTGCCTGACCTTTGCCATGATGTTATCCTATTTTCCAGGGGAAGAGGTGATCAGGGCAGTTTTTTGGATGGCTTATTTTTTTAACTCGAAAACCATGATGCAAATTGTTCGTCCTCTGGTAGGAATTTAACCTGAGGTGCTTGGCTTTGTAGACAAGCACTTTGCAACAGCACGTCTCCACTGTTAATAAAAATAACGGATTGATATTCGATAACTTAGAAATTAAGTTTCATTATCTTTAAATCATTTAAGAGTTGTTTTAAATATTTTCTTAAACTTTCTAGCATACTACAAAGTGTGTTCGAAACTTCGAATTCAAGTTTCAAATAAATTTCGACGTTTAAGCCAGCCTTTTACGCTTCAAGTTCTTTTATCCAGCATCATAAATCGATATCGGAGTTTTGTTTTACATTCAAATCTTTAATGTTTTGGAACTTAAAGATAAATTAATAATTCGCAATTGATTTCAATTTCTAAATAAGTATACTATGCTTATGTTGATATAATATTCAAGTTGTACTTCAAAAAATTGTTTAATTTAAAACGACGTAAAAATGATTCAATTAAAAAAAATGGATCAAGTTCGAAAAAATTCGAATATGACTTAAAACTTTAAATTGTATATGAAAGCATTTTAAACCTTTAATTCACATTTTCTTACATATTTCGCAGTTTCTTTAAAGAACTAATTCCGAAATAATTATGCTTAAATTCTAAAAAATTATAGTTTTTTGCAGTTCAAATGATTTTTCTAAGCTTTGAAAACTTTAACTTAACTACGATTCTCAAACGTTTCGAGTCATTTATATTATTTCCGTATTTTGTGGCTTCGAATAATTCGAACATAACTTTAATGATTTTAATTTTTTAAGCTTTAAAGTGTCTTTAAAATCTATTAAGAATTTTCAATATTTATATACATATCTTGTTTTTCTTTATTTTGTTTAAAAGTATGGTTTTTTTCGAAAATTTCGAAATAACCTAAAAATTTTGGCAAAAAATGCTAATTTGTTTTGATATTTTTCATATATTTTTGAAATGTTCGAAAATTTTGTGTTTATGTTCGAAATGTATCACATGAGTTTTTAATTTCATATTAAACTTGTTTTATAGAAATTTTGTTTATTTCGAAATTTGAAAATTGAATTCAAAATTATGGTCTTATTCATCGATTTTTTAATTTAATTTATTATGAGTAACAAATACAGTTTCAAATTAGATTCAAACTTATTTTTCAGAGCAAAAGTAACTTAGACCGTCAGCACGTTGCACAGTGGGATGGTTTTATACATCTTTTGGAAACTTGCCACCTAAATTTAAAAAAAAAAAAATTTTATCAAAATCGGTCGCTCCAGTCGCCCACTGCCCATAAAATACTAATCAATATGTTGGCATAAATTTTATTCTGTCGAAGGAAAAGTTTAAAGTTGTTTTATGTACCTGAAATAAACGAAAGATGCATGCCAAATTTCACCAAGATCAATTATTAACGAATTTTTTACAATTAATTACTGCAATATCATTTAAAATGTTTAAGCCCAAATGCATGCACCAGAACCTGCAACTAAATATTCGTGACATTTTTCAAAAAATGTATAAAATGGTTTAGCTATGAATGAGCTTACGTGGATGTTTTTGGGTAAATTCAAGAATGCTCTCCTATTTTTCATTTGGTACCGGAAATAGCCAGAGCTTCGTTTTTTTATATTTATTTATTCAATTTCAGTAACCGAGCCTATGGGTCGTAATCGTCTTACAAATTTCTACTTAATAATTTTAAAAAGAAAAATTTAAAAGAAATTAAAACATTTAAAAATAAATTAGTAACATTTTAATAATCAATTACACAAAAATTTAAAACAAAACCCAACCATTCCAAAAAATCTTAAATACATAAAGATATTTATAAAAATGTCCTAATTTTTTTCAAAGAAAACTGAAAATGTTGATTCAGTTCTTAGATTTTTGAAAAGTTATAGTCGAAATATTGCTCGAACCCACAACCATCGTAATGTTAGACAAGCCTACCGGGCGGGGCACCTAGTGTTAATCGATTTACATATTTTCTAAAAACAATCGCTGGTTAGCCAAAAAAAATATATATTTTTTATTATAATATTATAAAAAAATCTAAAATCTTGATTTTCTTTTTTTTCAAAATACCGCAATAAAATCTCTTGACACCCCACTGTTAATTGTCAGCCTTAAAATAAGCAAATTCATGCAGTTATGTTTTTAAAGTGAAAACAAGATAGTAATTCATAGACTCACATTCATACAGATATAAACAGATGTAATTGTGAATATGTAGTAGTTGTTATTTTTTTTTTTTGTTAAAAACATATTCAAACTTTATGTTTTACAAATCGAAATATGAGAAAAATATTTGAAAGTGTTTGTGTGTGGGGGTATAAAAAAGTTATTGTCCCTTTTGCATTTTGCAGTTTTTAGGTTTTTTTTAAGTTTGCTACAGTTTAGTGGAAGGTGTTTAGGATACTACTGAATTGTGGGTGACAACGGAATATTCCGCATAAAAAAACTTCTGGTTGTCCTTCTGTCTTAAGCAATTTGTGATTGACCTCCATGTTAAACAACATTGTTTGTTAGTTATCAATAGGGAATGACGATTTCTAGCATAATTTTTGAAAAGTTAATTCGTCTGTTCACAAATTTGTTCGAAAATAAAAACTTTATTTTTTTCTTTTTCTTATATCTTCGTAATCAGCTGTGTAAATAGGAGTTTCGCCTAGTCTGCGCAAAAACTGTAAATTGCTTCTGGCAAAGCGATAAAAATGTTAAACAGAAAAAAAACTTTTAAAAATCTTTATTACTTTTAGTTATCACAGATTTAGTTTTTATTTTTTAACTGTTTTAAAACTTTTCTGTAGTACGCCAGCCTTAAAGGCCTGTTCTTTCGAGCAATGAAAACAAAAAAAAAAACAAAATTTTTTAAAATCAAAGTATTTTGCATATAAATGTCTGCATACTCATACACAAGCATACAATGTGCAATTTTTTTTTTTTTTTTTGTTACTGCAACATGCCTCTGTCACAATAAACTTTATGCGTATGTTTGCCAAAAAAAAACTCTATTCGAACAAAAATGTTTATACCAGGAAATAGTTGGAGCTTTTTTTCCTGCCATACACGTCTTATTGAACATAATGCCTTCATACATATGTTTTCTTTGCGAACAAGCCATTGTAACAAATATCTTTGACACAAACACAGATTTTATGTAGTAGTTTTTTGTTCCAAACTTTTTTGCCTAAACTAATTTTTTTTTTTTTTTTTTGTGAAAAACATATTGACTAA
Source organism: Pollenia labialis (assembly GCA_949318255.1). Taxonomy (NCBI): domain Eukaryota; kingdom Metazoa; phylum Arthropoda; class Insecta; order Diptera; family Polleniidae; genus Pollenia; species Pollenia labialis. The sequence continues at coordinate 6,133,275 of OX439139.1, read as the reverse complement.
CATTTATGCGGGAAGCGAGAGAGAGAGAAAAAGGGAGCTAGAACACTAGAAAACTAAACAACGTGCTGTAACTGGCGTCAAAATGGCTTTAAAATTTAATATAAAATGTTTTATATGGTGGGTAATAGAAAAATTGCTACAAATTTCTATTACATTTTGGCTTTCTAGTAGCAGAGGGAGAAAAAACACACAAAGGGCAGAAAAAATGCCAAAAAAAAAATTAAAATAGTTTCATAAGCACTTGAGTATTGAATAATTTTTATTAAATTGATGGCCTACTTTTAGGAAGTAACTTCAAAAAGCACATACATATTCTAATATCAATGTAAGTTATTTATTCTAAAAATAATGATAAAAGTCACAAAATGTAAAGCCCACTTCTAGGCTAGAATAAAAAAATTTATATTATAAAATTAAACATCCTGAACACACAAAGCACCGCGAGACCTTTTAATATTCTTTTATTAAGAAAAAAATTTTTTTTTAACAACAGTAAACAAATGTAAATTAGAAAAAAGCAATCTTGTAGTTGTGGTTGTTGTAATTGTTGCCGCATGATAATAATAAGCTTCATATTTTGTTTCCCTAGAGATGAAAGTCTGTGGGCATTAACTTCTCTCACTCTCTCTCTTTACAAGTCTTCTTCTTCTTTAGTTTTACGTAGCAAACATGAGACGTTGATAAATTACAAGAGTTTAACTTGATGAGGCTTATAACACATACATACGAACACACACACAAATACGCACTCATACGAGAAGTGATTGGGAATTAAGTTTAGTAAAGAAAACTTAATCAAGGAATATCTTAATTAAATATCGGACAGACAATTATAAAGCCATTCGAAAAAATGCGTGGTCAGTTTCGGTGTGGCAAAAACAAAATGTTTCAAAAAAAATTAAAAACTTTACACATTTGTTCAAATCCACTTCTTTTTTTTTAATTTAGAGCTGTTCTTATTAATATTTGTGCTTTAAAAGTTTTTCGCTAATAGTTCGCTTAACTTCTTCAGCATTTGGCTTGAGAAGTTCTTTTCTTTTGATGATTTAAATTTCGTGTATTTGTCGCATAAGGAGTTCACAATATTTTGTGTAAAAACATTTGCATTCACGAATATCATGAATGAAGAGAATTTAGCTTTTTTTAAATTTATAATTTTTTTTTTAAGTTTACCTTTTTGGTAACGACTTTTATAATGCTGTTGGTTTTTGTACGTTTTTCTGATTTTATAGTTTTTTTAAGACTTAAATTATGTTGAAATTACTATGAAATTATAAAGTTACAGCATCTTTTAAGTTTTATCGATGTGGATTATATTCTATCTTTATCTTAATAATTCCTTAGTTTTATAATCAATACAGTTTAAGCGTCATTTCGCGTTTAACGCAACTAAAATTAAATTCTTTGAGTTGATCGCAGACTTAGTATATAAAGTTCAAGGATTTGCATGCATGTATTGGTATAACAGACACACAAGAAATAGTCCTTCAGAGGCAACGATGACTAAGCTCCAGCTTGTTTATATTGAAATTTATTTAGTGGCCATCACTGCCTGCAGCGCAGCGAGGCTAGACGCATCTGGATGTTGAAAATCAAGAATATGAGCACAAGCTAGGATCTTAAACCTACTGCCCCCGATCTTAAACGAGCGGTCTAACGAAATTACTCCAAATACAGAGTAATATCTTTCTTTTGAGTTTTTAATAGTGATTTACTTAAAAATACCAAAACAGGAATCTTAAGATTTGATAATTTCGTTCTCTTTTGTATGAAAGATTATCCGTCATAGAAACGTAAAAGAAAAAGTTCAAAATATTAAGACTAAAATATTTATTGAAAAAACTAGCAAATTTTTTAATCGGAATGTAGGCCTTTAAACGTTGACCAAGTTAAAAAAAACCACAACAAATATTTTAATAAAACCGAAACTGATGAATATATTGACACGCTATTTCCATGATAAGTAATAAATAAATTTAGGTATGCGCTAGTAACTTCAATTTTAACAATTGAAGATCATTTCTTTTTGGAAGCTTAAAAAACATATGATTTTATTTTTTACTACAAATTTGTTTTAAAAACACTTATTAAAAATTATTAGTTTGTCTTTATCGCGTGCATATTATTAAGTTTTGTTTTGGAAGTATCAGAAAGCATATTTAAAAAGGTTCTCATTAATTTATTTTAAATCCTTAAAAATCCTGCTACTTTACAAACATTCTTCTTAAAACACAACCATAATAATAAGCCAGAACGAGAGTAAAAAATATACACACTAACTTGATATGTGGTCTCCAAGCTGATTAACAGTTTGTATGGTAATATTTTATTTAAAGCTGAAAAGCATACTTTAAGGCTTATTAAAAAAAAAAATGTGGAAAATAAAAAATGCAAACCAACAAGAGCATGTAAGTTGCCGTAAACCAACCAACACAAGCCCTCCACTCACTCAACCAGTTAAATAAACATGTGAATTAAAACAAGCAGGGTAAAAATTCTCCTTGACCTTAATTAAATTACAGATAATAATTAACAACAACAACTAAAAAATACAACTTTTATAAGAGTGTAAATGAAAAAAAATAAACAGTAGGATTGTTTTGTTTAAAACCCCCTTGTGGTCATTTACACTACTTTAGACTTCCAGTACGTGGGAATTTTTTACTTTTTTTAACAAAAGTTACAAGTGATAATCACAGTTATCTTATGGATATAAAACATAGTAGCAGTGACTACAATGTGAACACCAAAACCACTTATTTACTTACTAGTTTATCGAAATGAACATCAATACATATTGCAAGAGGCGTAAAAGCCGCAGAATAAAAAGCCAGAAATGGTATACAAAGCAAAAACACCCAACATAAAACTGAGATGGAACAACTACAACAAATTAAAAAAAAGAAAGACAACAACAAACCAAACAACCGGCCAGCATGATAAAAACATAAAGAAAAATTAACACTACAGCTTACAAGGACTTAATATCAACACTAAGTGACATACAACAGTAAAACCCACAGCCACACAGACATAAAATCCTACACACATTTGCACACAAAAGAGATCAAATCCCTTACACCCATCAATGTTGTTCTCGTTTTTGTTGTTACCGGAGTTAGTTAGTCAATGATGGTTGCCAATCATTGACTTTTGTTTGGTCGGTGATACGAGTATGAATGTGGAAGGAAATAAAAAGCGAAAATACAAACAACAACAAGCAACTTTAACATCAACCCAAACTAAGGTTCAATAAGCTTTTAAAGCCTTGCAGCGACAACAACACCATCATCAGCAACAATATCATCAGTAGTCCCCAAGAAAAAAAGTGACAAGACGAAGATAAAAACCAGCGAATGTAAACGCAAACAGGAAAGGGTGCGGTATGATAAACATTTAAGATGAGGTTCAACGGCGTTACAACAGCAAAGACCCAGGAAAAAAACCAACCTGAAATAAAAAAAAACACACGATAAAATCCACATAAAACATTTAAAACTACAACGACCGTAAATTAAATGCAGACTATATGGAGAAAAAACGACAACAATTTCGAAAAAAGAAGGCACCACGAGAACAAGAAACAATAGAAAGACATTTAAGGATAAATAAATAAATAAAAACCTCAAAAACTCTTTATTTCAAACCGAAATAAATACATTACTCCAAGCAATAGTAAGAGAAAATATGTAGATATACGTATGTATAAAAACTAAAGCATACTTGCAGGCTAAAAAAAATCAAGAGCAAGTTAAACGCATTTAAAATCCACAAGCACAACAAAACGTTTTCTCTTTTCCTATGCTGTTTTTTCTGTTGCTAAGAAGAGAGTAATTTATGCAATATACATATGTGTACTTGCTGCTTGCTTTTTTCTTACTTTATGTTTAGTATATTTTTAGGCTTATTAAATGTTAAAGTATTTGACATTATCTTTATTCTCTACCGCAAACATTTTGCTACTTTTCACGTTTTACACATCAACACAAATGAGCTTAAGACATTTAGTAGTATGTATAACCTGAGATAATGATTTTATTGAAATAGTTAGCAAGCATAATTTTTTAGATACTTAAAGATAATAAAAAGTTGCAAACGTGGCGGTCAACTTGTTATTGAAATCAGAGTGTTGATAAATTGTTTACAAAGGGCGCACACACTTAGTTGTCAGAAAATCTTGGCCAAGTGGGTATTAGTTAATAAATAAGAAATTATTTAAAATGTATTAAATATTTCTTCGAATGTGCTTCGATGAGTCAAATTTTAATTTATAATGCTCAATGTTAACCAAATTTTGGGCTTTTTCAAAAATATTTGAAATATTGAGGGACTACTGTAAAAAGCTTTATAAATTGAAATTTGACTCATAGAAGACCATTCGAAAAAATAGTTGATATATGTAAATAAAAATAATTTATGAAAAAGAAATAATTCCCAGATTTTATTTTTTTTATTGTGAAGGTAAGTGTCGCTATAGACCAGTTGATAGTGAGCTAGTCAGTCTATCAATGCGATGGCTTGGGAGTTCGATTCCCACAAGAGACTATGGTATGTTACCTTTCAAAGGGCTGACTGGCTGGTCTAAGTGCCACGTGCTCGGTTAATTAAGTTCGAATATGATTTTATATTCTTTTTAAATATAATTCTTAGGCCGGGGTTTTGAGATATGGATTAAGTTTAAACTAGTTTAACGTAGTCTTAAACTCGGATTTTTTCGGTGATAAGCAAAAACTCAGCCTTAAATAAATAAACGATTTTTTTTAAATTTTTAAAAATTCGCCGTTTTTTAGGAAAAGTGTCGGTTTCTATTTTTAAAAATATTTTTTTAAACTCCTAAACATTTTTATATTCCCAAAAATCGCTTAAAACTACACTACCAAGAGCAAACGAAGTTGTAATAAAATTTTAAGACAGTCATAAAATTATAGCAACTTTGTGAATCGCCTGTATATTTGGAGAATTCCACGCCAAATCGAATGGTTTAAAAAATTGTTAATTTCCCAAATGTTGTTATATTTTTTAGTACACTTTAAAAGGACCTTAGACAGTTTTTGATTACTCCTTCAAAGGGATGTTTTTTAAGTTTTTTGTTCCCAACTTTCTGAATAAATGACTTTTTTGATTACTCCCTTTTTGCGGTGTTTTAAAAATAACACAACATTGGCAAAATAAAAAAAGTTGTTTAATCATCCCAGGTTGTATCTCCAAATTTATTGAAACTGGTGCGAATTTTGTTTGCTTTACCCCATGCAAATGCTGAATTAGAGATAATTTTTTTCAATCGCAACAGATATTCGGTACCAAAAAGATACAAATTCAAATTTATTCACACAACTTTGAGTTCAATTTGTGTTTTATAAGATCATCTCTGCAAAACAGTGGAATAGATTGCATTAATTTCGAATGTTCTAACAGCCATTTAAGAAAATTCTGTTCAAAAAAACTATATAAACTTTAAAAGATGCAGTTATTTTTTGAACCTGAATTAAAAAAATATTATCGTTTAGCCCTTATCATGTATTGATGGGTCAAAATTGTCAAACTGGTATATTTGCTTATTATGTTCTAGTCAATGATTTATTTTTTAAGTTTATGCAAAATTATTTTTTTTATTAAATTATGAATTTTCATAATGTCTGTACCAAAAAAATGTTATACATTTTGTAAGCATGGGTCAAAATTGCCCAACACAATTAAGTCAATGTAAAATATTGGAGAAAATGTGCAGTATGTAATAAATTTATGTAGTTATGCATTCCGAAACTTGCATTATAAATAATATTATTTATTATGCTGAATTCACAAATGTATGATGAACTTTCTACATTGGGCAAAATTTACCCACAAATACCAGGCTAAGGGTTAAAAATTTAGCTTTAATTAACTTAATTACTTATTAATTTAAAATAAAAACTGTTTTTGTTTTAAATAAATTTAATCAAAAGTATTACGAAAGGAACGTGTAGGTAAAAATAGGATTTGTTTAAGTATGCGTAGGTATTATTCTAAATATCTGATGGCAACACTGCCATTAAGGCTAATTACACCGTATTGCCAAAATTGCAAAATTTGAAAATTTTACAAGTTGTAGGGAATTTTAGAAAAAAATTTGTGAGTGCTAAAAAATTTTACTATTTATGGGAAATGAAACAAAAAAAATCGGCATTTAAAGTAAATTTAAATTAAATTTTATAAAAATAGAAAATTTGGAAAATCTTGTTATCAATAATAAAATTTGCTAAAATTCGAAGAAATTCTTAACAGTTTTAAGAGTATTGACTCGAATTCGACCTTTAAAAAATTTTATTATTATTATTATTTAATAAAGCTTGAGGTCTCTTTTTTTATAAAAAATATTTGATAAATTAAATTATTAAATTTAATAAAATTTGTTAATTTTGTCAAAAATTCAAAAAAAACCCCCTGAAGAAGGCACACAACGGAGTGCCGAAATATTGGTTCAATAAATTTAATATTTTTTTACAGAAAAGAGACCTCAAGCTTGATTAAATAATAATAATAAAGTTTTTACAGTATTAAAATAAACCGGAAAAGATTTAACATTTCAAAAGAATGCATTCTTTAAATAAATCGTTAAATTAGTTTAAAGAAGAGAAAAAAAGAGAAAAAAGAAAGCGTCTGTTACACAGACCGGAAAATGTTGTTACAAGAGTACTTGTTATTAAGCGCTTTAAACAAAAGATATTGTATATTTTCAGGATTTGTATAAATAAAAGAGGAAAACATACTTTTAGGTTTTTTGTTCTGTCACTAAAAACACAAAAAAAAATAAACAAAACCAAAATTTGTGGTAAAAACTTAGGAAAAACTATGAATTTTTTTGAGAATATATAAAAACACAGTAATCTTAATTGAAAAAATTAAAAACAAAATGTTGAAACATTTTTAAATTTTTTATTTGGCTTTAATTTTTCTCTTTTTGTTTTTCAATTACAAAGGAATTTTGCCACTTTAATCCTTAAATTTTAACCAAATTCTTATTCAAAGTCTGGCCAATTTGAACGTGTCCTTTACAACCATTACCTTCCATAACATGTCAATTTATTCGGTGATTCCTTTATTCTCCTTCTACTGCCATGTCGTTTAAAAAGACTGTAATAGAGAAATAGGGAGAGAGAGAGAGAGATTATGCGTATGTATGTGTATTTAGCACTGGATATGAGTATAAAAACTAAGACAATAACAAAGTTTGCTCATCAGAAACTTATACCCAAAAAATATACATACATACAGACACGATTCCACGCTAGACCACAAAGAAACAAGCGAAAAACCAAAATGTCAAAAACAGCTGATTGGAAATTCCTGTACACGTCACAATTTAATCTACTGAGATATAAAATGAGAGGAAGTACTCTTATTTTCTCCAATTCTCACTTTTCACTTTTATCGTGATACCTTTTATGTTGATTCCTTCTTTCCAGTGACTCAACAAATTGTTTGTTATACACAGCATTCGTCATGAAAGGGCATTAAATGTTAAATAAAACCTGCGCTTTTAAAGTTTATCCTGCATTTTGAGAGTTGTGGAGTTTGAGAGAGACCAAATGGCATCCACTATTCAAAGTGAAGTAGACATTTCTACTAAGGATGGCCTTTTTTACTTTTCCATATGAAAAAAAAACTTTTTAATGCTGTGTTTGTGTACTTGAAGACGATGACAGCCTCAGTCGTTGGAATACGCTCGTTCAACACGCAACTCTAAATTTAGAAAATCCCAAAGCGTACGGTTTACTTTTTTCCTCTTAAAAAATTTAAGAAAAAATAAAGTTAGTGAAAAATTATTATAAAACCAAAAAGAAACCTTTTAGGAAGTTTTAAAGGAGAAAATTTAATTAAAGATAAAATCTTACTTGCAAAATTTACGGGAAAAGTAAGAAAGAAAAAAAACAAATAAAATCGCTACTCTCATTTACCTACGCCAGATTTTCTCGGTCGGGTGACTTGAATTTTATTATTTAAGAAAACAAATGTAAAAGTTTAGCAAACAAAAAAGTGTGTGAAAAATTTTTTAACATTATAACAACAACAACAACAAAGAGAATAAAGTATATAATAATAAAGAATAAAGTGTTGCCTATCTTCAGGCAAATACATTTATGTTTATGTTTTACATATTTTTTTAAGGCTGGCGGTTGTGCATACACTAAAATATTTCAAACTAATGTTCCTTAAGTTGCACTCCACTTAAAGTATATTGGCATTTAGCAGAAAATATAAAAAAAGAAGTAAAAATGGCCAGATAAGAACGTAAAACCACCATAAAACACACATGTGTTTTAGCTGTAAGCATTGAAATCCAAATCCTATTTAATATTAAAAAAAAAAATACCACAAAAAAGTGGAATACTAAACTAAAGCGAAAAAATGTGTCATAAAACCATTATGTGAAGTTGTTGAGCAGCCATTTCAATGTATACAACAGTATAAAAACCAAAACAAGTGTATACATTTAGGCGCCTTTTGTTTTTAAACAAATACCACAGTTTTTATCATAAATTGTGCAGTTAAGTGACCGTATATAAAATTCTAAACAAAACCACAATACATATATTCAAAAGTCGAATGAAAAAAAAAACCTTTTGTAAAAAAGTGCCATAAATTTTAAAATAAGGCGAATACTAAAGCAAATATAAATACAACTAAAGTGGTGAAGTTTTTGAACGTATAATACTATAAAATATCGAAATAAAACAAAAACAAATAAGCATAAATTTCAAAATATAAAAAAAAAAAAAATTAAAGGAACTCTACAAACTAACGATCTCAGATTCAAAAGTATTTTTTCTAACAGCATCTAAAATTTAACAATGTGTTAAGATATTAATTAACTTTAAATTTTTAGTACTAAACAAAAGCTTAGCTTCGCCAATATATCATTATTCATTACAGTTTTATTCGTATTAACCCTTAGACTGTATTCATGGATCCAAATGGACCAAACTGATTTTATTGCTTTTTATTTTTAAAACTACTTAGTTAATGATTTTTTTTTTGAAAATGTATGAACATATACAAATAAATACAAAATATTCAGTTTCAATGCTTTTTCATAATGTCTGTACCAAAAAGTTACGCATTCTGTAAACACGGATCGAAATTGCCCTAAACTATTAGTCAACACAAAATATCCTAACACATGTTCATCATGGTTATGTAAAAATCTTGCATTAAATGCACTGAATGTATATTGAGTGCACCGGTAGGCTAATTGGTAGTGAGCTAGTTTATGAGTGCTGGGGTTGCAGCTACGATACCCGTCAGAGACTCTGGTCTGTCTCCTGCAGACAAACGAAGAGCATCGCGGGACAAGGTGAGGGGAAATATAAACAGTACTAACAAATATATGAAGGACTTTCTACAGTGTGCAAAAGTGACGGACAAATACCACATGCGTTGTATTTTTTTAGTGTTTTTTTGTCAATACAAAATATTTAAACAATTAAACAGGATGTAATAAATTTTTTTTTTAATATCATTCCGAAACAAGCAAATGTATGATAGATGAACTTTCTTTATTAGACAACATTGACCCACAAATATCATGCGTTTTATTATCTTAGCGCAGGCTTTATACGAAATTTTGTGGAGTAATTTTTAGGCTTATAGAACAAGAACACACCATATTAGTTTTTTCTAAAAATGGGCTTTATTATTATCGCATTTTCTAGTCATACAAGAATGGTTTGTGCAAAATTTAATAACAATTGGCTTATTACGCTAAAAATTGGATTTTGTAAGAAAAATATAAAATTTTAGGGTGGTTGTTCCACATTTGGATTCATAATACTTTGCCTACTGAGCCAATTCAGGACAACAGGAAGGAATGAGAGTTTGAAATAAAGCGTAGTTTCAACAGACGGACAGACAGCAGACTGACTGGCAGACCGATAGTCACAGACGGATATGGCTAAATTGACTAAGACTGACTCAAGGATACATAATATACATAATTTATAGGAGACTTAGGCCGGGGTTTTGAAATGTGGATTAAGTTTAAACTTAGTTTAACGTAGTCTGAGACTCGTACTTTTCTGGCGAAATCTGATTTCTTTTTATTTTATACTTTTTAAGCAAAGCTAAGCTGTTCCGTCAAAATTTTGTATTCAAACTTGGTAATGGCGGTGCTAATCTCTTTTCAGATTAATTAAACCTAGTTTAACTGAGATCACAAAAACCCAGCCTTAGGGCTAAAAAATTAGAGCAAGTTAATCTCTCTTTTTAGTTTAAAATGTGTTTAAACCAAAAAATCTATAAATCACTAAACATATAAACTATCTTTAAACGCATAAAATTAAGCGTTTAAACCACCAATACAGACCGTATAAATTTGATAAGATTTATCATAGTGCTGCCACATGTTATTTTTTTAACAACATATAATACATAGGACACTGATTTATAGTTTTATACAAAATTAAAGTTTAGGTCAACAAAACCAATGTTTAAACCATCAGTGATCTATAAGGAATTAGATGCCTTCCTATAGAACACTGAAGAGACCAGGGAATAGTGTCAGTCGAAAGGGAGTGTCCTCTTATGGAAGGGTTTTGTTAAGGGAGATGACACTGTTTGTATATAATAGTCCTCCAATTAAATTTAAAAGAATTATCGTTCGACATAAAAGACAAAATTTGGCTAAAAAAATTATAAAGTTTTTAAAATTTCCCCAGGTCACTAGAACAAGAAATGTAAAACAAAACCAACATAATTTGAGAACTTTATGAATTAGAGCTAATTTTTACTTAAATCCGATATCCTGTATTTAATTGTATATGCGTGTTTTTCTTCGTAAAATACCATGCATCTATTTTTAACGGCAGTTTCAAAATTAGATTTTAAAATTTTTAAAAATTTTGTTAAACAAATTTCAGAATATATTGGTCACCATATTGGGAGTTATTAAGGATATAATAGGGAATAAAAATATAAAAAATGATGTCAATACCTTCCACAATTTTTCCGTAACTGATATTAAAATTTTGCAATTTTCAGGAAAAGTTTGTTTTCGGGCCATATTTTGGCGAATAAACCCAATTTTCTTATTGTTATGAATTATTAGTAAAACTTATTCTCATTTTTACAGTCCAGATAATTTTTAGTATACTCTGAAGGGTTTACTGAAATCCGAAAACATTTATCTTTAAATCATGAAGGTCAAAAGTAAATTTTTGACATATTTGGCATTTATAATCGAAAGATACCGAAATATTTTATATTTTTGTGCCGAAGAAATATACACCCTAAATTCATACGAAGACAAAAGAGTGTAAAAATTAAGATTAACCCTTAAATGCACTTGGGGTCGAAATGACCCTAAATTTTGAAAAATCTTTCAATTTTAATGCATAATGGATGTCGATAATTTCAGAGTTTCACACAAGACCAAAAATTATTTTAATGTTAGTGGGGGTGAACGGTTAAAATTTGCAAGTTAATTTTTTTTTGGAACACTCTAATGTACATAAATAAAATAAAATAAGATAAATCCCTTAAAGACATTTCTGGGCCATAAAATTTTATGTGGTTTTCTTTTTTATTCTAATTTTTTTTACAACATAACTGCCAAGTGCAGATTGTATTGAAATTGTATTGCCTATTTTTTTGGAGAAAATAAAAAGAAATTCGTTATGTAAAATTAATACAGCTTTAAAGTATGCCAGTTAATAAATCTGAGTTTATAACTTTAATGTTTATGATAATTGAAAATTTTAGAGACACATTTTCTCTTTCGAGTATAAATTAAAAAAATATTTCACTTTTAAGCTAAAATTTGAAAAGATTATTAAAACACTAAAACAAATAAAATTCATTTTGCAATAAATCGATTATTAAGGGTGCCGTATGGCTGTGTATATCTTATTGAAACCAAATATCTTCGATGTTTAGCTGATTAATTTTAAAATTCAGTCAGCATGGATTGTAAGCGCTCGACATTCAGAGTCAGTTCAAATGGATGTCATTATGATTCTTTAACGGCTTGAGGATTGGCTTCGCTCCAATTACGGTAATTTCGCTTATTGACGTAGCCGTTAAGCCAGAAATAGGCTTCGTAAAATGAAGGAAGTGCTCTATGAACTTCGCGAATAGATTAATTTTTCAAAGTAAATTTCCACAATTTGGAAGCTTTTTTCTAGTGTTAAATGATTTTTGAGAACTTGCCATTACTTATTGTTCAAAAATGGCAACACAGTTTGATATTCTCAGCTGTCAAACGAAAGTCATTGATATGAGAACTTTCGAAATCGCAACTAAAAAAACCTGAAAAAAGAAAATATTTTCGCTTTAAGTATCGTAAGCAAACCCTTATCGAGTCAAAATCGATTGATTTCTCGTGGTCGAATTATGAAAAAAATTTGAGATTTTAAATATTTAGCAAATATTTCTCTACGTACTCCATCAAAAAAATACGTAGAGAATTGCTTAAATCGACACGGTCATGGGACATATACAGAGTAGTCACTCTTAACGGACAAACCTTATTTTAATGGACACCCCATTTCGACTAAAACTCTTCCCTGATCCCGGCAGCTTTGTCAAGGCCGGAATTGAGATCTTATGAGAGGATATTCCCCACTTAACGGTGCCTTCTCTGTTTTCCATACAAACAAACACTTTCTATCAGTTGCGTAGAAATTATTCTATTTGATTTTATAAAAGCTTTACAATAGAGCCCGTTTTAAAATAATCTTACTTTCAAAATAAAATGTTTCAATTTTTTTTAAATGCAAGTCAAAAGACCGTTTGGATTTTTACGATAGATTTTAACCTAAAATGTCTAAATAGTTTTACCAACATTGAGCGTAAGAAAAATGTGTCTATTGCTCAGTACACGTAGACAAACAAATTTTTATTTTGCATGAACCAATGCATAACCTTCGAACAGATTTCCGCTTCCCTATTTTATGTATAGCATTTCTTGTTTTAATTTTTCATTATAAAAGCAAACAACTGTAAAGATTAAATTCGTTTTGACGATTTTTGGGCCAAAAATGCCCTATTGACGATTTGGCGATTTATTCAAGTCCCTGAATGTTTAATTTAATTTTGAAAGTTGTTTGAGTCGAATTTCCATAAATAAAGCTACTAGAATATCCTATATCTTTCTGTTATATGTTTCACTTAAATGTGAAGTAAATTCTATGTATCAGACAGACAACAGCAGAATGTAATGCATTCAATGGCATTCGTAAGAAGAATTCATTGTTCTCATTCGGAAGTGCTGTTTAAAAAATCAATCATGTTCTTAGAATACGGCTACAAAACTAAACAACAGAGCAGACTTTAATGTAGCTTAATTTAAAAAAAGCACTCAAATTTAAAAGCACTTAAACGTCTCTATTTTATAAGGAACAAAAGCGATAAATTTTCTCTTATTTGACGACTTTAATTAAGAAATTGTCTTCATATCTGTAAAAGACAATCTTAAGAGGCCATTTGATAAAAGAAACGATTTTTGATAAATAGCCATGATTTTTATAGCATAACCGTTAGGCGTTTAATTTAAAATGATTAAAGTCTACTTTTAGGAAGCATTTAATCTCTCACCTTTGCTAGAAAATTTAAAGTAAATTAAAAAAAAAGCTTTAAACAGTTAATCATAGAATAATAAATATTAAGTACAGTTGAAAGTAAAGAGTAAATATGACCAACCAATGAAATGTATGATATTTTTTCTTTAAAAATTGATATTCATTACCAATTTGGAATTTAAAATGATTAGATTTATTTATAAGCTTCATAAATAAATTAAAAACAAATATTAAACAAAATTAATAACACTTTTTATTCTAGTAATAAAAAAAATAAATTTTAATTAAAATATTAAATTACAAATACGCAATTAATGTTTTTTCACAAAAATGGAAAAAAACTCCTGAAATGTTTTGTTATAAAAACAAAACAATAAATAATTAACCAAACCGTTCTCACTAAAAATAGCAAAAACGGATTATTTACTTAGCAACAAGTGTTTTTTTTTCAAGCAATAAATATTGAATTTCGGAATTGCCATACGCTTAAAAAAGATAACACGGATATCGCTAAGGCTTGCTTTCAATGGAATAAGCAAGGATTCAGAGACAGGGGCCGTCTAAGAATTCCATGGTGAAGATCAGTAGAAGACGATTTACGAAAAAAGAACTTTCATGGGCTCAACTCAGAAATTTGGCACATGATAGAGACATATTAAGAAATTTTTTTCAACCGATTTGGAGTAATTCTCACAGTATATTTAACCTGTTGTTGCTAGAAGCTCCAATAGGAGTGATGTATTTGTATTAAATATATACATAAAAACGTTATCTAAAATAAAAAAAAACAGGTGGTTTTTTAGAGGCATTAAACTTTTTTTTTAAGTTAACCCAACAAATTCAATGCAATGACCAAAATGTTGGCTTTAACAGCTGACAAATTTCAGAGCAATTAATGTTTAAAATGAACTTCGTCCTGTCAGTCCAATTTCGCACCATATTTTCAAGCATGACGTATCTTATTTCGTCTGTAGTGCGTCATACATCAGCGATGGATTCTTCTGTACGCACATTTTCCAAGTACTGGATAGACAGAGAATGAGTTTCAAGTCCTCTATCATACTTACGTTACACCGGCGATGGATTCTTCAAAAGAGTTGCCGGAATCAAAATTTAATTAACGCAAAACACAAAGCTTTACAGCCAATCCCACGATGTCACACGTTAACGTTCGCATAGAAATTACATTTAAAATGGGATTGGTTATTAAAGTTATCCAAATTTTTTAGAATTATTCAAAACAAATTTTGGGTTTAATGGAAATAACTATTTTAGTTTGCATACATATGCAACCATGATTTTTTGTTCGTATGTGGCTTTTTGGTTGGAAGATGGTTATTTACTTGCTAAATGATGCCTTCTCTTTCTTTTAAAGATCGGCAAAAGAAACTGTTAGCAGCAGTTAAGTTCCCGAACATGAACAACTGTTCGGTGAATATTTCCCCCACCAAAGTCATTGAGGCACGGTCAATATATGCTGTGCCTTTTTCTTGTTTAAACCATTAGATTCGATCATTTTCAACAGGTGGCCTACAACATTTTCCAACAACGGCCGATATGCGCTTCCGTTAACAGAGATCAAAACACCAGTGTCATTAAAACAGACGATAAATTATTCATGTTAGTGTTTGTTTATTTAAATTTGCTAAATTAGAGGTAAAGGTTTTATATACAGTAAATCAAAAACTTCCGATCAAAAGCTTCAACATTTTTAATGTCAAATTTTACGGAGTAAAATACTTATAATGAAAAGAAATTGTGTTACCCAACAAACACGGAGGTTGGATTTCAAATCAAACGTTTTCTCAAATGTCAAACGTTTGATAATGATTTAAAAATCATTTGAAAATCATAGCATTCTCAACAAAAAGGAGAAATTAATATCAAATTGAAAAATGCCTCTATTTTCAACTTGCTTTCAAACTTAATTCTCAAATGTTTTTCAAATGTGGATTATAGCACAATGTGGAACATAAATAAAAATATTTAATTTTTTTATTATAAACTATTATTTATTTAAGTAAACTGTGAGATAAACATACAGCAAAAAGATGTTATAATGTTCTTTCCGTCCTCGAATTCTTTCAAAGATAAATTAATTGGCTCCTCTTTATTTTGAGGATTGTAGCACAACGATCATACAACAAACTTATAATTTCTTCACTTTACAGTTTAATTTTTTAAATTCGTATTTTTAATCATTGTAATCGTAAAAAAATATTTTTTATTTTTCAAAAGAAATAATTCGTTCATTTGTAAAACACAATTTAACCACGAAGTAAAAATGTAACTTAAATCGCCATTTTTAATGTTTAAATTTCTTTTTCGCTTTATTATTGCCAAGTTTAGTTTTGATATGAATTTAACATTTGATATCAATTTGACAACAAATTGATAAAACATTGAATGGCAAATGTTTATTTTCAAATCATTATCAATTTTAATTTAAATGTTAAAATCAAACAATTGAAAAACGTTTGAGAATTGTGTTTTTTTGTCAAATGACAAAGTCATTTCATATCAAAGGTTTGACTTCGTGTTTGTTGGGGTATTGACAAATCTACTTGTACACATGTATAGGACATAATGTTCAGGCGAAATACCACACACATTTATGATCCACAAATAACCAAAAGAAAGTTTGTATTTTTATCTGACCTTTTTTTATTTAACGAACGATTATTTTTATTTAAACTCTAGAAGTCTTTTCTATGAAAAAACAAAATTTTAATATTTATTTATTTAATACCTTTCGATATTTTGCGTTGGTAAGCACTCCTTAGAAATAAAAAATAATTGTTAAACAAAATATAATTAAAAAATATGTTTGTACCATTTTTAGATATTTTTTTTTCAAAAATCGGCAACGCTGTGTGTTACACACATCAGCATAAACGCAATATACCCTAGACTGAAATATGCAGAAAATTGTAATTTTATTTGATAAAATGGACGCCAATTAAATAAAAAAACTCAATAAACAATTATAGTTTAATTTAAAAATTACTTTGTCTGCAGGCGCCAAATTAAGGCATTCGATATCGTTCGAAATTCCCATTTAAAATGTATTGTAATTTCGATCGATATCGAATTGCGGTAATTTGGCCCCAGGACTTTTTTTATGATATTTTTATAAATATGCAAAAAAGACTAAGACGAATTCAACAGGTTATTTGTACTAAAAAAGTATTTGTTATATAAAAAAGAGTTACCAAAAATTTAATTAAACAAGTAGGAGTTCTATATTAAGCTATGCCGAATCCTCTACACCTTTCAGCATGCTGCAATAGGAAAAGAAAGTTATATAAAAAAAACTCCAGTTTGCTTTGGCTGGGTTCACACTATGAAAGTTTTCTTTCACCAATAATCTCGGACTTTAATAAAGAAAACTTTCATAGTGTGAACCTAGACTTTGATAGCTTTTACTGTTACTGCTTAATTTTGTATTTGTATCGGAGGTGCCTCGGTCACTTATACAATGACACCAACTTTTTAAAGGACTTTGTGTATTGTAAACCCAGCTATGTGTACGAAAATTGCACGATTTCTCCACATATTAATTATGTATTTTATGCCACTCCTTCTTTTCCAATTCCTCCCAACTTTTTTAGAGAGATTGTGTGTGACAATAATATATAAAAACCTAGTCCCCTTCATTTCTGTGGTCTGCGGAAAACCTGTTTCAACATACACAAGGACAAATGTATGTCTTTAAATCAACCTCGCTACTCATAAGAACCTAGAATAAATGTTTATACTATATAGCGTCTAAGATCAATATTGTTGAAATTTCAAACGAAATTACAAGCTTATATTAAACCTTACCACCTGTGGTAACAGCTATAAAAACCGGGACGGAGTTAGAAAACTTTTAATTTAAATTGGTAGTTTCCAGTTTTCCATATTAATTTTTGTTTAAGATCAAACTATTTCCTATTCGAATCACTTATCTTATTTTTGTTTTATTTGTTTCTAGTTAGAAAAAATAATTGAGAAAACCAACTTATCAAAAACGGCAGCTCTTAAGCACCCCATATACTTGACAAATAAACAAAATGTTTTTTGCGTTGTCCGTTGTAGGAATAATTACTCATATTTAAAATAAAAATTAACAAAAAGGACAATAAACAAAATTTCGCTTAACCTTAAAGCATATTTAAGCAAAACCTAAATCTGAGCAAAACACTAATTTTGGCAAAAAAAAACCAAAATTATTTTCTTAAAAAGAATTTTGTTTATTAAATACTTGAAAGCCTTGTTTTAAGTTTTATATACTTCTGTTACCTTAAAACCCCCTAAATATGTCTTAAAACATTGCTGTAGCCTACTTTTAGGATCGCTTTATAAACCATTTATTATTACAAATTCATCCATTTCTCTTACCCTTTGTTTAAGTTTATTTTAATAAATGTTCTTTTAAGTCTAGGTGTGCTTTACTTTGTACATATTACAAGTCCTTTATTTTATCCTTTTTATACATTTTAAACATTTAAAAGAAACCCAAAAAAATATTTTAAAATTTAAAACAGAGAGAGAGAAAGAAATTATGTCACAAACATTGGCACAACTAATTTAATAATTCTTAAAAATAAGCAAAATAAAATAAACAACAAAAAATTTCAATCTAAACACATTGTTAACCTCGTTAGATATTGTTGTCTAGAAAAATCTCTATAAACTCATCACTAACAAAAAAAAAAAAAACAGAAATAAATTCTTGCATTTAGGATACAATAAAAGAAGAATACTACTGTTTGTTGTAGGTTTGTTTTATTCTCTATACATTATTGTTAGATTTCATTGTATTGGTGTAATGTTTTTGTGTCTTTTTTTTTGTTGTTATTGTAATTGTTGTCGTACGGATCAAATGTAATGTCAAATGCTACGCATCCCTTAAACCTAACTAAGCGTTAAGCATACTCAACATTCCATACAATGTTAACAGCAATAGCAACAACACGAGTAACTGGCATCAGAATAAAAAGCTACAACACACAATTTATCCATACGAAAATATGTGAACAACAAAATATGGAATGAAATCTTTATTTTCATCTTTTAACAATGTTTTTTGTATTTTTTTTTCTCTATTTTAGACCGATAAAATAAGAAAAAAATAAATTTTTTTACAAAAAATTACAACAACAATTTGTAACACAGCTTTACGTTACTTTTGCTGACCAATCAAAAAAATATTGAACAAAAAAAAAGAAATACTAACAAAATATTGAAAAAGAATTCTCCTACTCTGACAAATTTCAACTATTAAAAGTCACAAAAATAAACAAAAAAAAAATCGAATCTTAAAGACAAAAATAGATTTTGATGATGAGTGACTGAATCAAGTGGATTTTAATAAAAGGAATTTTTAGATTTTACAAAAATCCCTAAAACTACAGATCCTGTTTTTTTTATTTTTCCATCCAAATATCTGTTTCTAATCCTGTAAAAAAAAAACAACAAAGAAAAACAAAAACATCACCAACAACTACAGGAATTACATCAGCTATAAAACATTGTTTACATACATAAGTGTGTATGTATGTGTGTGTGTGTATGATTTGACCATTGTATATATTCCAAGTGTAAAAGTGTTTGTGTACTCGTATTAGTGATTTTATTTTGTGCAAATGTGTCAACCTCAACAAGCAACAAAATCATTTTTGAAATCATCTTCAACAACAGCATCCTAAGACAAGTTTAGCAGCCAGAGAAGCAAAGGAAAAATAAACAAAGGAATAATAACAAATAGAAATCCCCTATATTTAAGGTAAATCAACAAGAAACATAAAACTTATCTTATCTTGCCAAAAAAAAAAAAAAAAATAGAAAACGAAAGCAAAAAAAAAAGTGAATTTGAGTCGTTTTAATGCGAAACTTTTTGGTTTCCTATTTAGTTTAGTTTGACTTTGTCGGTTTAAGTTTCATACATTCAGCGAAAGACCCCAACATGATAAGTAAGGAGTAAAATAATAGCAGGGACATGATTTTAAAAAGAATGGTTTGATAAGTAATGATTTTTAGGTATTTGCAAAAAGATATTTGGTTCCAATTGCTAGTTTTGTTTTAAAGCACCTAAAAAAGTAGTCAATATTACTATTTTTCAAACATCCCTTTAACTATGCCATACAAAAGATTTTAGTAGCTGCTTAAAAATATGCAAGAAATATGAATAAAAAAAAATCAAATAAGTACTTTTTTGTAAATATGTACTTATTTTGCACTCTGCAGAAAGGTACTTTATTCATGAAAAGCGTAAGATGAATTGAAGGATGAACGTACATTGTTGTTTTACAAACATTTTCGCTAAAAGTAACGTTCTAAAAATAAGTTTGGTTTTTTTGTAAAAATATACCATTTTTGGAAATAAATTACTAATAATAAGAAAAAATGTACTTTCACAGTGAACGGCCAATTTCACTTAGAAAACTGCTAAAAAAAATGTGACGTTAGAACCAATACCTAGTTATGCATAAGCTTGGTAAGAAAACTGAAAGTATACGTTAAAGTTATTAGGAATTAATTTTTTTTTTTTTTTCTAAGTGGCAAAAATATATTTTTTAAATGATATTTATTTTGGGAAAAGTTCAGTTTCCGTGCTTAATACGGCAATCTGGTTTAGAACATCCTTCAATAATGCAACATAAAAAGTTTTTGGAAACCTCTAAAATCATGCATTAGGGTTTTGACGATATTTTTGAACAAAGCAATAATTTTTAGTTAACTCTACTAAAATAATCTTTTTCTAAAATATATTTATTTATCTATTTAGTTTTTTAAGAGTAGATAAGACCTCCAGATAAACGAAGTTACAGATTAGTTTCTTTGGCAAGAATCGAGTCCGCAACACTCGCATTGATAGCGTACTACCAACTCACATACCAGGCACCTAATAAAACTACTTGCAATCAATTTCATTTTATACCTAAAAGTATGCTATATCTTTGACCTCTTTTGTTTTTAATTTAGCCCACATTTCTGTTTGTATTTGTCCAAACTACTGGCAAACAATGGGGTGATTAAAACTTAAAGCAACTCTCGATACATGACGACATTTTATGATTTTTATCCATTAAGTCTCTAAAAATTCTGCCTACACTTCGGTTTATTTGATTTGTTGCAAAAATTTATTTTATTTGTTCATTTTTGCGAAACTTTTCCATTTACTTTTCCCCCAGTCCTTTTTTTTTTTTTTTTGTTTGTTAGAAATAGTTTTGCCCCAGAAAAAAGGATACTAAAACATTTTTACAACAAATGGTTTCGTAATGCAATCACATTGATTTTTCGAAGCCATGTTGATTTCTAGGATTTTAATGTTTGAATGTCGTGATTTAATTAGGTGTAAATGTAGAATATTTTCGAACAAATAAACACAAAAAAAAAATTAACGAGGGACAAACAATAATAAAATTATATTCAAGAATTATTGTGAGTCTTAATAAAATGGTTTTAAAAGTTGAAATTTCCTTAAATTCTTTTAAAATAAAGGTAAACTTAATATTTTGTTGGCAGTAAAAGCTAAATCTGTTTTTAATGTTTTTTTTTTAAACGTATAAAAAATTATACAAAAAACGTAAAGATATTGGGTTTTCCAAAACCAAATGAAAAATATTGCATTCTTTAAGGCATTATTTAAACCTTTTTAAATTTGACTAATGGCGTTTTCTTTTCTGAAAAAAAGTGTTGCATAAGTGTTACATGTGAATTGGCAACATTTTTAAATTCTTCCCTAATTTTAAGGAAGTGTTTCATATTTTACGTTTACAAAAGAACATAAATTTCGGCTTAAAACAATAAAGTACAATAAGCGCAAGGTAAATTCAATTACAGGTGGTGGCAAGACTACAACAATCCAAAGCCAACAGAAACAACAGATGTTTTTTGTATTGCATTGTTAGTGGTTGCAGCTGGAAACTTGCTATCACCTTGTACTGAATTCGCCTTGGTCTAGTGCTGCACTCATGCCCCTTTAATTAAAATGAGTGTTGAACATGCAGCATTTTTTTTAATTTTAAAGGGAACATCATCAGAAAAGAACGCTTTACACTTTTAAAATAACACATGTTTTTCAGAAAAGAACATACAAAAATGTAAAAGGCAGAATAAATGTGATAATTTTATTGTTTTTGTATAAAGTTTTTATTATATTTATTTCAATATTCACTTAGAATTATTACAAAGAATAAACAGAAAAACGGTCTTAACTATAGGAATGTTACAATGAGAGTGAGAGTACTTTTACATACAATGCAAATGCAAAGTATCAAAAGCAACAAACAGAACAACGTACACATTGGATAAGGGTTGCCATATATTTCCAATACTCCTCCTCAATGTGGATGTTGTTTTGCTTCTAATTAATTCAATTTAATTAATTTTACAAAACTGTTATTTTTAACCCTTGGTAGGTTTTTCGTCAAAATATCAGCGACCATATCAGCTGTTGGACAATATATAAGTTTCACCTCTTTATTCTGAACCAGCTCCCTTATGTGATGAAATCTTATATCGATGTGTTTGCTGCGTTTATGAAAAACAGGGTTTTCAGCTAACTTTTGAGCTCCTTGGTTATCGATTTTTAATATAACAGGATTATCACTGCATGCTT
Organism: Pollenia labialis; assembly: GCA_949318255.1. Classification (NCBI taxonomy): domain Eukaryota; kingdom Metazoa; phylum Arthropoda; class Insecta; order Diptera; family Polleniidae; genus Pollenia; species Pollenia labialis. The sequence goes on along the minus strand of OX439139.1, from coordinate 6,111,114 downwards.
TGAGCTCCATCAATAATTTTTTCAAATAAATAGCTTCTTTTGCTGCGTCTGAAGCTGCCATATATTCAGCCTCTGTACTGCTTAGAGCGACTGAAGACTGCTTTCTTGACTCCCAAGAAATTGGACATCCATTTAAGAAAAATACAAAGCCTGTATAAGACTTTCTGTCCAATGAGTTTCCACCCCAGTCAGCATCGACAAAACCTTTTAGGCCACTTTCATCAGAATCATACATCATCTGTAAATCTCTTGTTCCAGACAGGTATCTCAATATGTGCTTAAGTTTTGTAAAATGCTCAACGTGTGGATCAGAATTACACTGAGCCATCTTGGACACAGAGTGTAATATATCTGGACGTGTAGATATTGCCAGATACATAAGCACCCCAATTAGTGATTGGTAATCTTGTTGATTAGCTCTTTCACAATCACCACTGCAACTTACTTGGTAACCAGGCTCTAATGGTACTGCAACTGATTTGCATTCTTCCATCCCATATTGCTTCAAAATGTCACGTATGTATTGAGTTTGACTCAATTTTATTTTACCTGTTTCACCTTCACGCTGTACCTCCATTCCCAGAAAATGGTTTAAAACGCCCTTATCGGTTACTTTAAAATTCTGGGCAATTTGTTTTTTAACTTTACGTACAACTGCTATGTCACTGCAACCAATAATTAAATCGTCTACATATACTGCAATCAGCACTAGAACATCTTCTGTTTTCGTTCTATATAAACATGGTTCGTTGTCACAGGGAACGAAATTCATTTTACGTAAAACACTGTCTAATTTAGTGTTCCATTCTTTGCCACTTTGTTTAAGCCCATAAATAGCTTTGTGCAAACGTAAAACCTTTTTAGGCGAACCTCCATCGATGAAATGTGTTGGTTGTTGCATATAAATTTCATCCTGTAGATCACTATTTAAATATGCTGTTGTGACATCAATTTGATGTAAGTGCATCTTATTTTGCACTGCCAACGCCAAGAACAAACGTATAGTTGAATACCGCACGACTGGAGAAAATGTTTCTTGGAAATCAATTCCAAATCGTTGATTACAACCCTTAGCAACTAGGCGTGCTTTGTACCGCTCGATTTCTCCATTCACATTTCGCTTTAACGTGAATACCCATTTGCATGGAATGGCTTTTTGACCCTCAGGTAGTTTTGCTAGAGACCAGGTTTTGTTTTTCCTTAAAGCCAGAAACTCATCTTTCATTGCCTTCTCCCAACTATGTGCATTTTCACTTGACAGCGCTTCATCAACCGTTTGTGGTATACTTTCTTCAACTGCCATACATAAATCATTATTATGTTGTTTACTAATATTATACTGCTTTTTAGGACGGCCAGGTTTACCACTTCTAACTATTTTTGGTCTTCCAGGTCCAACAGTTATTTGTTGCTCGTTGGTAATTTCAGCATCACTTTCATCATCAGCCGTGTTAAAACTTTCCTCATGATCGTCTACTTGCACAGAAGGTTGGCAATTGTTGTCAACTACAGCTGCACTGACGTCATGCTCACCAAAACACAAAGTCAAATAATCATCTGCGTTAAGTTTGTTATTATTATTGTTGTTGTCACCAGCCTTTACATTGAGCAAATCCTCATTAAAAAGAACATCTCGCTGCTCCACTACATTGCGTGTTGTTGTATTAAATAGACGGTATGCTTTCGACGTCATCGAATACCCAACCATAATATAAGGTGTGCCTTTGGCTTCAAACTTTGACTTATTTGCTGACTTGTTAAGGCTAACTGCATACGCACCAAATGTTTTAAAATGATGCACACTCGGCTTTCTGCCGAACCACATTTCATATGGTGTTTTACTTGACAAGTGTTTTGTTGGACATCTATTTCTAATGTATGATGCGGTATTTACAGCCTCTGCCCATAAATATTCTTTCACGCTAGCATGAACCATCATAGATCTCGCCATTTCAATAAGAGTACGATTGGCTCTCTCTGCTACGCCATTCTGTTGCGGCGTGTATGGCACCGTCAGTTGTCTACTAATACCCTCTGCTGACAGAAATGAATCAAACTGCGTATTTACATATTCACCTCCGTTGTCTGTGCGCAATGTTTTTATTTTACAACCCGTCTGCTTTTCAACATGTGCCTTATACGCTTTAAATTTTTCAAAAACTTCAGTTTTACTCTTAATAAAGTAAACAAAAATTCTGCGTGATCTGTCGTCAATAAATGTAACAATATATTTGGCGCCGCTGACAGACTTTACTCTAAACGGTCCACAAACATCAGAATGAACAATTTCCAATAGTTCTTTTGTGCGTGTGCTACTTTCCTTGGGAAACGGCAGTACATGTATTTTACTTAACATGCACGTTTCACAGCTTTTCTGATCACCTTTGTTGTCGGCATTTATTCCCGTTACCATTTGTCCCTTTGACAAATCATATAGGCTTTTAAAATTGAGATGACCGTACCTGTTGTGCCAAACAGTATTCATGCTTTTAGCAGAACAAACTCTCTCTTCTTTAGTGTAATTTTTTGCCAAAAACATATTGTCTTTACGTTCTGCCTTCAAAACAACGGTACCATCTGTCCTCTTTATTACTGCCTTCTCAGAATTGAATACCACAGACAAACCACAGTCGACGGCTTTATTGACAGATATAAAATTTGCCTGCAACTCAGAGGAGTACAAAACGTTTCGAAGTAAAATTTCAAAGTTGTTATTGTATATTAATACATCACCTTTTCCACTGGCGTTTATGTGTTTATTGCCAGCCAATGCAATTACTTCGTTGTGCTCTTGAAAACGAATAAACATCTTTTTGTTGTTGCACATATGTGATGTGGCGCCGCTATCGACGTACCAATTCTTGGAATTTAACGAACTCGCTTCTGCTGCAGCCAACATTGTCATTGCTTCTGCGTTGTTGTATTTGTTTTTACTCTCACATTTATTAGCATAGTGACCTGCCACGCCACACAAAAAACACTTGCCCTTGAATTTCTTGTTGTTAAATTTTTTGTCTTTTCTTGTGTGCGTTGATTTTGCTATTAATGCTTGTTGTTGTGAACTTGATGATGCTTGCTCAACGTTACTGTCTTTTTCTTTTCTTCTTTTACCTTCTTCTAGAAGTTTTTGCTTAAGTAACGGCAAATTTGGTAATTCATCCCTCGTTTCTATCGCAATTACAAAATTATCAAATTCTTTTGGTAAACTTGATAACAGCATGATCACCAACAACTCCTCCTGAATTTGTATGCCACTTTCTGCCAATTTCTCAGAAACTTCAACAAACTCATTTAAGTGTTGTACCACATTACCACCATCAGACATTGATAGATTCACCAACCTTTTGTATAAACCAACCTTTTGCAATGGTCCTCTAGGCATATGTACTTGCTGCAACTTCGTCCAGGCATCATGGGAAGATTTACAATTCTTTATGTAACCCAACTGTGTTGGCTTCACTCCCAAACATATAGATGCGAGTGCCTTCTCATCATCAGACTCCCACTTCTCTTTAACGTCACCTTGGGAAACATTCTTTAGCTGACCACTTACAATTTTCCAGAAGCCGCTATGAATAAGAACACTTTTCATTTGTATGGACCAACTGTCGTAGTTGTTGTCGTCCAACTTTTCAATTTGAATCAATGACGCACTCATAGTTAATCTTTTTTGTATTTTTCTTATTGTTATTAGGTATTTTTTATTTTATTTAAAATAAACACTTTTCACTAATTCCAATCACAATTTAAGCATCTGGGCACATAACCTGATAATTTTATTGTTTTTGTATAAAGTTTTTATTATATTTATTTCAATATTCACTTAGAATTATTACAAAGAATAAACAGAAAAACGGTCTTAACTATAGGAATGTTACAATGAGAGTGAGAGTACTTTTACATCAGGGGTTTCCATTTCTTTGCACAATTGTGCATACCACTACAAACACATATTTTTATGCTCTTCAATTCAGTCGTCGGTGTGACTTCGACAAGTGTACATGTTTAGCGGATGCTATTTTATTTTGTTTCAGCTTACACTCAAAAATATTGTGCGGTCAAAAATGCTTTTGGTAACATCCAATGCCTTGCGTGCAATATTTATGGCCGTTTTCTCATTACACGATTAACTTTTTTCCCAACGAAAAACTGCACATTAAAGAAATTTGGTTTTCTCAATGTCTCATTTGCTTCTATTCTGTCGCAAAGCTAACCAGCACTCATCTGCCGATTATTTATTTTCCTTTTATTTGCCGTACAGATAAATTCAATCAGCTGACTTCCAACTTTTACATGTATTTTGAGAGGTGTTGCCAGCTTAAAACCATGTTTTTTGTCGGTATATTGAGAAACCCAAAATTGTTGACAGACAGTTTATCGGTCTAATAAATTTATGTTGACATTAAGTAACAGGCAGTTTGACGGTACATTGAGAAAATGGACATTAGAGTCTAAATTTTAAGACTTAAATGCAGAGTAATATAAAATTTCTATTTAATTTTAACATCATTTAAATTGTTGAAAATATTTAAGAGCAAAGCTAACGTAAATTTTATTAAGTAACTTTTTTTAACAATAACATTTACTGCAACGTTTAAGCTAACGATATGTGTTTTGTTTGTGAAAAAAATTCTTTGATACCTGTAAAAGGGTCCCTTTTGCTTTCTTTAAAAAGACGTACCTAAATGCAGAAATTATTAAGAAAAAAAATAGCCAAAAGAATTTGTTGGTATTTTGCTTGTAAAAATATTTTGGTTTCTGTACCAATCGCGTCGGTGGGTTTTTCTTTCTTTGAAAACACTTTTCTTAAGTGAGTAGAAATATTTGAAAAACAAGTAAAAAGTCTTGTTTGCAACAATTTATGTGTAAATAACCTCTACACATAAAAGCAAATGTGTTTGGGTAAGAAGATGTGTTTTATTGATGTATTAACGAAACTTTATTGTTTCGCACTATTTTTATTGCTTACTTTTTTATGCTACAATTATTTGACCGAGCCCAAAGAGTTAAGGCTCAGTAAGTCTTTACTTTCTGTTCTGTTACGAACCAGCTGATTTGTTTTTGTTATTAAAAAACCTGTGAAATTGATTAGTTGTTCTGTTCTGTTGCGGTTCAGTTTGATAAAATCAAAAACTTGTAAAGTAATTGTAAGTGACCGCAAAATAAATAATAAAAAATACATTAATTAAATTTTATTTCTTCAAATTTATGTGCATAAAAGTTATTGAAATAAAACAATGGATGGTGCAAAACTAATAAATTTGTAATAAATGGCTAATAAGTTGCTACAGAAAAAGTAACTTTTACAATTTTGAAACAGAACGGCACGGAACAGAACAGAAACAGAAAGTAAAGACTAATTCTGCCTTTAACCTTACTAATTTATGGTAACTATTTAACGTAACTTTGACCTGTTATAATGACTTTATAAATTTTTGCAGGCAAACTCATATGCGCATTTGGTATTTTCTAAAAAGTTATGATATACCATTAGCTAGAATAAAAATGTATGTACAGATGTTTGAAGTATGAGCAACGCAACACCGTGAATACCATTTCTATATTACTTACCACTATGAATACTCTAACTGTTTACTAAAATAACTTTTTCACGTTATAATTCTCATATTGAATTTAAAAAATGGTTATTAGAAGAGGAAATTAATGAACCAAAATCAGTTCCCAAACTGAAAATGGAGATTTCAAGTTTAGTAATATTGGGAATTGTTAAGAAAGGAAGACCATTGTGGGATGGTGTTTTTATCAAGCAATTGCTGAAGAAAATTTGGGAAAGGCTTAATTATAATACTAAATTTATAGAGTCTCTTCCCCTGTCCAGTCAAACGGTTGGCCGTCGTACTGTTCAATTTGGAACTTGAATCTGCAATTAGGGAAAATTTTTCTATCAGCTGTGATGTGCGTGCAATATTTATTTTTTATGAATTTTTAAAACATAAAAATCTTTAATTTTTTACAATTGTTTGATAAGATATTTGAAACTGATTTAGAGTCAAAAAGCTTCCGAATAAAAAAAGTGTAGTTTTAAAATCAGCGACATTGAATTGGTAAAGAATTGCTACAAATTTTTTATCAACACAAAAAATTTTTAATTTTGTACCTTTGTGTTATACAACTTATAAAAAATATTACTAACATTTTATTTCGGCTGTAAATAAATGCATTCTCTCAATTTGCTTACTCTCTGGTACTCACTAATACACAAACAAAAAAATTTTGGAAATCCCTGTTTTACATACAATGCAAATGCAAAGTATCAAAAGCAACAAACAGAACAACGTACACATTGGATAAGGGTTGCCATATATTTCCAATAAAATGCAGAATTTTACTCAGAAAGAAAACGCCATAAGTTTAATGGCCATTTTCGCAATGTATCGACAAACTGCCTGTTACTAAATGTCGACATAAATTTGTTAAAAAAAAATAAACTGTCAGTTAACGATGTTGGTTTTCTCAATATACCGAAAAAACATTGTTTTTAGATGGCAGCAGCTCCTAAAATACATATAAAAGTCGGGAGTCAGCTGATTGAATTTATCTGTACGGCTTTGCGAGAGAATAGAAGCAAATGAGACATTAAGGAATCCAAATTCCTTTAACGTGCAGTTTTTCGTTGGGACAAATGATACTCGAATAATTGAAAACGGTCAAAAGCCTTTTTAAAACTATAAAATCAATAAATATTGTTGCGTTTTTAATTTATAAAGTGATTTACATCTTATTCCGTTTATGCGTTTCTTTAATTGCAATTCAAAATATATAAACGAACATGTTCAGATTAACAAATTTCATTGTAATTAATTATAATGTTCACATAAGGTATCCACCTCTGCTATTAACGATCTGAACCGCGTAATGAAACAAATAAAACTTAACAAAATATATTTTGCAAACTCTTCTAGAGATTTTTTGAACCTTCTTGTTCTTATTATAACAAATTCTAGAGAATACCATACAGTGGAGTTGAAATACATTTATTATGCATAATACAACATATTACAACAATGCATACTTAAAAAATAAATAATTATTAGATAAATTTACTTTCGTAACAATTTGTTTAACTTGTTTAAAGAAAAATTAAAAAATTTGTTCAAATATCCTAAAATTGGATTTTGTAGCCTACATTAAGGAGTCAAACACTTGTAAAACACTACACCTCACTTGAAAAATATTTTCACACAAATTATTGAATATTACAAAAATGTTATATAAACAACTTTTCAAAGCAAGGTGAAGTAGCTTACAAAATAAGCCCCAAAAAAATTTTAATATAACATTTTTAAATCACACGAAGAACTGTGTATTTTTATATAAAAAATTTAAATATCTGAAAACAAGAAATATATCTACTGCCATGCCAGTTCAATGATTTCCAACGAAAATTTCATTCACTTTATTTTCATTTAAAACATAAATCGAATCAAAAACATTTGTTTTTAAATGTAAATTAACTCTCCGGTCGAAATAGATGATTAGATGGAGCTCCAGTGAATTCTACGCAAAAATTTAATTTGATTATAAATACTTGTTACAATTTAATTCTAAGCTGCTTAATAGCGTTCTTTGATCCTTTAAGCCGACATACTTTTAAGCGGATTTTTATACTTGTCTTTTTCTACATTAACTATACAAGTATCGTATTTACAGCACACTTTCAGGGCATATTTTAACCTTTTTTAAACTTTAACACAATTTGTGTATGTACATCTGTTACATGTTTCCCAAATTTTATAGCTCAACCCAAATTTATTTTACTACAAATAAATATTTATTTAAAAGTTTCTTTGTAAAATTTCAATTAACTGAAACATAAAGAATTATTTAAGCTTCATCACATCTTGGGGTATGCAAACAGCAAATATGTGTAAGAACTACAAATAACCTCCAGCTGTATGTCACTTTCTATAAGAAAAGCTAAACTCTATAAAGTAAAAAAAAGAGAAAAGTTTTTTATAGTTCATAATAGTCCCATTTCGCTTTCGTATGTGCAGATGTATGTGCGAAAAATGTTTGTTTATTTGTGCGAGAAAACAACATCTAGGTTATAGACGACAAAACTAACCTAAAAAGACTGATGATGAATGTCAAAATTGTCTAGAAGTCTGTTGTACTGTTTTACGGAAAATATATTGCAATGTAGGTTAAATTTGTAGTTTGAATTGAATGACATCCAGAATAAGAAAATTATTAAAATTTCCATTTGAAAATAAATGTTATGGTTTCAAAACGATGACAATTTTAAAGGATTATGTTTTATGCTCAAGATTAAATTGAAAATAGTACTTACCATTTTTAAAATATCTGCAATAGAGAAATAGAAATTAAAAATTTATTAGGTTTCTGATTAAATTGGAAAACTAAATGTAACTTAATTAATATTAAGATTATAATGGTTTCCTAACAAAATATGCAATACTTAATATTTAAAGCTTAACGGGCTTAGGCAACAGTTTTATATTTAATGCTACGAAAAAACTTTTTAACGCCAAAAGCTTTACAAATAAATAAGTAACCTTGAAATGGTCTATGCAAGAATCTGTTTTTCTTTATAACAAGTTTTTTTCACACAGAAAGCTTTATCTATATAAAAAGCGTTAGCAAATAAAAACAATTAAAAAAATTTTAAGCTAAACGATTTTTATCTTTAATTGCTTTTGACATTTTTTTTAAGATATTCTAATCGGTAGCCTAGACTATAAACAAAAATTGCAAAGCAAAAGTTTGCTTTAAGCTCCATCGATTGCTTAAGCTTTTATATAGAAAAGCTCTTGCTTTGGTAGACCCGTTGAGTGCAACCAGTGCTAAGAGCATCGTGGAGTTAGGCCAACATAGCATTCATAATAATCTTAACACTTCCGTCCAAAAATTGTACCATCTAAAAGTACTAAATTTATGAGATTTAAAAGCCTTAGTTTTTTTACTTTTATACAAAGCTTTTTGTATAAAATCCAACAAGTTTCAATAATTTTCATTAAAAAATTCATAAACAATTATTTAATTTAACTAACGTTTATGAATTTCGTTTATATATTTCAATAGAACATTTGTGTTGTTAACCTTTGTTAAATTTTTAAATATTTTTATGAATACAGGCATAAAAGAATAAAAAATTTTTTTAAAAAAAAAGGTTTTATTTACTTTAAAATTTGTTCGCTGTTTAAATTTGTATTAAAACTAAGTTCTTTCATGTCAATCTCGTTAATCTTAACCTGAGATTCTACAATCAAAAAGCTTTCTGAACTTTTGAGATTTTCAAGCTTTAGTTTTTTATACTTTTAAAAAAAATTAATTTTTTTTGTTCACAATCCAACCAGTTTTAGTAAATTGCTTTTTTTAATTTTTCAAACTATGAAGCTTTAAAGTTTACCAAAAGATAACAGATTCAAACACTTTTGTAAGCAAAACTATTTATTCGATTTAAAATTTTTCTGATATTTAAATTCTTTTTTTTTTAATTAACTGCTTTGCACAAGATCTCAGGCGAAAAAGCCTTAATTTAAAAAGATATTTTGGTCTATTAAGCACTTTAATTAAAATTGAAAAAAATTATAACAGATCAAGCCTTTCGAAACGGAAAAATCTTTTCAAACAAAGTTTTTATATGCGCAAGTATGAATTAGTAAAGCTTTGAGCAAAACACATTAAAGTTTTTGTATATTAAATTGCAGGAACTCATTAATTTTATTTTAACTAATTAGCGCCCAATTTTTACTTTATAGATTGTTAGCTTTTTTCGAAAAATAAAATTTTATTTATTCCATTTTTTTCAATTATTATTTCCTTAATTATTTGTTCATGTTCCCAAATGGGATTATTGGGCGCTAATGAGTTGAAGTTCTTAAATAAAAAATAATTTCTTTTAATTTTTATAAAATATAATTAATATTACAATTAAGTCTTAAATCCTATTTAAATCCTGTTGTTTGTTTCTGAAAAAAGGAAAAAAATGCTCCATCCCATAAATCTTGGATCACATATTCCTTAAAACGTATTTTTTTTAATTAACCATTATTCTCATGTTCTGCTGCCAGTTCTTGTTCTACTTTTAATTAAATCAATCAATAAATTCCCAACCCTTCATTAAATGAACATAAGATGTGTGTAGAAAATTTAGACATTAAGTCTATTTCGAATCTTTTCATCTTAACAAAAAAATCTTTTCAGTATTTAAGGGGAAATAAAATTCAAGCATATAAAATATTTTACCTGGACTTATAACAAAAAAGAAAAACAAGGATTTATTGTTCTTAGTTTTTGTTTATGAAAAATTTTGAAAAATCGAACAAACATTTAATACACAAAATGTTTGCTAAATCAATAAGTGCGTATTGTGTGTGTAGGTGTAAATATTTACATTAACATGTATTTGTAAAGTGAAAGATGTGGTAACCCAGCAAACATAAAGTGATATTTCTAAAATTAAACCCTTTAATAATTAATTTTCGATTTGCTTTCATAGCATTACATATGAAAAAACTCTTGAAATCTTATTGGATTTGATTTTGGAAAAAAATTCATTTCATTTATTTAATATTTTATATTAGAAGCAAACGTGACAAACTCGTTGAATTTAAAGGATTGCTCAGCTATTTAAAACGGAATTTACATTTGAAACTGACTTGAGAATTATTTTATTTCTCCTAGTTTACGTGTTTGGGTTGAAATACTTTCAAAATAATTTCAATCCTTTTCTGCATTTGAAGACAAGTTTGATTTCAAATCAATATTATGTTAGTGGCCCTATTTAGTATGTATATTCTGGGTCATTATCAGTGATGAAGTTGATTTAGCACGGAGTGTATGTTATAATGGGTTTTTCGAAAACCCAACAAATTATGGGGACTTGGTTGGTATTTGTACACAGAAAAAAATAAAAATTGATTTCAATTAAAAAATTTGTGATATTAATTAAAAAAATAATTAAATTTGCACCAATAAACAAATCAATATTATCAATTAAACGTTTAATTCAATTGATTAAACGCTTAATAAGCTTGATTAAACATTTAATTCACTTAATTAAATTTTTAATTAAAACTGATTTTACTTCTGATTAATGCTTTAATTGAAAAAAAATTAGCGAGAATTTTTTCAATGTATATCTATGTCTCATATTTTCAACTAAAGTTTCCTATTAAAGTTCAGCCAGATCGGTTCACGAATGACTAAGGTACATGCAAGAAGCAAAGACTGCCTGTAATGTTACCCACAAGCACCTTGTTCTTATCATTAATACGATTTCCGTATGACGTACTAAATTCCCAATTTTTCTTATTTGATAAATACACTGAAATTTATTGCTGAGGAAAAGCTAGCTTCTATGCGCATTTCATTAGTTGCTTAGGCCAGATCATCAGGAAACCTTTTCCAAAGATTTTAGAAAACCTAAAAATACTATAGAAATAAAACCCTAAAGCGAGTAAGAATTTTAAACACTCAAAGTGCTACTTGTAACAATATCAAAGCTTAAACAAAACACCAACAATTGCTTTTTGTTGTTTTTGTAAAACATAGTTTGGAATAACTGAAGAAGCATTTGACAAGTATATTTGGCCTTTTAAGGGAAAATCAATCTAGAATTGTGGTTTCAACAATTGGAAGCCTCAACTCCTCCAACTTGAGCTATTATTTTACAAAGCGTATTTTTGATTTTAACGGGTCAAAGCATTGACTTACTTAAATATTCCTGAGATCCTTTTTTATGGAGCTACTTTAAGAATAAAGTGTATGTATGGCTATAAGTCCATTACTATCCAATATCTTAAGCCGAATATCTGAAAATAAAAGCAATTCCTCGTTTTTTTTATACCCACCCAAACTAGTTGTGAGCAGGGTGTACTAAGTTTGTCATTCCGTCTGAAACCTTTTATATATTCCTAAAATACACTATAAAGTGTATATATCCTGCGTCCTAGAGCAATTCTAAGTCGACTAAGCTGAGTCCGTCTGTATATCCGTCTGTTTTCTAATATCCAGTCAATATCTGTTATTGAATTATTAAATATTTCTTAATATGAAAAAAACATTGTCTTTAAAAGTTTGAAAAGAGTATGATTTAGTTTTAAATAGATTAGAAAATCTATAATATTCAGGTGTTTGTTTTTTTACACATTTTCTAACGTTTAAAATGAAATCAAGAAGTAAAATCAGAAATAACTTAATGGAAAGCTTTGCGTACATTTAAGTAAATGATCCACATTTGAAATTCATTCGAGAAAATGTTGAGAAAATATTATTTTTTACTAGAAAAGAACATGGTTATTTTTTTAATTTAAGTAATACTTAGGGGTTGCCTCTTACCAATGCAATGCATTGTATTGTTATGAGGAAAATATTCAATGAGGAGAAGGAAAGAGGAAGTAGTGTTTGTTGACATTTAATATGAAGTTTATCAAATTGTAGCGGACTGTGAAGAATTCTGACGGGAGTCTATTCCAAATGCGGCTAGTTCGACCGAGAAACGAATGTAATGCTTTATGCGATACATTGGGTAGTCGACAACGAACATGTGTGATCTGCTGGAAGGGCGTGTACTACTAATGATTCAACACGGCTGGATACCCTACTGTAATTGATTTTGGTAGAAAGCTGCCTTTTTTTAAATGCTATTAGCTTAATTTAACAAGAATTTGTCTATATTGATGAGAAGAGTGTCTTTTTCAAATATTTATTTTAATATATTTTCGAAAGTTTGAAATTTTAACTCGAGCATGAGTTCTCAAATAAAATAACTTTGCGTTTTTACATGCAATTAACATTTGAAAAACTTTTCCGAAATAATCAGGACAAATCGATTTCTTATTTTGAAAAGAATATCGTAATTTTGTTAAGAAAACTATAATCCTCAAAATATCTTCATAACATATTTTATTCAAACACGATTCACATTTGAACTTAAATCGGCTTGTTTGCTGGGAAAATATATAATTTTTATTAAAAATAGAATATAGAACCTGCATTTTTCTTCTTATTCATACGTACACATGTCTCTGTCCACAGTAGGAGATTTGGTGCTTGGTAATGTTGTTCGAAAAAATATTTAATACCGGATGTTTTAATGAGGCTTTATTTTCTAAAATATGTATGTCTGGTTAGCAGAGAGCATTTTAGTTAAAAAGTTAAACATAAAAACATCCTAACATCTGCATTTAATAAAAAATTAAATACATGCTTTATACGGAATTATAAATTTTATGAACGTAAGAGAGTTAAGAAAATGTATGGCTAATTTTGGAAGCAGAAAAATGCGATTTTAATGAGTTTTTTACAAACCTATAAATAAGTATTAAAATCTTAAAGCCAACATTAATTTATAAGGATTGTACAGACATGGCTAAATAATTAGTAAAGTAATTTCAATACTAAATACAAAATAATGACTTTCCCAAAAGTTTGAAAAATACAAAAAGCAGTTGCCCAAAGCTTTTGGTTTATTAAAGACTTAGTTTGGCATATATTCAGGCTTCAATAAACCCTCTTTAACAGACACTTTCAAATTGCCTTTGTAAATCTGTATTTTATTTTTAATAATGCAATACTTAAAAAAAAAAAGAAGGAACCTTCTTAACTCTGATAATCTTTTTAGTTCCTATTTGTTTTCTTTTTAACTCTGCTGTTGCTATGGAAATATTATATTTATAAAATACTCAGATAGGGAGTAGACAACATTTTCTAAAACAAATTAATCATTATTATTTTGCTACTGCTCTGTCTCCTCTTTTACAAACAATATTTTTCCTATTTTTTTTATCCATTTAAAGAAGAAAACAGAACACCCTGAATCTTGTTACACACGTTCCTTGCTTCTATTTTTCTTTGTTTTTTTTTCTACGAGTTAAAGTTTATTTTTCTTTTTATGAGCCCACAAATATTCACCAGCTGGTTGTCTGAAGGCTTAACAAAAAAAAAATTAGTTTTTTTTTTCTTTTTCAAAAAGTTTCAATTTAAACGTGTACACTCACAATATTCTGTACGTAAAATTAACTGAAATTGTAATATAAAATAAATGAAAGTTCAATTAAAAACCGGTCTACCTATTTTTCATTTATTTTTAACAAAAAGTTCATTTAATTTTTACTGTCAAAAATTCAACACCATATTCAGTAAAAACGATTAAATATTCAGTTATTTATTAAAATTTTACTGTCAATTTTTTACTGTCAAATTGACCCCATATTCTGTAAAAACAATTAAATGCAGTTATTTTATTAAATTTTCGTTTACTCCACAAAAGAGCCGAATTTCTAAAAATTCCAGACAGACACCTGTCCGCTTGTTTTTCTTATAAGCGAGAGAGGGAGAATATTTTTATGTACTTACCCAGTTACACACGTTTGTTTTACTTTTGTTGTACTGACCACGTTGTTTACGGAATAACTCTCAATTATAAGACACCAGCAGCATGACCGAAATGGCTTCGCAATTATTTTACTTTTAAAATTTGATGTAGGTATTTAACTAAATTATTTTAACAAATAGAAAATGGGAATTGTTTTGCACAAAACAAGCAATTCATTTTTTATAGATAAGTAAAAATTATTTTTGGTAGTAAAATTATATAAAATAACTGAATATTTAATTGTTTTTACTGAATATGGTGTTGAATTTTTGACAGTAAAATTTTATAAAATAACTGCATATTTATTTGTTTTTACGGAATATGTAGTAAATTTTTTGACAATTAATTTATAAAAGATAACTGAATATTGATTTGTTTTTACGGAATTCGCGGTTGAATTTTTGACAGTAAAAATTAGATGAACTTTTCGTTGCTTTAAATTACATTTTTATTTACTTTAACATAAACAAGAATTTAACTCAATCAACGGACAATATTAACTGCAACTGAAAATCCGTATTAATATGCACTTAGTTTTTTGAATAACTGTTAGAATCAGTTAAAAATAAAATTGCTTGGAATTTTAAGTGTTTATTTATTTAAAAATGACTGAACGGAATATTTCTTAAATAAACTACAGTCCGTTACTGTAATAATATTGTGAGTGTACGTATTTGTATTCCAAAGTAAATATGTATGTACATGGAAATAAGCAAAACGCCAACAATAACAAAAACTTTGAAATATTTTAGCTTAAACGCGTTTTTTTTACGTTGCGTAAATTTTTTGTAGCATATTTTGTGGCGCCTAAGACTTAATGTTAATTTGGAATTTATCTTTTGCTTATAAATAATTTTGCTATAAACAAAGTTCTAATTACTTGGCTTTATTGTTTCCTTTCTTCCTTCTCTTTATCATTGACCTTCCGATTTTTGGGCTGTATTGAAACTTGTATTTAAGAAATTTAAAAATAAACAATTAAAATTTTTTTCTTCTAATTGTTTACCTGGTTTTTATTAAAATAAATTTTTAAAGAAAAATACCATATTGATAAACCTTTTTGGAAAAAGCAAAGTTGTTTTACAAATTGACTTACTGAAGTTTTTTGTTGACGGAAATAAAAACATTTAGCAAGCGATTCAAGAAATTCGCTGTGGAATTATTGATTTTCAGTATTGAGTACGTTAAGTCAACAACTTTCGAACTGTCATCGAAAAAGTAAACATTTTTCTTTTTAAAAATCAATTTAATTTAGTTTTCTCTTATAATTCGATTAATTTTTCAAAATTAACACTAAAAAATAACATTCACAGCAAACGCACCTACAAGTACTGATACTCTTGTTTGGTGCAAAGTCGTCTTTCTAGGTGTCAGAAAACAATGGTGAAAGCGATGTAGATTTTGTGGAAGATTTCAAATAAATTTTTTATGATGGAAGGGGGGGGGGGGTAAATGTTAAATCGCTGTATTTAAAAATTGTTAACAATTCGTTGATTTATATGCTTTTAATAATGCTAGAATTTTTTTGATGCAAATTCAAAATAAAAACAAACATGCGTATTCTCTTTAACAACTATTTATTACTGCAGCACTTTGATAACACAGTTCACAAAACAGCTTTATCGGCTTAAGGTTCTCACTTTACTATGTATCTCATGGAACTCATGGAAGATGCTGAAAATGTGAAATACGCGTTCACACTTGAAACATCTAAAATCGACTGTAAATAAAAAGTGTCACCATTTCTGAAAAAAACTATTTTATTTTTTTCAATACTTGTTTTCTACAAAAGTGCCAAAATTTTAGATAACACGAAAATGTATTTAGAAATAATTTTGTTTAATAATATTAAAAAAAAATTAAGCAAAATAAGGCTTGCGGAAAATCTTGCGAAACGGTAATGCTGCTTTGTCAGTGATGCCACAATAATAATAGAATTTATTGTCACTTTTCTTGTGATGACACTCAAAATATCGAAAGATGTAGAATAGAATACAATAAGTAGGAACATTTTGTAAAGGTGTTGAAAAATTTTGATTTTTAGCCCATTGAATTTCTTATGGGAAAATTTCAACATCTTTGTAAATTAATGTTAGATGTTCAATGTTTACAACTGTAAATAGGCTATAAAACGCTACTCATTTAATTTCTTGAAATTAGACAAAATTAAATTTGTACATACAGTCAAAAAAATCAATCCATCCGTATTGAAATCAATCCGAAGCGGTATTGATAGTACGGTGAGTACGGATTTTCTTGAATCAAGTACAGAAAGATTGATTCAAGTACGCATTTTCAATCGCAAAATACTTAAATTATCTATATTCAATCCCGATTTCGTACTTGAAATAATCCGAAAATGAGATTGATTTAAGTTAAAATAACATTGAATCAATCAATTTTATCTCGAATTCGTACTTGAAAAAAACTAAAAAGAAATTTAAAGGAAAAATTATTATGATATCCCTTTCCGACCCAAGCAATTTTAAAGTTGGCGGATTTCAATGAAATTTTCAGTATATAATAATTCGCCTTAGTATAACGTAAAAATGAACTCTTAATGTACATACAAAGCCCATGTCCTTAGAAACAGGACATACACATATGTTTACCTTGGGATTTCTCTTGGACAAACTATAAGCATTTTTTGGCAGAAGTGTAGTTTACACGGCACTCGAAAAAAAATTGGAAAACCTCTGAAAATAAAAATAAAATCAAAACAAAATTAAAATTTAAAGGGGCTTAGGCCCGTGGGCCCCCTGAATCCGAAAAACGGTCCCGTCCACTTAGTGTTATGTTTAGGTACTTGAATTAAAGGTAATTTTACAAGAAAAAAACATTTAGAGTGGGCGGGACTTTTGGAGCCCTCTGGGGCAAAAAACAGTGCCCCCTCTAGTTATATATATATTAGGGTACTTAAATTAAAGGTTATTTGCTCACGATTGTAAATATTTTGATTAAATTTTGTTTTTTTTAATGTTTTATGGAATATTTTTTCCAAAAATGTTCCTTGTTTTTGTTTGCGCAAATGACTTGTTAGTTTAGGCGCAAACGATTTGTTTGTATGGTGCCAGTTCCATGCACATTCATTTCTGACAATCGCCCCAAAAGTAGTAAGCTGGTAAAATTCCGAACAAAGAATACAAAGGAATTATTCGGCGAGGTCCTCACCAAGCGCTCGCACCTAATCACAGTTTTCTTACGCAAAATTCAGGTAGTAGAAACCCATATTACACATATGTGTAGGTTCACATTGGCTCCCAAAAAACACAACAAATTCTTTGTGAATTTAAAACTATTTGCATATTATTTAAATATATGATGCTTTTGTTACAAAATAATAACAAAATCTTCATATATTTAGTGTAATTTAAACAAAATAATGATAATTCCATATCTTGTCTTCCGCACTGCGAAACATGATCATCTTTTTTGCACGCGGCCACACAAATACTAAAATATACCTCCCAAAAAATTATAAAACAACGATGAAGGGATAACACATAATATTTAGAGACTAAAAGAAGTAAGAAAAGTAAGATATTTATATATAAACTCCTCTCTTCAAAAAAACGTAAAATTTACCTACACGTTTGTGTAGCCAGGGCCTGATATGGTTTCTACTTTAGAAATCTCATGCTCATATTTAACCAAAAATATAAACTAAATAAGAAGCAAGAGTTCAAATATACATTTAAACTCTTCGTGGTAAACAAAACATGCGTAAGCCGGAGAGTTATACACAACAATAAGTTTCATCTTTTTTTACTTGATTTAAGAATTTTTAAACTTATTTCAAGAAATTACGGGATTGATTAATTTCGAAAGAAATCCCATTTAGAATTGTTTTGAGAACGTTTTAGTGTTATTCGTACTTGAATTTTTGAGTACGACTCGTACTTAAAGTAATCATAAAAAACTTCATTTCTCCCAAGTATTTTTCTTTCTGTGTAGGTATAAAAATTTAGTCCACTGTAAACATAACGTTTTTACTGTACAATTACGCATAAATTAATACAATTTTTAATTAACACTTCTCAACAAACACAAAGTTATACCTTTGATATGAAATGACTTAATCATCTCACATCAAACACAATTCCCAAACTTTTTTTTTGCTGAGTTTTTGCCAAATAAAATTTGGAAGTTCGCTGTTTTATATCCAATCATGATTCAATTACTGATTCAATCATATTTTTTTTTTCTTTCTGCATGTATTTTCACTTAGCGGAAATCCATAATTTATTTGTTTATTAATTAAAATATTTCACCATAAAATCACTTTCTAAATTAGCTGTTTGTTTAAAAATTTTTCCCTTTTTTCTCCATATTAAAATTCGCAAATATTTATGTTTCTAATTAAAATTGTTAAAAAAAAAAAAAATGTTTTTGTATTCCCAAAAATTACTTTGAATCACTAGTGTGTGGCCAGCATAACCGCTGTAAAAATATCGCCCTATTTTGTCTACTTTTTGGTATTGAAACAGTTGGCTTGAAAATTCTTTTTAATATTCTTTTAATGCTAAATTTAAAAGTGTATTGCTTCTACTGAAAATTTAGGAAATTTTGAGTGAATTGTTGAACAAGTTCGATATTATCTTAATGCTTTATGATGTCCCCATACATTTTTTTTAATTTATGCTATATTTTTTGTAATTATATATTGTAGTCAAATGGTATAATCAAGAAAATTTCTTTAAAATATAAATAATTTTTTGCTTATAATCCTTGCATAGACTTAAAACAAGTTTTCCTACAAAAAAGCATAAATGCACATTTCATATTAAAACATTTCTCTACAAGATAACATCATTTGATTTTTTAAATTGATGGGGCGAAAAAAAGCTTTTTGCCACGAAAATCCATGTATGCGTGGAAGTGAGACAGACCATATTCTCTGAAGGGAATCGAACGCGCAAGCCGGTGCAATATTAGAACAACTCATAAACAACTAGCAAACATATTTTGTAATAAAAAAATATTTAATGTTGCTCTTCATTTTAGTATATTAAGGTAACTCTTTGTCGTAGGAGAACGATTTTTAATGTAAAAAATCAACCAAAATTCAATACGAATTTTAACTAGTTTTTGTGTTTTCAAATAAATTAACTTTTAATTTAAATTATCAGTCGTCATCAGCTAACGTTGTTGAAAAAAGAGCGTAGTTCGAATACACTGAAAAAAGTTATATAATAAATGCCGGAGACAAGTTCATATTTTTCCCAAACTTAGAAGTATGAACAGTTTTCAAAAAGATTTCTAAACCACTTATCGTCCATAAATTTTAGCACCAGCTACAATTCAAATAAAATATTTACAAAAAAATTCTTCCAAAATACTTTTATTTTCGAAATTCTATTCTGAAAACTTTAAAATTTTAAACCACATTTTTTTGAAATGCTAGATTTTCAGTTTTTCAGCGTTATATTTATTAATATACAAATGAATTTTGGATAAATAAATAGAAGAAAAAGAAATCAAAATAATCGTTCTAAGAATTTTCCATTTAAAAAATATTTAAAAAATCACCCCTGTTATATATCTTATTTAAACGGACTATACGAGATAATCACTTGCAAAAAGAATTAAAGATGTTGGTATTTCCAACGGAAAGTCTATTTTTTGTCACGTTATGGTATAAACACAACTGGAACGAACGACGAACTTTGCATAGTACGACGAATTCGTACACGAATAAAAATATTGAAAATTAAAATTATTGGGTTTATATAAAATTTTGCAATTTTTTCGCGATATAAGCGATTTTTATCTGTAAGGATTACAACCCTTACAACTTTAACGATTTTTAAAAAATATTGTTAGCAATTTTTTGCGAATTTCCGCTAATTTAGCAATTTTTACCGAGTTTTTGCCCTTCTTTATAGTTTTAAAGACTTTTAACCAATTTTTTGCCTTGTTTGAAATATTAAAAATGTTCGCGAATTTTCGCCATTTTTGCAAATTTTAGTCAAGTTCGCAATAGAAGCGATTTTCCCAGTGATTCTTTACAGCTTTCACGATTTAGCTGTGATAAGCTGTACCCGTCCCAATTTATTCGTCGTTCGTCGGCGTAAGAAATAGAAATAAACCTATCGTAGTGTTCGTTAAGCAGGACGAATTCCGGTCTACGCAATGATTGTGTGTATTTTCTTACATACACATATGTTTTAATTCTGACGACGAATATTCGTTGCGAATAATTCGTCGTTCGTCCCAATTGTGTTTCTAGCACTACGCTACCAAGCATTTTAACTTGTTTTCCCAAGAATAATTTATGTATTTTTTTGTGTTTTGCTGTAAAGCGCAATTTACTGAAAGAGAGGTAAAATTTTAACAACACGGGTCTAAAATTCAAGATAAATTGCTTGGTGGCGTAACATAACACTTCTATGGAAGTGCCCATATATAAATTTTTTCTTATTTTAGTTTTCTTAAAATGTTATTTAAGCTCAACATTTTTTTATTTGTCATCCTTAAATAGTTAAAAGGATTCTTAAAGCAAAAAAAAAACAAAAAAATAATAATTTTCCAAACCGTTTGACATTTGAATGCAGAGGCAGGCATAGAGAATCCATATCAAATATTTACTTGTTAATTTATCTTTCGAATTCAAATGTTTTTATGTCAAATGCACACATATTAAAACTTGCACAGAAACACGTTAAACTTTCATGTGTTTGTATTATTGCATTTGTCAATATTTTTGATTAGATTGTGTATTATGAGAGAACGTTCTTTATTTACACACACACAAACACACACATGCATGCATATAAATGTTTTTTGGTGTGTATATTTGTATACTTTTGGTATTTAAATTTGTTTATATACAAATTTAATTTATTTTATTTATACATATAAATACACATAAACAACAATAAACATTTTCTGTTGCATACTTTAAGGCTTCTTGTTTAAATCACCATACAAAGCACATTTTTTGGAAGTTTAATTGCTAAAAAAATTTTAATCTTAAATACAAAAGATTAAATAAAATTTTATTATACTAAATCATTGAAATTTATATTGTTTTTTAATCTTAAGCATGACAGAAGTCTCTGGTTCAAACTTAAAAAAATTCCATTTGACATTTGAATAAATGAACTTTGTTGCAATTAAATTGTTTTATTTTCAGTAAAAACAGTTGTTTATTTAATTAACATTTCTTTGGCCCTTTCTCGCTTAAGTAATTTATTTGATTTTTCTACATAATGAAAAAAAAAACATTCCTTTAATAAGATTATAAATTCATTTGTAGACAACAATTTCCGTCATGTCTGGTAGCCGTAAATAAATTTTCCCAAAAAAAAAAAATAAATATTAAGAGAGCAAAGCAATTATTATTCGTTTAGTTTTGTTTTTTTATTATTTATACATTTGAGAATTATTCTAGTTAGATAAAAAAAAAGATAATGAAATATTTATTAAATAAATACATTTGTAGCTTTAATTCATTGCATACTTGTATATATTCTGTTTAAAATTTATTGTAGCATACCTAAAGGATTTATACATGAAAGCTTTTGAGTTTCTAATAGAGATAAATTTTATTTAATATGTTTCATTTAATTTCAAATTAAAATAATTCAAAGAAATTTGTTTGAAAAACTCAAGGAAGTATTGGAATGGAAATAAATTAAACAAATCTAATAATAAAATATTAAATATATAGTTAAAAATAAATAAAAAATGTATTTAATGATTTGTAAATTGTATGCTGAACCTGGCGCTTTACTACCGCCACTGAAAAAAAATAAGTTAAATTAATAATTATAATAATAAAGAAATTTGTACCAAATTTAGATACTTCTCCAGATATTTAGACATTATTGGTCGATTCATCGATTTGCCCCAGCGCGATAGTCAAATCTCATGGTGGATCTCAACCACGTGGTGATTTATATACGCATTTAACAAGTGCCTCTGCGTACGCGAGAATCATATATGCAGTTTGAGAGTACAACCGCCACTTGCTTACGATCCACTGCTAAACTAATGCAAGGCATTTTCCGTACTGATAGCAACATTAGCTTAGGATGATTTAAACATGGCAGCAGGTGCCCACCCCACATGGGCTACGCTACGAATAATAACTCCCCGTTATGTACCTCCTGAACCGTAAAGACCGTGTCACCACATTATAGGATAACCCTTACTTGATACGGTTAGTTCGATGTGATGATACCGAAAGTACTCAATAACCTCTTGGCGCATGCTAGGAGTCTCATTAGTCCAACTCCAGAGATTTCCCCTAGATCTTGGAGGTAATGATCTCCCAGACAGTTCGCTCTGGAGCGTATGAGTGCCGGTCAGTAGCAGATAATATGATACACCGTCTCTGTTTTCTCTGGTACCACGCAAAATCTACAATTTTCACTAGGCAGTTGCCCCGCCCTTTTGGCGTATACTGCCGTCCAACATAGCATTATAAAGCCTACCAGAATCCTTCAGTCCCCTCTCGGTAGGGATAGAAGAATTATGGTCGGTTTTGGATCATAGGATTCCCACACAACCTTGGAAACCCTGCACGTTTCGGTGTTTTCCCAAACTTCCACAGATATCCTTTATATAGTGAAGTCCATATCCCTTTTGATATTACGAATTAGAACTGTAATGTCAATCATTCTGTTGTACGCCAATTTGTCAGCCACTTCGTGGCTGCGAACCCAGTAGATGTATTCTATAAAGCAGAAAAGACAATTCCTATCTTCCCTTTGTTCGCGTCAACCATTGCCAGTTATCGTTCATTAATTGGTAAAATTGGAATCCTTGCGGATCCCAGGACTGATTTGCCCCGGAGGATGTATGTTTTCGATACAATCCCCGGGGAGCTGGAATTTCATATTCTGGCCACTAATGCACTTTCTGATCGTTGACAATGTTTTCGCATTTATTTATACGTGCTGCTTATGTTGCTCCATTTACAAAAGAGTAGTTGCGTGATGTATTTTGCTGTTTTTTTTTTTTGTTGCTGCTAAGTTTTGATGGGGTTTTGCACCACATCTTATTTGGAAATTACTGAAAATATTTCTGGGAAATCGATTTAATAGTTTAGGATTCTATAGGAAACAAGCAATCCAACAAACAAACGCAATTTCTAGAAATAAATAGATTCCAACATATTCAATTCGAAAAACTTTAAATATTAAAAAAAGAGTTTTATTTAATGTTAAGGGCTCCTTAAAGAAATAAACTGTTTATTTCTTTCTATCTTTTTCAAAAATTCTTATGTCTTCTTTAATAAAATAATAAATATTTCGAGAAAAGAGCTGCAAGTTGCTTAAACCGTATTCTCTGCCTTTTACTCTTGTGGTACTCAACATTGTATTTAATACTTTTTTATTTTGTTTTTTTTTTTTTTTTTTTTTTTTGTACAATTTCCTCATTTTATACTAAATGGTTAACTTATGCAAATTAGTTTTAACATACAAGTGTGGAATACTTAAAATAATGGGGAAATATGAATATGTTAAACAAAGTCGACTTAAGAACAATACTCGTGTTACCCAGAGTAGAATATAAAATAAACTTGTATATTTTGTTGTATCTATACACAGATACAAAACATAGATATATGAATATAGATATATTAAGGTGTTTAAAAGAATGACTATTTTTACTAGATTTTTTTTTATTCGCCTTATATGCAAAAGTAGTTCTACTACTGCCGAGGAGGGTGGTTCAAGAAGTAAGAAAAATATGTGCTTTTTCTTGCTTCTATTTAAAAATAACACGCGGTGATTCGTTATGTGGTGCCATTCAAAATATTATAAACATCAAACTTTTATACAATTGAATTTTCAACCAATTGTAGTGGGGAATGTAAGAAAAGATAAACTCACTGCTTAGTGTTGGTATTTTGTTAAGTAAAATTTGAGTGTTTGTAATTCTCATTCACTCTACAGTTTTCTTTGCCCATCTAGTATCTTTAGCTTTTCAAAAGTTTTTGGATAAACGTGAAAGGCCCAAGCAACCGCTGAAATGCGCATAGGAACTTGCTTATCCTCCAACTTATAATGAATTTCAGTGTATTTGTCAATGAATATTGGGAATTAAGCCCAACAAACAAAATCTTATTAGTTAAAAATTATGTATTCCCAAAAATTGAAAAAATTGAAAATTTTGAACAATTTTGTTGCAAAATCCCCAAAGAAATTTAAAATTGTTTGTTGAAAGTTCAGCTTGGAGGGACTTCTTGGTATTCTGTTCCACTTAACTCCTTGTGGAGCATAGGGCCTTCACAA
This sequence comes from Pollenia labialis, assembly GCA_949318255.1. NCBI lineage: Eukaryota > Metazoa > Arthropoda > Insecta > Diptera > Polleniidae > Pollenia > Pollenia labialis. The sequence continues at coordinate 6,086,508 of OX439139.1, read as the reverse complement.
AAATTTCTTCAATATATTCTGTAATTTGCAATCACTTTTCCTTCATTCCAACTTTTTCCGCTGGTTTCGATGTCTTTGAGCAAGCTTGCTTTACAAATGGTCTTTGGCTAACCTCTTCTTCTACTACCTGGAGGATTTCTGCCTACAGCTTGACGGCTTATTTTTCTTTATTCCCTCAAAGACTCTGTTCGATTCATTTCTATTGTTTTCGTTTAATAATAATATGGATAATATAAGTTTTGAATTTTCAAAACTCGTCATTGTTTATGACCACAAAATTTTAAATACATATTTAGCTCAAGCAACGATTTGAAAAGCCCAAAAGATTACAATTCAATTCTATTGTTGCCCGCCGGGTTTCGCAGCAATTTAGAAAAACTAATAGGATGTTTTTAAGTTTTGTTTGGACTTAACAATTCTGAATTCAGTGTCTTCTGATGCAACTTTATCAAAAAACTAAGCCTGTTCGTGGCCAATGACTATAAGGTTGTTGCTAAAAATTCTTATTTTCAAGTTTATTACCAGATTCTAATGTATAAAGATCTGTTCAGTCATGTATTAAATAATTTTAATTTTTCACGTTGCGCCAGTTTTCCACAGAATACTTGATCTAACATTGCAGCAGCCAATTTAAGCGCGTCTTTTAAATACAAGTATCTCTTGCCTAAAATACTATCCAAACATAAAATTTTTCTTCCCAGAAATGTGAAGCTTTCCGCCGAAGCCGAAGGATTTAACCTTATGGGAGAGTTAACCTATACTTTGAAGGTCCTAAGAAAAAATCGTAATTCTATTTTGAAATGATACAAAATTCTTTACAAACTTTTATCAACTCCTTATTATATCAGGTGTGCTACAGAGTTTGTACTAAAATAGAAATTTACGCATTTTCGCACCGTTTACATCTCATTATTTTGAAACGAACTGAAAACCAGCGTTTAAAAAGCTGCAGTTGAGATAGTAAAAGTCATAAGATTGTGCTGCAACTTCGACATCTTCATTTGCCATTGGACAAAAAAAAACTGTTGCCTTTACTTCTGATTCATTAAATGAAAACAGTCGTAGTGAAGGCAAAAGCAAAAAACAAAAAGTTGTACACAACAAAGAACATCGGCAGTCGACATGTTCGAAAGTGTTTGGTTTGACAGACTGAAACTTTTAAAAAATCCCGTAGTTACCGAAGATGGATGTTGTGTTTTTTCCGAATTTTTTTTTTTTTTAAATAACACCTACATGTGTACATAAATGCATACATATGTATTTATTTTAATGCTTAACAATCTTTTTAATTTTTTGAAATTAAATAAAACGTATGTATTTATGTACACATGTATTAAAAAAAAAATTGTGGAAAAAAACACAACGTCCCATCTTCGTTAACTTCGGTATTTATTAAAAGTTTCAGTCTGTCAAACGAAACACTTCCGAACATGTCGAGTGCCTATGTTCTTTGTTGTTTTCAACTTTTCCTGTTTTGCTTTTGCCTTCACTACGACTGTTTTCATTTAATGAATTAGAAGTAAAGGCAATGGTTTATTTTCGTCCAATGAAAAATCAGAAAGTGGAAGAAAAAGCCATTTTTTGATTTGGACTGCAGCTTTTTAAACCCTGCTTAAAACGACAAATTTTAGTCTTATTATGTTTCCGTTTTTATTTTCAGTTTCGTAAGAAATGGCTGAGCAGTTTGTTCCCAGAGCACAGGGATATCTGCTTACGAGTTCCACTGGATTTGGAAGGCATTACAGTGCTTCTGCTCTCCTGCACACTCGAACTTGAGCGATCGATTCGACGATCAATTGTAAGCGGTACAGGTCCTCTATGACCGTTTAGCTTGATTTAAATAGCCGATTATAGATAGAAGTTTTTTAGGTCATACCAAATACAGAGTATTAACTAGCATGTGGCCATAGATATTCGTCTTTGTTATTGACTCAGCTACTTGGCCGGACTTGACATATCGTCGTGCCGAAGTTATCTTCAGGCATATCACAAAAATTAGATAAGACCGCTTCCTGTAGCAAATTTAACAGATCTATCGATCTGCACAATCCCCAAGTTCCTTTCTCTTACGGAACTCCCCACTTGGCCTGTTGTCGCAAAGTTGATGGTTCAAGTTCGTCTTCCCTTGCAAAAGTTTAATGTTGTAAAAATTTCATTTATAATAAAACATATTTTTTGATGTACTTGAAATTAACTTCGGCACGACCATATGATTTCTTGGTGTTCGAATTGTCGTAATAGAACCATTTTTCATCGCCACTAATGATTCAGTGCAAAAATAACTTCTTTTTATTGAATTTTTTTGAACTTGCAAATTTTATTTCACCGTTTCTCGACTTTAACTCATACGGTACCCAATTTCCGAGATTTTGAATCAATCCTGCTGCTTGTGAAATTTTGAAATTGCTGCTTGGATTTATTTATTAAGTTCTTTTTGAATTTGACAACAAGTTGAATGAAGTTATGCTTTCAATTCATCGTCATTATCAAAATTATTCACTATACTTTTAAATATTGTGATCGCTGTTATCAAAACTATTGCTTTTGCTTACGCATTAAGATAAAGTCATACCTAAATAAATTGTTTTACCCCGAACAAAATTCTATATAAAATTGTATGGTAATATTTTGCTCTTAAAATATATTGACAACATGTTGTGGTGGTTTAAGCATTGTGGTAATCATTTAAATGATTACGATGTCCTTAGGGAATCACAATATGGTTGCGAAGGCTACATAGTAGACTGATGATATTCTTACATGGTTCTGCTTATAATAATATGGTGGCACTACCCATGTATGCATGAAAATGTTTTCGTGACAATATAAAACAAATTTGTTCTCAGGATTTCGAAGTGTCCAAGTTCAGTTTAAACTATTCTGAAGTTATCGCTTTCACTTGGAATGATGCTCCAGGTTAAGCAAAATATGAAATGGAGTTTCTGCTCCAAATGACCCACGAAAATTTTGACTTTTTAAGGGCAAATTTGTGTCTTAATTTATTATAAAAAATCTACCATGCGACCCACCCTTTAGGCTTTAAAAAACGGAAAAATCTAAATAGTAAAAACATGCATACACCAAACCTTCGTGTAGATTAAATATAGAGGAGGCGTTAAAAGGAATAATAATTTCCTTTCATTTTCATAAACTACATTCTTCTATTCATTCGTTCGTTTTTCTGCTCCAACTGCTCTTTTATCCACATTTTTGTAACATGTTCTGTATTCTGTAATTTTTTACAGGTCTCGTGGCATACAGTAATAAATGTTTGTTAAACATTAAACTAAATAAGAATGAAGGAAATAAATATTTCAATAAAATACATACAAAAAAAAAAATGTTGAGCCTCGATACAAAACAGAAAATAAAACTAAACTTAACACAACCAAACACAATACTCAAGCATAAGTATGAAAATCAAATAAAAATTTTACGAGTCTATGGACAGGGTCATAAACTCGTACATTCATAAAAATTATTTGCAAGAACACATTTCCTTACTGCCAGCAAGTAAATGTATGCAAAATACTAGCACATATAAAGAAAACTAGTCGGAGAAAACCAATGACTTGGGAAGCAATGCTCACTACTGCAAAAACTATCAGGTCAAATAGCAGTGAAAAAGTTATTCAAATACTCGTTAAAAAACTACCACCAACCAGACATAAATAACCAACAAAAAATGGAGGTTTATTACTTAGAAGTAGCAAAAATAAAGAAAAATATGCAAAAAAAAATCCATCTAAATGGGATAACTGTTTTCAGAAGACCCAGCATAGAATCCATTTTCCTTTTACATCCAACAAAAAAAAAACATCTAAATGTACATGTAAATTTTTATATTTAGAAGTGGCCGTTGGCAATAAGATAAATCATGAAACATGTAAAACAGCACTGAAATGTTAACATTAAATGCTCTGGAAGTATTTCCTCTTATTTTCCAGCTTTTTGTGTGGAGTTTTATTTAAAATTCTGCTACGCCCACATTATTTGTTACCAAACACACACACTTACACTTGCTTATGCAAATACATGGGCAGGTTGTCCATGGAAACTAAATTACCAACTCATACACAGATTTTCAATCATGCATCATTCAATGGGAGGTAATTTAATGTAACTAACACATTTTTTCCCATTGACGAATATATGCTTATGCTCACAATGTTCCGTGCCGAAAATTCTACTAGTGAATTTGTTCTGACACAGTCACCAATACTAGTGACTTATTATAGCCCAGACAATGTTATTTATTAACTATAGACATTAAACTTTGCATTTTACATTTAACATTACTATTACCAGATAGTTTTTTGGGAACCATATCGAGCTGTTACCGCAAAAACAGCTTAAGCGACATCATATTCATTATTCGTTTTTTTTTAATAAATGAATTTATTGGCAATACTTGTATCATCTCCTAACATGTCATCTTCGCACAAGGTACCGTTACGATTTTATAGCAAAAACAATTTTAGCTTAAGCGCCAACCTTCATATAAAATTTTTTGAAGTATAATAAAAAATACACATTCTCCTGTAAAAATGTGTTTATATCGCTTAAGCTTTTTTTGCTGCAAGAGCTTGATATATAGACATTGGAACCATAGAATTACTTAAGTACACTTAAGTCTACACTTTCGGTACTTTTTTAAAAAAAGATGTCAAATTGATAATTTCGTATCCTTTTAACATTTATTATATAAATTTTCATAGCAGCCTTTTTTAGATGTTATGTATTGACGATGGTACTACTGACTAGGTGGTTCTTTTGGGACCATATCGAGCCTTTACTGCAAAAATAGCTTAAGCGACACTATTTTCATTTTCTTTTGGGTTTTTTTTAATAATGAATTTATTGGCAACACTTGTATCATCTCCTAAAATTCCAATGTCACATAAGGTACCGTTACGATTTTATTGCAAAAACAATTTTAGCTTAAGCGCCAACATTTTTACAAAATATAAATTGAAACCACAGAATCACTAGCAAATTTTATTTAATTAAGTCTTCAATTTTGGTACTTTTTAAAAATAGATGTCGAATTGATAATTTCATATTTTTTAACATTTAATTTAATGTTAATTATTTTATTTAAGGCCATAAATTGTAGACGCTTTGCAGTCGGTGTCATCAAAAAGTCAACAAATCAGTCGACCAAGCAGGTGACTTGGAAACACTTTCAACCAGGTTTCCTTCAGGCATTTTATAAATGTGTTTATTTTATTTTGTCTCCCCTCTCGCTCTCTCTCTTTAGCTTGTTTGTAAGTATAAAAATATGCAAACGAAATAATAAAAAGAAAGCCATAAAAGTATGCTATGTTTTTCATATGAGTTAATGTACACATAAGTATGCAATAAAACTTAGAGGCTTCTAAACTTTTTAACACGTGTTTATAACCTTAAAAATCATAAACATTTTTCACAAAATCTTATTAATAACAAATTTTACCTGTTTTCAACAATCTGGCTTAACAGAAAGACATTTACAAGTAACTAAATGATGCGTTCTTAATAAAAAATATTTGCTCAAAATCACTTATTAGTAAGTATGAGTTTAAAGACGTTTTATTAACTCATGCGAGTTTTTTTTTTTATTTATTAACTACACGTTAACTTTTTATAACGAGCAAAATGTTTGCCAAAGAATTTAAAAAAAAAACAAATCTTTTATTTCATTAACAAAAAACTTAATAGGGATTTGATTTGAAAAGGAAATTAAATGAAATTAATCTGCTCTATCTTGCAGAAAAGAAACTTTTTTTGTGCGAGATTTTTGTTGTAAACGCCTTAGCATTGCTATTATTTAAGTTATTAACTTCTTAAGCAGAAAGTACTTCTACGTAAAAAAAAATTAAAGCCAGTTTCTCTGACGTTTTCTAAAAAAATTGTATTTTTTCTTTAATAATTTATCGAGTTTAAGAAAATAATCAAAAAAATTTCCAAACAAAATCGAAATATCGATTATAAACTTACTGCCGTATTCATAAAAAATAAAATAAGTTTAAAATGTGTTTTAAGGCAAAATTTTCATACAAATTTTTCTTAAAATGCATTTCAAATCCATTTTAATTTTTTATGAATACGGCAGCTATACTTTAGTTATATAAAAACCGAAGTGAATTAAGCTCGATAAATAATTTAAAAAGAAATATTAATTTTTGTAAAAATATTAATTTTGTACTAAATTTAGTAAACCTTTTGCTTAGGTAAAACTATCATTGAGAATATGTATGAGGACACTGTTTTCAAAACCTGTTTAGTCCACTCTTTGTGTTTTCGCACAATTTGGGAAAATAGTTTTTAAAGAATGTAATTTTGAAATGGAAAAATCTACTATTGACGAAATCATGCCTTTTACTTTTTTTTTCTAGTGTAATTATAGAGTTTTTTTCCAAATTTAATATGCGCTGAGTTTTTATTTCAATGCTACCAAACAAACAAAAAATTGAAAGCTATTGATGTCGAAAGTGGAATAATCAAGTTTCGAAAAGAACCTCCTCACACGAAGTTTTCTAATGCGTATGAATGATACCAAAAATAAAAAAAATAGTATTGTGTATACGTTAACAAGAAGTGAAAGTGATAATTACAACTTAATTATAATTAAAAAAACAAAATAAAATAAATAAAAGCAGAACATTTTCAAAACAGCATTTTGTTATTTCAGAAAAGAACTCAAAACCAGCACTAAAATACATTTTACACTGAAGGTCATTCCATTATGTACGACAAATGTTAAAAGTTTTTCTAAAATAAAACAAAATAAAAAACATTTCTAATTAACTGTTTCATTACATTTTACAAATAATTAAAAATGAATGGCAATGCAAAACATATGGCCAGATTTGTGTACAAATACATTTATTTTAATTTTCTCTGTTGTTTTTAGTTTCGTTTTTTTTTCAATTTGTTTTAAAAAACATTTTCACAAGCAAAAGATTTTTGTATGGGAAACCACAAAAAAAAAACTAAATAAACAAAATACTAAAAAGGAAACAAACTATAAAACAGAACAATCCTTTCAAAAAATAACTGCAAACAACAAAAACAGAAATACAAGTTTGTATATACATACAAAAACAACAACAAAGTACATAAAATAAATAAAAATATCCTTGAATTATAAACGACAATAACCACAAATACGCACACAAACACTTTCCATTACAAATACACACTCACTACAAAATACAAAATAAATGAGTTATACTAGTTTACATGTATCTGGGAAAAATGTTGTATATACATATATTCAAGTGCTTACTGATGTGGTGTAAAGTAACGCAAAGATATGGTAATTTATATGTAGTACTCGTAGTTTAGATACATGTTAATCTTTGTATACTTTCATTTACATTTGTATGGTATTTATACATGTGTCTATTTGATTGTTCTATATGCATATTATTTATTTATTTTTTTTTTTTTTGCAGCTCCACTGCTCTACAAAATCCTTAAACATTAAGCCTATTTTTAGCTTTGTGCGAAAATAATACGAAACAGAAACAATGAAACAATACTGTGTAGAAAATAAAAGTACGTTAACAATTTATTCCATATCAAAAATAAGTTTGTGTGAAGTAAAATTTATATAGGAATACGCATTTATGCATAAGTTTGTTAAGGGGATTTAGTTCAACACTATGGGCCAGTGGCGGGAGAGATCTGTTCAGAAAATATAGTAAAATAATGAATTGATGTAGCAGACTTTTTTTCATATTTCTGGATAAGATATTAAATTTTAAATGGTCAGACACATTTTCCCATAAAACAGTTTGTTGAGCAGTCCCTGGCAAGTAAATGATCCTTAAAAAGCAAACAAATCAAAATAATTTCTCAAAAAAGAAGAAATAGTATATTATAAAGAAATATTTATGGACAGTTTTCTTTAACAAGGTTATACTAAATTTTCTAACCCAATGTGTCTTTTAAACTAAAGGGGAAAAAAATCATAAATATACAGTAGTGCAGCCTAAACGTATGCATAGTATTTTTTAAGCAAAGCCGATAAACTAGTAACAATATCCCATCTAGTATTTTGTATCATAATCGAATCTTTTAGGAATCAGCTTCAAGAGCAAAATAACTTCATGAGATAATTTTTCGATCAACGAGAAAAAGGTACCCTAGTTTAGGATAGGTGGCCGGTCATAAAGATCCACATTGACCGTGTTGGTGCCTAGTGTTTCCACGATAAACAATAACCCCTTTTTTAAAAAGTTGGTTCCATTGATAACAACCTCTTGGCCAATGCTGGAAGTCTCAATAGTCTAATTCCAGATATTTCCCCTAAATCTTGTACGTAATGATCTTCCAGATAGTACGCTCTAGAGCAATGGTGGGCGCTCCATAGCACAATTGTGCTGGGAGATTTAACACGTATTCTTAGCCTCTTTCATTAAGTCCACGAGAGTACACAATTCAGTCGTCGATTACCAAGCGACGAGTGCACATGCGACGGATGCTTACGTATTTTTTTTATTTTTATTAAGAACAATTGTCTCTTTATTCACTAATACTAATAAGCATCAATACAAGCACAGTTTTAGTTGTGCCCACTTCTGCTCTAGAGCGTTGAGTGCCGGACAGTAGCAGAGTATGTGCTCCACCGTCTCTTTCTCCCCTAGTACCTTACAGAAACTACAACTGTCAGTTGTCAGTTGCCCTATCCTTTTTGCACCGACTGCCTTCCAAAAGTGACCCGTATTAAACCAACCACAAGCCTACAGTCTCGGTAGCGATAGATGAATTTTTGTCGATTTTGGATCATACGATCCGCACATAACTCTGGAAACATTGCACGTTTCGGTTTTGCCCCAAACCGCCTCAGATTTGCTCTGTATAATTGAGTATGTATCTCTCTTAAAACTACGAATTGGAACTGGAATGTCAATCAATCTATTGAGCCCTTACAGTTCTGGACGATCGAAAAGTCCGATGATTTACCTCTAAGAACCATTTGTGATACAATTTTCTGTTTTTATTTTAAGCACATGAATGAATCATATGTGAATCCCATTTTTAATCCCTTAAGTCATAAATCAGTTTTAAATCATAAAAGGTGATCTCAAAAGACTCGTTTATGTGATTTTTACAAAAAATTATCACTCAAATGCTAGCGGGGATGTAGCACATGCAAACATGAACACATATAGCTACATTTATATATGTACATACATATGCTAATGTTGAGTACTTTTACAAGTCATTAGATTTTTCTCCCCTTCATTTATCTCTGCAATTTTCCATAAATCTGCAGAAATGTTTGTAATTTTCACTTTTTTTTTTTTTTGATTATTTTTAATACAGCACTAGTATTGTCAATGTCAAATAAATATGTGTAAACAAACAAATATGAAAAATGAAAAGTCATACAAGAACTCACATGTGTAACAAACTGACACCCAGTTGTATCTTTTTTTCTTTTTGTTGTTATTTTAGAATACCCAAAACCACTTTAATGACCTAAATTTATGGCAAGTGAAGTAAAATGTAACAACAAAATAAAAAAAAATGCAAATACAAATATGAACATAAACATAAACAAAAAAAAGATGTTGTTTGTTTGTGTTTTTTATCTGTGAAAATACATACAAATAAATGTCACTATTTATTAAAACATTTTAACAAACGCCTGTTATCTGCTTTTTCTTGTTATATTTTAGAATATTTCCCTTTATTTTTTTATTCATTTTTTTTTTTTTTTTTTTTGGTAAATTTACATGCAAATATCAACAATATTCATATGATACAGAACAGAGAACAAAGACCCTCAAAGTGGCCTCTGCAGGAGGTCGTTTCATTTACAAATATTTCAAAAAAACAATATGTAAAGAATATTTTTGAAGTTCATATATAGAGTTAATAAAAGGAAAAAATGTTAAAATAAATTACAATAAATTCTTCTCTATGGTCTTTAAAAAAGAAAAATCACATGCCAACACGTTAAAGATATTCGCCAAAAAAAATTAATTTATAAAATCTTTTAAGTATTAAATTTGTTTAATTCTTTTTTCACGCATTTAATCTCAGCGAGGTGAGACAGCTTTCAAAAGCACTTACGGGTGCTGGCGTAACTCGAAAAGCTTTTATCAACAAATCGAGTTTTAATCGAATTGCAGTAAATTCAAGAAAGTGAAGAGAAAAAATGGATAAACAGAGATTCAAGAAACATGCTACCTAAAACTTGTTCAAAGAACTAAATAAAAATAAAAAATTAAGTGATTAAATTAATAAAGTTAAGTTTTTTTAATCGCATATTTCCCTTAAACTCTTCTTTCATTTAAGGGCCCTTAAAAGGATGTGCCAGAAAATTGTTTATTGAAAAGGATTTTGATTCAATAAAAACTACATGTAGGGCTTTCCAAAATTCCGATTGTTCGATTAAAAAGAGGAAGTAGTTCTTTACCAAACTTAAAAAATAAATCTTCGGTGAAACAAAAAGAAACAGAGCAAGACGTTCTTGATTAGAGCATAATTCTTAAGTTTTCTTAAGACTACGCAAAACGTCAACGCTAGTTTGTTTTGCTTAATGTAGGGACAACCAATTCAATGATATTAAGAATGTTTCATTGAAATGGAACCCATTAATAGATTTCAGTTACTATTGCCATCACATACAAACTATAAAATTGCCCTGCAGTTCTTTTCAAACTGCCAAATTTTTCGTTGTGGACAGTTTTCTTCGCAAGGGTGGGTATTGCCCCAGGAAATAAAGCCCTTAAAAGCAAACGAAAATTGACCCAAAATTGAGGTATATTTTTAATTTTTTTTTTTTTGCTACATTTTACCCAAAAATAATAAAAAAAAAACCCCTAAAAAGTTAAATATGCCCCTAAATAAAGGGCAATTCTTCTTTATGAAAAATTACTCCTAATTTTTTTAATGAATTTTTTCCTCTATTACCCCCACTGATGCTTTCACAAAGCATCTTTATCTTACAGGATTTGTTGCAGTTGCTTTTTCGTCTTCCCATCTAAGACTGCACTGTCCCAAATCTCGGGGTATCGAGCCACTTAGTATTATTTGCCTTGTTTTTCAATTTCGTTAATCGGTTGTTGTTCCAGCTAAGCAAGTTCATGGCTGCCATTATATTTGGTCTAGTGGTAAGGAACCTTGCTTTTCTTTGATTCCTACATTTTCCCCCAGGGGTAGCAGCCCCTGACTTGAGCCATTATGTTATTCCATTTCTAGGGAGGTTTCGTGGATGAATTGTTTGAAGGGGGGTTGAAACTAGTTAATTTTTTAAAACTCGAAAACCGTAATAAAAATGTTTCGTGCTTTACCAGGGATTGAACCAGTGTCGCTTGGTTTTGTAGGTAAGCACTTTAGCCACTTCTCCACGCCACCACTTTTTTAATAAATATTTACCACAAAAAAGTTAAAAGAAAGTCATATTGCCGAAACTTAAAGTCCCGCATTCCAAAGTCCCCAACTTCAAGAATATCGAATTTAGACAACCTGAACTTAAGTATCCCGAATAATTGTCAACTGTTGCTTTATAAAAGCGCGCTAACTAGAGCTTCTCTGCCTAGCCGGACTTTGACCGGGTTCAAAGATGTTCTCATTTGTAGTATAACAAACATCAGCTTCTCTAACTAAAGCTTTGAATATAAGTAAATGAAAAATAGTCCTAAAGTAAAAATTACTATTTTTTAAGATTTTTTCATTCTTTACTACTGGAGTCAGTTTTCGTTTCACGTAAATTGCAAAAACATCCCCAACAAAAAATGCAAGATACACAAAAAAACCATAAAATATTCAAAAACTACCACGTTTGAGCTTCACATAAAATTTTGGGGTCATTCTTCATTTAGTACTTTTGGGTAAAATTTCTTGAAGTCACATTTCGCAGTGCCATCGCTTGTCTTTAGAAATTAGAATGGCTTTAACTTATTTGTTTCTTACAGAATTTTGTAGAATTTTCAGGTAATAGATTTTCAATGAGTAGTCACAAATAGACATTTCGACTTTGCTCGTTGACTGGGACCTTTAAGCATTCGATGTAGACCGAAATATCCATTTAAATTGCCGTAGTATGGCCCCTGGTCTTTTATTTCCAGCAAAAGGTCAATTGACTTCCTTCTAACCCAAAACTATTTCCGCAAAATTTATCAGAACTGTAGGGTATATTAATAACAAATGTATATATATATTCTTATGTGTTGGTGCATTTCGAGTGCACCTGCATTTGTTGATAATACCTATTGGTGACATTTTCAATTTCAAACTCAATTCAATTCTTGTCGTCCTGTTTTTTTTTTACATCTTATTTACTTTTTTGTAATTTTCTCGCTTTTCCTTTCCAACATCTTTTGCAATTTAGAATTTTAATAAAATGAATTTGCTTTTTTTTCAAAACTATCAATAAAAGCATACGGGCACAAACATTTGATTTACTGTTTTTCTCCCCATTTGCAACAGCGTATTCTTTATATTCTCTATTCTTGAAAAGTATTTTTTAAACTATCGTGTTTTTTATATGCCTACTTTACATGTGTGTGAGTGTGTGGATTTTTTATACCCTTCACCGAAGGTAGAAAGGGTATATATAACTTTGTCATTCCGTTTGTAATTTCTACAATATGGATCCTACACCCTATAAAGTATATATATTCTGGGTCCTTATGAAAAGCGAAGTTCAAATCCGGTTGTCCGTCTGTCCGTCCGTCCGTCTGTCCGTCTGTCTGTTGAAATGGGTTTTCCGAAGCCCCCAGATATGATGGGGACTTGGTTGGGGTATCTTTATGTCAGGTATTCTTATTATAATTTTGCTATTGAAATTCAGCCAGATCGGTCCACAAATGGCTGAGATATGACCAAAAAAGCACGACTACCTCTAATTTTTCCCAAAAATCCCTTGTGGTTGTTGTAATTTAATTACTTTTTGCTGTATATCTGGGGAACGGCAAAAGCCCAAGTTTCCAAATAAGGTACACACATTTAGGTTCTCAATACTCACCATCCTACAAAATGTGGGCGGGATTGGAGAAGTGGGCGTGGTATCTCCCATACAAAAAAAATTAAAAATTGTATAAAAACCTAAAATTTAGGGCTGCCATATGTCCTATGGATATGACTTATATATCAAAATATCGGAAATTTTAAGTAGAACATATTTTATAAAAAACTCGGGAAAATCGGTTCAGATACAAAAAAGTTATGACCAAAATAAAATTTTTTTTTTTTTAAATACCCACTTTCGGGAACCATAGATCTCCCCGAGTCCAAGTTTTATAACTAAAGTAAATGGTAAATTTCTTCTTTAACACGTCGGTATATAAATCTGCCAAATCGGTTATAAAATGGCTGAGTTACAACCGAAATACTGAATCCCCAAAAATTACTCTTTTTTTATAATTAACTTTGTTAAAATATATGTATACAAGTATATATAAATGTATATATATGAATATAACTTAAGTAAAAGGTAAAATTCTTCCTTAACACGTCGGTATATAAAACTATCAAATCGGTTAGACAATGGGTAATTTATGAGCAAAATACTCAAAAAATGGGCTAAAAAACATCAAAATTTGTATAAAAACCTAAATTTTAGGGCTGCTATACGACCTATGGATATGACTTATATATCAAAATATCGGAAATTTTAAGTAGAACATATTTTATAAAAAACTCGGGAAAATCGGTTCAGATACAAAAAAGTTATGACCAAAATAATTAACTTTGTTAAAATATATGTATACAAGTATATATAAATGTTTATACATAAATATAACTTAAGTAAATGGTAAAATTCTTCCTATTTAAAAATATCAAATCGGTTAGACAATGGGTAATTTATGAGCAAAATACTCCAAAAATGGGCTAAAAACATCAAAATTTTTATAAAAACCTAAATTTTAGGGCTGCCATATGCCCTATGTATATGACTTATATACCAAAATGTCGGAAATTTGTATGAGTTATAACTGAAATACTGGGGTCTAATCACCGCATACGATATCGAGCAAAATTCATCGAAATTATTTATTTTAGTATCTTGAAACTCGATATCGAATGAAATGTATTGAATTTGAAATAATAGCATTCGACATCGAGTAACTCGACATTACATTTATCGAGTTTTCATTCGATACGCCAGTGTCTATCGTATGCAGGGGTGATTAGACCCCTAACTTCCTGAAAATTACTCTTTTTATACCCTTCACCGAAGGTAAAAATGGTATACACCCAATTCTCTTTTTACACGATAGATACGTTCCCAATAAATTCGTGTAAAAAAATTCGTGTAAAAAAAGATACTAGCCAAAGGTGAAAATAGTAGATTGGTTCCAGACCTAAAAAATAACGTAAAAGTACAATAAACAACAATAAAAAATTTTTGTTAAAGTTTACTTGAGAATTTATTTAACGTGCTTACACATTTTAATATCTTAAATACATACATATATTATAAAAAAAAAATAATGATTTGGAAAAAAGAAAATAATATCAGAAATTCATTAATATAAAAAAGGAAAACTAATATAAACATAGCGTGAGTAGTGAGAATAAAAAAAAATCATAGAACATAACAAATAAAAATTTATAAAAAGAATTTGTAGAATATTTAAAATCGTGTTAAAACAAAACAATTCGTGTAAAAAGAGAAAAATATTAACTTTTTAACTCGTGTTAAATGAAAATTCGTGTAAAAAGAGAATTAGGTGTATATGTATAACTGTAATTTCTACAATATTGATCCTACACCCTATAAAGTATATATATTCTGGGCCCTTACGAAAAGCGAAGTTCAAAACCGGTTGTCTCTTATTTAAAAAAAAAATATTTACCAGTTTTATTTAGTTTCTGTCTAATTGCTATGTATTCTGCTCGCACAATGGTGAAGGGTATATAAGATTCGGCACAGCCGAATATAGCTCTCTTACTTGTTTTTTTTGCTTTTAGTTCGTTTTTCAAAAGCAATTCTGTAAGTCAAGGTGCGTAATGAAATTTTCCACTACATATTACCAGGCTACATACATACAGACACACACATCTGTACATATGTATGCACTTACCCAGTAAACATTATTGCATTGTCAACGTTTTTAAATTTTCGATTTCGCATTCAATACTTGGCCGTTGAAAACATCGACATATAGAAATCAGGAGACTTCACTTGAAGTGTCACAGCGTCTACACTTCCCTTGTTAATTATTGACATTTCTTTACTAAACCTGGACAATACTATACAGGGTAAATGTAAAAAACCGTTTTGAAACCAATTTAACCATTATGTCAACAGCTGAAAAATTATACTTACGTCAACAGCAAACATACCCGGGTATACAAGTACATATTGTTATAAGTGTTTTTTCGTTTTATTTGTATTTTATTTGCGCTTTTTCCCCATTTTAAATTGTTTTTATGCATGAATACTAAAAATAACGGGTGTTTATGCAAAGACTTCTGCATTTTTCTTTGCTTTCATGTGTGAATATTTACAATAAGTGACTTTTTTGCTCGTCGTTACTTGAACTGCGGTTGACGTAAGAGGTAGGAATGAAAAAATTACCACATCTTTGATCTGATTTGTCCAATTTTATTCAAACTTTAGAATATGTTAGAAAACACTTCTAGTGAGGATATCATGAAATTGCAGAACGCTATGATAGCCACTTTCAGAAATACAGAGTTTTTAAAATTCAAAACATACCCGGGTATGTTACTGTTGACATAAAGGTTAAACATATGGTACCCAATTATGGGGAAGGGCTGGCAATTCCAGCATCGAGCTTATACAGACGACACAATCAAAAATTTTTAGAACTATGACAGGAGATCCGTGGTATATAAGAAATGAGAACATCCGTGAGGATTTAGATATTCCTATGGTAAAAGACGAATTTCGCAAAGTTAATGCAAAATATATTGTAAACTAAAAAACCATAAAAAATCGCATGCAAGGCACCTTTTCCAATTTCAAACGCGAAGAAGGCTGCGAAGAGCCGATCCTCTCACCCGCTAGGTCAAGGACCGTCTAAACAATAATGTTCTACTAAAGTGAGACTAATTTTTAAGACATTTGCTTCTTACTGTTAAGCTTACATAAGGCAGATCCGTAAATAATTATTAAGCTATAAAAAAAATTGTTTATTAAATCTGCAAACATGTCAACCAGAAATCGTTGATAAATTATTAATTTGCCCAAATGCCTGCTCAAAAAAACAAAAAATTTATAATAAAATTGAGCCCCTGCCGCAAAAAAGCTTAAGCGAAAAAACACAATTTTTCAGGAGAAGGTTTTTTTTTATTATATAAATATAAAATCGTAACGTTAACTTATGTGACCATGACATTTCAGGAGATGGTGCAAGTGTTGCCAATAAATTTATTTATGATAAAAATACAAAAATTTTAAATAATGTCGCTTAACATATTTTTGCGGTAAGCGCTCGGAATAATAATTTGATACCAGAAATATGCAGACTTACATAAAAATGAGTCTATCTTAAATGTTTAGAAGCAGCTAATTTCAGAGTTTGCCTCACATACGCCGTTTCGGCAAAAATTGTTTAGTGGGCTCTCACTCACCTACTCCCTCTGATTCTCACACATTTTTATACATCAACTCACATTTAGCACAAAACCATTCAACACATTCAACTGAAATATTTATTCAAGTTTTCAACATTGAAATGCAGTGTGTCATTTCACAAACACACGTACAGATGCTGTTATAAAACACACACATACGATTGAAAAAGAAAGAGAATGTCAGAGTGAGAGAGTGACGACTATCACGGATCAGGGTTGGAGAATAAACAATATTTTGGTTGAAAACTGAAATTTTTTTTTATAGAGCACATATTTGTCCGCCAAAGTTTTAAAGCTTATTATTGTACCCACTTCAAAAATAAGTGATAAGTGCTATTTAGTATATAATCTGGGGCCAAATAATGGCATTCGATATCGAACGCAATTAGAATGACGTTTAAATGGGAATTTCGATCGATATTGAATAGCGTAATTTGGCCCCTGGTCTCCATAAGAGTTTCAGGAGGATCAAATTTCGTCTGTTTAGCTGTTGGAGCGAAAGCACACGCAATAGAACCTTAAGAAAAACAATCGTTGTGCAAAAGTTTTTTGTAACGGTAAAGGATTTAATACCGGGAACTGGCCACAACGATCCATTTTTTGTGGTAGCCCCTACTCCAAGGTCCTTTTCGAATGAAGTTTACGACACGTCAGGGGGCATATGGATCTCGAATGTTGTTTAAACTAACAAAATCGCTCTACAAAGTTGGTTCAGTATTAAAAACTTGACAATTGCTAAAAACACGGCTCTACAAAGATTTTGTCGTAATAAAAACTGAACAATTAGTTCTGTTATTTAATTTACTTTTTATATTAATTACTCCATTATTGAGAGTTTTGTCACGATAGATAAGCTATATATTTGCTGTGATTACATTATGCAACTCTAAAATAGATTTGTGTTAAAGGTTTTCGTACAATAGTGCTAACTTGAGATGAACCGAAAGGCATTGAGAACGGTTCTAGACCTCCCATATAAACGTTTTTCTGAAATGAGAGTAGTAAACCACAAAAAGAGGAGCTTAGAGATGTTTTTTGTCACAAAACTCTTCGTTAAGGAAAGTTTATTAAAAACGTTTACTAAATCGACTGTCTAATTTCAAAACGTACCTAGTCGACTTAGCATTTATTAAATTTTTAACGTTTATGACTTAAGTATTGCTCAACTTTAATAAAATGTTGGTTTTCATCGGCTAGTCCAATCCAAAGTTATGCACAACAAAGCACTGGGCACATAACTGAAAGTTGTAACGCCCGAACACTTGAAGAGTTCATCCTGCAAAACTCACTTTTCCGACTCAGCATGTTTTGGAATTGAGCAGTCGATATAATTTTCTCTTTAAATAGTATTCTTCCTTAAAATTAAGAGGTACATATTAACAATTTCTCAGAAACTATAAATTAAGTTAAAGGAGTACCGCGGAACCTTCTATTGTATTACCCAAGATTATCCAAATATTTACAATAGTATTTACTTTTCCATCCCTGTTATGGATTCAAAATACAACATTTTGAAATACTTTTTCCATGCGGTTGCCAACTTCAGTTCTATGACGAGACAAAGTGCTGTTGCAAGATTAAAAAAAGCGAAATTGAATAAAAAGAATAAAAAAAAAGTTCAAAAAAGGACGGTTAAATAAAAAAAAAACTATGAACTAATTCGTTGTGGTTGTTTTTATTGCATTCACAGTAGTTTTATATTCAGAATAATTTTCAGGGTTATTAAATGCATTTTATTCAATAGAATTTTTTTATTTTTTGTGTGTTTAAATTTTATGGCAAATCGCAAAATTTATGTGTGCAATTGAATTTCCATAATGGCCGTAGAAATATATTTTTAATATGAATGACCTTCTGTTGAATTTTAAAGTAATTTTATGGTGAGTTTAGTGAATTTATGATTGAATGTTGATTGAAAGGATTGTGAATAAAAAAAGCTAGACTGCTAACTTTATAATTGACCCACTGTCAACTGATGCAGTTAATCTAAACGAAAAATTCTATTGATGAAAAATTTTATAAAGTTGGTTTGTTGGAATATGTAACGACGAAGTTTGCTTTACGGAAAAACAATGTCTTGAGGAGTTCTTTTGTAGACAAAATCCATGGCGGCTAAATAAAACAATTAATTGAAGGTTTTGATATTTTAATTAGGCTTTAGTTAATCAAGTTTAATTTCCATAAATTTATTTTTAGTAAAGCATGGAATTTACAACATGAAATAAAAATTTTGTTTGATAATTTTATACTTGAACTCAGGTCGTTTATATGTTTAGAGAAAGCCACATTCCCATCATAAGAATTTTTTGGCGTTCAATTAAAAACCAAATTAACTGGTAAACATTTTTGATGTTAAAAAGTTGTTAAATTTTGAAGCATCAATTTCTACCTCGGGCCTTAAAAATTTGCAAATCATTGCCCGGTATAAAATGCTAAAAATCGCATTAATGGCATTTTTTCGTTGTCTTCGAAAAAATATTGTCCAATTATCTTTTCTGCAGTTATTCTACACCATACAGTTGTAAATCTAAGTGGTGCATTTGGTGTTTAATAGTTATTCTTGTATTTTGGTCGCCCCATATTTTTATTGAGGTGATCTTTGAGGTGAATTTTGGCCTCATCGCTCATTGTTCGATGTGATCTTTATGTCTGAATCATCGAATGCTGACTTTCAAAATAAAATTGAACAACTTTGGCTTTTTTATTTTGTGCTAAGTCTTTCCATCAAAAATTTCCCAACTTTTTAAAATTTAATTCAAATGGGTCGATTAGGGCTGCCAACTGAAGTTAAGTGGCCAGCAGCGAAATTAGGCAACGCAGCTCATGTAAAAATATAAAATTAAAAAAGATATTGTATATTTTAACATGAGCGGCGTTGCCTGATTTCGCTAATCGACCCATAAGAGTTCAAACAAAATTGAATCTTTAACTTCAGGCAAAAATACCAAAGCCCATCGTCACTAACTTCAAATTCTCTCTTATTTTATTGTTAAAATTTGTTATTTCCTTTTGTTTTTCATTTCTGTTTATAAAATGTATGAAATTTAATGAACGTATGGCAGCGTTGTGGAGGGAGTACGGGTCTACATGTGAGAGCATTAGAAAAAAGTTCTGAAAATAAAATAGATTTTCAAAACAAACAAGGTTTAGTTTAAATGTGCTAAATTCCCATGTCATACTATTGATAAACTGAAATTGATTGATGATGGGATAAGCTATTCCTATGCGCATTTCACTAGTTGCTTAGGCCAGGTCATCAGGAAACTTCATCCAAAGATTTTAGAAAAACTAAAGATATTATACAAATAAAACTGTAAAGCGAATAAGAATTATAAATACCAAAATAGATTTTATTTCACGACTGCTTTCTACGACAGATTTGTATGTAAAATTGTATGGAAAATGTGGGCCAACGCAGTTCTGTTTGAACACTAAAAAAACACTTGCATTATGTGCCACCCTGTATTTTAAGTAAGTCACTTAGGTAACTTGTTTCTATTAAACAAGGCAAAATATTACTATTTAAGTTTCGTTAAAAGAAAAAACTTACTTTCTTTTAAATCTAAAAGCTTCTAAAAAATATTTTAATGAATATTTTAAACAATTCAAAACCTTTAACCTAAAATGTGGTTAGTGGTCTCATTTCAACTGCATTAGTATTGTTAGCAAAAAATTTTCCCACTACAAACCCTAAAACTATGCTGTAAATATAATAAAAATAATATAAATTTGTTTGTTAACATGTTCTGGCTGTTTGAACTGTTTGCTGCATTGTTTGACAGCAAGTAAATAAAGAGAAAAGACAAGAAGCAGAAGAAGAAGAAGTAAAGAAACTAAGACAAGAATTCTACGAACTCTAAATTTCAGCTAAAGAACTGACTTAGTGACTTTTCAGTTTGGCACATTCTTTGTATAAGATGTCTTAAAATAACATCATACGTTTTTCTTTTCTTAGCTCTTTCTTACCCCCATTACGCCATTATGTTTTCCAGGACATCTTGCAACTGGTAAAGAAGTAACAAAAGCAACAAAAAAAAACAAAAGAATTGAAAATGTTATGAAAAATAATGTTGCTACAGCTTCTGTTATAATAAAAACTTACCAAGAATTCATTCAGAAAAGTTTCCAACATTTTTTTATTTTTTTGCCAGAATTGTATTTTATTATTATTTTTGACGTGGTTGTCGGTACAACCAGGCGATTGTCTATTTTCTTCTTCTTTATGTTCTCGTTTCAATCTTTAGGAAAGTTTTACTATTGTTTTCTTTTCTTTTCTTTTTATGAAATATAATTTGTTTTATGAAAAAAAACAACCAACAATTGCATTATTATTTTTTTTTAGAAACTTTTATACATTTACCGGAGATTGAGTTAAAAATATTTGTTTTGTTAATAAAATCACTTATAAATAATTTAAAATTTTTGGAGAGAAAATGAAAAACCCTCACAATCATTCAAGTACATATTTTTTGCTTTTTTAATTAATTTATACAAAATATCATTGCATACTTCTAGGCTTTGGCCATTGTTTTCCCTTTTTATTTTACATTTTATGCCGAGCTAGTAAAACTGAATGAATTTAATTAACAAACTTTGTTTTGTTTTGCTTTTGTTTATTTGTTAATTTCTCTGGTCCGGTCTGGCTGGTTGGGCGGTTCTACATGGATTTTAGGTTATATTTGCATTTTATTCGCCTTTTTTTATGCAAACATAAATACACAACACAATCATCAGTTTTTTATTAGATTGAGGTCATTCATCAATTTAAAACAACAACCATAAAACATTTAAAAAAACCGCTTTTTTGTTTTCAATTTTAATAAATTATTTATCAAGAAAAATGAACAAAAGAGGCCAGCAAAACACTCGTAAAACACAGAAAATTATAAAACCATAAACAGGAAATTGTGCTAATTTTTTTTAGCATTTATCCATAAAAACCTTTTACGTTATGGGAAAAAGTATATAAAAGGGAAAATATTAAACAAAACTTTCGCTATTTTAAGTGTTTTATAAGTGCAGTTTTGTCTCAAGAAAGTTAAAGAGTATAACCCATATTAACTGGTTATATGGATTAATTTTTAAAATTAGGCCTTTTGATGGTAACTTTTATGGGCTATTTGGAGTTTTGAAGTATTTGGCTCAAAGCATAAATAAGTGAAAGTATAAAAGTACTTGACTGTACGGGAATAAAAGTTTTATATGGATTTGTAGGTCTCTTTACCAGGAGAAAGTGAATTTATTGCTTGAGTGGTTTTAAGAACGTAAACAATAATATTATTTTTGGGATTTTAAGCTCTATAGAATAAGGATCAAAAGGATTTTGTAAAACATACAAACTAAAATTAATGATATAAAAATAATCTTAAAGGCAAACTTAAAAGGATATAAATACCTTTTTAGACATAATTACAAGTAAATATATTTCGTTCAAGTTAACCTTTGTGTTTTGTATAAGAACTTTGTATTATCCCAAATTAAGAAAAATGTATTTAATAAATAAGTCTTAACCCTGGAATGGGACTATTCATTTTAGTACATTAAGGTTACTCTTTTACTCTTTTTATTTAAAAATAAAATAAAAAAAGGCACACAAAATAAAAGTTCTTTTTCTCTCTCAAAACTCGTTACAAACTTGAACTCTTTTTTATGTTTTCAAACTAATTATCTTCTAATTAACGTCATTAGGTAACTTTGTTGAAAAAAGAGCGTTATTTGAATATACACAAAAAGTTATAAATATAGTAAAGAGCAAATGAGCTTCGTCGATTCGACGAAAAGTAACCATCCAGGGTTAAAGAGATTTTTAAAATAGTTTCTTGTCTAGTTTAAGATTTACTGTCACATTGTCATTTTACTAATATAATCTTATGTTTAACCCCTATCCTGTATGCATGGGTCAAAATTGCCCAAACAGTTTTTAATGCTTTTTATTTTCTAAATTAGCAATGAAATTTTTTTGCAATTCCTTTTTTTATTCAATATAATTACATAAAATATTTCATTTAAATGATTTTTCGTGATGTCGGTACCAAAAAGTTTTGTATTTTGGAAAAAAAAACATGGATCAATATTGCCCAACGCTATTAAGACAATACAAAATAGTTAAACAACTGAACAGCATGTTATAAATTTAAGTTAATTAAACTCTTTCTGAATCTTGCATTACATGTATTGAATGTAAAAAATATTAACTTTTACATTCTTTATTGGGTAAAATTGACTCACAAATAGCGCAAGCGTTCTATTTTTTTTTTTTTAGTACAGAAAAAGTCAATGCAAAATATATTGAGCAAAACTTTGCCCAAAAAAATACAACAAACGTTTTATATTTGGAGTACAGGATAATGGTTGAAGGAAATTGTCTTATGCCTAATAATTTTGACATCAAAAGTAGAGCAAACTGAGGCGAGCCTGCAGATGGTAGCAAAAAGCCTGCTGACTTTGACAGTTTGAGCTATTTTATTTTAGTTTTTTAGTTAAGAAATGTTTGACATTTCGAGCCGTGCAATTCAATGCAAAAAATCAGCTGTTGTTTCTGTTAGATATTATTGTATTGTTGTAGTATTGCTGCCATCGTGTGCATACATTTGCCTTGGCTTGCACCTTTTTTGTCTTCAAATTGAAAACAAATGTTTCATAACGAACATTTTATTTAAATTGACACAACCTCATCAATCTCCTGCCCCAGTCGAAGCCATTTTTTTTGGTCAATAGCAGTTCTAGAATCAAGATAGACTAAGCAGAGCCATCAATATATTTGTATTTACTTCAAAAAAAATATATTCACTTTTTCCCATTACAGGTTTTTCTACTCGTTCTTATTCCGCTTATAAATTACTCCTCGTATATTTGGCCTTTGGAGATTTTGCTCGCAACATAAATGTCAATTTTTATGTGGCCTCATAAAATATCGTAAAGGGATTGTCAGTTGCTGTAAGTCCCGTAAAAAAAAATGGAAACTTCAAAAGTATTTTATTACCAAAGTGTACTTAACTGGTCATAAATTTACGCCATATTTTTTATAAACATTATTTTTGTTTGTTTATTGGGTTTGTTGTTTTTGTTTTTTTGCGACAAAATAATATTTTCTAGTTGCTAAAGCAGTTATTTACGACAAAATATATATATTTCGACATAAATATGTGTGTTTGTACAGAAATGTGGAAATTTAATGGGAATTCTATAAATGGTTAATAGATAAATTGAAACATAAAATAAAGAAATTAAGAGGTGAGAGTTGAGTAAATGTTAAGGGAGTTTTTTCTCAAAAGGTCATTGTAATTTTATATTTAAATGCAATTAAACCGACAAGTTTGTTTTAAGATCTCCGCTTTTCTTTAATACTCTTAAACGTATGCCTTAGTGTATGCTATGAAAATACTTACAAGGCGCCTTCAAATGTATGCTATAAGACACACAAACGTAACTGTTGAGATTTTTATATTTTTAAGAGTTGATTTTAAGCCCAGAAATTTGAAATTATAACTTTTTTGCTGAGAAAATATTAAATGTTGTTTAAGTCCCCTTTCCAAAAAAAAAAAAAGTTTAATCCTACATACAATTATTTTAAACAACGCCACTGAGTTTAAAAACTTTTCAAAATTAATTTTAAACAAACTTTTTATACAAAGATAAATTCTGTTTTTAATAAACTGTAGCATATCCTTTAGGCTTAACAATAATTTCTCTTAATGAACCTGTTGTAATCCCCTAAATCAACTTTTATCAAACTATTGATATTTTAGATTTCGTTTAACAAATGCCAAACACTAACAACAAATAAGTGAAGTTAAAAAAAATCAAAAGTTATAATTTATTTTGTGACAAGTAAAACTAATTGAAAATATTAAGAATAAAAGACAAAAAAAAACACACACAAAACTTTCAACATTTATCGTAGTGGCAGTTCGCCACAACAGACTGAAGCAGAAAAGAGCAACACAAAGAAGCAATGAACAAATAATGTCTTAAAGCTGCTTTAAACTTATTTAGCTACTTTTTCAAACAGTTTTTTGTTTTATCAAATTTTAAACAAACACCGTCCGAGATTTAAGTAGAAGACTTTACAATTCTTTTCACTTAAAAAAAATTGTTTTACTTTTCTAACCCCACACAAACATACACACTTACCAAAAACAGACGGAAACTTATTTAACCTGAACCTGGACAAACATGCAACAAAAATAGAACTTTTTACTCATATTTTTAATATTTCTACTTATTTTGGCGTTTTTCTATGTTTGGTCTCTTAAACAATTTACAATTTAAGTATGAAAGCCAATGATGATCATCTTATTTGCCAAAGAGCCACAAAAAACTAAAGTCGACAGGAGAGAAAGGAGAATGAAACGAGCACAAAGTTATACATATTACCATTAATATGAATTATTGTTTCGTAAAGTTTTTAATCGAAAAGTTTGTTTTATGATAACTTGTATAAAGATTTATACTTGTTCTTAGTGAAAGTACGCTTTTTGCGGAGCATATTTTCAGGCTTTGTGAAATATACAAGACTGGCAGGATTAAGTTGCATTTCGTGTATGATTAAGAAAATTAAGGATAGAAAAGAAGAGATAGAGAGAAAGAATGTATGGGTTGGTGGGTGTTTGTGTTGGAGATAACGAAAGTTTAGTGTGTTAAAATTAAACTTAAATAACGTTTTGATGACAGACAGTTGTGTTATGAGATAAGAGCGGATAAGAGCGAAAAAAAAATAATTTCGAAAACTTCAAAATTTAATATCAACATGTCTAACTTTAAACTAAGGTTTTAATGAATTATAAAGGTAGTCATGGTGGCACAACGATCAGGCTGTAATTGTGTTAAAATGAATGGGTAGTAGAAAAAACAGCACGAATTCTAAATAATTGATCTTAATTTTCGCAACGTTTAACTAACAAAAAAAAAAAACGTATGCCTCGTTATGTCATTAGATGGAGCCCCGGGGCCATCAGACTGAAGACCACAATACACTAGAAGCTAAACAAAGAATAACAGTTCTTACTATAAACCAGTACTCGAAAATAAACATTATCGGGCCTGTTCTGAAAATCACGTTATTTCAAATCGCTTGCTTTTAAAAGCCCACGTGTTATTTTGTGGTGTTGTAAAAGTCGTACCGTTTTTTTGTTTATTGGTGTGCGTTCGGTAATTGAAAATCACACTGAAACACACAAAAACGGAGCAGTAAAATATCACACGTGTGATTTTAAAAGGCCCATGCGTTTTGAAAGCACGTGATTTGAGTTAAAGTAATATTCGTTCAGGACAGGCCTGTATATACTGTTTTTAGTGTTCGTTTCGATAAATATATGGAAAACATAAACGCTAATAGTGTAAGTGTAGTAAATCATTAAAAAAAAGTTTATCTGTCTACGATCTTCGAACACAAAAATAATACAGTTCCTATCCAACTCAATAAAAAGATGAATACATTTCATTGCGTTGTGTTTTTTTTAAAAACAAACTTTGTTGTGTTCGGCTCAGAATATTAAAGGTAGTGCATTTCAGTTCCCTCTTAGCGTCCTTTTGGGTGGTAAGGAAAACCAAAACAAAATACGTATACGAAAAAAAACAAAAAGCCAACAAAACATTTAACAGAAACAAAACATGTACACAATACAAGCACGAGCTATTCGTGCTCTGGTCGTTGCTAAAATTTTTGTTTACTTATTCCTTTATTAATGCAAAAAAGAAACACTATAGATAATAAAATGTATTTCTACAAAACCACTAAAATTGTTCTGTTTTATAACAAGGAACAGAACACTATAAAATTTTCGTTACTTTCTTGAAAACAGCATGAAGGGTTGTGTACTAATAAATAATTACTAAAAAAAAAAATAGATATAATTTCTAGGTGTGTGTGAGACGTTCGCTAAATAATGTTCTGTAAAAAACACTCTGCCTATTGTTTTCATTAAATAATTTAAGATCGAGACTTTGTTTCTAGAAATGCTTTGCTTTTAGTTTTTTGACAACTTAACAAAAATTTAAAAAAACCACCATAACACGAAAAAAATTCTAATTCTCTTAATTATAATTGTGATGAGTAGCAACTTTATACATATTTAAAACGTGTTTGCTCATCTCTAAACAAGACGGCTGAGCAGTTTGACATCCTAAGATACATGGATATACTAGGAAACAGTATGGTGAGTGAGCTTGCAAGACTCGGCAGTGGTTTTGGAAGGCATAGAGTACATTTTCCCTATTGCAAACTCAAATTTTTGAAATTGACGATCGATACTGTAAGCAATGTATGGACCGCGACCACCGACTGTAGGATTACCAGGCAGTTGTGACCCCGATAACCAGAGAGGATGTGTAACTTTTAATATCTGCGATCATTATCATTATCTTATATAAAGACATGTACAGCGTCTGAAAGCCAGACACTGTGTTTAAAACTATTCTTCTGGCAGTGTTCTGCATTGGCGGAAAGGCGATTGGTATAAATAGGATCAACCACTTTAAATGAATTACATAATATTTCAAGCATTGAATCAAAGTGCATTCTGATTAAAAGTTCAGGTTGGTACTACGTTAGCAGATTTGTTTAATAGAATTAATCAATGGGTCTAAGTGCATCAATTAAGTACGGACTGCCGTTGTAAACAATGAATAGTTCTTGCACTTCAAGCCTTGCGAATTATTGCATATTCCAGATATTAGACGATATTTAAGGACTTCAAATCAAATGTCAGAACTGTAAGACTAACATCCTCTTAGATATGTTATGGTAGAGAATAATCCAAATTATTTGTATGCTTATAAAAAAGGATTTCATCGTTTCGGAATACTTTAATAATTGAGTTTCAAGTACTGTTCAGGTAAATACTTAATAAGAACTGTTCTTGTACTACGAATGGGCAAAAAATATCGATATATCAAAATATCGATATTTAAAAAAAATATAATCGATATATATCGCCGATATTTTAAATACCGATATATCGATGTATCGATATTGAAATACGACTATCGAATTCGATATTTTTTAAAGTCAGTCTTCATTAAGAACTCAAAATTTTAGCCCGTTTTCAAACAATATGTTTTTAAGAATTGGAATCATTGCATGCATCATATGTTTTTTTAAACAAATAAAATAATTGGCATTTGTAAGAAGCAGTGCCGGATACAAGAAGCAGATTGTCTGGAGTGCACATAAAATAGAGAGTGCTCCTGATGTCCATATCTGATGATTACTGGTTTGACTAAAACCTGTTGGTACTTTTAAGAAAAGTTGGTACTTCCATGACTTATTTACTTCGATTTAAATTTTTCGTAATTTATTTTTTTTTCTTATGGTTTTTTTTGTATTCTTCGCTTTTGTTTTTTAATAATTGAATTTTTTGTTTTGATTAAATTTTTTTGTTTATATTAATTTTTTTAAATAAAATGAAACAATAAAAACTAACAATGTAATTACATATAATTAATTTGTTCATACATATGTTTGTACAAAGGTATACTGAATTTTTTAATTTGGTAATAGTTTCAGCAAAATACGTTCGATATATCGATATATCGATATTTTTGAAATGATATATATCGATACTCTAAAAAATATCGATTTGATATATATCGATATATTTTTTCAACTTGCCCATCCCTATCTTGTACTATTCCTATCCTTCACATAATTTCACTGCAATTTTAATGTTATGCAACGGCATTATAATTTTACAGAAGTTTTTAATAAATTTTTATTAAATTTAAAACATAAAATTTTTATTATTATTACACAAAGGGGTTTGCAACGGGAGCATGCTGAAATAACGTGACAGTTTTGACATTTTACTTGTTGACATAAAAGGAACATTCGGTAATTGTTACAACGAAGGAAATTTTGCTCAAAAAACCGCACTAAAATATTCAAAGGCTTTTTTTAAAAGGGCACATTTGAAAATGCTACATTTTTTCGTTTTTATCGATAAAGTTGAGCAGAATGACTCACTTCATAATGTGCCAATACCAAAGTGTGTTTAGCCGGGTATTTTAGGCAAACGCACCGTAGCTTGTATAATCTTTATGTAATTTTATTCTTTTTTTTTGTTTTGGAACATAAACTCCTTTTTAAAAAACCCTGTTTCTTTTAATATTTTCGTTAATTTATTATTTGCAAATTATTATAATTTGTTCGCAAACAATTAATTATTTATCAGCTGAAAAATAATTGAAAACAAATTTCAATTTTAATTAAAACCGACAACGCAATGCACACTCTTAAAACTACTCATTTAATAGCGAGACTGAATTTACATACTCTCATATACAACTTATAGAAGTATGTAAATGTATATTGTGTATTTACGTATGTATGTATATGTTTTTTTTTTTTTTAATTACAGTCATGAGTTTGATCTTTAATTTTTTGTTTTTAATTTCAATAACGCTCCAATTCATCGATACGGATAAAATATTAAACTTTTATAATTTGTTGATGTGCAACATTAAGTGTTGCAGGAATCTGTTTTTTTTTTTTTTTTTTTTGCTGCGATATTTACAACACATATTTTATATGTGTGTGTAAATTTTATCCCGCCATAATTTAAGATATTTTTTTCCAATATGTTAATTATTAAATATTGCATCCACTAAAATTTTGTTTTTCTCTGTTGCCGTTTTTCAACAACAGAAATCTCTGGCGTATTTTGCAAAGGCTTGTGAAACAGTTGTCAATGGTAACATTAACATTTATGCCATTGAAATTTAATAATTTTGTTTTTTGGTGTTTGTTTTTAAAAACTATTAAATTTGCTTTTTTATCTGCAACACAATATACCAACATCAGTACGAGTATTATTATTATAAAGAATTGTTACATGAATGAAGAATGTGACCAGCAATTAAGCAAACATTTCCTGATATTGGCTACACAACAGTTAAAATGCTTGAAAATATCATTTGTAAGCAGCTGGTCGTATTTAGTTGTGCTGGGACTATTTGTAAATTACTTAGTAACCGTGATAAATTCATTCTAGTTTTATTTATAAATAGTTGGCTATTTGTCAGTCCGTTGCTTTGTGAGTCCGTTTAAAGCAATTGTGTGTAGACACGTTACTTTAGGGCTTAAATGCTTAAAGTGTTAACAAGGGATTTTAACAAAACAAAATTAAATTGTAAAATAAAGCAACTGAAAATGAAATAAAACAAATGGCCAAAAAAAATATTTTTAAAATGCAAAAGCTGACAATAAAAACGCAGGATCACATCAACATATTAATGCTAACAATGTGAATTATAAAGTTTTTGAAACAAAGCGATTGAAACTAAGTACATACAGAATTTAATTGCGATAAAAAACACTCTTTTTCAAATTAACCATGAATTTAAACTGTAAAAAAAGTTAGTTTACAAGGACAGTAAAAAAAGAGTTTAAATACTGTTTGAGTACAAAATAAAATCAGTAAAATTAGAGTACGAATTCAGTATTTTTAGTTTACAATACAGTTTAAACTATTGTTATAGAAAAAAAACGCCTTTTAACGCAATTATATTCCATGTAATAGTTTTAATCGCTTTATATTAAATGTTTTTAAGCTCACTCTATGTGTACTGTTAAGCACAGTACCAGCACTGTCATGTGAAGCCATATGAAAAAGGGGCAAAAAGACCTTAAATGAAAAAGGACGGTTTTAGTACAGTATTAATGCCACGTTTTCCAAAAACCACAAAAAATGGGTAAAATAAAGTTTTTAAGTAAACACCAAAACTTTTAAAAATATAGGACAAGAACACTACAAGTGAGGTACAAGTACATGTGTATTCAAACAAACATAAATTCTTATTGTTCAAAATGAATACTTTTGTGCAACTTTGAGTATTTTTCTTTATGGCTTCTGTAAATTAATTAATTACAAGTACAGTACAAGAACAGTACAAGTGCAGTACAAGTACATGTTTATTCAAACAAACATAAATTCTTATTTTTCAAAATGAATACTTTTGTGTAGCTTTTAGTATTTTTCTTTATGGCTTCTGTAAATTAATTACACACCGATGAATTCTTATGTACAGTTTTTCTTCTCTTCGGTAATAAAAGTTAAGTATTTCTATATGTACATAAACGTCCGGATGGTCCAATAATCCGGACAGTAGGTGAAACCGTATCTGTCCGAATTAGAGAGGTTATACTGTACAAGTAAAAATACACTAAAATTACGGTACAGCAGAAGCACAGTACATAGGAAGTACAAATACAGAATTAGCAGGTCTAAGTAAACTTACTTGGTACGGTAAATTAAGACAAAATATAATTTGTAATATTCAGCCTGATTACGCCCGTCCTTTTTTTGTAGAAGAACACGTGCAGTGTGTTAGTCTATTACCACGCGACCCAAAGCGACCCATTTTTTAAAACCATTAAATTGCAAAATTGAACTCAAAAATTTCTTTCCGTGTATACATTATTTAAAATACAAAAATTACTCACACTTCATAAAACAAATACATGTTGGTAATTTTTACAATAATAATGTTTTTGACATTCCAACGAATAAAACGTGTTGAGTTTTCTAAACTTTTTACACGCTCTCGATTTTATTATTATTGTTTTTCAATAGAAAATAAAAGTTTTACAATTCATGTTTCTTTAGAGCTCTAAAACATGTAATAAATGTGTTGGTTACAAGTCAAACTTTATTTACTCCTCCTCAACCCGCCCGGGATATTAATTGATCACATTATTATAAGTTGAAAAACAGTTGCAAAATGTGGTAAAAAAAACAGAGTAAAAAAAAACAAATAGTGGTAGTATAAGTTAATGAAAACGGCATCTATTAATTTTATTTGGCGAGTAACAACAACAACAACAACGACAGTTTGGAATCTAGGGAGAGAGTTATTGGATTCATCAGGAATAAACTAAAAGTTTAGATGTGTGTAGATGTATTGAAAGGGTTGTAGGAAAATGTGTTAGTTACTGCAATGTTAGTTACAGTGACAGGCGATAGTGTGCTTGAGTATTTTGTTAAGTTGTGCTTATACAGCTTTATTTATAATGTCAGTAAAATCCTTAACAAATTAAAATTTTTACCAGAGATTTTATTTATTTAGTCCGTTTTTAAAATCAGTTCACATTGAAACGAGTTGCTATACTTTTCATATACAACGTTAATTAAACTTAGAAAAGAAATAAAAAAGGCTTCATCATATGGTTTTCCAGTTTGCTTACCTCAATTTGTGTCCTTCATTGTAATTTTTAACTAATGGCGATTTCTTTTCTGAGAAATATGTTGCATAAATGTTACATGCTCTATCTCTTTTGTGTAGAGCATGTAACATTTATGCAACATATTTCTCAGAAAAGAAATCGCCATAAGTAAATCAAATCGAACAACATCCATACATAAATGGCGCAAACAAAAACAAAATCTACGTAAATTAATAACAAAAACATTTGCTAATGACAGTTGACAGCTCAAAGTTTTTTTTCTATTTTGCACTAACTTATCAAATCCCCCTTTAACACAGGGAAAAATATTTATTAAAAGCAACAACAAAAACAACCGCATTCGAATAACAAAATAGTTTTCAATACTTTGCCGTTTTTCAATTGTATAGAAAAATACAACAACAAAGTAACGCGACCACCAAATACCAGCACCTTGAATTAGAT
This sequence comes from Pollenia labialis, assembly GCA_949318255.1. Lineage (NCBI taxonomy): Eukaryota > Metazoa > Arthropoda > Insecta > Diptera > Polleniidae > Pollenia > Pollenia labialis. The sequence goes on along the minus strand of OX439139.1, from coordinate 6,054,335 downwards.
TTAAACACACTACATTACTTGTATTGTAATGATAACAAAAGAAAAGCAAAAAGGGGTCACTCTACATGCTGCTGTTAATAGCTATTGTTCGGCATTGAATGATTTCATAACAATTACAATTTGTAAACCTTAACATTTACAAAAAGAAGAAAAGGATATCAAATATTTGTCGTCTACTTAGAATTCCTTTAGCCTCATTTCTGAAGATTAAGAATGTTACAACAACAAATTGAAAATGAACTGAACTGAACTGAATTATTCTAAATAATATTTACAAACATTTCTCAGAAATTATTGATTGTTGTTGACAACACTTACCCAGTTGGCCACGTCTTTAAGGCATCTTAAACGACGGGTACAAGACAACAAACAGTAAGTCGTAGACGACGTAGAACCTTCATCAGCATGTTTTTTGGGTTTAACTGGTTTGCATTTATTCGTAAATTGTATGAAAGTATTTAAATCAGCTGCTAAAAAAGAATATGAGAATTTTAAGAAAACTAAACCAAATGATTGAAAAGCATTCAATTATGGCAGAAGAAAACTTTGTGGCCAAAAAAGACAATTACACTTAACTTCTTAGACAATGTCACCAATTCTGCCGAACATATAGTTTGATAAAGGACAATGTCGCCTAAACTGTCGCTAATAGAGGTTGATAAAAGATAACTTTTAAGTTAATGCCGCTCGTACCCTCCCACATAGAGTTAAATAGAAGAAAATTTATTAGACAATGTCGCTCACACGATTGGCTCTTAATTGTCTTATAGAAAACATAAAGGATAGGGGAAAAGACGTGCATTCATAATTGACGGCAATGTTGTCAACGGCAATTTGGTCAACTGGGTTGTTGTAAACATAACTGTATTGTTTATACATACATACCCTGCAGAAAAAGTAACTAATATTTGGCTGGAAATATACTGGTTGGTTTTTACTTTTGAGTTTTTCCATACAGCAAACTAAAGTGGCAGAGTAAATAAACTGAACTGACAAAATAAAATAAAATAAATTTTTTTTATTTTTGTTTTTTCTTAACCCACTTACAACTACATTTAGAGTTGACAAAAAATCAACCAATATTAGTCGGGACTGTAAGAAAAGCTAAACTCACTGTTTATTGTTGTTGTGTTTGTTTAAGCTTTGATATTGTTACAAGTAAAACTGAGGTTTATAATTCTTATTCGCTTAACAGTTTTATTTGTATAATATCTTTAGCTTTTCTAAAATCTTTGGATGAAGTTTCCTGATGATCTGGCCTAAGCAACCAGTGAAATGCGCATAGGAATAGCGTATCCCTTCAACAATAAATTTCAGTTACTCAATAGTATGAAATGGGAATTTAGCACATTTTAAAGAAACCATGTTAAAGTATTTAATGTTGGGTTGTCATAGGAGCCCAACAAGTTCATTTTTATAATAGTTCAAAACTAGTTGCTTTATTTACAGTATAATTAATAATAAAAGCAAAACAAAATGTTTCAATATTTTTTTCATGCTTAATTATTGCTTTATAGTATGTTTTTATTTAGGAATAATTTTAAGCCAGCTACCTCTGGAGCCAGAGAAAGAGAGAATATATTATAACAAAAAGAATCTGGGATTTATTTCTCATGGCGAGTAACATTTATTATATAAATTTGCATATTATTCGAATGTGTATTCTAAGTCACATTACATTCCACAAAAGTTTTTATACTTTAATAGTCTTAATTCGTCAATATTTTCCAGGAATATTTTCTATTCACTATCAGAATTTTCTTAAATGTATGTTAATTATATATTTTACATTATTTTTTTTCCTGTTCATATTTCACTTTTGTTGAAACACCCTTTGTTTTCATTACAGAAGGAACTCTCATATCATCATCATCATCATTCTACGTTGTCAATTTGATGTATTTAACTAAATCGTTTTTAAAAAAAAATAGATTTCGGGAATTTTCCTTCGTTTAATTTATTTTTCAAACATGATAATAATTTGTGAAGTCTAAAACCAACCAAAAATTAAAGTTCTTTTTTATTGTTCGCAGGAAAAATTTAAACCATTTATCGAAAATAAAACCAGTTTTGATGATAAATTTAATTAAGTGAATAAAACGTTTGCTTATATTAACAACATTAGTTTGGAATATGTTGTTAATATCAAAAATATTAAATTAATATATAATTAATATAATTAATTTGTTTACTGGTCAAATATAATTAATTTATTTATTAATATCGGAAATTTTTAATTTAAATCTGTTCAGTGTTGTTGTTTCCACAACGGAAAGTAATTTTGTTTTCTTAGTTTTGTAGTGTTGTTGTTGTTTCTACAATGAACTAGTAGTATTTATATCGTTTTTTACAAACTTTTGTTGGATTGTTGTTGTTTCTGGGCAGTATAAATTTTATCATCTTTCTCATTTTACGACGCCCAGAAACTAGTAATTAACAAGTCCACATCCTTACAAGTTACGATTTTAACTGCAGGGTTTACACAAATACATGCAATATTAAGGATACATAACATTACAAAATTTCAAATTATAAATAAGAAGAGTAACGTAACTGACAACTTCTTCTTTGTTTAAATGAATTGAACTAAGATGAAATGATGATATTGGCAACGTAAACTGATTCTTTTAACTGTTAAAAGCAGAACTGAAATTTAAATATCCTTCGGCGCTAATGGTGTCACTTCCAAGTGTGCGTCAAAGTTATTTTGCCACTACGCAGTTTTGAATTGGAATGCCCTGGAGTTTAATAGAAACAAGAAAAATAATGCAAATGATTAGAATTGTTAAAGGCATTTTTGTTATAAAATTCTTATAATTTGTAACTTTATCTACATCTTTCTATTGGCTTCCGAACCCTTGACATATTTCAATTCGTCTCTTGTTTTTTCACTGGGAGTAGGCTGAAGTTGTGTATCAAATAACCCCAATATGTTGGCATTTCATTTTCTATAATTATATCGGAAATTTGAGTTTGACATTGAATATCTTAAACAATTGAATGTGATTTTAGGATTAAGGGTGGCAAAATTTTTGATATTTTTCTTGAGTAATTGAATTTACATAAAGCAAAATGTTTCATTAAGATTTCAGCATAAATATTATTATAAAATGTAAGAAAAGAAAATTAATTTAATAAGGCTTATACAAATATTTGCGTATGAAAAATTCACAAGAGCAGTAGGAAAATTTTGTAATTTAATTTGAAAACACAGTATTTTATCAAAAATCAATTTAAACGGTTTAATTTATTTAAAAAAAAACTAGTTAAAAAATATATGAAATTTTTTACTAAAACTTGAATTTGAAGCAGAATTTAATTGGGATGTGATTGGTATTTACAATTGTTAGAGCCTAAGCCCTAAGATTTCCCATTTTGGAAGTGAAGTGATCCCGATAATGATTTGTTTTCCTCTGCAGCAAACACACAGAAAGATATCCGCCGTCAAAAATCACCAACTTTATGGCCATTTTGAAGATCTCACTCCAAGCAAATTTTATACAAGCAACAGTCACGACGCAATCCCTGAACAATCCCCACTTACAACCAGTCTAGGCATGGGTTCCTGTGGACTCTGGTCAGTTTCGGTCTTTTAGAGACATTACAATTTTTTAATCTCATACAAATCAGAGGTACACAAATTCCTATACAACAAAATATTTAATTTTTGTAGTTAAAGGGTACAGAACTTATTATGGGGTAACTTAGACAAGATTTTTATTGTGACATTTTTGTTGCAGCTGTCACCTTTTCCTTGGCTTTGGTTTTAAATTTTGTAAAAGGCCTGTCAATTCCGAAAAACTTTCTTTACCTCTCACCTACATTAACTGAAAGACATTCAAGGAAGTCCTAATGAAATTTTAATCTAAGCTTTTTTCACACCCGTTGCTAACAAAATTCAAAGTTATGCCTGCTCCCGCAAGAAAAAAAAGTCATTATGCCAAGGGAAAAATATACTCAGATTTGCAAATAAAAATATCAGATTATCAAAACAACTTCGAAACTGTCCAAAAATTGGGCTTTAGAGGTTTAATTATGAGCAGGATATCTAGAAATACGTGCAAATAATTAAAAAAAATTTATCTATGTTTGCAGAAGCAAATCAAAGAATAACGTTTAAAAGCCTGATTTGGTTTATCCAGAAAAAGGGTTTTCAGTAAATAACTCTAAATAGTAATTCTACTTTATTTAACTTTTAGTATTGGATTACATTTCTTCAGTCACCTCTTACAAATGAAGGCACTTCTAAAATTTATCCTGGACATTAAACTTCTTAAAAATACAGAAATTAATTAAAATCTCTTTAAAAAATGTTACAGTTTTATTTTTTCTAATTAATTTATACCAAAAACTTTGCAACTTTTAACCGACCATCTAAAAACATACAAAAAACCATGTAAAGAAGGTCAAAAAATTACTTGACCAATATTTGTTGTTGTTATTTTTCCAAAAGAAAAACAAGTAGCAAATAATAAGTGAAACAAAGTGTAGCAGACTTTTAGTCTTAACAAAGAAAACGAACTGCGCGGGCAGTCCCAAAATTAGCCGACCTGAAGTCTTAGTGGCATGAGTAGTTCGACACAAATTACTTTGGTGATTAGTTGAAACTTTATCAAACATAAGTTTTTACTTTCAAACCGCCGCGTTGAGTTCATCAAAACTAAACGATCTGAGTAAACTTTTATGCATGGATAAAGGTGCCACCGTTATGCAATTGAATACCTTTAATTTTAATGTTTTAATACAACAAATAGAAAATCCGTACTAGATTCTTGTCTGGGGGAGTCTGCTTGTTTGTTTATGAAAATAAAATATTGGGTAGCAGAGTAAAAAGGACGAGCTGGCGTCCACGCAAGAAATGTTATAGAATATCCATAAAATGGTATCTGCTGAAAATTATGCGAATTTAAAAAGGTTCATCGATTTTTGCCGAAAATTTACAGATATGAAAGCCGTGCGAAAGATGCAAGCAGAGAAAAAACAATTTTCAATGTGGTCAACTCCAAAAAAAAACATTTTGGACAAACAATTGTAAACATATTATGGCTAATTTAACCATATTGGTTAAATAAGTCCTCTATAAAAAGGTGCAATACCTTTAAACATATTATGGTTAAATATGTGTGACAATAATTTCTTTATCAATAATAATTGTTTGCTTTTAAATTAAAAATAGTATTTTCCTCTTTTTCAAGAGCAACATGCTGTGATTGAAAAACAACCATGGTATTATAAGTGTTAAATAAATGTTTGTTATTATCAACCATAATACGTTCGGAAGAAACCATAATATGGGTGTGGTTAATTGATGGAGAGCTAATTTAACCATAATATGGTTGCCGGAGACTCTTATATTTAACGACAATATTTTTGAAAATGTTCGTTAGAAATAGTTTTGGTGGAAGTGACCATATTGAAAATGTTTTTCTCTTGGTGTAGCTGCCGCGTTTACACATTTATCAAGTCAATGTACCAGTTCAGACATCCACTATTGTGATGAACAAAAAATAATAAATCAAACACCGAATTGCTTCATCATACAACAGATTTAGCTCTCTGTGATTCTTTTCTAGTTCCAAATAATTCTTAGAACAATAAAGAGCTGGAGTCTGCGGTTGATGGAGTTAGAAACATTTTACTGTTAGCAGGATGTACAAGCTCTTAGTTACCGCTGTGAAATTAATATCTCGCTAAAATGAGATAATGTTGAGAAACACAACAATTTCTAATTTGTTGGGTTTTCTTTTGTACGTTGGCCAATTTAGGAACCGCCCTCGTAGTTTAAAGCATGAGTTTAGTTTTTTGTTCTTTACGAGAATAAATTAATTAAAAAGCTTTTTTAAACTAACTTTTCAAAAGTAAAAAAAAAAATTATTAATTTAGAAATAGGAACTTTATAAAAAAATTCTTAACCCAAAAAATTCTTAAAAATAATTAAAGCTGCATGTGACATCAAGAAAAATTTTATAATTCAGTAAAACCTTAATATATCTTAAAATAATTCCCTAAAGTTGTTTAAAACCTAAATTGACATGATAACAGTTTTTTAATTAAAAAAAAACAATAAGGAACTAATCATACATTTCTGTTTTAATACGTATTCTCTATTACTATGTATACACTAGTGGATTAGGGTGGGTCAGCAAAACATTTTTTTTTTTTTTTTTGATAATATGCGATAGAAAGGTGCTATATAGTGTGTTCTTTACACTGTTAAATTTTTATTTGAAGGATATGTTCCACTTTCTACAGGGACTACAAATTGTGTAGAGTAAGAAATGTTAGGGGCCCTTCTTAAGCGGACCCCCTTTAGATGGAAAGTGTTACCTATTTCTGGCAGCGTTCTCTAAGGAAACATTGAGTTCTTTTGAGGGGTCATTTATCTTGTATAGGCACATATTAATCGAGATTCTACTGTATATCGATAAATTGTTTGTTTGCATCTCATATATAATTCGGTAAAGGCAAAACAGTTAAAAACACTATTGTCCTCTGTTTATTAACCGGTTTCAACAAAAAAAACACCATTTGAAAGGTATTTAATTACAGAAGTGTACAATATATAATTATTGAAATCTGAGGGGGGGGGGGCAAAAAGGGAAAACACGCGTGAATTTGGTACCCTCATGTCTAGAAAACTAAAAGAAATACAAAAAAATTTAATACTTATCGTTGTTCGTTAGAAAAAAAAGCGCACAGTTGATTGGTTCTTTTTAGAACTTCGGGCTTTTTAGGGGCTAAACGATTAACACCTGAATTTTGGTACCTTTTTTTCACACCATCTATACTTTTAACAAATAAACATAGAAATAAAGATTGTACTAATGGTGTCTTCTTTTCTACAAAAAAATGTGCCTTTTTTAAAAAAATGCAATTTGGTGTCTGTTTCTTAAAAATTTTGCTCAAGAAAAGCATGAGTTTTTTAGAATAAAGCAAGCCACCCTTTTTGGGAGCAAAATTTTTAAGAAAAAGACACCAAATTAAATTTTTTTAAAAAAAAGGCACATTTTTTTGTAGAAAAGAAAACACCATAAATTTGTAACTTATCTACAAAATACAAATATGAATTTGGTACTTTTTTAAAATTCGAATGTTCAAGGGATGAAAATCGTACCTATGTTTTGTACTTTTGTTACAAAACATTTTTTTCCATTCATTGGCAGATATGTACGCATTAAATTATGAACCCTTACTATAATATTAAACAACTTAATACTTCATTGGGGAGAAAAAAAGGTATCAAAAAGGTAAAATACGGAAGATTAAATTCATTTTATTTTTCCGTTCTGCATGTGGTAATTTTTCCAAATATTGAACTTAAAAGCATAAAATTATAGGTGCAGGGTCCTAAGTGAATGAGAACCAATAAAATTAAAATGTCTGATACTTCTTTGTTCTTCAACTAGTACTTTTTAAATTTTCATTACATTGAACCCCTGAGTGGATGAGAATCTTGTTGGTACCTTTTCTTCTTTAACTGGTACTTTTTGAATTTACGTTATTATGCGACCAAGAAACATAAAATTAAACATCTAAAGTCCTGAGTGAATGAAAATCTGTTCAAGAGTTAAAAAAAGCAACGTTCTGAGTAGATGAGAACCTTTTTGGTACCTTTTCTTCTGTAATTCTTACTTTTTGAATTTCCATTATTATCAGACCAAGAAAAATAAATTTAAACATGTAATAACCTGAGTGAATGATAAATTGCCTAATACATGTGTGAACCAACCTAATATACAAACACAAAACAAAAACGAAATCTAAAAAAGGATGCTCAAAAAACCAACAAGCATCCTTTTAAGTAAATATGAGGCTGTCGACATTTAAATGTATCGAAAAATATTAAATATTTATCACAATTGTGCTTTAGTAAAGTTGTGTTTGCTCAAAGTTCAGCATACTCTTAGACTTTTAACCAAAAAAAATGTTACTTTTCTACAAAAACGAGATAGAAACTGAATGAACTCTTTTATGCTTGACTTTTTTTAGAACAAGCACGAGTTGCTGACTGTAAGAAGAAAAAAATAACCCCCGTTTTTTTATTAAGACTTAAACTTGTTCTCCTTTTTTTTTGTTGGTTTCACTTTGTTTCTTTTAAATTTAAGTCGAAATTTCGTATATAATCAAAACCCCAGCCTCTGGCTGATAAAAGTAATCAGCTCTTCTTTCTCTCGCCCAGCCCATTCATTTAAACAGTTCAGCAGCATGTGAAAGTGCAGATTTATTCAAATGGAAAACGGGTCTATTTTGTATTCATTTCAAGTTGTTAAGGCTACGGAAAAGTTAAAAAAAAGAAGAAGAAAAATAAAGAAAAGCAACAGACAGTAAATATGAAGCTGCTGATTACGATGTGGCTGGTGGGGGCAACGAAGGAGTTAAATAAAGTAAATATTGCGAAATGAATGTGTAATGCATGCTAACTGAAAGGCATACGATGTAGGACTCAACGAAAAAAACAAGTTCATACATGTGTCGACAAGTTTTTAAATGTAGAACTTAAAGGTTCTACCGAGAATATAAAAGTTTGTTTTCCTAAATTTTAAATTGAGAAGTATCTTTGATGATTAAGATAAGCAAGCAATTTTTAAAACTAGAAATAGTTGCACAATTTTTTGGAAACTAAAAAATAATTATTATATTTTAGTATTTAATACAAATTTTTCTTAAGTTGTATTTTTATTCGACCTTTAAAATTCAATATTAAGTTAAAATGCTTAAGCTCGAGGTCTGTTGTATGTAATATTTTTCTTCATTTATTTATTTCCGATATTTCGATATTCTTTGAATATCATCATCAGGGAATGAGTAATTAAAATTTACATTGACCAGAATAAAGGAGTAATAGCTCTTCACTACTACACTGTAGTTTTTGATGCTGAAACGTGAAGAGCTATTACTCCTTTATTCTGGTCAATGTAAATTTTAATTACTCATTCCCTGATGATGATATTCAAAGAATATCGAAATATCGGAAATAAATAAATGAAGAAAAATATTACATACAACAGACCTCGAGCTTAAGCATTTTAACTTAATATTTAATACAAATTTAAAAAATTTTTTTTAGATTCCTGTTTTCGTTTGAAGAATTTTTTGAAAAACACAAATGTGAAAATGATTTACATGAGCACCTGCCATTATATGGCTTTTCTCATGATGGATCTTAGGCACTACGTGAAAAAGAAAACACTCCGGTGTGCGACAGCAACCAATACACACAGGTGGAAATACGACCAAAATTATACATTCGCTTCTTGTTTTGGAGCCGTAGCTTTCTAAACTCCGTTGCTTTAGGAGATCTTAAACCGTACATTTCACTAACAAGACTATCAGATCCTAACCAGAACCATATTGGCCATCTTATAAATTAGATGTGTGACAAGGGGCAAAAATCAACTTTCTATATGGGACCCGCCCGTCCCATGATTTTGCGTATTATTTCACAACCAGTCTCTCCAACCTACACTCTACTAAGAAACTACAACTACCATCATTACATTGTTACAATTAGATAAAACGTGCCTCCTACAGTACAAAATTACCCCTCCATAAGAGATCATGCTGCAAAGAGCATCAGCTAACAGTTCGTCCGGTGCCTGCTCACCTGAGGGTACTGACTTTCGTGGTATTAGCTAGAGAGGATCTCCGGTCGGCCTTCGGTCTCAAGAAATCACAAGAACCTCAAGCGGCCTAATATTTTGGATCTGTGTCAGATTACAGGTACGAAAACCCCAAATTTTGACATGGGTAATGCAACAATAAAATGTGAAATATCTTTAAGATGATCCCTAAGCCCCAGAAGAGGATAAAAATAACAAAAAAATTTACTGTTTTTAATTTTTTTTTTGTGTTTTTTATAAAACCTCAACACTTCAAATTTTACACGTTAAACCCGCCATTATTTCAAGGAAATAAAATATCCTTACAAATAAAAGAAATAAGCGATTTTTCATAGATTTTCTTAGTCTGGGTTCACGCTATGAAAGTCTTCTTTCAGAAAGTCTAAGTTTATTGGTGAGAGGGGAAGAGAACATATTTTTCTTGTCTTCTCTCTCATCCATAAACTTAAGACTATTTAAAGGAAAACTTTCATGGTGTGAACCCAGACTAACTTTAGTGATTTTTTCCAAACTTTAACCTAACCTAACTTTACTTCCTTATAAATGTGTGGCATTATTAACTTTTACGTTAGCTAATATGTCATGACAAAGTGTTTTGCTGGATGGGGGAAGCATCCTAAAATCACTTAAAAGCAAGCAAATCTCATATCTGCATCTAATATATATTGGGATAAATAACTTTTTTATTATTGTTACTTTAGGTAGCCGACACGTCAAAAACACAAGCAACTTTTGATATTTCTCTCTCAAAGTAAGAGAAAAAAATATTTCAGCTGTGTTTTCTCCGCCATCTGAAAAGTGAATTCGCCTTGCTGATAATTTTTGAATTTATTTTAGTTAAGTAAATTTTTAACAAGATCTGTTTAAATAAAGTGAAGCATCCCTTAATAGTTCAGCAAAAAATTCCTAAAAATTTCAATAATTTAAAAGAAGTTTAAGAATTTCCAAAATTTTTTTTTAATCTTAAATTTTGTACTACAACAGAAATTTTTGCATACTTGTCAAATATACCAATTCATTACTAAATATCTCACCAAAATTAAAAAAAAAGAATTTCCTTCAACATTTCTTTAAAACAATTTTTTAAGTTGAAAATAAGAAATTCTTAGTAAATTTATGGCCACAAATTCTTCTTTAACTTTTTCCCCAAAGTTGCATCCAGACAAACAATTTAAAAAATGTGGTTTTCCATAATTAAAGAAAAGAATTTTAATATTCAAAAAATTATTTAACAACAAATAGAAAAAGAGAAGAAAAGAAAAGGAATGAATAAGTGAGTGGCGTGAGATAAATGAAAACCAAATTACCTTTAATTCAGTTATTTCGTCCATTTCTGTTCATGTTACCGTAAAAATGGTAAATATGATTTAAATTATTAAACGCACACACACACACACACACATGAAATTTACATGTGTATAGTATTTATAGTCTTATAGAATGTCATTGAAATAAAATAAGTCCTAGAGAATAATTTTTTTCTTTCTTTCCTTTTTTAATTAATTCTTAACAATTTTTCCAGTTCAGTTCTTCTTTGTTTTTGTTGTATTTATTGTTGTAGTTGTCTTAATAAACAGTAGAATGCAGTGTTAAAGAACAGTGCTCGAAGGAAGAACAATAACTTTAGGATCAGAACAACAAACAAAACAAAAAGAAAAAACAACTACACCAACAAATTTATAAGAACAACAGCACCAGACAAAAAAAATCGGCTAAATGAAAAGATATTTTGCGATTAACAATTAAATACGTAGAACATTCTGTATTTCAGTGAATTAAAGGAATGCATTATCTAACTTTGAACCTTTAATTACGAGTTTACGATTAATTTCATATTTGTGAAGATCATTAATTCATACTATTCAGCGGCATTCACAAGAGAAGGCTTATTTTAAAGAACCGGTAGACTAAAGCAAAAAGTTTAAATACAAACTTAATTAGAATATAAATTGCACACATAACCAAAAACCTGAGACACTAATCTCTTAACTAGAGATCTAATTAGAACTTTAACGAAAGAAAAACAAACAAAACAGAATGACGAACTAAGACCTGAACTTGAAGCTAAACTAGAATCTGGAGCCAAATCTGAAGGCATTCAATATAAATCGAAATTTAAATTTAATTTTGATCGCCATCGAATGCCTTATTTGCCCTCTGAACCTAAAACTGGCATTAACCTTAACATAAACTAGAAATAAATCAGAACTCAGCCAAAACCTGGAATAAAAATCTGAAGTAGGTCCAGCTGAATTAGCTCAGAACCAGAATTTGAATTGGGATCACATTTTAAGTTCGTTTTTAAAAAGGATGGTCCAACCAAAACTCTGTTAACGATGTTAATTGTAAATAAAACAAAAAGTTTCCTGAAAATTATCTAAATATTTTTTTATTACTATAGAAGGGTCTATGACAATTATGTGTGTGTAACAAAATGTGGGCCGATGGTTCATTTTTTCAATGACTCTGAGACATAATTGAGGTTTAATGTCGTTAACGTGCCGAATTATTTCATCATTTAGCTCTTGAATTGTTCTTGGCTAATTGGCGTACACTTTTTCTTTTAAATATCCCCAGAGTAAAAATCCAATGTGTCAAATCACAAGAGCGAGACTACCAGTTAACATCGCCACGACGTGAGATAACACGGCTTTCTTATTTTCTTATTTTCGAATAGGTACGGCCTGATGACGTCGCTAGTCCTGAGAGACCATGCACAGGTGTTTTCACATTTCCTTCAATCCCGATTTGGTAAAATTTGCACACAATTCTCCTGAATGAGGACGCATTTGGTCGATTATGCTGACCAAACAAATCAAGAGGTACACAAAATGCATTTTGATTAGAACACCCATTTTTGTAAAAGGCTTCAACAATATTAACGCGCTGCTCAATTGTGTACCTCTTCATGGTTGAATTTGTCGAACAGTGAAACAAAGAAAATTAAGTTGGGAAAAAAACTTGGCGTTAAAGTGTGACTCACAATTAACACCGTGCATTAGGGTTGGGCCATCCTCTATATTAGCTTGTCACTTAGTTTGTAATTTTCACAATATTGGTCAAAGACCCTATTCTTTATGAGTAGAGGAGTGCCCCGGTAGGCTAGATGGTAGTGAACAACTCTACCAGTGCCGGGGTTGCGGGTTCAATTCCCGCTATAGTCTCTGGTTCCTGTAGAGTTTCGAGGGATGAGCTTTGGAAAAACGTTTATTTCACGATGTCCGTCGGTTTGTCTGTCCGTGTGCATGTTGAAATGGGCTTTCCGAAGTTTGTTAAGTCTATGGAAAAAATCCTTACAGACTATTACAAATTTAAAATTTTAGTAGGTATAAAAATATAAGATTATTCAATTAGATACATTCAAAACGATTAGATTAACAGATTTAAATATGATATTATATCATCACTCTTTATGATTTGAATGTTTTTGTTAAAGTCAATATATTTACATAACGTATTGAAATTATCACAGACTCTACGAAATGGATCGTATAATATTTAATACTCAGGGGATGCTATAATGTCTTGATAGATGAACAGGTACGTTAAGGTTTACTTTTTGCAGAAGGTATTGAGAATTGACGCTTCTGTTTATTAGCTAAAGTAGAAAAAGAGCATTTAACATTTCCCGACGACTTCTTAAAGTTGGTAACTTGATAAGTGCAAGACGGTTAACATAGGAGGGTCCCAACCCAATCCGCGAAGACAGAATAATAAAATCTGGATTTAAACTGACTCGATTTTGTTAGAGTGTACTGAGTACTGTGGATCGCATAACACAGATCCATATATAAGAATCGGCCGAACCAAAGTAGCAAACGGTTGATTGGTAACATAAGGATCTGAAAACCCTTTAGACCACCTTTTTATAAACCCAAGGACACCAGTAGCTTTGTTAGTTGTTAACGCAATTTGATTTCTGAAATCCAACTTTCTGTCAAAATTTACTCCTAAATCATTTATGGAATCAACCAATTTTAGTAAAGAAGAATTCGTAGTACATATATAGGCAATTATTTGGTGACGGTCTTGAGAAAATCTTATATTTAAATTTGTTTACATTTAGTTCCATTAAATTATCAGTACACCAAGATGTCAAGTAATTAATATCATCTTGCAGAAGTATTTTTTGGTCAATGTTAGTAAATGTAATAAACATTTTTACATCGTCTGCATACATCAGTGTGTTGGAATTTTTCACAACAGAAGGAAGATCATTTACAAAGAAAGTAAATGAAAGCGGCCCAAGATGACTGCCCTGAGGCACTACAGATAATACATTTATGCAGGTAGAATGCGTATTACGGAACCTTACACATTGCTTTCTTTATTATATACATATTTCTATCGCGTATAGTACGAAACAGTTTGATATTCAAATAAAGACAGATCGGTTTACAAACGGCTGAGTTATCTGCAAAAGACCTCTAATTTTTACTTAAAAACTCTAAATTATACACATAAGCAAAAAATATCCTAGAACCAAAATTCATGTAATAATATAATGTGTATTTTCATTTCTGTGGTTATGGGGTTAAATTACATAAATAATGGTTTTGCTACAGTAACACTAATATTATATAAGCTTGGGGAGACAATTTTGGCTCGGATATGTCCTTTATACACATACTTTTTAATATTGAAAATGAGCCAAATCGTAGCACTTGAGACAAGAAACAATTGTCTTTTCAATTTAATGGTAAAGGGAGTAAAAACTTCGTTAAAGCCGCACATAGAATTTTAACGTGCTTTTTAATATAAAAAATCTTATTCATAATCATCTTTTTAACCCATAACATCGAAAACAATATTAATTTAAAAAAATCCTTAGATATTTTCAAAAGTTATGGGGTAGAGGAAGATTACATAAGATATTTAATTAACAACTTCAATTTTGATTCACAATATGTGAGCTGATATAAAATAAAGATTGTTGTAATAATCTTTAGATTCCTAAAAACTTAGGTCTTCCTTTATGAACTTCTTTTTCCATTTGCTTTATAGTTCAGAAGTTATATTTATTACTATTTTATATTTGGGTTCGGTCTGATGTTCATCAGTTAAAAATCTAAATTACCTTCTTGAAAAAGCGTTCATGTGTAAATTGTATCCCTCGAAAGGTGTTTCACTTATCAATTTATCTAATGAACATTACATTCCTTCAGAAACTTTAAAGAAACACTTAAAGCTTTTCATCTCTAGAAAATAGCTAAAAAAAATGTTTTGTCTACGAAATTCTTTAGTTTTTGGCTTTCTTCCTTTTTCCTTTTACCATTTACAAACATCTAAAATACAATATACAATTCTAAAAAATAAAAAAGAGTTTATTGAATATTACGAATAGACTTAATGACAAAGAAAAAAAAAACGGAAAAAGAAAATGATAAAACAATAAGGAAAACAAAAGAAATAAATGCAAAAAAAGGATTCATTTATTTGGTACCTCCCTTTTCTACTAAAAGTTTCTTTGTTTTTATTATTTTTTTAACCCCTAAATAAATACCAGCCAAACACTCTAACACACACTAAAACACGCAAACTAATGGGAATATATATTAACTTAAAAAAGGAAACGGAAATGGAATGGGGCTTTAAAATGTAATCTAAAAGAAATGAAATGAAAAGAATTTAAGGAATGTAATCATGGTGCCACTTTTAAGTGGATTACTAATAAATGGAATTGAATAAATGAGTTAAATTCATAAATTTAATTTGCAAACACTTACACTCTTACATCTCTACTTAATCTAAAAGGAATTTGTTTTTTTTTTAATTGTTAAGTGGCGTAAATTTTTTCCATTAATTCTTATTTTCTTTTTCCTTTTATGTTTCTAAGCTTGTGTGAGTATGTGTGCGAGTTTCGTGTCTTAAGGTGCTTGTGAAAATTTCAATTATTTTGCAGTTGTCGTAAAAATTCTAATAAACTTTTTACATAAATAATTATTCTCTCCTTTGTCACTCTGTTTTATATCTCTCTTACTCCCTCTCTTGTTGTCTTTAGCCAACTCAAAGCATTTCCTCCATTGTCTGGTTGTGAAGGTATTGTGTCTTTGTTTGAGGCAGTGTTGAATATTTCTTAATACACCATTTGTTCGCTGTGGTTTTCCCTGGTTTTTTGCGAGAAAATTTATTTAATTTTTTTTAAATTTTGCACTCGCTAATATGAACGTGATATCTTCTTATTTATTAACATAAGTACACACTTGTTTTATTCAATGTTTTTGAAGCGCGAACTTTTTGTAGCTTTTGTCTGCAATCTGTTACCGTTGAATACAACTACCCCTTTTAAAATACATACATACATACATACATGCATACAAACATAGAACCTTAGTATGTGTAAATGTGTAAAAAACCCAATGTTGATGTTACTGCCACTTTTCATTTCCCCTTTTTTTGTTTTGTAATGTTCAACATGTTTAGCATACTACACTGTAATTTCAACAACGAAAAAAGAGGAAATGATTTAACATACTAATACAATGTGTGTATAATTTCCTTTTTTCTTTCATAAACTTCTTAGTTTGTGTACGAGTTTGTGTCTTTGTAAATAGAATGTGCAAAAAAAAAACCAAATATGTTTATTATAATAAAAAAGGAGAATAACACACAAACCTTAAAAAAAATAGGTTAAATAATGTGAGGTGATGTCTTTTAGGGCCATGATTTCACATATTTTAACAGCTGACGGTTACACAAAAGAGTCACTTAACAAGCATAAACTAAACTATACAACACAACACAATACAGTACAGTGTGTACTACAGTACAATGGACGTCATATACGATGGATGGTACAATTAACTTACAGACATAGACGCAAGCAAACAGACAAACACCCGAAGGAGGCTTAAATGTGTTCATAAATACATACATACATACACACATACATAAACTTAAATTAAATTCAGACAATTTAATGAATTTATGAAAATTAAAATAAAAAATAATTATCCACCCACGTGGAAATATAATGAATACTTCATCGCACAGTGGGAGATTTTGTTTTTTAAATGAAAAGTTAATCCAGTATATCTGAAGTTAGAATCCGGGTTTAAAATTAGTTCGTAAGCGGCTTGAATTAAAACCACAACAAAATAAGGCCACAAAACGAAAATGAAATATAGTTTTAAAAATTGGCAGAAATGAAAATACACCCCATCTTTGGGGACTTATTTCATATGGAATAAAATCTCAATTTCTGAAATAAAATTAGACCCGAATTTTAAACATTCAATTACACAGTTTTGGTTTAAAAAATCGCACGATGCATACATACCACCGTTTTGGCCTTCGGACAGGCGCAAAAATGTTCTCCTCTACGGTGTTACAAACACCGGTTGCGCAAACAAAAGCTTCTCAATTAGCGATTAGATATCGAGATTTTTTTAATTGAGGATATTAAGTATCGGGTTTATGATTCAGAATTTCTAGATTTCGCTTTCTGAAATTCAGGATTTAAAATTTCCTGATTTTGGAATTTCGGGATTTTGAAATAAGGAATTTTGATACTCTCCCATTTTTAATGAAAAGTAAACGTATGCAGTAAATATAACGGGATATTTGATAATTTATCTTTATATGTGTGACCTTCTCCGAGAAAAAGGACACATGATTCGAATTTAAATATTCATATGAATATAAAATTTCTTACGACCCGTTCTTAAGGATTAAAATGAAAAGAATTATGTAAGTACTCCTTTTAAAACGAATCAAAATATGGTCTTTCGTATGGCTACATCGCAGACCAGTTTTGCTAAAAATGGCAGACTTTTTTGAAAAAAAACTGCTAAAATATGCCAAATTTGGATCCGGTGCAGGTCCGCTGTGATTGTTTGAACTAATAAGAGCAGCTTGTACTGCTCTAAACATTTTTATTGCAATTGGAATTTAGCTTTCGGGTTGATTTAACTTTTTGACTTCATATTTGTTTTCTTTGGCCTCTGGTAGTCTTAATATTTAATTTTTCACCAACAATCTAATCGGTAAATTGTTGGAGTTCTTCATTTATTTGGAACATAACAACATTTCGATACAACCGATTCTGACTTTCAAAGTAAAATCAGACAACTTTAGCTGAAGCCCCAGCTATAATAAGCATGAGCTAGCTTAAACTACTTTTAAAAATTAACGAAATGCCTTTGAAATGCATTTCAAAAAAGCAATCAAAAAGATTTACTTTGTTGTGCTTGATTCCCAATTTTTATTCTTGAGAAATACACAGAAATTAATCGTGGGTGGGATAAGCCATTCCTATGCCCATTTCAATGGTTGCTTAGGCCAGATCATCAGAAAACCTTTTCCCAAAGACTTTGAGAAAGCTAAAGATATTATACAAATGAAACAGTAAAGCGAATGAGAATAACAAACATGCAAGTCTTATTTGCAATGTCAAAGCTTAATCAAAGAACATTTGATTATGTACTAAATGTGCAATTAGTTTCGCACTTTTCTTAGGCAAATGACAATTTCATAAAACTTAACAAAAAGTTTCCTTAAGTTCATTACGGTTTGACACATATGATTTGCATCCTTTAGTACAGCTGCTTATGCCAGCTTATTAGCATTATGGTTGGACCTTAAGTTTGTTAAGTTAATTCTAGGAAAAAATGCGTAAACAAAAAATTTGTTTAGTAAGTAAATCATTACCACCACCCTGTGCACATTTGACTCTTAAGAATTATCACAAAATACAGCAATAATACATTTGTATACCCTCTGCAACTGCATTCCATATGAAACTTTTTCTGAGTCCCTGAGTAGTTCTAGGTCGATTAAACCATGTCCATCTATCTGTCCTTCTGTTTAATACACGCTCACTTCAAAAAGGCTCAAAAGAAAAGAAGCAGTTTGGGATTGAAATCCAGCGCAAGTGGTTGAGAAGGAAAAAAGTTTTAGACCCCTATGTGGAATAACCACCTTGAAAAATTGCTGTTTTTGACAACAAAAAATAAGGGCGACCGCACCCACACATTCGTTTTATATGATTGGAAATTACACTACTAAGTTTCGTGAAGATCGGTCGGTCCTACACACGAAAAAAACTTTATTACGCGTAAAACTGTAAAAAATAATGTTATTGTAGTAATATTTGATCTGTCATTGTTGGATAAGATGGAAAAACCAAATTTAGTAAAGATTAGTCCATAATTTACCACAGGTCTTATATAAAGCCAGTTCTCGAAATACACCTAAAACCGCGACAAATTTCAACGCCTTGAGGTCACTTTCTATTAAAATATGATTTTAAATTATATTCCTTATTAATCCCACTTCTTTTACATTCTTATTCTCGGTGGAGGGTAACAAAGTTTCGACACAGCCGGACAGAGAAATGTAATTTGATTTCGTATAAAAGCATTTCAACATAGTTTTTTTAAATCTTTATTGTGAAAAAAAGTTTTTTTTTAATTTTCCCTAAAGGATTTTAACAAAACTGTTACATGATTTTCCTTAAAATGTCAATCAAACTAAACAAAAAACTTCTTCAAACTTGACACAAAATTATTTACACATACCAACCTTAAACCACTGTTTACCTTTGAGAGAGTAAATTACAAAAAAAAATCAGAAAATGTTGTAAAATTTTTAAATGAACTTTTCTTTTGTAAAACCTTTGGAAACATATTTGCGAATTAATGTTTTTGAAATACACCCCTAAAAGCACACACTTAAAAATATTGTAACATATTTTTATGTATGTGTGTGTGTGTTTTATACTTTTTTAAAATTTGTATTTATTTATTTCTTTGCAAATGATTTAAAATAAACATCCATTATTATTTACTCTTTTCCTGAGACAAAAACTCAAACTTTTTTAAGGAGATGGTATTTGTATGGATGTATGTGCGAGTGTTTGATTGTTTTTTTAAATAATAGTTTATTGAAGATGAGTTGATTATATTTTGCTCTCTGTTAAGAAGCTTTGAAAGGCGGTAAAAGGGTTAACAAGTTAACAAACATAAGGATGTTTTAAATTATAAACATATCAACGATAAAAAAATTAAAAGGAAAAGGGTGAGGGTGAGGGATAGGGAGAGGGAAACATCAAAGAGGATTATGGTATTTTTTATATATTTAATATTTACAACAACAAAAATTAAATAAATAAACTAAGGAACATTAACAAAAGATGAACCTTGAAAGACAAAGACTTTATAATCAAAGCATTATACGTGTTTAAAAATAAAAGACCCCTAAATGCACTAAAAAAAGGTAAAAAGAGTTCAATTTTAAGTCACTTCTTTTAAAGAAAAAAATGCATAAAAATTCAGTTAATGAAGATATACTTTTCACCATACATTTGACCTAATTTTTCATGACTCTAGAGCACAAATCGTTCGAAAGTTCACGATCGTTGTTGGTCTCCCCTTCTAGCAGTGATGGCTGGCTGGTTGGCATATACTAGCGAATAATTTCATGTCTTAAAAAAAATTTATCCTTCATAAAATGCATGCTCCTTTAGCAAAATTTAACAAGTTATTACATAGATCCTTTTAAAGCCAAAATACCAATACTGCCTAAGGCTTTTTTTCTCACTCTCTATCTCTCTCTCTCTCTTGTTTTAATCTTTATTAATTAATAGATACCATAGAAAACATGGCTCTTTTTATCAAACAAACAAAGTAATAATTTACAGAATCAGTGCAATTGAACGGTTTTATAACGAAAAACAGAACACTACATATCAAACTTTTTTTTCTTGAGATTCAAAAATTAATTAACAAGATTTCTTTCAAATGTGCTAAATTCCCATTTCATAATATTGAGAAACTGAAATTTATTGTTGAAGGGATAAGCTATTCCTATGCGCATTTCACTGGTTGCTTAGGCATCTGGCGTTCATCCAAAGATTTTAGAAAAGCTAAAGATATTAAACAAATAAAACTGTTAAGCGAATAAGATTTATAAACCTCAGTATTACTTGTAACAATATCAAAGCTTAAACAAAAACAACAACAATAAACAGTGAGTTTATCTTTTCTTACAGTTATACTACATAACGTTTGTTACTTTTGTGAGAATATTTATGAACGGTAGTAGAGATTATGTACTGAAACACAATTACTAAACAAAATTAGATATCGTTTCTGGGTGTGTAGATATCGTCCACGGGATCAAACAGAATTGAATCTTCAATCAATTGAGCAAAAAATCTATTAGCCCAAAATTAAATCGTCGGTTCTTCAAATTCTCTCTCATTTCTTTTTCTGTTCTTTTTTCTTTGCTTACAAAATGTATAAAGTTGAAAGGATTGTTGGAGAATAACTGAGCCAACAAGAAAGGAAAGCATATTTTTGAATATGAAGATTCCATTTCCAATAGATTTTGAATAAAATAAATTTACCTTGCGATCTATAAAATAAGATTTTAGTAGCCGGGTGGTATTGAATTTGCGTTTTAAGCAACCTGTATGAAAATGAGAAGATTTGTCATAAAAACGCTTGCCGCTCTACCTTCTCAAAATAAAATAGATTTTAGTTCACGATGGCTTTCTAACGCATAATATTAATTTTTTTTTTTGTCAAATTGAATGGAAAATAATAAATAGCAGGCAAATATGAATTTTTAGACAATAAACTAATAGATAACACAAGGGAACATATTTAAACTTTTTTGTGCGGTCTGGAATTCGATTGCAAATTCTTACTAATTTGAGGTCGCTGATTTCAAATATAAACTCCATTTTGTTCTCTATCAGCTCTAGTTTTCGAAATATACCGTTATGTCTAAAACTAAGGCACTTTCACTACATATATTGGAATAACTTGAAAACGATTGACAATATTATCTTTAAGCCGTGCTTACATTGTTATATGCACTGTAGTTTCAGAAATCTCGTTTTTGAAGAAAAAATAAGAAAACTTTAAAAAGAACTATTTTTTGTTCTTTAAAAATTCATACAAAATAAAAACGCGACAAAAATCACAGTTTTGGTCTAAAAACATTTAGCTTAACATAATTTCGAATGAAATGAGGTTTGTTTCATTGTAATCGGTGCACAACTTTTAATTTTATTCACAGTTTACTGAGAAAACTGAATATCGATTTTTATACAAAAATAACATTTTTAATATGTGCGTGTCATGAACGTTTTTTTTTAAGCTAAACCTTTTTAGACTAAAACTGTGATTTTTGTCACGTTTTTATTTTAAATGAATTTTTAAAGAACAATAAAATGGTTTTTATTTCAAAATTTTCCTATTTTTTCGTCAAAAACACAACGAGATCTCTGAAACTATGTAAGGATGGCTTAAAGATAATATTTTTGCCGAGTTTCGGATTTTTCTTTTACAGAATATCGGCAACCGTTTTCAAGTTATTCCAATAATGTAGTGAAAGTGCCTTAATTTAAGATATAACGGTATATCTAGAAAACAAGAGTTGATAGAGAAAAATGGAGATTAGATTTGAAATCAGCGACCTCAAATTAGTAAGAATTTGCAATCAAATTCCCGACCGCACACTTACTGTCCCGCAGTGTAATAACTAGGAAATTGTTTAAAACTTATTCTTTATTATTAATTTATTTAGATACCATTATTTTGTGTTTTTTTTTACTTC
This sequence comes from Pollenia labialis, assembly GCA_949318255.1. Lineage (NCBI taxonomy): Eukaryota > Metazoa > Arthropoda > Insecta > Diptera > Polleniidae > Pollenia > Pollenia labialis. The sequence goes on along the minus strand of OX439139.1, from coordinate 6,032,151 downwards.
CTAAATTCTCTCAGTGCAATTTTTTCAACTCAACCATTAATCAAAAATAAAATCAGTTTTAATTAAAAATTTAATCAGGTCAGTTAAACGTTTACTTAGATCAACATCATTACTCCAAAAAGTTCTTAATATCAAAAAATATTTAGTTTATTGATTTTTTTAGTGGAGCAAATTAAATTAATTTTTTAATTAATATCACAAATATTTTAATTGAAATCAATTTTAATTTTTTCCCGTGTATTTTTTTATTTTTGGCACTTTCTTGTAGTATTCTCTTTTTTTTACATAATCATCTCGTTTTCTTTTTGTCGTTTACTTTTCCTCTAATTAAAATTCCATGACATGCCGAATAAAAGTTAAATGAAAACAGAACAATACAAAATAAACTGAAATTAAAAGGCACCGAGTTTATTAACAACAAAACCATTTGCCACTTAAGGTGGCATAAAGGTGTTGCCAGCTTGGCAAGTTATTAGATAAATGTTGCATTTGTTTAGTATTTAATTGTTTCAGAAATGCCACCACTTTAATTCCCTTTGCTGTTCTTCCCTTTTAATTCTTCAATCCTCCAAAAAATTAAGGAAAACGCTACAAGGCTTATTACAAAAAAAAACAAAAAGAAAACTCTTTAGTTGTTTCTCCTAACAAAAACTCAACTACAGCAATAAATAAATAGAGAAATAAAAGAAAAAGAAACTATCGTGTTTTTTTCAAAAGAATTATTTAGAATTGTTAAGCAAGAAACATGTGCGTCTATTAAAAATTCAAAGAGACTCACAAACACACAAGCACATACAGACTCAGCTGGCGCGTAGCATGCACCCAGCTGAGAACTTTAGAAAGCGTTCAAGTTAAAGAAATATGCAACAATGCTTGCATTAGAATGACTACGAATGAGTTACGAACATAAAGTCGCATAAGTCACGTGGTACATTTGTCACGCACACATGAGCTCAATGGTGAGCTAAAGAATTTTTCAAAAGACTAGAAACACAGTTGAAATAGAAGAATTGAAATGAAAATGCAAATTGCAAAAATAAAAAGAAAATTAAATGTCGTTGCATGTTTGTGTTGCAAACGGAACTTCAATATGAAGAACATGTGTGTGTTTGGGAAAATGCATAACGACAGCGAGAGAGAACCATAATTTGTTTATTTGCATGACTTTAATACAATGACATACAACATGACAGGAGCATACAAACACACATTATTGTGCAATTTCTCTTGTACGTGTGTGTGCACTTCAATGAACTTTTGAACTTGTAGGGGCAGTTTTCAAAAAAAAAACGAATTAAAAGGAAAGCGCATTTAGAAAATAACTTTAAGGAACGAAAGTTTAGATAGAGTTAATATTTAGTTTAAAAAAATACGTAATGGAAAAATTGGTATTTTATAAATATGGGTACTTTACTTTGCTCGTTTTAACCCTAAAATTATTAATTATATTCTTAGAGCTAAAGTAATTTAAAAACACATAAAAAAGTTGCATAATAAAGCCTAAATTAGCTTCGTCGGTTAGAGCAAAAGTAACAATCCAGGGTTTAAATATTCTGCTGCAATTATGAATTTTTAAAAGAGCACACGTTTGGAAAAAGTACTAGTTGACAAGGGGATTACTTGGTTTAATAAAAATATTTTTTTAACTTGCATATTTCTCAAAATTGTAACTTTTGCAAAAACGCAAGTATTCGATAATTATTCTGGAAAAGGGTATAATTTTCAAAAATCACTTTTCTCAAAAAAAGCACGATTTTCTAATTAAATTTTTGCAAAAAGTACTTTTTTTAAAACAGATCTAATAAATAATTTAATAGTCGCTTCATACGAATCAATTGTATTCGATGTAGGCTCTTTGTAGTCTGCTGGCCTGATTTAAGCAGCCAATAAATGATGTATGAGATTCTGATCCCATCAGATACAGAGCATTTCCCTGACGCCATGAATATTTTACTTTGCCGTTGTTTCGGCTAAACCTTTTTGTAGAATATTTTTTCTTGTAAACCTTTTTATAATTGCACCCAAGTCAAACTTTGGCCTCACATAGTTTCATAAGACTAGAAAATTCATTGCAAATAATAGTTAATATCGATCCATAATTTACTAAAAAAAAAACCTAAAAACAACGAAAAACTTTATTGTAGTAAAATTTGGTTCATAGTTCCAGATAATTTACCATATAAAGCTGATTCTAGTAAGCGTACTTTTCTTATAAGCCTATTAAGATTCAGACCAACGACTCATTTTTCAGAAAACGAAAAAAATGTTCGACTTTTTAATTAGAAAAATTTTGTTTATCGTGCTTAATTCCCAATTTTTACTCTTGATAAAAACACTGAAATTTATTGTTGAAGGGATAAGCTATTCCAATGCGCCAGTTCGTCAGTAAACTTCATCCAAAGAATTTAGAAAAACTCAAGATATTAAACAAATAAAACTGTTAAGCGAATAAGAATTATAAGCAACAGCTTTACTTGTAACAATATCAAAGCTTAAACAAAAACCACAACAACAAACAGTGAGTTTATTGTCTCTTCCATTCCGCACTGCAATTGGTTGGAATTCTTCAAACATTAATTGCAGTTGTAAGTAGGTTAAGAAAAAACTAAATGAAAACAAAAACAACTTGCTTTATTGTTCTCTCAAAAAATAAAGCATGTTGCCAGTTCAGTTTTTTTAGCCGTGCACTTATCAGTTTAGTATCAAAGTAATTTTGTGGGATTACAAAAATTTTTAATTTAAAAGATTTTGGCCATTTTCTAAATATGTGTTTTATAACAAAATCTTTTTTAAAAAACGTGGCTTTGCGATTCTCTGAAAAAATTACTAAAATTAACTGAAGCTAGCCAAATTTGTCGCTTACGTGTTTTTAAATTGCAAATTATTTTAATTTTTAATCAATTTCTTTATCCCCAAGATAATGACTTTTAACTTCAAAAAATGGCACCGTATAAATTCTTGTTTTCGAAATATTTAAAAATTAATTCATATTTCATACATTTTTCGGTTTGTATAAGAGCTACAATAAGGAGCAGAGAAATAGCTTTGAATCCTTTACAAAATATGTTGGTTATATAAAAATAGTTGGGGTCGGTCTAACACATTAATCCCCTATGGGGTCCGAAAACGAATTTCAGGCTAGAACAGTTTTTGGTTGATCTTTTTAAAAAAGCTAATGAAATTCAAATTTGGTCCAATTGCCTTTAAAATAAGGTGTGTCGCATCCTGGTGGGTCTTCCAGTTTTTACAAAATGGCCAGAAATTCTGAAGAGAATTAGTGCAATATCTTACAACCACAAAAAAATTGAATTTTATTAAAATTTTTGGAACATTTTTGAGGTATATGATAAATAGGTTTTGAGTTGCTTGACGAAAAGTGTAGTTTTTACCGAAGCTACTGACTTTGAGGTCCAGACCTGAAATTGGCCTGTAACTTTTCACATTATTTTTTTTATTCCATAAACAAACAAATTGGTGGGTGAGGCTTTACCATTTCCAGCTTTAAATATAAAAACCATTCTATATTACATACAAATATAACGATACAAATCCCATCTTATAATATTCTTACACTCAGTGCAGGGTATACAAGTTTCGGCACTGCCGGACATACCACTTTTACATCTTCGATCTCTAAATGACTTTATTAAGTACTGATTGTTCTTTCCCTTTACTAAGTTTTTTGATTTACATAAATTTTACTAAGTTTTGCGATATTAATCCACTAATAGTCGAATTTCAAAAATATTTGCAACATAACTAACCATAAATGCTTTATAACCAAAGAAAGCAGCAACAAAAAAATAAGAGATATTTTGTAAAAATTCTATTTAAAACGAGAATTACTACGGCACACACACACACGCACACACATTTTGGCCAATATAATTTGGTATTCAAAACATGTGCAATTTTTTTTTTTTAGCAAAAAAAAACGTAAATCCATTCAAAACTGTAACAATATTGAATTAACATTTTTACTGATACTCTGAGGGAAGTTGGGAGAAGAACATTTTGTGATTGTTGGTTAAACTGACATGAAACAATTTATAAACATGTAACGAGCAGCAATTTTCTATTCTTCAATTTCATTTTAGCCAGATCCCAAAGGAATTCTCTTCTCTAAAACAAACTCGTATTCAAATAAAACTTTCCGCCAAAGAACCAAAATCAAAACCAACAACAACAAAAAAAAAGAGAGAAAAAAGAAAATACTTTGCTTTCTATAATTTTCTTTTGTTTTTTTTAGGAAAATTTTCATTACAATTTTTGCATACAAGTTTAGTTTTGTTTATTATTACTTGCTGCTGGTTACTGCATACCCTGTAAGATATACAAGACATAAACTCTGCAGGTCCCTATTTCCTCTTCCTACTTGATTTCTTTCCTCTGTACAATCAGCACGTACTTGCATGTTCGAATGGATGGATGAATAAGTGTTTTTTACTTAAAAGTAGCAACAAAAGTAAGCCATGCTAAGAACCCAAATGTACCAAAGTATTATCTTCGTTTTATGCTTAACTTAAGTGAACTGAAGAAGAATAAAACAAAAAACCAAGAGAACCGAAGTAAATTCATACATGAACACACACATACATATAGAAAATCTTGAGCTACATAACCTCAACTAACCTTTAGCTGAACTTCTTGGCACATGGAATTTTTCCAAAGAAAAATAATAAGAAGACTGAAGAATCCTTCTAAATATGAAAAGAAACTGAAATTCAATGTAAATCAGGTGCATGCAACATGAATCATTTGCATGTTGCATTACACTGTGTTAGCGTGTGTGTGTGTGTGTATGTATATGCCAGAAATTTGATTGAAGTAAAACATGTGTGAATTACGTTATTTGATTTTAAGTTTAAAATGTTATCAAATTTATGTTCGAACCAGCAAAGGTAATTTAACGAATGTATATCTGTATGGGAATCTCTCTCTCTCTCTCTCTCTCTCAAATGCCAAATCCCTAAAAGCGTATTTAAATTATTTTCCCTTTAATAAAGAATATATCTATTTATATAAATATAAATAGATAGAATAGAATAGAAGGTTACAACAAAAATAAAGAAGTTATTGAATATATCGACAGCTCAATTCCAAAACATGCTAAGTCGACTTGGGTTATGTTAGTTTCAATGGGTAACCGTGTCGTAACCGGGCCATAGAGTCTCTGCGATCACGTCTTGTGAGAGTCTTGCTGAGAGCCATTGAAATCGGTCCTATCCAAAAAACAGCCCTGTTTGCCCTGGCCGCCTGCAGTTTTGTTCCCTGGGCCCCCACTGTGCCCTGGTGCCCATAAAGAGATTTAACATGTTTTGGAATTGCAAAACTCATTTTGTGAACAAAAAGTTCTTTCGTATTCATCCATCACATTTATGAAAAAACATGGTCCGATGATACCTATAGCGTGCAAACCACAACAAACTGTGCGTTTTCCAAAAATAATGGAGTCTATAGATTCCGTTGTGTTTTGGTCTTTCACAATATGTGCAAGTTTAGTTTATTAATCAGTCTGCTTAGCTAAAAATTAGCCGTGCGCATAAAAATTATAAAATCTTCTTTTTCCAAATTTCCAAAGTAATTTTAAATAATTTGGAAGCATTTCAAAGCCTGCATCTATTCATTTTCATTTGCCTAAGTGACGATCACAAATGTCAAAAAGTTGGTTGGCTTAATGGCAGTTTGTGCAAATGACCAAACCTTTCATAACTTCTATTAGATTTAAAAACAATCTAGTTAATAAGATTTTGTTTTTCGTGCTTAATTCTCAATTTTTAATCTTGATAACTACACTGAAATTGACTGTTGGAGGATAAGCTAGTTTCTATGCACATTTCAATGGTTGCTTAGGCCAGATCATCAGGAAAATGCAAAGAAAACAGTAGAGTGAATGAGAATTACAAACGCTCAAACTTTTTGTTTGCTTCAACAAAATATCAACAATAAATCAGGGTTTAAAAAACTGCAGTCGATACCAAAAACTGTCGAACAAGAAACGAAAATTTGTGTACAACTTTATAATTTTTGAGAAGGTTTGACAGCGACTGTAAACATTTAATGAATTATAATTAAAGCAACACTTTTTTGTTGGCCAGTGACAAATGAAAAAGTGAAAGAAATAGCAGTTTTTCTATTTTGACTGCAGTTTTAGAAACGCTGCAATAAACAGTGAGTTTTTTCAAACATTAAATGGGGACAGGCTAGCAGTCTATAACTTGGTATCATCATACGTATCGGTTATACACCTCCAATAAAACAATTTATAAAGAAAATTTTAAACATGTGATTGTCACCGACAACCATATTATGGTTGAATTAGTCATTCATCAAGAAGACACAACCATATTATGGTTGCCTCTAAGCATGTTATGGTTAAATATGACAATAATATGTTTTCAAATTCACAATAGTATTTTCCTCTTTTCTAAGAGCAACATGCTATGGTTGGAAAACAACCATGCTATCATAAGTCTTAAGCATATTTTAGTTATTTTTAGTAATATTTTGTTTGGAGGTTAATATAATACGGTTGTGGCTTCTTGATGGAGGTCTAGTTTAACAAAATATGGTTGTCGGTGACAATAATATGGTTATATTAAACATAACATGTTTAAAATTTTCTTTAAAAATAGTTTTGTCGAAGGTGACCATATTTAAACATGTTTTTCTCTGGGTGTAGGTAAAATAACTAAGCCTTTGTTTGAGCTGTATAGATTGTTATTTCCATTTTTATATCGAATCATTGTATTATTGCCAGTTTAAAATGTTGAAATTTTGGCTTGAAAAGGTCTTGGATATTCTAAATTAAAGTCTACAGTAGTTTGGCTTTATGGTGGCAAATATGTAGTTATATAAAGCTTCAAGCGTAGGTCTATCAATAGCTTAATTGTGGTTTTGTATAAAATTTAATTTTAGCTTGAAACAAAGTTCTTCACGAAGCCAAATTATTAAATCAAGAATTTAAATTGTGTTTTTCTATTCTTCATTTCAAAACCATAAAAATTTTTTTTTAAATATAAAATCTAAATGTATTTCAAAGCCAAAAATTAAAAAAAACATAATGTTGTTTAAAATGACAATGATTATAATCGTAATTAGGCCAACAACATAAAATTCAGAAAAGCGGATGCGGATGCGGATGCAGCTGTGCCACCATTAACATCATAATCTGCTGCATGACAGCCGTCATTATCATCATCATCATGATTATTAGTTTGGCTGTCTAATTTGGCCATATGAAAATGTGGCAAACGAAAGTACATATTTTTTTTTTTTGTTTTTAATTATTTAAGAGGACGGACAATGTGGGTTAAGAAAGAGTTTGAAACAGAAATGAATAAAAAAATACGGATAGTAAATTTAACGCCAAATTAAACAATTTTTTTGTTAAAAAAAAAAAGTGTGAAATATTTTAAAAAAGTTGTTATAGTTAATTTAATATATTTTATGAATATAAATAAAAAAATGTTAACCCCCGTATTCATAAATGATTATTAAATTTAACAAAAGTTTATTTAGGAAAATTCTCATACAAAATTTGTTTTGTAAACCTGTATTAAAATTTAAATATTTTTATGAATACAGGTATAAATATTTAAGTTTAATATTTATTGAATGTTGAAAACATTTTCTCTAAACGTATTTTCTTAAAAACTTTTAACCACAATAAAATTCTAAAAATACTTCATCCTTTCTATTGCATTATCTCTTTTATAAATTAAATTCATAAGAAAATTTTAATTTTAATACTCCATTCCCTCAAGACCCAGTCATATTATTTCCTCTTCTGGTTGCTTTAGAAAAAAAAATCCAAAAATAATAAAATTACAATTTCTAAAATCATTTATATACATAATTCTACATGATTACACCATTAACATAAAAATAAAACCCAAAAGTAGGCAACAAAAACTTTTCACTGAATAACAACAATGTGCATTCAAAACAATACAAAAACCCAAGAAATATATCCTTAAAAAAAAAAAAAACTTAAATGACTGGCAGTTAATGTCTATTTTATAAACAACATTGACTAAGAAAACAATGAAGCAGCCAGAATAATGCCGGGAAATATTTGCATTTTTAGTAGGGAATAAATACTTAAAGACAAAGAGGAAACAACAATAAAATATTAAGAAACTTTGGAAATATAAATGAAGAAGGAAAAGTTTTATTTTTTTGGAAAAATAAGTAGATAAGTCGTCGTTGTAACGAATTTTAAACTAGATTTTTAAACAACGAAACCTTATTGTTTCTATTATTATTGGTTACAGGAGATTTGACATTAAACGAAATGCGGAATTTTTAAGATTTTGTGTAGAGTTACTTTTTCAAGTCCCAGTGAAATTTTGGCTAATTCTTAAATATTTAATTTATTCAATATCGATTTTTTGAAAAAATATTTCTTTCTAACACATAGCAAATGTATTTCAGAAAATTTAAATATCCCAGCAAGCATACGCAGTTTGTTAGACGTTTGTGTTTAATATGCAACTCCTAAAAGAATCTTCTGATGATCATCTGACGAGTAACAATAATAAAAACATATAACTTTTCTTTTAGTTAGTTGTACTTTTTTTATACATTTTCTGACACGCTCGTCTTTAAATCTTGGAATGTTTAGCATGCAAATCCTGAAACAATCCCTAAATAATTATTTTGAGAAAACAAAAACAACAATGTTACAATTTGTTATTCTTTCGTCGAACCAACAGCGTATGAACCTTTGCAACTCTGTGCATGAGTCATATAACAATTAATGAGCAACCTAAATAAGAACTTTTTTCAAACACGAAAATTCTATTGTTAATACGATTTCAATACAACAAACCGAACTAAGGAAATGTCAGATAAGATTTATTGAATTCGCGATCCGAAAGTTTGTTTCGTATAAACTGCATGAAAATTAGAAGTTTTGACATGTAAAACGTTTATACGCTGTGTTGTGGAAGTAGCTCACGGAGGAATTAGCTTGCGTAATAGTTTTTTTTTTACATGCGAGGAATCAAAAACGCTCTCATGAGAATCCCAAAATACTCTTATATGCTTAAAAATGCTATCTGCAAATGGTCATCAAATTCCACCTTCTTTCAAATATAAAGGGAGTTTTTTAAGTTCGATAGAACTAGAAATTGTCAAAAAAAAAAATACAAAAACATTAAATTTTAAACAAACAAATTATTTTTTATTTAAAAGGACACATTAGCTGGTCGTATGTCACGATTAACACGAACAATGACATTAAATGCGTAACTTTTTGCTGGCTTATCAGCAAAAACAAGTGATTTCAGCCCAGGTCCATTTCTCATTTTTAAGCCAAATTTTTATTTGAATAAATCGATCAAGCCCGACTCTACATTACAGTATTTGAGCGATCATGTTATGAGGTTTAGGTTTTTGTGCCAAATATTATCTAAATATCTATTACAATGATCACTACTATGAGATAACTTAGAAGCTATTTTTAAGGTTACTTATTATAAGTGTATGCGTATGGGCTCTGTGGTCAAATATGGACGATGGTAATAAAATTTGTTCTGCTGATTTAGGATGCAACCAAATATTTTTGACTTATAAAAACATGATTACGACCTGCACTTCGCGCACAAGGTTAACTAGGACAGACAACCAGCCAGCCTGATAGAAGGACAAACCTCGTTAGATTGATTCTGAGTCAATCGGTATACGAAAAGGTGGGCCCTTCTTCACATACAGTAGTGTGGGTGGGTACAAGTAAGAGCAGAATGTTCTGCTAGAGTGGCGTAGGTACCTCGAACTTTTTCACTATGTATTAAAAAAGTTTGAAACTAACATATTTGTTTAGAAATATAATCAATATTTTCACGTTTTCATTTATGTTTTCTTAAAATAAATTTCTTACAAGCAAATTTGTTTTATATTTTTTAATTATTTTAAAAAATTTTAACTTTGACATTCTTATAATTTTACCGATATTTGTCGATAATATGTGCGTTCGTTTACTTTTCCAGTAAAACCCCAGTAAAATACAGTAGGTGATTAATATGAAAATTTTACAAATTTATGTGTACGCGAACGCATTTCAGTAAAATCCAGTACAAATTTGGACAAATTTTAGGGTAAACGAACGCAGCTAATGTTTCTAAACAAATATATTTTTTTATTTTTTTTAAATAGAACATAACAAATTCGTTAAAGTAACCGAGAATTCTCGTTACTAAACGATATCGGTAGTTAAATTCAAAAAGTAAAAGAATTGCGGTACAGCTTTGAAATTATTAGCCAATAGGAATGCAGTTTGAATGACGTTATGTGTGTACCTGCGCAGAACATTTTAAAATTTTGTTTTCGGGATGGCGTAAGCTTTATCTCTTATTATTTTTTGGTAGTAGGCTGGTGTGAAGATAAGCTTCACATCCTCATCCAGATACCAATATGGTTTATAAGGACGCCTTTTGAATTAAGTGAGAGATAGAAAGAGAGACATTAGGAAATTAGAAGAAGCAAAAGGAAAGCACAAGAAATAGTGAACATTGTCATCAGACTAAAAAGAATCACGCGGATCATTGTCATCAATATTTTTAAAGTAAATATAGCTGGTCATTGACTCAAACGATCTACTGGTGCCGTTAAGACGCTGGTGGCGTCTGCATTTTTCTTAATTAAGATTTTCATTTTTGTTGAGTGTGTAAATCTACTTAATGAATTTTTGTTATTATTCTTGAGTGAGCGTTTAAAAAAAAAATCTTAAGCCCTTGACAACACAAACAATTTTTTAATCTTCTAAGACAATTTTTAAGCAAATATGTCTTCCCCAAAAATAAGTATATAAAAGACAATATAATAAATTTTGGGAAAAAATGCATCGAAGTATTAAATAAATGATTTTAAGGATGGCTAAAACCGATTGAATAAGCTCCCAATTCTTATAAATTGGCTCATTCGTCTTTAAAAACGGTAAACTTATTGCTCTGCTTGTAATTCCTCACTGAAATCGTAAAAAGATTTTTAAAAACATGCTGAAAACAGTCGCTACAAACAAAATAAAATGATTTTTTTACTAAATATTTTTATTTGGGGATTTCTTATTATAATTTTTGTTATTATTTTTAAAAAAAATTTTTAAATTTGGTCAGAAAAAACTTTCAAAAGATTTTGTTATTCGTGCTTAATTCCCAGTTTTTATTATTGATAAAAACACTTGAAATTTATTGTTGATGGGATAAGCTATTCCTTTGCGCATTTCACTGGTTGCTTAGGCCAGATCATCAGGAAACTTCATCCATAAAGATTTTAGAAAAACTAAAGATATTAAACCAAATAAAACTGTTAAACGTATAAGAATTATAGCAACAGTTCTACTTGTAATAATATCAAAGTTAAAACAAAAACACATCAACAATAAACAGTGGGTTTAACACATCTTACATTCCACAAAAAAAATTTTAACTTTTTAAGGTTTTGTTTTTTAATTTGGAAATTTATTTTTATTTTTTGGGAACAAGGAAAAAGTATCTGGCAGCCCGCATTAAGGACCGTTTTCACAACTTACCGAAAGCTTAAAGTAGACTTTAAGCGGAATTATAAATAGTGTTCCATTACTAGAACTTTAATTAAACCTAAGGTGAGCGATAAGTTGAAGCAAGGTTTATCCTATCGGGTTGGTCTAAATAAAATTGTAGTTACTGAACAAAACCCTACCTTTAGCTATCGGTAAGTTGTGAAAACGGGGGTAAATATATTAAAATTGTTAAATCTTTTAATATTTATTTATACAAATCCCAGAATTCCCAAAAACTTTTTTCAGAATTACAAAAATCTGTTTTATAAGTTCCTGAATATTTTTTAACTGGGGTGTAAAATAATATAACTTCTTATTGAGCACGTAAAACAAAAACCTTTGCGAGCCCCTGATTAAAAGTATGATGGACAGTTCATTGAAATCATAGAAAATTTGTGCTTCAGAATGGAATTGTTATACGTAGCCAAAGCTTGAAAGAGTATCTTTTAATTAAACTTAAATATAACCACTCAAAAACCATGAAAGTTCGAATTGAAAAACAAGACTGATAATTGCAGATTAAAACGGATAATAAAAGAAAATTACCAAATGCTTACAACGTTTAAGTTAATTTCACTGAAAAATATACAATACACCAGCCAGACTTTGGAGAAAATTCTTTTTCGACTTCTTCAAAAGACACCATAAAAATAATGTTGAATATAAAAATATGCTGAAGAATAAAAACGATGAAAATACAATAGAGACGCAAAATACCACCAAGTCAGTACGGAAAGAAACCAAATTGGTTGCATTTGTATGCTAAACAAAAACAGCGGCAGCAAACAGTTTTTCTTTTATTCATTTTTTTTTTCTTTTTTTCTGAAAAATATAAGGAAAAGCAATGCAAACCGAAACAACAACGTTAAGAAACCAACTTGCTGCATAGATATACAGAAACAATACAAAAGCAACAACTACAACACAATCGAAAACAACTGAAGATGCCAGAACCACAACACTACCGCCACAGCCGCTACCGCCATCATCATCATCATTATTGTACCATTTTTGTTTTTTTTTATATGCTTTGTACTTTGAATGCCCTTAAATCCCTCAGGATTGTTGAGCATTTCAATGTTGGCCTGTATGTGTGCTAAAAGAAACTCCTAAATTCAAATTATGTTGCCTTTTGCCAAAGGAAGCCAAAAAGCTCTGTGATGCCTAGATGGCTGGATGACAAAGCAAAACCAAACAAGCAGGAGGCCAACATTAGCCGACCAAGTCAAGGCAATCTAGACAAACACTTTGGGAAATATAAATTTAAAATTTCATATTCATTCAAATCAAAAGCAAAGAAAATGTAATTTTCTTCCAACTTAAGTTGTTGCACAAAAAAGAGCACAACGTCAGCATTCGTATGCTTTCACATAATATTTATGAAAATTTGCCATTTGCTTTTCAAACGAAAGCAGCAAACGAGAAATAAAAAGTCCCAAAAGTGACTGTAAAATAAGTTTGTAGTGAGATTAATGGCGAAATTTAAAAGTTTCAGGCAATGATCGTAATAATAGCAAATTCTTAAGCGAAAACAGCACAAACAGGGGCTGAATATAAACTTAGAAAAATTATTCTTAACGAAATTTTAACTAAAACACAAAGAAGCGAAGTAAATCTAAAAAGACAATATATCTTTGCTTAAGCGATAATTTAACCTAAATACAAATTATAATGCAAAAATTATACTCAAAAGTCCAATTTATCCTTTCTAGTGCATACAATTAACAAAAAGAAAAATGTATCGCTTTTAAAGAAAATAATTTCGTAAAAGGTAAATTTTTCGCAAATAAAGCGTAGAATGAAAAAAAATTCAAATTAATCGCTTTTAAAATAAACAGATAAAAAAACTGCGAAAAAGATAAATTAAGTTATTAACTTATTTAAAGCTTTCAAAGCAAAAAGGTTATCGCTTTGAAAACAAACAAAAATCCTAAAAAGCAATTTTGTTTGCTTTAAAAGCAAAAATTTAACTCATACGGCAAATTTATACATTCTAAAGGAAAAAGCATAACACAGAATCTTTCGGCATTGCGAAAAATTTACTAAAAGGTAAATTTATCGCATTGAAGCGATAAATAAACAAAAAATGCAAATTTATCGCTTTTAAAATGAACAAAATAAAAAAACTGCTAAAAACTAAGTTGATCGCTCCTAAAACAAAGCAAAAGTTTACAAAAAAAATCTATCGCTTTTTAAGAGAACAATTTACTAAGAGGTAAATTTATCGCATTTGAACGAAAAATTTACAAAATAAAAAAAAGAAAATCAATCGCTTCAACACAAACAAAAAACTGCGAAAAAGCCAAATTGATACAATTGACAACAAAAGAAATAAGTAAAAAAAATCTAATCTAAAGCTTTTAAAGCAAAAAGTTTATCATTTTTAAAACGAAAAAAAAGTTATTTTATCGTTTTTTAAATTTACTATTACGAATTCATAACTGGAAACGCAGCATTTCACCGAATAAAGAGGTGGAAAAATTGTTACTCCTTCTATGAGAAAAATCATAAGACAAAAAAGTCCCATTCGTCGTGTAATATAAAATTTTAGAACGAATAAATTGAACATTTAACCAAATGGGACATATTTGTCTCAATCGTCTTCAAAGGATTAAAAGAAAAAAAGTTTATGGTTGTTAATACGAAAAAATTCCTAAAATAGCAAATTAATCGCTTTTTAAAAAGAAAACTGTGTTAAAGAAAACTACCTTAAAGTTTTAAAGGCAAAAATTTTATCGCTTTTACAACGAAAACATTTTCTAATAAGCAAAAAAAGCATCAACTTTGCTTAAAGAAAAATTATCGCTTTTAAAGAAAAAATCGCAATAAAAGCCAATTTATTATTGATGCAAATTTATCGCTTTAAAACCTAGCATTTTTATTAACAACAATTGTATAGCATTTAAATTGAAATTTCGTTGTTTTAAAGCGATATGTTTTCTTTTTCGCATATTGACTAGAATGCTTATTAATCGCACTTAAAAAAAATAAATGTTTAAATCAAATTAATAGCTTTTGGCAAAAATTTATATGTTGCGTTTGAAAGAAACTTATTACCAAAAACAAATTTATCGCTATTAATTCGAAAAATTTACTAAAAAGCTTATTGATCACTTTTGAACCCAAGCCATTCACTTGAACTTTTATTCTTAGCTTTAAAAGCAAAAAAAACTAATGCAAAATGATTGAATTTAAAACGAAAAATGTATTTAAAGCAAGTTGATCGATCCTAAAACAAAACAAAATTTCTTAAGCGCTAATTTCTAGCTTTTAAAGTAAAACCTTTAACAAGAAGCATATTGATCGCATTTAAACTTTAAGCGAAAAGTTCGCTTTTAACGCAAACCCCCCTTTTGAAAACAATACAGTTTTGATATTTTATTTAATTATTTATTATGTTTTTATATTTTATATTTTGTTTTGTGAGTCACAAGGGGCCATACTGGTCTCTGGGTGAAGTCTCCTTCACACCGGCCTTTCTACCTATTGTTTTCGAAATACCTAATTTCTGCCTTTAATAGTTTTAGCAAAAAAAAAAGCAAATTAGTTGGGGACTTTGCCTTGCTATTTCAATAGTTATAGAAAACATTTTATTAAATATAAATTATCCTTGAAATATGTTAATTACACCACAGTGATGCCTCAATAGACGTATCAAAATTCTGTTATAGCAACTTTAAAATAACAAACATGTACATATAACAATTGTTACATATGTAAAACTAGTACACACATTCATACTTATGTACAAATATGAATATATTTATATGCATATTTTATAATTCTTACATCGTTTCCATTTGAATGTATATTTTGTTCATTTCCTGCTAATTTTTTTTTTCTTCTATATTCTATCGCTGCAGTAGTTGTCGCAGTTATGAGAGATTTAAATATTGCGACAATTCCTTTCTTTCAAGCCTCACAGCGGAGGCAAGAAAGACCAGAGACGCCAGTCAGCAATAGTGGATTCAAGAGGAAATGGAACCAATGAATATTTGAATGCAATAGATTAAATGAAATTTTTTGTTGCAGCAATAAAACGCAACTACAAAAAGAAAAAAAAAAGACAACAAATTCAACAGCAACAATAACAAAAATTACAATAAGAAAAAGAAATAAACTGAAAACAGAAAAATGAAAATTGAAATAAATGGCACAGCAATAAAAAGGATTTGTCCTTGTTATGTTGCATTAGACACAAGTAGACACAGTCGTACATTCATATGTACAATGTACATAGTACATTCATATGAGTTAGTATGTGCGTTGGTATTGGGGGTATGTATATTTTCCTCTTACGATCCAAGCTCTTTAAATATTTGACACATAAAGCGACTGGCGAAGGAAGGATAATAAAGAGAGATTTTTATTTAAATATTGATTTTTATTTGAAATGCAGTCAAATTTGAAAAGGAAGTTGTAAATAATGAATCCAAAAAAAGACATTTTCAGCAAAAGTGCCGGAAATTTTAAGAGATGTCTTTTAAACCCCAAAAGAATTAACGAAAGGGTAAGCTGTCAAAAGAACTGTTAACTGGCTTTCATTATCGTGCGATTTGATGCCTTTCGGTAATTTCTTGTTGGACGACGTGAAGTCACTGGTTTATGCTGAAAATTCAGTAACATTTTATGCCTCGAAGGCAAACATTTCTTATGTTATTGGTGACATACGGCCAGCAACACTCGAAAAACTTGCCCAAAATGAGAAGGCCAAAATGCGCTTTTTCAAGAGCAGCCGAAAAAAATTTTAAATAAATGGTGTTTTTAAGCCGCATGAGAACTTAATATTATAAAACAAGACGGGAATATTGTTGGAACGAAATTTGTTTAATTTATACTGGTAGATTTTTCATGGCTTCTATTTTTTAAATACGATTTTCGGAATATGTCCGTCAGGGCTACGACATGCATAATCCATACAATCAGTCCAATTATTGTTTACTTTTTCCAATAAATTTGGCTGTATGGCGTCAACGGTGGCTTGGCTTCGAATGCTTTAAGAGTTGCTGGTGTGTTGACATAAACAAATAAACTTAACATTGTCGCATAAAAGTAATCCAGAGGCGTTAAATCGCTAAAACGGAGAGGCCACATCCAAAAACATGTTTAAATATGGTCACCTCCACCAATACTATTTTATAAGAAAATGTTAAGCATGTTCAGCCCAATTATGAATAAAAATTCCCCTGGAGTTTTTTCCCATTTTTACCATTGGATTTACATAGGAAAAATGGGAGAAGGGAAAAAACTCCCGGGGAAATTTTATTAATAATTGGGCTGGTTATGTTTAATTTAACCATATTATTGTCAACGACAACCATAATTTGATTACATTAGACATCCATCAAGAAGCCACAGCCATATAATGGTCGCCATCGAACATGTTATGGTTAATAGTAACTAATATTTGTTTAACACTTATAATAGCATGGTTGGTATTCGACCATAGCATGTTGCTCTTGGAAAAGATGAAATAAAACAAATTATTGTCAAATTTAACCATAACATATTTAGAGGCAACCATAATATGGTTAAGGCTTCTTGATAGAGGATAAATTTAAACATAATATGGTTGTCGGTGACAGCAATATGGTTATACTAAAAATAATATTTTTAAAATTTTCTTTAAAAATAATTTTCTTAGAGGTGACCATATTAAAACTTTTTTTTTCTCTGTGCCGCCTTGTTAAAACCAAATATCGTTGATATTTAGCTGATTAATTTTTGGAAACAAAATATTAGTCAGCGTAGCTCGATAGTTATCGCCTTTTACGGAAATGGCAGTTCGATTCTCGCATCGAAAGAGCGTGTAAGCCACACCAAACAGTAAATTATTCGCTCCAAATACGGCAATTTTGATTATTGATGCAGCCATTTAACCAGACATGATCTTCGTAAAATAAACTAAGTGCTCTATGAATTTTGAGAACACGTTTAATTTTTTTGAACATTTTTTTTTGTAATAAAAAGTTTTTCAGTAATTTCACCTCCAAAAAAACGTTAAATTAACAATTTTTTTACCGGCAAATATAAAATGTTTAGAGACAATAATTTAACCATAATATGCATAATTAAATCAAACTATACTTACAATTTTTTTAATAAAAACAGTTTTGTTGGTGAAGACACTATTGAAAAATGTTTTTTCTATAGGTGTTGATTCAAAAACGATATATTTTCTTTTTAGTCAATATTTTGCTTTACAAGCGATTAGTTTTTTCAATAGAAAAGTTTTCAATTCGTAAGAAATAAATTTTAATGTTAAGCCTCAAATGCGGAAATTATATTTTTTTTCTAGAAAATTTTCCGCACCAAAACCATAATTTTTTTAGAAAATTTTTTTTATCTTAAAAGTGATAAATTTTCTTTCTAGCGAATTTTTTTCCTCAACAGTTTTTCAATTTACATATTTTTTAAAAAAAAAAAATTTTTTTTTTTTTTTTGCGTCAAATTTTCTTTTCTATAATTTTTCGCTTCAAAAGCTATTAATAAGCTTTTTGCAAATTTTTCGCTTGATAAGCTTTAAATTTTCGTGTTGGTAAAAATTATGCTGGAAAAATTTATATTTTTCGGTAAACTTTATTTTAGGTATTTTCTTTGCGAAAAGGCGATATATGGAAGTATATATAAAGACTTATTTGCGATTATATCGTAAGCAACAAATAATCGAAATTTGGGTCTTTTGTTGCAAATAGGTTATAACTACTCGTTACAATGACGAACAACTTTATAAACCTTAAATTTGTAACGTATTGCACTGCTAAGGAAAAAAATAATAAAAACCATTCCCTGGTAAAATATGCCTTTTATCGCTTACGATTTGTTTCTTAACTAGTGTGGCACTTTATTTAGTTCCCTCTTACGCTTTTATTTATTTTTAAAATTATAATCGCGCATTCAATAATTTTCAAGAGCATGCTGAGATTCAATTGATCAAAGTTTTAAGAAAGTTTTAATGATGTCCCTTACGATATAATCGCAAAAAGGGCTCGATATTGCTTTCGAAACCCATTAATGTTCGTTCCAGGTAACTTTTCGCTTTAAAAGCGATTCATTTTTTTCTTCAGCTAATTTTCTTTCTATAAAGACATTTGATATAATTAAAAGTTGATTTAAATATCTTTTATTGCTTGAACTTTATGTAGTAGATGACGAAATTTTTAGTAAACTTTTAAGCGTGTAAAACTTGTTTGCGATAAAACTAAGACCTGTTTGCTGCTCGTTAAGCACAATTATTTATAAACTGTATGCCTTTAAAGTGTATTTTATCGTTACTCTTTGTACTGATAGTAATTGTGAAGTTTGAAATACATTCATTGTTGTTAAATCTTTTCATGCATTCAATGTCAGAGAAAAAAGCATGCAGATGCCTGCATTAAACATGCATTCATTACTTCGCAACAAAAAAAAAACAAATACAGCAGCCCCAAGAACAATAACAAAAAATTCTTTACACATCATGTGGCACACGTTCAGTTGACGATGAGTTCGCAACAATTTTAAGGACATTTAATGTTGAGTGTCAATTTATAAAAATTAATGTTTATATTTTATTGATCATAAGCGAACATTTTAACCGCGTGTCTCTCATCTGCCTCATGCGAGCCCTACCACTCTCTTTCTCTTCTGTTTTGTAGGATGTCTGCATAAAATCATACTTTTTGAAATGTGTGTTAAGGACTTGCTTAAAAATATGCATAAACAACAACAACAAGGAAATTTTAATTTCGATTTTAATGACACAACGGGACAGGCTAAAGGTAAATAAAATTATAATATAAACAACTTAATCATTTGCATCATCGTCATCTTTATGAGGATCATAAAAAAATAAATAAATTATTATAACACTGATGACGTTGTATGGCAAGTGACTCTGCAACTGATGCTGAAGACGATGATGATGATTACAATTTCAATAATGTACACTGTTTATACACCTTCCTACATGTTGATGTTGTGGAAATTTATGGAAAAAGTCTATAAATAACACAAGAGGCAACAAAATATACTCGTATTAACTCAATGCCATTATATATTTTTTTTACAATATTATTTTGTGTCAACATCATCGTTATTATTTTAATCATCGTTATAGTCATCATCATCTAGAGCAGCGTTTTTAAATCAACAAGAATTTTTCCAACAATACAAATATTTGTTGTGTTAAGAGTTCTTCTGTGTTATTCCACCGCTGCTAAAATGTACTCTGATACTGCGACTGCCTTGGTTTTATATTAATTTTAGAATTAAAATTAAAGAGTCATCATATTTACAGAGAAAAGTAAAGAGGAAATCATAACAGCCTTTTGGAAATCTTAATAATAAAACAAACATAATTAAAATGCCTAATGCAAACACAGTAGGGATAATCACAGGTTAATTTAAATGGTGGAATAAATGGATATTTAAAAGGAAAAATGTGTTCTTAACAGTAGTGTGCAACAAATTTTGATATTTAAAGCGATCAATTTATTATTAAGAAATTTTTTTTGTTATAAAAACGTATAATATTTTTTTAATAAAATTTTTCCTTTAAAAGTGTAAATTAACACGGCTCAGCACTGACCACATCTATACCGCTTACAGTCTCCTCAAATTTAAAATTCCAATTCCTTTCTGTTGTACTAGGTTTTAACTATTTTTACGAGTTCTATGTTTGTGCAACGATCCATATTCGAAAATGGGAAACCTTTCAATAAATAAATGACACCTTAGATGGTAGATATTTAACAGCCTTGCCAGAACGGTAGTTTTGAAACCATAAGTGGATAACCCGTTGGATTTAAACTAAACGGATTTGACAGCTGGAAAAGATAGTTTTTAAAATTTGCCAATTAAGTTTAAAAGAAGGCATTTTAATTTTTTCAACATAGTTTAAAGTTTTAACTTTAGTATTTATTATATCTTATTTAATTTTACAGGCTTTTTTAATTAAATATTCCTAAAAAATTTTAAAGACGTAAAACTTTTTAAGTACCATAAAAACACTAAAAATTTAAATGCATATGAAAAAAATATTTTGAAAAAAATTGTGTTTAGACTAAAACGAACATTCTAAAACTACTTATGGCATAAATAAATGTGTATAATACATATCAAGCACACACACATATACACACATATGCATATTATGTATACCCACACACTTAAACTAGTAAACCTATTTTAAAGGCTCTCATATACAGACAAGAAATAAAGCCATTTTAACTAAGAACCAGATTCTTTCGTGTTTTTTTTTTATCTTAATTTTCCAGCACTCAAACAGCGTTTGTGTGAAATGCAGACAAAACGTCTGCTAAAGTTTTTATACGAGTTTAGAGAAATTTTTGGGCATAAATCCAAATGCAAACAGAAAACACGAATATTAAATTGCTACAATATAAAATAAACACTTAGCCAAACAAAAACACTCATACACAAATACACTTAAACACAAACACATGAGAACATTTCTATCAAAACCATATTTGTGTTTATGTGTGTGTGTAAGCGTATGAATAAGATCTTATATTTACTAACAAAATATACTGCATAGAGGCATGCAAGGAATAAAAATTATATTTTTAAGTGTATTCTGGAATTGCTAAAAAAAAAACACATATAACATAAGAAAAAAAATTTTATTCCAGACTAAAACGAATGGAAAGTACGTTAATGGCAGTTGAACTTTTAAATGACAAACCTAAAAGTATGCTATAGAAATTCAATTAAATATTTTGAAGAGGTTAAATTGGTTTTTGTGCGATCAGAAAATATGTGCAAGATTATTAAACGGAAAAATAATGGGGTAATACAAATGATAGCCATTAAGATAAAAAGGTAAAGCAGAAAGTTAGAAGTAGGCCTCTATCATGAGTTGCATTTGATAAACGATTTTCGCTTGCTATTGAACAACGCCATCGACGGTAAAACTTATATAATAAGTAGACAGTTTTGTCGAAAATTTCGTTGCTCTTAGAATTTTTCAACGAAACAGTTTTGCTTTCAACTTAAAAAACAAAAACGTTTTGTCTTTTGTTAAAAAATTATTGAAAAAAGTTTTCGGAATATAAAACTGCTCCCAACCTTCGCGTTCACTTTAGCCACGAAGCTTGCCGTCAAGTATTCTTAAAGCCAGGATGCTAAATTTTATCCGATTGATATAAATTGGAAATTAATCAGCAAAGTCGGCCCAGAGAAAAAAACGGTTCGATATGGCCATAGAAAACTTATTAAATATGCTATTAAAAAATAAGAAAAATGTTAATTAACAACAACACAACTATTTGCGGTAAACATATTAATGTTATGACTAAACAAAGCATGGTCAGGGAATAGAGTAAAATAGCTGTGCCGTCCTTAATAACACTAATTTAACTAAAATATGGTTGCTAGTTTCAATAAAATACTTAAATAAACCAGAATTTGCTAGAACATTGTTCGTTAAAAAAAGTTTTTTTTTTTTTTTAATTTACTATATAAAAAATATCTTTTCTTAAGGTTAAAAAATAAGGCGACTTTAATATCTACAATCTACATTTTTGGCAGAAGTATTTATGAATCTGCTCAAATTTACCAACCACATACATAACTTTTTTCTTAATATTTTTTGCTTTTTTTCTAGCAAATTTTTAAAACAACATTTTGTGGCTGTTGTTCAGTCACAATTTGTTGTTTAATTGAGATATGACGGAGCGAATTTATCTAGTATTCACAAAGTGATCATAAGGAATAATTTTAAAATAGCAAAAAATATCATACTTTATGCTGCTTTTTAGGATTTAAACTCTATATCTCTAAAGCTAAAAAAAATTCATTAATCCTCGTCCATATCATGATAATTTAGCTGCAAAACTTTCTTCAATTCGCTTTTAAAACTACAATGAAACTATTGCTCTGCAGCACTGCAGTATTTTGTTAAACTTCTTTCAGCTTCTACACAAAACAAAGTAAACTTTTCCATTTGTATTTCCCCTTTAACCAATAAACTCAAATTTTTCGCAGAAAATGTTTATGGATGGGGATTTAGCAACAAATCTTAATACTGGTTGCATTTTTAACGAACCGACTGTAAATGAGTTAAAAAACCCTCTCATTTACAATAAATTTTACTCACATACTTTCAGATAGTAAAAAAAAATATATACAGATGGTGGGAAAAGAAGAAAAAACTTAACAAGTAAACAGACAAACAAATGCGTACAATAAACTTTGTTTTTTTAAAAATACATTTAAAAAAGCTGCATCAACAGAAATGAAAAGAGAAAAAAAGCAAAATAAGAAATTAGAAAAATCCATTGTTTTATTTCCAACAACTCAAACACACACTGTGCGGAGGCAGTAATGTGCAGTAAAGGAATACAATTTTGTGCATGTGTATGAAAATTAATATAACTAATATAGCAACACACACATACATAGAAACTTATATCTTAATATATGATTCGGGTGTTTTTTTAGCTGCATGAGATCTATCAATAGCTGAATATATCAACCTGTGTTGGCATATTTGATCAGTAAAGTTTAGCAAGTCATAAGGAATCGTTTAATCCAAGAAAAACGCTTTCAAATTGTGGAAATTTACTTTGGAAAAAATAAATCTAGGGGCCTGATTCTGGCAGTCGTGATCGAGTGCATTCTCGATTCAAAAGCAATTGAATATCTAATTATTTCAGTCAATACTGAACAAATCGGTATTATTTTTATAGTGTTGTAAAGAATTAATTTGAGTTTCACAATACTGAAAAAATAATTTCAGTTTGTTCAGTATCGACTGCAAGAATTAGAAATAAAATTGCTTTCGAATCGAGAAAGTACTCGATCACGACTGCCATAATTAGGCCCCTGTTCGCGAAGCTCATATAGCACTTCGTATATTTTTTGTGTTAAGTAAGGAAGCTCCGGTTGAATGGCTACGTCAATAAGAAATTCTCCCGTATTTAGAGCTGCTTAAGCAATTAACGAATCACCATTATATCCACTAAAATTTAATGTTTGGTGCAGTTTACACGTTCTTTCGAAATGAGCATGAAACTGCCGTTACGGTGAAGGGCGAGCGCTATCAAGCCATGCGGACTAAAATGTTGTTTCCAAAAATTAATCCGCTAAACATCAAAGGCATTTGGTTCCAGCAGGACGCCGCAACGTACCATGCAAATTTATGTATTACAAATCAATTTTTTAGAACAAGTAGCCAAACATTGTACTGATCGAATGATTCATGTTACTCGTAACCGCAGTGGACATAAACCGTAAATTATTTTTCAAAAATTAATGCCATGAAATTATCTGCCAGATTAAATAATATTAAAAATTCCATTCCAACAATATTTCTATCTCGTATTATCATTTTAAGTTCTCATGCAGCTAAATAAAACGCCCTATATAAACTTAATATGTACTTCAGCATGTGCATATTTATATGATTTTTCTTCCATTTTTTTTGTATTCACACGTTAAGTTCTCTATTTTTCTTTTTTTCACCCAAAACAAACAAAAAACAAATGCTCATACCAACATGTTTAAAAACTAAATGCATTTTCAATTAGTTGTATACTTGTGCTACTAAGAAAATGTATGCGTGAGAGTGTGTGTATGTGTGCGTGTGTGTGTGTGTGTGTATGTTACTGCATTTACAAAAACTAAAACTAAAAGAAAACAACAACAGAAACAATAACAATGCAAGTTTTAGGATAATGCGTTTTAATATTTACTTAAGAAAGTAATAAAATATACTGAAAAATAAAAAACAAAAATACAGCTTTTAATATGGCTAATGTTTATTTACTTACTAGAGAGGAAAGAAATAGACAACACCAACAACAAATAAAAACTCTGAGAAGAAAAATTTTACGTTTTTGCCGTGATTGCTAACAACCAACCAGCCATCCTTAGAGTCACTTCTTTTCCTAGTGCACTACTAGCACTGATTCCATTTTCAAATTCTAGACAAATATTTAGTGAAACACGAAAAACTAGTAGTTACTTCTTTTTCCATAGAAAAAAAAAACTTGTAAACGGAATGTTCTTTACGTGATATTTCTTTTTGGTAAAAAAATATAATACTTTTTGTAAAAGGTACTTTTATTTAAAAACTTATATTTTCTGCAAGGCTACTTTTCTTGCCAAAAAGAAAATACAGAAAGGAAGCTTTTGGTAAAAAGCTCTACTTTGAAAAAAGAACACCTTTTTACATATGGGCAAATCCCAGAAACTGTCAACCAACCAAAAATTTTTCAAATTAATTTTTTTTATTGCAATATAAGACTAGATGTATAATTTAATTTTTATATTTAAAAATATGTATTTCAATGATCATTACTACAATAATGTTTACCAAATCCTACCCCACCCCTGATCTTTTATTGCTATACATGAATTTAACAATATTTTAGGTTCTTTATGGGCTTAAAATAGCACTTAAAGCAGACTCATAAAAACATTAGTTTCTAAAAAAAAAAAATGATATTCATTCATACATTCCTTAATCAAAAAATTAGTTTATATTTGTTTGGTACCGGCGCTGCTCGGAACTTTCTAAATAATAAATTAAATACTGGAGAATTTTGTTAATAACTTGGCTTTTTCTAAAATGGTACTTTTTCTAAAAAAGTTTTTTTTGTAAAACGGTACTTTTTCTAAAATGGTACTTTTTGCAAAAAGGAAATTTTGAAAAAAAGATCTTTTTGTAAGATAGTAATTTTTTTTAAATAAGTACTTTACATAAAAAAGTTCTCTTTGTAAGTAGGTACTTTTCGTAAAAATATACTTTTTGTAAAAGGTACTTTTGGGTAAAACGATAATTTTTGCTAAAAGGTAGTTTTTGTAAAACTTAACTTTTTGGAAGAAAAAAAATGTTTTTGTTAAATGGTACTTTCTTCAAGTAAAGATACTTTCTGTAAAAAGGTACTTTATTTGAAAAAGATTATTTTTATAAAAAAATGTTTACTTTTAAATAACGTACTATCATTGCAAATGGTACTTTCTCAAAAATTTTACTTTTCTTAAAAAATGTACTTTATCTAAAACTTTTCCTTCTTTAAAAACTGTACTCTGCTTGAAAAAGATACAATCATTAATAAATTCATAATAATGTACTCTTTTAAAAAGATTTTTTTAACGTGTTTTTTTAAAATGGTACTTTTAAAAAAATGTTACGTCTTTGCCTTTTAAGATTTTAGAAAGCTCGGTTCAGTTTCATTTTCAGCCGTGATCGAGCATAGCTCACGTGGGTCCATTAATAAGTCGTGACGTTGAAGAACCTTTGAAACATATTATTTTAGGGCCGTTTAAGCACCATTGTCTTTTAAATTAGTTCGATATTATCACCAGAGATGGCATCTTTATAAAGATATATACAGTATTTAGAATACTGTCAAATTGCTAATTACTTTTTAAGCTGAGCATTTTTTTTGTAGTATTTTGAATTATTTTTGGTTTTTGTTACAAGAACACACGCTTATATAAGCGATTTGTATTTGCATTGCTCATAATGTTTTTTTTACTTTTGTTACATTTTGTTTTGACATTTTTTATAAAAAGTTCAAGTTTGCCTAATATTCAATTAGAAAAATAATTAAATTACGGATAGATTTATAAATATATTATATGCGATCGATCTCCCTAGTCTGTACCCAGCTAAGACACCAGCAGCATGACCATAATGGCTTCGCAATTATTTTACTTTAATTTGATGTATTTAACTAAATAATTTTAACAAATATAAACTAGGAATTGCTTACACAAAACAATCAAATCGTTTTTTATAGATAGCAAAAATTTATTTTTGGTAGTTAAATTATATAAAATAACTGAATATTCCTTTGTTTTTTACGGAATATGTAGATAATTTTTCAACAGTTAATTTACATAAAATAACTGAATATTGTTTTGTTGTTTCAGAATTCGCGGTTGATTGTTGACAGTAAAAATTAAATGAGCTTTTCGATATTTTAAATAACATTTTAATTTAATTTTACATAAAGAAGAATTTTACTTAATCAACGAACAAAATTAACTGCAACTGAAAATCCATATTAATATCCACTTGGTTTTTTAAACTGTTAGAATCAGTTAAAAATTAACTTGCTTGGAATTTTAAAAGATTATTTATTTCAAAATGACTGAACGGAATACTTCTTAAATAAACTACAGTCCGTAACTGTAATAATATTGTGAGCCTACATAAAATGATACATCCGGACGATTGATGCACGGTCCACAACTGTATCGGAAAAAAGTACCTTTTTCTTTTCTTTTTGCAGTTTTTAGAGTTTTATTGGTCTTCCTACTTATTTCAAAGCTATTTTTTAGCCGATTTTATTTTAGCAATATGTTCTCATGTTTTATTTTATTAGATTTTTACCAAATATAAAATATAAATTATATAAAATCTTGTTTTTTTTTTAATAAGCATCTTGGCAGTTCTTGAACTACTCACAAATCAGTTAGGCATTTTTTGACTAATTAATCCGTCGAAGAATCGACTTTTACCCGTTTCTAAGAAAGAAAACAAACATCAAAATATTTTTCACAAGTAAAAGAATTAAAGTTAAATTGTTTTTTTTTCGTTCTTCCAAAAAAAGCAGAACTTAGAAAAAATCGCATACACAAACACAACACATTAAGGGAAATTGTGTGCATTAGAGTACATGAAGAATGAAAAGAAAAACGCTAAACAAAAAGTTGCAGTTCTTATTGTTGTGATTCGTAGTTGTAATGCAGCAAATAAAAGAAAGGAGAAAAAGACAATAACTGAAATAACTGCTGTAATGTGGCAGCAACAAAAACTCCCAACTCCACTCTACACAGAGTTTATGCAACCTTAAGTACTCGAGGAATTGTTGTTAAGTTGGCGTAAAAGAAGAAAAATCACTGACAGTCCTCTAAGTAAGTTTTGTCTGTCTGTCTGCCTTTTTTTCTATTTTTAGAATAAAATTTTGCAGAATAAAGTAAAAGGAATAAAAAATATGTTTGTTTTGTTGAAGTTGTGTATGTATGTATGTGTGTGTAAGTGTGTGTTAGTATATGTGTAACTGGCCGTTTATCTGTTTGTTTTTTCTGTCTGTCTGCTAAAGTAGTGTTTAAGAGCGCTGTAATTGCAGTTTTACAGATTACGAACGGCTTTTGTTTCGATTTTAAGTACCGTTTTAGGTTAATGTAAGATTATGTTACATATTTTATAGCTCTTCACTCACACACATACACAAATACATAAATACACTTGGGCTGAAATAAACACACAAAGAGCTCAACAAAACTGCATAAATTGTAGTTTTTATATTGTTTTCTTACTTAAAGTTCGTTTACTCAAGTTTTACTGTTTTAATGCTATTGGTCATTATAAGTACTTTAATTACGAAGATTTATGAAAAAATGTAAATCGTGTTTAAAATACGAATAGAGCATGAAAAAGAGAAAGAGGAAGAGAGAGAGAGAGAGAGAGAGAGAGAGGTTGGTGTTAAGTAGCTATTAATAAATCTTAAGTGTTTTAGTTTTCATAATTGACTATTAAAGTGGAGAGTATTTTGACAAAGAACTTTTTGAAATTAGAGAAATAAAACAAAAAAGGTTTGAGGTTTTTTTAAGAGGGGTTTTGTTATTTATGGGGTATAATTTTAAACAGAAACCAAAAAACGTATCTAATTTTTTTTTGAAAACGTAACAAAATTGCTATTTGTAAGCTAAAGGTAGGTTTTTATCGGCCGTATACTCTACTTTAACCTACCAGGTAGGATAACCCCTAATTTACTTTATCGCTCACTTTAGGTTAAAATAAAGTTTCAATAATGGAACACTTTTTATGAGGCCGGTTAAAGTCTACTTTTAGCTATCGGTAAGTTATGAAAACGTGCCTAAGTCAATTAAACTTTGCATTAAAAAAATTAAAATCATTAAAACCTTAAGGAGTTTTTTTTTGGAAATCCCTTCAATTTGCGTTAACCATTCTTTTTATATTTTGGTAAAAATTAGAAAATGAGGTATTTTTACAAATTTTGGGATTTTCTTATGAAAAATTGGTACAATATAAATCTGTAAAAGTGTAAAGGCCAGCTTCATCTATAGATTCCGCGCCAAAATAACTGCTAATATTTTAAAAGCCTGAAACGAATCAAGCCAATTTTGAATATTCTGCTCTGAAATGAAGAATGTTCCAGTAGAATTGCTTTGTATCAATTAAAACATTCAGAAGTTTTATTTGCCTGTTTTATCGTTACTACAATGGGATATAATCTGATGAAACACGCTGTTCCTCATTCTGTTGTGGTCGATTGGCCGGTGCATCGTACAACGCATTACAGGGAAAATTCGTTTTTGGCCGGGCTGTTCGTATGTGGAGTAACCTTTCTGCTGAAGTCTTCCCTCTCGCAAACATTTCTCTTTCTAACCTCTTTCCCATAAACTTTTTTCCTAGTTTCAACACAATGCAATGCATCAGTTGAGGTCATTCCTTCAGTGGTGGTCCTAACAGAAAAAAAAACATTCAGAAGTTAGACGGGGTAAGATTTAAATTATAAGGAAGGAGAGGGAAGTCATTCCAACTACTACTTTGTAAGTAGCATTAAGCGGATCTTACAACAATAGTGCAACAAAATCCGGCCACATAATCCGGTCTTTTCTTTATGTTGACTAGTGCTTGCTTCAAAGTAAACAATGAAATCTCTTTGATCGCCTAACCCTGGCAGCTCATTACATATAATACAAAGCATTCCTTTGGTTCCATGGCTATTTGCCTTTGTCGTTGATTTGATGTTTCGGGTTATCCTAAAAGATCCGTTTTTTATTTACAGGAATAATTCGAGTCAGAAATAACTTCTTATGGCGTTCAAACAACATTTTAGACTTCTTACAACGTCTCTGGACTTATACCTGTCTGGTACCTCATTTCCTGGATTTTAAATAAATCCTGCTACAAGCAAATGTATCAAAATGGTTGTTCTGGCCCCTTGAGTCGTCCACATTATTTAGCTTTTTGTTCGCTGACCTGCTCGATCATTGTCTTCTGTTCTAAAATAACATATTCTGATATGGACGAGCCTGTACGCAGAAATCGATTAAAGATATTCAAAAGGAGCTTTTCTTAGCGGCACTTTTTTTAAGTTAAGGAAATTAACCAAAATTTCCCTTTAATATTGCACGTTGAAACGAAACTAGACATTATCAAAGCAAAAAAAAAAAAATTCTGTTTACACAATTTCGTGGAATGTGCCATATGTAAAGGACGAGTTATACACACAGGAAAAATATAAAAATGTATTTCAATTAAAAATGTCTTATGTTAATTCAAAAATTAATTAAATTTGCACCAGTTAACAAATTAATAGTTGGGTTGTTCGCGAAATTATGGTTATCAGGTTATATGCTTATTTAGTTTTATTAACAACAATTTAATTATTTTTAAATATACTTCGTTTCTGTTTATAAAACTACATAACCATATAACCGGTTAATCCGCCTTCCGTTAACAACACAAGTATCACCTTCATATTTTTATTTTATATTAATAACATTTTCTGATGAATAAATAGTTGTTTATATAAGAAAATGTTTAATTAACTTGATTAAATTTTTAATTAAAACTGTTGGAATTTTTTATTAAATTGTAATTATTTTATTTTGAAAAAGTCTGTAAAAAATTAAGTAAAGGGAAGTCTTTTAAGAAATAATAGGGCAAACATTTCATTTTGTTTTTATTAAATTAAAGATTCTAGGTAACTGCTGAAACTATCTACTTTTTTTTGTAAATTACCTAAACAAATTGAGGAAAATTACGAAATTTTACTAATCTTGTAACCAGAAAAAAAAGAAACTTAATCATTGTCACACATTTTCATCACCTGTTTCACTTTAATGTATGCAAAATATCATTAATTCTTGCACTTTTTAATAATACTTTTCAACAGGCATGAAGTAGTAAAAACTACAAGAAAAATACCTTTTTTAACTCATCATAATTTATTTACATTTTTAAAAAGCATTTGTAACATGTGTCAGCGTAAGTTTGTAATGATTATCGTAGTTTTATAATTTCATCGTAGTTCCTCTTCTTCTTCTTTTATAAATCTTCTCAAATTCAAAAGTATTTGGAAGAGAATTTTACTCATTAGCATTAACGTGAAAATTGTGTAGCATAAGAATTGAGTTTTGTAGTTTGGAAAAATAAATTAAAAAGAAAACTCACAGTTTTATAAAATTTAATAAAACAGATTAAGTGTAATTAAAAGTGACAATGAGTTAGATAATAATCAAACAAGAAAGGAGTCTTGGAATCTTAAGTAAGTAAAATCGCAATTTGTATGCCAGTTAATCTTTTCAGGTTAAGCAGAAGGTAGAGAAGATCATTCAGGGTAGGGAGTTCTGTTCGGTTTTAAACGGAATCGAAACCGCGGTTTTAATGCCTAAAAACCGAAACCGAAAACTGACCAAAAAACCTCGGTTTAAGCTTTTACTTAAATTGTATATTTTTGCTAACAGAAATTGCAAATTATACATAATACTCGTACTTGATTTAATAAAACTTTATACATAACAGCCTTGAAAACCGAAAACCAAACCGAAACCGACCAGTTTTAATTATTTTAAAACCGAAACCGCGGTTTTACATTTTCATGGTTTTCAGCAAACTAAAATGCAGGGCCTTTGTTTACTACAGTCCATTTCCATTGACTATTTACATATGCACGAACACGAACATAAACTATTTGGGAGTTTGAAAAAATAGCATTGCACAGATGGCCAGAATTAAAATAATTGCGAAATAATTATACTATTTCTTAACGGCTAAATATAATTGCAAGAAATGTATGAAAGATACAGCAGAAATGTATCTAAATTAAAATTTTGATGATGACTCCCTGGTCTGCTGAGTTTGAATGTAAAGATATCGAAAAGCACCAACCACTTGGTATTATACTCAAGCTTGTATTGGCGCTAAGAACAGGATTTACCATAAGCTTAGTTATTGGTAGGGCTCTTATGAGAACCAACTGGTGGCAGTGTTTTTAATCTTTATCACAATAGGAAATCTTCAAAATTACGTGCAAGGCGTTAAGTTTTGTCTGTGACCTCTTATATAGTTCGGCCTGCTGGCGAATGTCCCTTTGTGCTGTTATTGCTCAATAGAAACTGCTTTTAAGGCGAGATAACGTAGCTCCAGCTTTTCAGAAAGACACAAGTGTTTGATTCAGGATATAATGTACCATAATTGCCACCTAGTTTGTATAAATTCAATTATGTGTGTTCTATTTCTTTTTTATCTTAAAGGAACTGATAAGTGCAATATGTTTTTCGAACTCAGAAAAGAAAACTGGTAGTTAAGAAGATATTTACGCAATAGTAAAAAGTCAGTACATGAAAACCAACGAAAAATGCCGGAAACGTCTGCAAATTTACAACACTTTTCAAATTTTCTTAGTCGCTCTGTACATGAGGAAATAAGTCGCTACGAACAAAAGAGCCGAAAACAAAATAAACTTAGTTCTTAAAATTAGGAGATTAGTTTATTATAAATTAAAACTTTTAAAATTAAAGAAGAAATCATCAAAAATATGAATTAACATAAACTAACTAAAACCCTACAAATGGAAACTTATTTTACAATGATATAAGCAAGCAATCCCGAAAACAAATCCCGAATTAAGAATTAACTATAAATTCGAAACCGGTGTTTGTTGCACTTTAGAGGAGAAAATCCTTAAGCCTGGCCGAAGTTCGGCTGTGCAGAGAAAGTTTAGTTAGCAAAGTTTAAGCTGTGCTTACTTTAATTTACGAAATTTGTGCACCGACTTCATATAAAATAATTTCCCATCACAAAATCAAAAAAAATTAATTTAAGAAAATTAACAATTTTTCTAAAAGGCGTTGTTGTTATTATCTGTATAAAAAATTGTGGAATTGGTTCATATTTGCTTTCTGGAGTTCTTAGCGCCACAAATAATGCAAACGAAATAATTTGCGTTATAATTTTTCGCATGATTTAATCTGTCGTTGCCATCATATTTTTAAAAACAAAACAAATGACAAAACGTTTTTTTTTATATCAGTTTTTATTTTTTTTTTATGTACTTCAATTTATAAGAATTTATAAAGACAAAACCATTTACAAGAAACTGTCTTTTAATTATAATCGCAGAAATCACTGTAAGGAGCAAATCAATCAGCAAACGTTTGCGAGAAGTTTTTGGTCAAAACTCTCCAACTTCGCTCCCATTGTGTTCTTTTCTAGCTGAATTAGTTTAAAATAATTTAAGTGTTGTGCCTCAAACCAAAAACAATAAAAAACTAAAGGCCAACTCATTCGCATTTTTTTCCTTTTAAAAACTGCGAAGTACAAAACGTTTTGTTTTGTTTATTTTCGTACTCTGATAAACACAATTTGCGTGAGGAGTGTATGATAAACAAATTTCATAATATTGATCACTCATACGCCTTGATAAATCAAAGCATACTTTTAGGATAATATTTTTAAAATGTGTAAGTCGGTGGCGTATGATTAATAACAAATTTAAAAAAAAACAAGTATAGCCACTCTAATCCGGATAGATATACAGCAGCCATCGGCAACCTATACTATTACATTTTGCGATTATATGCGTTGTATGAATTTTACGTATGTTGTTGTTAATGTTGTTAAATTCTCTGCAATATGTGTGCACATGTACGTAATAAAAGAGCATACAAGAGAATAAAAGAGAAAAGAGAAAACGCGGCGCCCTGATTTTGCCGATGGCTGATATACAGCCATGTCACACGAGTACAATTTCGTTCGGAATGATTCCGTTCGAAATCGAAGAAAACATATTTCTTTATTGGATAGAAAGTGTTTTTTGATAGTTTTTTGGCCTTTCAGATACAGAAAACTCCCATTCCGTTCATGCAAATAAAAATGGTTTCATTCCGAAAAATTTTTCGTCATTTTCTGAAGCACCAAAATACGAAATGAATTCCGTATTCGAACGGAATTGTACTCTGTGACATGGCTGATAGTTTCAGCTACTGTCCGGATTTTTGGAAGGTCCGGTCTACAGTTAAAATAAAAATTTAATCGTATTAGTACGTTTATGAACATCTTTATACTGTACTTTTATTACATAAAAGAAGTTTTAAGCTGACTAATCAATAAAAAAATTATAAGACTATGTTGAAAAATACCGGATCCCTTTAAAGTTTGAGAAACATATTTTCTTTTTTTTCTATTCTTAAATAAAAATTGTCGACTTAGAGACACCATATTGTTCAGTCACTTGTCTGATTGATGTTCCACTATCAATCGTTCCAAAATTTTGCACTTTTCTGCCAACGTACATACAAACCACATACAAAGCAAACGAAATATATATAATACAGTTTAACGAACCTTTGATTTTGCGAACATCGCATTTAACGTACACACAAATTTGCTTCATTGAGCACCTTTTAAAGCGAACAAAAAATATTTTTTGTGCTCAATTTAGCGAATAAATAAGATTCATTATTTTATTTTAAAAAAGCATAAAGTGAAGTAATTTCTTACTAAAAACAAAGTTCCGCTATTTTAGGTTCTGTTTATGTAACATTTTTGTTTGATTATGCTGCAGTGATCAGTTACGCATATTCTTTCGATCATGAGAAACTTTGGAGCAACAAACAAAACACAAAGCTGATATCAAAAACTTCGAAATTTGTATTCAAAGTACTCAACAAAATAAGGTTAACATGTCGACTTTATTGCTTTTAAGAGAAATGCCGGAACAAAAATTTTTAAGGAAATTGAAAATGAATTTGAACCTATTTTTCATTAAAAAATGTTTAGGTTTAATGCAACCAGTTCACAGAATATGTAGTACCTTTTTTATTTTTTTTTTTTTAAATATTATACAGATCTCAAAACGTATTCCAAAATAAACGACAAATAATACAGTTCTAGTTATTTATTTATTCATAACATGATTATTAGACAAAAATATGGCATATAACAAACTTTTTAGTTCAACAAACAGGCCTGACAAAGTACTGGTTCGTTTAACCAGAAAACTAATGTACAGACATACGTACTTATTTTGTCTAGCGATAAAATAACGAACAAATTTTACTGTGAAAAAAATACTTGTCTGGACTAAAGAGAAAAAATTACTAAACTGTCCGAAAAATTCAAATGGCCGGATAACTGGACAGTCTGAATTAGTGTGTGTTCGGATTAGAGAGGTTATACTGTACTTATAAACATAAATGAAAAGCGTAATTTCACAAAAAACAATATGTAATGTTTTAATCAAATATTACTTCTATATAGCACTTGTTTAACAATAAGTGTATTGACTCAAAAAAAATTTTTTTTACTTTTTGTAAAAAAAATCGACATGTAATATTCATATCTTTCCACTGTAAAAATATTTGGTCTAACTTTTGGTAATAAAACGATTACAAATTTATTTAATTTTTTAATTTTGAGTTTAACAAAAAATTTGTACAATCAAAACATTTTTTGTATGAAATCGATCCTATAAACAAATTTGCATATTCAAATAATTTATTTTGCATTTCGTTTATTGGAAAAAAAAGCCCTAATTTTTTCAAACAAATAATTTTACTAAATTAAGCAAAAAGTTTACTGAAATTCATAAAGGTAAATTTCCAAAAAATAATTTTAAAAAAGGTTAACTCTTTTTGCACAAGCAATGACGCGTACCCAAGCAAGCACTGAAGGAGATGATGAAGGCAGAGCGGCGGCTGGTTTGGAGACACATTTTTTTTTTTTTAATTATTTTTGAACCAAGTCTTGTTAATGCACACCATGTTTCTCTTTATCACTCACTGTTGCTGTATCCTTTCCTTGACTAAAGAAGAAGAAATGTCAACCACACAAATGTCAACAGCAGCAGACCGACTCGATAAGTTTTTCGTCAACATTCTATTTTTTAAATTTGATGTATTAAACAAAAAAATTTTTACCAACTTTGAAACCAACCAAAAATTTATGTTGTGTCTTATAATCTTGTTTTTGTTTCGGCTGTTTTAAGAGTGGAACGTTGCTTTTACCAATTTTGTTTTTTTTTTTTTTTTACTACAAACCTCGTCACGCTGTTTTATCATTTTTCTTATTGTTGTACTTTTTGACGTCATCTGTATCCATGGGAGGTAAAGCTATTGACGTATCGGCCACTCGTGATGTTCTGGGCATGAAAATTCAATGTGATGTTCGTTGGAGCCAACGTGTCTTTTAAGTGTTGAAAGAAGCATTCAAGTATATTGGTTTCTTAAAACGGTGCAAGAACTACTTCACTGCGTCTGATCTCTTCACTATTTATACCGCCTATATTTGACCGAAATGGAATACAACTCCCAAATCTGGGCAGGACTATCTTGAAGCTTCTGGATCGGGTGCAAAGTAGTGCATTGAAGCTCATCAATGACAGAAGGGTATCCACCTCTATTGACTCTTTGGAGCATCGTCGGAATGTGGATTGTGCGGCATTGTTCTATCGATATTACCACGGGAGGTATTCATCTGAAATGGATGAAATCATCCCTGAGACGCGGGTGCATGCCCGTAGTACTTGCCTTTCCAGCATATCACATCCGTTTGTTGTCCAATGTATCGCACAACACATTATAGAGAAAATTCGTTTCTTGGTCGAACTAGCCGTATGTGGAATAGAATCCCGCCAGAAGTCTTCCCAGTCGGCTTCATTTGAAAAAGTTAAAATTAAATGGCCACAACCACTACTCCCTCTTTCCATCCCTCCATAACCTATTTTCCTAATACCAACCTAATGCATTGCATTAGTAGGGGCAAACTAAAAAAGAAAAAAAAACTTGAAACCAATAACGCGTATATTATATTTTTGAATAGTTGTCAAAATTTTTTTTGAATAAATAAAATCAAACAAAAATATTAATTGAAACAGTAAAAAAATTTGAAGAAATTAAAATAATTTTCTAACAAGCGTTTGTTTGAAAATAATTTAGCAATAATTTTTTCTGTGCAGTATTGTTGAACAAGTGCGATGCATTAAAAAAAAAATTTCAATAGCAAAAATTTCAACAGCTCACAAATATTAATAACATTTTTTGTATATTTTTTTTCTTTTCAGTTTGGTTTTTTAAAGAAAATACCAAAATAATTGAAATGCGATTTCCCCCTAAACTGCCATTGAAAAAATCGTTATGGAATTTGAAACATTTCCATAACTAGAATATAAAAACCAACAATGTTGTGCTAAAGCAAAGAATCAGAAAATAAAAGAGAATTTGTGGAAAAGCAAATTAAAATGAAATTTCA
Organism: Pollenia labialis; assembly: GCA_949318255.1. Taxonomy (NCBI): domain Eukaryota; kingdom Metazoa; phylum Arthropoda; class Insecta; order Diptera; family Polleniidae; genus Pollenia; species Pollenia labialis. The sequence continues at coordinate 5,995,369 of OX439139.1, read as the reverse complement.
AAAACATTTTGCTTTAACAATAAAAATTGGCTTGCAAAACGATTTTTATAAGACCGCAGAATAACAGACAGCAGTAGCAAAAGCAACTATAAAATCGTTGGAAAAAACTTAGAATTTATTGAATAAAATAGAAAAAATCAATGGGAAAGAACAAACTGCTGTTACTAAAACAACGTCGACGAACAGTCAGAGAGTTGGAAAAAACTAAAATAAATGTAACGTTTTACTAAAACAATAAATGAATGGAAGTAGGCAAGTGTTTAAGAAACCATAAGCAAAAATAAAACTAAAGGAAAAATATAAGAGAAAAGCAAAAAATAACTGTAAATTCCTACAAACCAACATTATGCGGCTGCCAAACTGCTTGACAACGGCAGCAACAACTAAAGAACAACAAAAACTGCTGAAACTACACACAACTACAACTAAAGACTGTAAAATAACTCAAACAACAACAACAACAACAACACTACCTAAAACACAATCTACAAAAACAAAATCAATAAAAACATGCACACAATCACTGTCAACTTTAGAAAATGCTACAACGCTAGCAGCACCCACAAACTTTTTAACGGCAGCTAGTACTTTAGCAGCAGCAGCAACAACCGAACAACTCTCCTCTAGAATACCAACAGCAAACACTACAATAGAAACAACTGCAACAACATTAGCAGCAGCAGCAGCAACGACCACGACAAGTTGTCATTGTAGCTTTAGGCAGATGTGGTGTAGGTGGCGTCGTCAACGTCTCTGTAACTCTCTAACCGCTACCCTAATATTCTTTTGTCTCTCCACCATCATTCAAGCAACACCCGCTCTCAATATTCAAGCCTCCAAATCGGACATTTATAAAAATCTTCGTCTCGGCCATCGTATCGTTCAGACACGCTACGGCCGTTTGCATGGTTTGATACTGCCACTGGACAATTATCGGTTTTTACGTTCGGTTGAGGTATTTTTGGGTGTCCCATATGCCACACCACCCACCAAACAAAATAGGTGAGTATTATGATATTGAATTCATTCTGTGTTATACTCTTTTTATGGCATATTAGCAGCGGCAAGAAAATGTTGAGCAACATTTTGAAACTTACCTTTGAATTAATGCAGTTTCGGTTTATTTTTTACTTTTTCTTCAATATTTAATTGGCCACTTAAAATAGTTATTTATGCTTAATTAAACAAAAAGTTAAAAATTACATTTGTATTCATAAATATGTGCAATATTTCTAAACGAGCACTCTAGTATTTTTAATATAATTCTAAAAGATGTGATGAATTTCGAGCGATTTTCAAATCTATTTCAGAATTGAAGTCTTAACTTGTTGTTACAATTACAATCCAATAAATATATTTAATATGAAATTTAAAGGAATGTATCGTCACCTTAAATGCAAAACAAAAAAATTTTATTTAAGAAATTCAAACGCCAACATGGTGTAAGAAAAATTGTATGTCAGTAAGCCAGGAACAATGCAACAGCCAAAGACTGAGATAATTTGGCACATTAACGACATTAAACCTCAATTGTGTCTCAGAGTCATTAAAAATATGGACCATCGGATAGGGGTATGCCACCGAAGCCGTAGCGAGTATTTGGCCGATATTTTGATTCATACATAATTGCCATAGATCCTTTTTTAAGGGCCGATGTTGAATGTGAACCACAACTTTTTCTACATTTCATTTGACATTTTGCAAGACTAACTTAATTTGAAGCCTGGAAAGATACACAATCGAGTAACGCGATATAGTTATTCAGGATTATTATGAAAATGGGGGTTCAAATCAAAATGCATATCGTGATGTTTTCGGTCAATTAAAACGTCCAAATGTGCCCTGAATCGGAAAAATCGTGCCAAAATTTGAGCAAACCGGGTCTGTAGGAGATGTGAAACACCAGTGCATTCTCGTACTGCAGAAAATTTTGCTGCTGTTCGCGATAGTGTGATGAAGAGCCGTCCACCTCAACTCGTCGCCGTGCCCCACAATTTCACCTCTCACGCTCGTCGTTGATGAACATTATGCATAAAGACTTGCATTTACACGCTTACAAGGTGCAATTGACTCAAGAAGTAAAGCTTCTTGACCATTCCACACGTCGTGAATGGTCAGAATGGTGGCAAGAAATGGCAACAGTGGATGATCAATTTTCAAAGAAAATCATCTTCAGTGATGAGGCACATTTTCACCTCAGTGGATTCGTCAATAAGCAGAATTGCCGCATTTGGGCGAATGATAATCCAAGAGTGATTGTCGAAAAACCAATGCACTCACAAAAAGTGGACGATATGTGGTTTCAACAGGACGGTGCTATTTGCCACACAGCTGGCCCTTTTCGCGAAAAATTCAATGGCCGTGCTATCTCACGTGGTGACGATGTCAATTGACCGCCAAGATCATGTAATTTGACACCCTTGAACTTCTTTCTTTGGGTTTATTTGAAAGAAAAGGTGTACGTCGATAAGCCAGCAACAATTGAAGAGCTAAAGGATAAGACACATTAACGGCATAGAACCTCAATTATGCCTACTTCGTATGAGTACCAGTACTTGAGATAGTACAAGGACATCACTTGTAGACTGATTGAATTTGTTTGTATCAAAACTAGAATTCGAGTACATGTTTGCATTTTAACACTGCTTCTTAAATTTGATTGAATATCATTTATTTATGCCATTTTTATTGTAAAAAAATGTTAAAATGCAAAATGCTTATTTTTTCTATACACATGAACTAGTAACAAACTGGTTCTTAAGCACCAAATGTGGTCCAAGTGTACTAGTCCACGTCGAAAATCAATAATACAAGTGATTTTCCAAGCATTCTTAATGCTTATTTGAGCATTAAGATGGTATAGAAAAGTTTACAGTAGAGAACCAGTACTGGATATTTTTGTACTAGTTTGTACAAGTACTAGTTGTACTAGTTAGGTGCTAGTTTAATCTCCGTTAGAACAAATAAAAATTTTTAGAAATGCTGTTTTATGTGTTGCCAGAATACATTTTTAGAAAACTAACACATTTGCACAAAAAATAAAGCTGGTATGCTCAGGAGCAATCATAATATCCACAGCAATTTTATAAACTGAAAATTTGCAAAGTTACCATGGTGTTCACCCTTAATTAATCAAAACTCTAAAATTTTACACTTTTATTAACTTACCTTAAAAATCCCACTTTTTTTATTTTGATATTTAAAACTTAAAATAAAAAAATAACATTTTTGACCTTAAAAAATTTTTCTGGTTATTTTTGTGTAACTTCCAAAAAACCCCTACATTTTGGGTTATTTATGTCATAAACAAAAAAAAAATTTTAACCAAAAGGATACATTCAAATAATTTCAAAAACATTTCGTGTTGGTGAACTTTAAAAACTTTTTCGTTTTTTCTCACAATTTCATGATTTAATCAAATTTAAAACTGAACAACAACAAAAATTTTTAAACAAACTGCCCCCTGGATTCAAAAGGCAAATGAGGTAAATGGTAAAAAATGTTGAATCCATACATAAAATACCTTTGGAATATTTGCCCAAATTATGTTTAATTCAATGACAGCAACAAAAAATATGGCTTCTTTTAAAACAAAACCCACACCCACCCACCCCAATTTGGTAGGTGGGGTTGAAATGTTTGGTTTCGGGTGTGTTTTTTTATTGAACCGCCCGCCTAAAAAGAACTTTGCTGTCGCACTCTTGGCAAAGTTTTATTAACATGATCCGCTTAACATGGATTTTTCCCGCTGCTTGTTTTACAGTCATGCATTTTTTTATTCTTTCTTTTTATTTAAATAATAATTTAATTTTTTGTTATTTGTTTTTATTATTTGTTAACAAATGCCCCACCAAATTCCTGTAATTGCGTGTGACACTAAGTAGAAATGAAAATAAGAGAAGAACAAAATTAATAATAATAAGGACTTAACTTTGTTGAATTTTTTTTTCTGCTTTCATTGAAAAAAGTAGTGAAAATGTTTTAGATAAAAAAGCACTTATAATGTACAAATAAGAATTGAATGTGCATGAACAGCTGCTTGAAATCATTTTAATAGGAAAAAATACAAATTATCAAACCACCTACCAGTAAGTCAGGCATTCTGCGAGAGCCATTTAGTGACCAACCGCCATAAAAAATAATACGTAACAAAAAAATTGTTTCAAAGAAAACAGTTTTGATAACAAAATAAAAAATCATAAAAAATGATGGCTTTATGTTGTCTTTGTTATGAAAATCATATTTAAATTGTATGTTAGACACAGAGAATCTCATAAGATCTGGCAGAAGAAAAAATAAATTGTGGAATACAAAATATATTATTCCTTCTTCTCGCTTCCCAACTCCTTCGATTTAGCATCCTGTGAAACAGCTGTTTATCTGCCACAATTTGTTTACATTCAACTTTGATTGTGGTTACAGCAACAACAACTACAACAAACATTATTATCAGCATCATAAGTAAACACAACATGTTTACTTATCATTATAATTCGTTAAAATTGTCTGTGTTTCTAGTGGTAAATTCCAGTACAGATTTTAATACTTTACGAAATTAAATTTACTTTAGAATTATTTCTTGTTTTAGTTGTGTAATAAGTTTCAAATTGTTATTTGTATGTTACATATTATCCCCATATATAACACAAGTAATTGAGATCAATTCGTTTTTCCCAAATCAAAATATTGCAAGAAATTCATATAAAAATTAAAAGAAAATCTAGAGAAATTAACCAATAAGAAAATATTAAGCAAAATGCCTTATTTGATACCAAATAAAAAACGAAATAAGAGTCGCCAATATCTCAAAAATCCAACTAAAATTAAAACAATAATCCAAAACTATCCCACACAATATCGAACAAAAATCGCATCAATTAAAAAAAAAATATTTTTAAAACATCACAAAAATTATTAAACATGTTAAATGTAATGCAAAAAAAAATCCACTTAACACTCCAATCACCCTTAGAAAAAACTTTCGTTAGTTACCCTCGTGTGTGATTTTTCACACATACATATGTAATGTCTGTCTACTTTGCTGCGGCATAGTTCATTTGCAATAAAAGTCATGATTAACGTGACATAAATGATGTTTATTTCCCGTTGGTGATCAACAACAAGTCATACAAAGCTTATATAAGGACTCACTTTATAAAACTTGCATTGCAATCAGTTCGCAAAAAATCAAAAACATTCACACTTTCCGACAGAACATTTTGTCTCTAGTGCAAATAACATACAAACTACATATGTGTGGAAAACCACACAAGAGGTAACTTATGTTAGTTACGAAATATTTCGTTAATTAAAAAATATTTTTAAATCCAATAAAAGTGTTTTCAGCAACACAGTACCTTATTTAACGTTCGGCTCACACACCCAAGAGCAATATCTATTTTTTAGTCATTCTCTAGACGAACACAACCCTTAACCATTTTCAATATAGAGCCGAACATTATATATTGCAACGACCGCAGCACGAACAGCTTGTGTGTGTATTGTTTAAAATTATTTTGCTGGTTTTTTGTTTTTTTTTTCGTATGTGTATTTTGTTTTTGTAAAAAAATTGTTGGTTTTTTTACCAGATAAACGGCACAAACATTAATAAGCCCAACAGAGCACAATGGAGCTTGTGGATTTAATAAAACCCCGAATGGAATTATACCAAGTAAAAAAAATTTGGGTTTTTTGAAGCACTTAAGAGAAAAAGCGCATAATCGAGCGCTTCAATAAGAGAGCTCTTATACAGCAGTAAATGATAAAGAATAAAATATAGAAAAAAGCTGCTATTTAAGTGCTGAGAACGATGAGGTTTAAAGCGAAAAAAAAATTAAAATATATAATGGTTTACGAAAATTATTGAACAATGCATTTAAGCAATTATAAGCAAAACATCGAAAGATGACTAACGGGGAAACGTTATTTTTTTAATGATTTTCTACACAAACACTATAAGCGTTTGTTTTTTCCACAAATCTACCGAACCGAACACTAAGGAGCGATATTTAGTATTTATTTTCGAACACTGGTTTTCAGTACTTTTGATATTGCTAACCAAAGTTAAGAAGTTCCTTTAGTCTACCTCAACCATTTTTTTTTTTTTTTTTTTGTTTATCGAGTAAAAGTGAATCATTTTGTGTTCTTTTTCACACAATAGTGATTTAAGGGTTGAATCAACACCAGAATCTACAAAATCCGAAAAAAAATTGATTAACTGCCTGTTCCACGATTTCGAACGTAAACGTTCGCATAGAAAACTATATATAAAACAAAAACAAATTTTCGAATATTGTTTTTGTTTTACTCCAAATTATTAATATTTTAATCAGGCTTAAGTTCATCAAATTTAATTTTCATTAAATTATTTTTATGATGAAAGGAATTTTACAACATGAAAATTAATTAAAATTGTTATTGATAATCATTCATTCTTGACTGACCTGAGATTCGAACCCAGGCGGCTCGAAAAACAGAAGTAAGGAAAAACATGTAAAATCAATTAAAATTCATAATCATTCAAAAAAAAGCAAATTTCGATCTACCAAAGGTTAAAATACAATTTGGTTTAAGGATTGATGTTTGACTATTGACGTCAGCAGTCGTCGATGGCTGCGAGTGTAAGACGGCAAATCCATCTGAGGAGATCAAGTGGTTGTGATAGAAACATGTCATGGTAACCAGCCGCCTGGGTTCGAATCTCAAGTCAGTCAAGAATGAATGATTATCAATAACAATTTTAATTAATTTTCATGTTGTAAAATTCCTTTCTTCATAAAAATAATTTAATGAAAATTAAATTTGATGAACTTAAGCCTGATTAAAATATTAAAAATTTGGATTAAAAGCCATAAATAGTTCAACAAAATAACCACAATTCTAATTATTGTTTTTGTTTTACATATAATTTTCTATGCGAACGTTAACGTTCGAAATCGATGAACAGGCTGTAAAACAATTTCCAAAAATTGCTTAAATCCATAATATATCTACACAAGAGTACCATAACGTTCACTCATCGTTCATTTATGAGTGAGTTTGAATTATTTAAAATTACGCTGCTGATTTTTATTTATATAAAAAATAGTCCACCATAATATACGATGTTAATTGTAAGGCACAACTTAACGTCAAGTTTTTTGCCAAACTTTATTTGACATTTTTTTCTAGTGTTTGACAAATTCAACCAGGGAGATGTACAGAATTGATAGCATTATTCTCTGAATTAAAAAAAAATTAAGTTAAAGCTTAAAGTTAAGAAACGATATTATTTTAAAATAATTGTTATATCAACACGATTGACATATAAAGTTCTATAAGCAGCTTAAATATAAATAAACTTTAGTGAAATAAGGGGCGAAATAACAAAAAATGTTCCTTATTGCCACACCTGCATTATTTTTAAAAGTCACATATGTACATTAGGGTTCGCCATATTTTTCATTTTCGCTAAATTGTACCGTAACTCCCCCTAGAAATGTTTTTCCCATCAACAAACTATGTTTTGCAAAAACTTAGTCTGTTCGTATATTGGGAAGGCATGGCGCATCGCCTCTTATGCTTGAAGGTGCACTTACATTAATTTTAATCAGTTTTTTTTTTAACATTTTGCCATTAAATAATTACTTTTGCAATTAAATGTAAATTGAAATGTGAACGAAATTATCGTTCTAATGATATATAATAGACAAAATTTTAAAGTTATTAAAATTTCCCCAGGCCATTAACGTTTCTCAACCACTTGAACAAGAAATGTAGGAACAAAATTAACATATTTTAATAAGAGCTAATCTTTTTTAACTTAAAATTTACTCGAATTTACTTGTATATAATTTTTTTGTCTTCGTACGGAACCGTTAACAAGAGTTTCAAAACTCCATTTTAAAATTGTTTACAATAATTTTAAACAAATTTCAGAATTTTGAAAAATTATGTCAATACCTGCCATGATTTTTCCGTACCTGTGATTTAAATTTGGCGATTTTCGTAAAAATTTAATTTTTTTGGACATATTTTGGTGAATGAGCCCATTTTTCTTCCTGTACTCAATTTTAAGTAAAACCTATTCAGAATATTAAAGTCTAGATAATTCTTAATGTTCACTAAAGGTTTTTTTTAAATCGAAAAAGAGTAACCCTAAAATTATGAAGGTCAAGTGTTGACACATTTGGAATTTCTAAAGGAAAGATAGTGAAATATTGTATATTTTTGTGCCGATTTTTATGAAACTGTAGCAAAATATAATAGGAAGAAAAAACAGTGCTAAAATGGAGATTCGCCTCAAACTGCATTCGAATTGACAGATTTTTTTAATATTTAAAAAGTTAAGGGTTATTTTGACACCAAGTGCGAAACATAGTTTTTTGATGGAATGAACGTTTTTAGGGGGATTTATGTATGTATTTATGAAATTTCGGAAAAACTAAAAATAAGGTGCACCCTAATGTACACAATTTTGGATAAAAAAAAAATAGTCCTTTTATAACAACTAAAGCATAATTTTTTTTTTTTTTATTTTACTGCTGCTGCTAAAAGTTGTTGTTAATTTCCTTTATATATTCTCATGTGTGTGTGTTTGTGTGTTTTACAACTTGATTTTGATCTTCTTATCTTAATTCCCTTATTTTATTCTATTCTTTTTAATTTCCATTGTACTTCTACAGATTTAGTCCTACACGTGCACCAGCTCCTTGGGATGGCATACGTATATCGGATACGTACAGCCCCGTGTGCCCACAACGTTTGCCAAATATACAAAATGAAACGGCTGCATTGGAGAAAATGCCAAAAGGACGTTTAGAGTATTTGAAAAGACTATTGCCACATCTAGAAAATCAATCAGAAGACTGTCTATATCTAAATATATTTTCACCCATCAATGGTAAGTACAATGACATGTGACATACATTTTCACCCATTTCCCAAATTTTTATTATTTTTATTGTCTTTTTTTGCTAAGAAAAAAAACTACCTAAAAAGCCGAATACATAAATGTTAAAAAGTACATATAATAATAATTTCCTGTGCCAAAAACAATATTAATATTAGCCCAGTAAATAGACAGATAGATATAAGTGTATATACTTAAACACATACATAAACAAAACATGCATACATATCCATACATACATACAAACATATATATGTAGTCACTAATACAATCATGTCAATATGTCCTATTTTATGTAGAGGATTAATAAACATTGCCAAAGCCAAATAATGGTTTTCATATAAACTTAATTTATTACAAATACTCTCATACTTGTGTGCCAACACATTTATACAAAACAGGCGAATATACCCACACACACTATGACATCGTATTGGATATTGTGCTGTGTTACAAGGCAAACAAACATATTTTTAATTAAAAATTAACCACAAAAAAGTTCTATAATCTCATTAATTTATTTAATAAAAAAAAACAAACAATTTCAAAAAATACACAACAAAAACCAATAACAACCAACATTCATCACATGACACTTTTTTATTAATTGTATTTTGAAATTCAGTAAAAGTATTTTGAACCGACTGACTAAGTTTTACTTTTACACACAGTTTAATACGCATGCTAAAAAGTCAAATGATTTTGCACAAAAAAAAAAATAAAATTACTATAATTAAAATAATTAATTCAATTTAGAAGGGAAACAGCAACAAAAAACTTCGGCATATGGCAAAAAAACAAACCAGAAGCTAATAATTAATCTAATTTGAGCTCAATTATTATTAAATACGAAAATAAACAAAATGCGGTAATTTTTTTCCGCTACAAAGTTGCTTTTAATGAAAAAATTAATATTTTGTGTAAAAACGTACTTTTCTGTGAAAAGGTACTTTTTGTGTAAATAGGTCCTTTTCGTAAAACGGTACTTTAAATGTAAAATATATTTCTTTTCACATTTTTATGTGAAAAGGTACTTTTTATGTACAAACGTAATTTCGATTTATTTAAAAAAGGGACCTTTTTTAACAAAGCTACCTTTTTTAAAAAAATATCTCTTTATAGTTAAAGGTACTTCTTTATAAAAATGTTCTTTTATATTAAAAGGTACTTTTAGTATAAGAAGGTTTAAGATCACGTTTTATGTAAACAGGTTCTTTAAATGTACATAAAAACTTTTCATAGAAAATAGTACTTTTAAGAAAAAAAAAGTTCGTGTTAAAAAATATAATTTTTATGTAAAAAAACCTTAAAAACTGTAAGTATGTACATTAGGGCGTACCACCTTAAAATCCAAAAACGTGCAACGTTGACAAGGGTTTCGAAAAAAATAAATTGTATTTTAATATATGATGTAGTGTTTGAAAAAAATATATATACTGTTCTTTAGTGTTTGGTTCGCTAGATATGTATAAAACACAAACGATAGTAGTGTCTGTGTTGTAAATTAATAAAAAAATTATTCTCTATTAGTGATCTTCAAACACAAAAAACACTGTACTTATCCAACTCAACAAAAAGATAAGAACATTTTATTGCGTTTGGTAATTTTTTTTTGTTTAACCACAAACTTTGTTGTGTTCGGTTCAGCGCATTAATGTTCTTTCTTTCAGTTGTATACAAAACAAGTACACAATACACACACAAGCTATTCGTGCTGTGGTCGTTGCTAAAAATGTTTGTTTGCTCATGCCTTAATCAATGTAAAAAACACTATAGAATATTAAAATATAATGTATTTCTACAGAACCACTACAGCTATTCTGTTTTATAACGAAGAACAGAACACAAAAAAATTTTTGATTATTTCTTAAAAATAGTTATGAACAGTATTAAGTGTGGTGTACTAATACACAAACACTACAAAAAAATAGATATCGTTTCTGGGAGTGTTATCCGTACGCTTAATAATGTTCTGTTAATTTTCGAACACTGATATGAAGTATTTTTTTACCGGTTAAATTATTGAAAAGGTACTGCTTTTAAGAAGAAACTTTATTAAAAAACTTGGTTTTTTTAAAGGGGTTTTTGTTTAAGTCAATTTATTAAATGTTTCCTTCCTTAATTGGCAATTTTAAAATAAAATTAAGTTTTCTTTACCTTTTTACAACAAATGCTTTCAAATAAAAAATAAAAATTTTTTTTTATTAAACGGGTACAATTTATATCTTTCCTACAGTGCCTAAGAATTAAATTCGACATACCCTTTTCGCAATTGCCAACATGACATTAATTACATACATATAAAGTAAGTAAAAAAAAATATTTAAAAAAAAATTAACACACATTTTGACAGGAAAAAAGAACATGTGTTCACAAGGTTTAATGTAAATCAAAATATATATAAACAATTCAGACATTAAACTACACAACATTATAGTAAACATTTACTACACTACACGACAGAACAATCAATTTTTATTACTTGTGTCAAGTTGGCGTTTAAAACAATAAAATTTTCAAATAAAATAGATTTCACATGGAGTCGACAGCGACTGTGAGAAAACATCCAACAACAACAACAGCAAACTGATAATAATTAATCGCACACACTGGGAGTGACAATGAAAACAACAGTTAAAGAGAAAATGTTTAAACAAAACAATAACACATCTCTCAATATTCGGTTAAATGGTTACTTTGATGACAAAACACACAGGCACACACATCCATTCACTTTAATATTGTTGCATACACTCACTCTCTTCTTGTTTTTAACAACAACTAAATGTATTTGTGGTTATTTCCTTTTTAACACACATCAACTACAGTCACTCACATGCGGTACATTTGCTAAAGTGTGTGGGTGTGTGTAGTGCATATACATATGTATGTATGTATTCATATGTAAGTGGGAATGTGATTTGCTAAGTGTTAGTGTCAGTCACTCTATAGGTTACAGCGTTTAATAGATTCTCAACTGCATTTCAATCAAAATTACCATTTTGTCTAAAAAGCTCTCTTCTTCTTTTGTTGGTTAATGACGCCGGTGCTCAGTTGTGGACATCAAATCATATGGAAACCACGTTGGTCTAAGCCATTAACACGTAAAATGACACGAGTACATTCAAATCAATAGATGTGTTGGGCTTTTAGAAGGAGGTTGTATTTTGAAAACGTTTGCCCATTTTTCTATTACAAAGAGTGTGTGTGTGCGTGTGTGTGGTTGTATGTATGGCAGTGTCTGTATCTTTTGTTAAAGGCAGACTCAATGCCAGACTCTTTTTATGACCTGTAATGCAATGGTTTTATTATTGCACGGAGACGTTTACTTCGATTTATTGATTTAACTAGCATATCAGTAGGCTAAGGCAAGAACCCAGCAAACATTAACTCGAGTGTTAAGTTTTTTTTTTTTTTTTAATTGTACTAAATATAATTAAAATATTATTCGGATTGGATTTTAATTCGATTTAAGCTTGAGAAGAATTATTTTTAATAATTTTTAAAACCTAAACTTAATTTTATTAAAAAAAATATGTATTAAAATACATATTAATTAGTATTCGGCACAAATGACATTTACATAAATCTTACCCCAAAGCATAATTTTGTTTTGCCGGTTCAATGATCCATGAGTACGCTATACACTCCTTAAAATTTGTCTCATAAGGCTGTGGTGTAGGGTATAATATGGGGCTTAGCCTACTATACCTTCTTGCTTGCTATAACTACTACATTCTTGCTGTTTTAAGACACAAATTTTAACTTTTATGAAAAGCATAAAGTATGTATATCCCCCGTATTCTAAGCGGTTATTAAATTTTACACAGGACCTCGAGCTCAAAAGAAAAACAAGTTCTTTTATTAATTTTACACATTTTTTTTAAGACAAATTTTCATACAAAATTGGGTTTTAAACCTAAATAATCAATACAGGCATAAATATTCTGGCTCCTTGCGTAATTCTAAGTTGATTTATCCATGTCCATCTGTCTGTCCGTTTGCTGAAAACACTGCAGTTTGGGATTGAAATCCAGCAAAATCGGTTCAGTAGGATCAGAGCTTTGAATCAAAATGTTGACCCACCACCTTAAAAAAATTTTTAATTTTGTTACAAAATTAACATAAATAGTGGAAAATGCACGGAATGATAAAAGATTAGTTTTATCCGACTAGAAATGACACTGTTTTATTTCGTAAAGATCGGTCCATAATATACAATAGGCCCCATATAAAGCCCACTCTGGTAAATTAATTAAATACGCCTAAAATTATAATAAATTGCAGTAAAATTTCTTCCAACTTAGCTCCATATGACCAGAAAAAATGTCATGGAATTTGGTTATTTAAGGTCCATACTTTACCATAGATCCCATATTAAGCAGTCTTCTGAAATTCACTGTAAACGCTTAAGCTATTTTCACCGCTGTATTTAAATTTATTAAAGTTTATGTTTTTTAATACCAGAAATCACTCTACAGAATTTTGGGATGATTGGGCCCTAATTGACCATGGCTCCAATATAAATTTCCCTCCTGAAAATCATTTTAATTCGCCTGAATTGTTACTCAAGGTAGTTAAAATTGCTAAAAAAAAAAAAAAAAAAACAACAAACTTTCAATAATTGAATATATGTATATCTAAGCCGCAACCAATTTTTAGGCCGACGTCTGTTTTTATAAAGATAAATTAATAATTAATTGATATCACTCCTGAAATATTCGAACTGTCGGTGGAGGGTATCAAAGATTCGGCACATGTCAGCTTAATTTTCAAAAGTTAAAAAGGGGCTTTATGAAACAAGTATGTATGCCCCTTAGCATAAATTGCGATTTTAAGCAGTTTCAAGAAACCCCGCTTACGAAAAAAAAAAATATTTAATAAATCTTTTAATAGTAAATGTTGTATTATAAAGTTTTTCTCTATAAAAACAAAATATAATGTACATATTTGTTGTTATTATTTTCACACGGACTCATAACGCCAACTAGAGTCAATAGTGCAACGCAGCGCAATGAAATTGATATTAAATTAACATTGAACATGAGACATAATAAATTGTGCTATTAAACTAGCATTATTATTTAAAACAGTAAAAACTCGATATGAGAGTCAAAAGAAACATAAAATTTCGAATCGAAAGAAAATTCAAATTATGTTTAAAAGATTCAGAAAACATGAATATTATAGAAATGTCTAGTAGGAGTTAGATATTGACTGGAGAGAAAATAAAGTTGGTGTTTTTTTTTTTATATCACTTAACTTCCAAAAAATAGTAATAATTCCAACACCAGTCGCTTATCCACTGTTCCCACTAAGTAATTTATTGCTTTTAAAAATGTTACACAGACACGATTAAAGTTAAAATTTATTTTTCCGATTTTGTCTCTCTTTCTCTTATTTTATTTACATTAATTTATACATGCACATCTGTTCTCGTACGTTTGCATATTCGAAGTTCGAAAAAATTATTTCCGTTTATTGAACGTTAATAAATGTAATAAATTTTTTGCAAAAAACAAAAAAAAATATATTGAAAAACATAAAAAAATTATTTTAATGATGTGCAAGTGTTAAGATATTTTCCTGTGCATTATACATTACTGCCACCGCTGGCGTATGATCGTTATATTTATAAATATTCTTATTAATCATACGTTACAAATTGACAACTTTATGGTAGATAACTAGCAGGGAAAATTTTTTAAGCTTTTTAATTTTCAAAAATATGCTGTTGCATGTTTTGCAAGATGCTTATCGTAAATATGGTAAATCGATTTTAACGTACGAAATATGGTACATCATTCGAAGATGTGAAGTGGAGGCATGAATATTGTTGTTAAGCTTAAGAAACACATTGAAAACGATTCAAGCAGCCAGATGTGCAAAAGATTTACATGAGTACCTTCCATATGGCATTATCTCTTTAACGATGGGTGACAAACGATTCGTTTATTAACGGCCCCTGTGTGTGAGCGCCATCAACACACAAAGCTAGCAATTTTGAGTAAGAAATCCGTCATAATCATGCATTCGACCTTTGTTTAGGAGCCGAAACTATATTTTCTCCAACGCTTTTTAAAATATGACAGCAGCATCTGCTGAATAGCAGCAGCACCTAGGGATGATCCTTGATTTTGGCCGAATTCTCCCATAAGTGGTAAAAAAAAATCAGAACTTCAGTGGGGTTTTCAGGATCTCCCGCAAATTTGGGTTAAAAGCACAACCACCTCGTGATTCCCAAAGCAAATTTTCCAACAAGAAAGTAAAACTACTCACAAAGACAGTCTTTCTGAAACACAGAAAACATTTCCCGCAAAAAGTGTACTTCCTGAGGCCTTAATCAATAGTCTGAGATCAGTGGTGCCAGAAGGAATCTCTTGAGTCAAGTCTTAGACTGCAGCTGATGTAACACCAGAAGGTTAAATATCCTTAAAATGATTCCTAAAAGCCCACGAAGAACGTTTACCGTCAGCAGGATTGATCCAAAAACCAAAAAATTGGGTAGTTCTAAAGTTAAAGCAGAGAGGCGTTGAGAAATGGCTAGCAACACGATTTCCCTGGTGGCTGGGCTACGTTCAGCAAAGTCCAGGGTCGTTCAAGTTTAAATAAAACACATTCAGTTTCTAAAAACGTTTTAAACTTTATTCTTCATTTCAATAAAATTTCACCGAATACTCAACAAGCCTCCTTAAGTGTTGCTTTTTGACAAGTAATTACTCAGCGGCTCGTGAGAGAAAAGGAAAAGTGACGCAGAGTAAATGTATCCACTGCAATAGTACGGGACCACCACCTTCTTCGAGCAAACAAAAAACGTAAGGTACTCCCATCCCTAACGGCCTGTGTATCCACAGTGTCCTTTACAACAACCACAAAAGCCATTAATCGTTAGTGAAGTCTGCTCAACCAACCAAATATCTTTAGTCCCAAGAGCCAAGAAGGGCCTACTTTTTATAAGCTGCCACAATCGAGTCAGCTGAACGCAGGGGACCTTTACCAAAAACAATAAATTCATTTAAGGCTGCCGTTTGCCAAATAAAACGTTCAGAATATGTGGCCTTCGTATCCGGCCGTATGTTGCAAGATTAGTTAAAAACTTTTTTTTTGAAATATTGTTTGGGAAGTTTTACTCCACCCACTTAAGAGTCCAGGCCGTTCGACTACCAATTGCTTCGATCGATGGAGAACACCTTCAGTGTAATTCGCTTTACTTTAGATTCGTTAGTTATTAGCCTCAATTTTGTATGGAGCTATGCGAATTATAATATGGATAAACATTTTAAAAAATTTGCTTAAAACTCTTCACTTTAATCAAGTTTTTCTGAAAAAAAAGCAAATGCCATACACAAATGCCCATTTTTAATTAACCTTTAATTGATAAACCTACACCATCTGCCGGATGTAAATTTTTCCTCTAAAAAATATTTTCATAGGACTTGTACACGATTTATATTTATTAATAATAAAAAAGAATGAATTTTCCTTTTCCAACCAAATTAAATACTAAATTTTGCCCTAATTATTTACAACGGTTCCATAACCTTCAAAGCATTTATTAAAATCAAGGCACACATAATAAATGAAAATTGAGTTTAAGTGGAGCCAGTTGGAAAAAAAACGCTTAAAGGCATATTCATAAATGTAGTACATAACAAAAAAAAATTAATATCCATGTATATTTGGGTTGACACTCACACATACATGCTAATACAAATATTAACATACATTTTAAGCAAAGGAAATTACAAAGGGAAATAAAAGATAAAAAAGGAAATAAATCGTCTAGAATTGCCTTAAAGCCAAAAATAACTAAACTAACAAGTTTAATATCCGGGATATTAAAATTGGAAAAAAACTGAAAGCGTTTTAAATATATTTATGCTAAAAAATAAATAAAAACAAAATTTGGAGAATACTTAGATTTTAAAACAGAAGTGGACATTAAAATAAGATACGTTACGAAAATAGTGGACAAAAATGGTAAAATAAAAATATGAATTTGAGCAAAAGTGATTAGTCTCCATTTAAATTCACGAAGATTTGAAATTAATCATCAAAACAAAAATATAGGTTAACCTCTTAAGAAGATTGGCCCATATCATATCGCCGAGCTCATATAGATGTTCTGTTTCTTTTTTTATTCATCTCCGACACCATAAAGTATGTAGTTATATTGGGTCCTTTAGTAATTCTAAGGGCCGTTTTCACAACTTACCGATAGCTAAATGTATGATTTTATCGGCCGTATTACAACTTTACTTTAACCCACCAGTTAGGATTGACCCTAATTGACTTTATCGCTCACTTTAGGTTAAAGTAAAGTTTTGATAATGGAACAGTTTTTATAAGGACGGTTAAAGTCTACTTTTAGCTATCGGTAAATTGTGAAAACAAGCCTTAGTCGATTTAGCTATAACCGTCTGTCTGTCCCTCTCATAAAAACACGCTCACTTTCGAAGATCTTAAAATAAAGGACAATATTGCTGTTAAATTCCTTCGACATAGTTATCCTCAGCAGTTTGGGATTTAAGTCCAGAAAGATCGCTTCAGTAGAATAAGAGTTATGAATCCAACTGTTGAACCACAACCCTAAAATTGTTGTTAAAAAACTAACATAAATTATGACGCAATGCACGGCTTGATATAAGATTTTGGACAAATTCGTTCTATATGACTCGAAATCACACTATCGCATTGCGTGGTGATTGCTCCATAATTAGTCATAGACCCTTCTCTCGGAAAATAGTTTATTACGCATAATATCGTAGCTAAACAAATTCCCTCGCAGCTAAACAAATTTGCGAATGTAGGTACTTTTAAGGAAAAAGATGTTACAGGCTTTAAGGCCTAACCATAATATACATAGCCTTGCTTAACGTACTGTCAAAAATTTACAAAAAGTCTCTCCAATTTATTAAAAGAAAAACAAAAATAAAATAAAAAACATTTGATTTCGTACGCAATGTGCAATTAGATTCGCACTTTACTTAAGCAAATGACAGTTTCATTAAACTTAGCAAAAAGTTTCCTTAAGTTCAATATTGTGTGCCTTATATAATTAACATGTATGCGCACATTTGCTTAAGCCAACTAAAGAACATTGTGGTTGGGCCTTTAGTTGTGTGACAGTAAAGATAATTTCTTCACACAAAAATTGCTTAAAATTTTTTTAGTTATTGTCCCCTCTTTAGATTAAAATTAATCAAGCAAAAATACACTTGTTTTATTGTTATTTTTTTTTTTAATTTAATTTATTCAACCTACACACTTTTTATGACCGTCATTTATTTCAATAACTGCTAACGATTCACACTTTCTCCTACCTTAATTTCTAGACTCATTTTTCTCATTCCCTCTCCCGGGCTCTCTTTTGAAAAAAAAATTGTCTGTTTGCTGTGTCAGTGACTGCTGTATGGTCTTGGTTTGATAAATATTTGAATATTATTAATTAAAATTAATCATACGTCACGTATCGACAATAATGAATGTATCCTGTCGAAAGGAAGGAGGAATCAACTAAAAAAAACCATAGTTCTTTACAGAAACAACAGCAATGAAATATAAATAACAACAAAAAAGAAAATAAAGATAAAATAAAATAAAATAAAACAAAATGGGAACAAATATAAAAAAAGTCATTATCACTTTTAAACGCCCTCGCACATACTTTTAAACAAAAATGTTCTTCTTAAAGTCCTTTATAAGAGTTTAATGATTATTAAAGGAGGTACCTTGACTGTAATTACATATAGTCAGTCTATTATTGTCCTGCAAAACACAACTGCCTGTATTTATGAACTCTGCTACATTAATTTCCTTCTTTTCCTTTCAGTTGAGTAAAATAGCCAAAGATTATCACAAAAAAAGAACAATATTAACGATGTTTTAAATCTTTAATATTTCCTTGGACTCTTTTTTTAAGATTTTTCCCCGTTGTTGTTTTTTTAGCATTGTAATAATCATTTATTTTCCATTCTTTTATTAATGCAGTGTGTCCTAAGTGTTAGTGGCTGTTTATGTCTGCCGGAAACATTTAATCGAGCTTATAAGCCCGTTAACTGCCTTATTTAATTTATAATAGGCAACTTTTTGCAAAACACAGAAACTTTTATTTTTTAGCCTCGGCCTCGGTTTAAATTTAAAATAATAATTATGATTTTAAAGAAATGTGTTTGTAAAGTGTACAAATATATAGGAAATTATCCAGCGGTAAATATGGAAAGGACCACAAAAGGCAGTCCTTTTTGAAGGCCTCTATACTCCTTTCTAAAAGATTCGCTTCGTATGATATGCTGCCTTTAGAAATATGTCTTTTAACAGGAATGTGTTCAATACACATTCGCTACTCCCTTCTTAAAGAAGGGAGGGAGGGAGGGAGGGAGGGAGGGAGGGAGAAAGGAAGTTTTTTAGTGACCCTTCTTACTCCCTTTTTTAGGAAGGTAACGAAGTTGTTACTAAAGGGAGTACGGAAGGACTTGCATATGTATGTAAAAAATAAATAAGTATAAAATGCGTCGAGGAGGTCTTGGGCCTTCTATTAGGCCATACATTCTTGTTACCGCTGAGCAAATTTTGAATAAATTCGAAAGTTTTTTATAGAATTTCAGTATTTCTATTAACGAACATAAAATTAATTTTATACAGGCCTGTTCTGAAAATCACTTTAACTCAAATCATGTGATTTCAAATCACATTTGCCTACTAAAATCATACGTGTGATATTTTAGTGTCCCGTTTTTGTGTGTTTTGGTGTGATCTTTAATTGCAGAAAGCACATCGAGAAACACAACAACGGTATGACTTTCACGTGATTTTCAAAACAGGCCCGATACATGCTGCTTTCAATTCCATAATACGCCATTGTTATATTGACATTATATTGTTATCATTTCGACAACGTACTGTTTTCATTCGGGATATAAAACCCCTTTACAAATCAATCCAATGATGACATTTAAAGTCTAAAGGAATTCTTTAAAGATTTTCATTGATTTGTATTTTTCTTTTCAAAACCTCTGATCTTAAAAAAAAACTTTCTAAGGAACTTGCAATCAAAATTTATTTAATTTCAAGCGAAAAGAATTCTTTTTTTGCATTTTATTCAACAACTTACAAAATCAATTTATTATAAAAAACATATTAACGTCGTTTTTAATTTATTTTTATTTTTAAGGTCGAATTAATTAAAATATATCACTAGAAAACTACGAAACGCACACTGGGTCGAATCCCGAATCTAGCTGGACAAAATTATTTGATGGTCAGCCTTTATGGTTCGAAAAAACTCAGTTAAAAAATTCTAGCTTAATTTTTTAAGGAAACACGATAGAATTTCGCTATTGCGAACTAAACATCTGCGTGAATTCATTCGTCCATTGAATGCACAACCGTATTCATGAATGATTCTTGCTAGTCATTGTGCAAAAAGACCATTGAATGAATTTTGTGTTGTACTTCGTTTAAGTTGTATTGTACTTCGTTGTGCTTCGTCTGGCGAAGACTTTATTAATTCGTCCCATACACCAATCAAACTCGAACTCACAACATTCAATAAAAGAGACAACAAAAAGACAAGAGCTAGTAGCAATGAGTCCAATGAGTGATTAGTATGCATTGTAGTATGCATTCTCTCTCTTCTCGCCAGCAACGTTGTAACCACGTGTTTTCGGTGAATACATATTTTTATTGCTAATTTTTGCTCTTACTGATGCTGTTGGTTTATTACATTGTTTAAGTAGGGAGGTACACTCAAAAAAAAAAATCAATCCATCCGTACTCAAATCAATCCGGAGCGGTATTAATAGTACGGTGAGTACGGATTTTCTTGAATCAAGTACAGAAAGATTGATTCAAGTACGGATTTTTAATCCCAAAATACTTAAATTATCTATATTCAATCCCGTTTTCGTACTTGAAATAATCCGAAAATGAGATTGATTTAAGTAAAACTAAGATTGAATCAATCTCAAAATGCACTTCATTCAAAAATTATAAAATTGTTTTAATCCAATCTCAAAATGAGCTTGATTCAAGTAATATAAAGTTTATTTTATCACGAATTCATGATTGAAAAAAAAACAAAAAAAAAGAAATTACAAAGAAAAAATGATAATGATTGATTTACTTACCAGTATTACACATTACAGAATGATATAACACCAACATCATGCCCGATATGGTTTTTATTTTAGAAATCTTATGTACATATTTAACCAAAAATATAAACTAAATGAGTAGCATGAGTTCAAATTTAAAAAAAAAAACTTTGAAAAGAAATTAATTTTCAAAAGTGATCCCATTTAGGATTGTTTTGAGTACGTTTAAGTGTTATTCGTACTTGAATTTTTGAGTACGACTCGTACTTAAAGTAATCCCAAAAAACTTGATTTATCCCGAGTGTTTTTCTTTCTGTGTAAGATGTACATAATTATACAAATTTTTATGGATTAGTGCCTTACTATAAATAAAACAAAGTAGGGCACATCAGATGAATCGATGTTGTTACAACAATCGTCAGCGGCTGTAGCTGTTTCGGTAGAAAAGATGATGTTTGTACATTCCAACATGAAATAACATTTAGATTGTTTAGTTTTTTAAAATCTTTATTCGACTTATTTATGAATTTAATATTTATTTTTATTAAATACTTTTTTCTTTCCATTAGTCACACTGACATTTTATTTTGTAGATGAAAGGGGAAAGGGGAAAGACGAATGGAAAAGTGTAATTTGTTTCATGTACAAGCAGTTTTTGTTAGTTTGTTATTGAAAGAAAGAGAAATGGCATAGAAAATGACTCAATGCTGTAAAACAAAATTTTTATTCAATGGAAGCGAATGCAGTTTTAAAAGAGATTGAAGAAAATATTTGCAGCAAATGTTTCATTATATCGAGCCCTAGCCGCGAAAATAGTGTAAGCGACATAAATTTCAGTTTTCGTTGTTTTTAATAAATGACTTTATTGGCAACACTTGCATCATCTCCTAAAATGTCATGGTCGCATAAGGTACCGTTACGATTTTATAGCAAGAACAATTTTATTGTAAGCGACAAATTTCATACAAAATTTATATGAAATAAAATAAAAAAGCTCTCTCCTGTAAAATTTGATTTTTGGCGCTTACACTATTTTCTAAGAAATAATAAAAAACTTTGAAAAAATAAAAATTGTGTTTTTCCTTTATGATCTTTCTTTAATAACACGTGTAACGCAAATAATATTGTATAATTCGAATACGCCTTACAAACTCATTGTATATAACAAAGTCGTACACGTACTTCTCTCATTTGTGCCAACATACAACTTACATTCATACCGAAGCAACCATATCCAATGCCTATCGAATTGGGCCGAGTATGAATCACAAAAACTGCTTGCTTACGATTGCAGGCCATCATGCGGCCATAGCGCATAGATAGCGCCGTGGAATCAACCTATTCGGATTATCCACCACACTTTCACTAAGAGGAGCGATATTTTCGGCAGTGCGCACATAGCGATGATAACATCTGTAATGCTTCCAGTCTCTTCAATTTTTTTATAATCTTAACAATTGCTTGCACAGTAGGCCGATTATGACGACCACAAACACCATAAATCGCTTCATAAATAATACTTGGGATGACAAATATTTAACAGCTGACAGCCGTGCCAGACTGCCGGTTCTAAATGGAAAGCCTTGTATTAATAAAAAAAATTACTGACGTTAAAGAAATGTTTTGAAATGGTCTTAAGGTCACTTTTGGAAATACACAATTTAGCCAAGCGAAATCAAATGAAAGTTACTTGTGCCATATTTTTATAAAAATATCTAATTTTGTAATTGATAGCGACGAAATTGATTTACGGCAATTGTCTTTGTATGGAAGATAAATAAATATGCATTAGCGCTTCACCAGGGACTATGTTAAATCTTAAACCGATTCTTGATTTTTTTCAATAGGCCTTTATCTTAGGCCAAGTATCGTCAAGGCATCATCACAATTAAGACCCGGACCCACTTTTCAAAACATAAAATTTATTCTGTGTCGAACCTTTTACTAAAAATGGAATTAGCAGAAATATTTAAAAGTAACAAACTTCTGAATTAACGCTAGTGTAAGATAATGTTATATACACATTCTTAAAAAGGGTATATAAAAAGAGCTTTCGCTGTTCTTTTACATTTAGAGTTCTACGGCATAGAAAGAAGAGCGAATAATAATAGTCAGAACTAAAAAATATATAAACTTTAAATAAAGAAAATTTGTAAATTTTGCCGAATGGCGCAAACATATTTGTACACCCAATTTTATTTAATAAAACACGTTTCTACTAACAAAGTTTAACTTAAGTTAATCTTATCTACAGCCATTTCTAAACCAAAAGCTCATGCCACCAAATCCCTTTTACGCACATTAATTACAATATTTTTTATATAATTTTTATTAATTGTCGCTTTACTTTATTTTCCTTAATAACTTAACCGCTGGCTTTATAGTAAAAACTGATTTGTTATCTTTTGCCTTTTCTTTCAGCTGGAGCAAGTGAGAAAAAACTACCTGTAATTGTGTTTATACATGGAGAGTCGTTTGAATGGAGCAGTGGTAATCCCTACGATGGCAGTGTATTAGCCAGCTACGGAGAAGTTGTGGTAGTTACGCTTAATTACCGTTTAGGAATTCTTGGTAAGCGCAACAACAATAACAAAAATGTACAACAAAAATAAACTATACTATAAAAAAAATTAAGAAGAGCAATAATAAATTATTGCAAAAAAGAAACAAACAAAAAAACACTTTATGTGCGTGCCAGTGAGCAAGAATACCTGCTGCCTGCCATTTTGGCATCAACATTATTTATGAGCTTCATACAGTGTGTTGGTTTTTATTTATTCTCAACAGGTTTCTTAAATGCCAATCCCAATCCCCAACAACATGCACGCGTTGCCAATTATGGACTAATGGATCAAATAGCGGCATTACATTGGATACAACAGAATATACAGAAATTTGGTGGGGATCCTAATGCTGTCACATTGGCGGGCCATGGCACAGGGGCGGCCTGTATTAACTACTTAATGTCCACACCTACAATGGTTCGAGGACTTTTTCAAAGAGCTATTTTAATGTCTGGTTCGGCTTTTTCTTCTTGGGCCTTAGTGGAAGATCCTGTGTCTTTTGCTGTTAGGCTCGCAAAAGAAGTGAATTGTTCTATACCGGATGATTTGAACAAACATCATGAGCAGATTGTGGATTGTTTAAGGGATGTACCGCTGGAGGATTTATATGGCGCGGATATTCAGGCGCCAACATTTTTGACTTCCTTTGGGCCATCGGTAAGTGAAAAAAAAATTTGGAATACTTTTTTATTTGCTTTGGGCTTATTTTGAGTTCGAGTCATACTGATAAGCAGATTATTTACTACTGTACAGTAGTAGGCCTTAGCCAGATGCCGATCATATTGACAACTAGTCCTTTTGAGTATTAGTGGTTTGTCTTATAATCATTACTAATATCCCTATTTACAATAAGACCTGCTGAAAATTGCCAATTATGTGACACTGAGTGAACTTGTACTGATACTGTACAAGTACTTCACTAATACTACACTTATACTGCGCTGGAAGAATACTCATACAGCATTGGTACCGCAAAAGTTCTAGTACTATTTTATCACTGCTACCGTACTAGCACTGTAGTGGTACTGTCCTAGTATTATACTGGTACTGTATGGTACTTTACTGGTACTCTACTGGTAATGGTACTGTATAAGAACCGTAATGTACTGGTACCGGACTCAAACTGTACTGGTACTTAACTGGTGCGGTACTGGTACTATACTGGTATTATACTGGTACTTTACTGGAACTGTACTGGTACTGAACTGGTACTTTACTGTTACAATACTGGTACTGCACTGGTACTGTACTGTTACTGTACTAATATTGTACTGTACTGCTACTGGTTATAGGTTCCATAATGAGGAACAGTTGAAAAAATTTAATTTAATATAGATTTATACAAATTTTTAAGAAATAAACTAAACAATTTCAAAAAAAAAATATGAAAATATATTCATGAGCTTAAAGCATACAAAATATAAACACAAACAAACACACTCTTAATAATTTTAAAGATTTCACCATTTTGAAACGAATTTAAATTTAAATAAAAAATTAAAAAAAAAAAGATTTGTGTTTTAATAATTCTGTTAATATTCTGTAAATTTTGTATAATTCTTAAAATTTGTTTTTAAAGATAACAAAATCCCGACACAGTGTAAAAGGTTGTGGAGAAAAAGAAATGCCCAAACAAATCACACAAAAAAAAAACATCTTAAAGTAAATGAACGACAACCGAAAGAATAACAGGAAAAAATGCCAATTTAATAGGCTGTAAAATGAAACAATGAATAAGGAAGGCAATGATGAAGGCATATTATCTCCCTAAAATCTCTATGACGGACATGCCACGTGCTACAATAACAACCAGCAATACTCACGAAGCTTTTGATGACATTGGCATTGTTGTTCGTGTTATTGTTGTTATTACCGCTGTTGTTGTATATTGTACATGAAGTGTTAAATTTATAGTGTCTCAATTGATGATGGCATATTTTAAAATTGTCGTCTCATTCTTTATTTACATTATTCAGCGTTTCGTTTTAATATTTTCTAACATTCATTTTTTATTACAAAAATATAACAAAAAAAACTAGAAGAATAAGAAAGACAACAAAGGCCATGAATAACAGCAACAAAAAAATTGAAATAGGCTGAAATTTTTTTAAATGAACTTATGACATTGTTGTTCTCATTGACTTGAATAACAAAACACTTTAGCCTTGTTTAAAAAAAAAAATCATAAATTAAAACACATCCATACAAAACAATTTGATGTCCTTGTGCGTTAATGGGTATCTGTAGTGTAGTGTATTCATTCGAGTACAACTAATACTTGATAGCGATCAAAAGATGTTTGGAACTGCTTTTGAATAAGAATTTTTTTAAGCTTTAGACTCTTCCCTTTTAGAGCCTTTTTCAGCTGTTTGTTGTTCACTGGTTTCTGTAGATGGCCTTTTTTGTTTTAGATCTTGAATCTCCTCTACTTAAGTGTTGTTCCTTCAATGTCTTTAGCAGTCAAGTGGACTCTTAAATAAACCTTGAACAATCAAACGTATGAATATTCTAGTGATGTTAAAGAAAGAGAATGCAGATTAAAGAAAAAAAGGCATCGGATGACTAATTCCAATAAGCAAAATTACACGTAAATAATTATGGAAGCGAATTCAAAGTCCTTTGAGTACAAATACGGATGACGTGCAGTGCAATAATACAAGGTGGCATAACAAGTGTAATAAAAGCACAGTTCAAGTACCAAACACAATACCGTACAGTTCAAGCAGAGTAGCAGCACTAGTGTAGTTTCAGTACCAGTTCATTGACAAAAAAGTTGTACTACAGTGTAATGTAGCAGTTAATATAACTGTCTCTGTGAAGATTTCCATTTATCAAAAAAAAAAAAAAATAAATTAACAAATTCTCAAATTAATGACGAGGTTTTATAGAACCTCTTGAAAACAACTTGCGCGGCGTCAGGTATATCAATTAAAGTTTTTAAAATGTTTTAATTGTCGTTTAAGTGCCACTGCTTGGCAAAAATAATTTTAACAAAACTAAAACATATGCAAAAATAAGCTTTTTTCAATAAACTATTTAGCATTTTTAAGCAAAATATGTCAACAAATGCATTTAGCAGGGGTGTTGTGGAAATCGAAAACGCAAAACGCATGAACTTAAAAGTGGTTTTTAATACACGTTTAATCTTTTTTTTATAATTTTTGTTATAAAATTTTGTTTAATAGAGAAATATTTGTATAATATTTGTCATGAAATTCTTTTATTAATGAAATTTTATTAAAAAACGACGTTGAAAATTCTTGCGGTTTGCGTTTTCGATTTCCAGAACACCCCTGTATGATAAAATATGCAAAAATATGCTTAAGCAATTCGAGTTCATTTCTCAGCAAAAAGTGTGACAAGGAGAAATAACTAAGAAAATTAGTATTTTAAAGTTGACTTGAAGTCAATATGTAAAAGAAGATCATTTATGAATAAGTCAATACAACAATCACTCAAAATGAATGGTTGACAATATGACTGGTAGTAGGTTTTATATACAATTAAACTTTCGTAGTCATAAAAATATCATAGAATATAACGGAGACATATTTGAATATGACAAAGGACTTTAGGATGTAATCAATTGCCCTTATATCCTTGACGACCCTAAGCCCTTGTATTATCGCTCAACTTTCATGAAAATACCATCGTAAAATAACACAAAATCGTTAAATGGTGTCTTCTTTAATATCAATGGAAAAATAAACCAAAAAGAGCGGTTAAGTTCAACTCTGATAACAAAAAGTAAAATACTTCCATTTGGCCATTTGTTGGTTTTAAACCAACACAAAACAGAAATTTGAAATTCCCAAAAAAAAAAGCTTTTATCCTTCAGCACAAACATATTTATAAAGACATGTTAGTATTTGTGTGTATGCTTGTGTGAGTGCAAGCCTCGAAAGATGAGTATGTGAGTTGGCAAACAAAAAGGCCTGCTTCTTGGTATCTCATAAAGAAGATCTACTTGTCTCTATTAGTCATCTTTTTAACGTTTTGCAGGGAACCTTTTTTTACTTTTTCTGTTCAATGTTTAAGAATCTGATTGTTGCAAGAAAAAGAAAAGAAGAAAGCAAAAAAAGTTACAAATGTCTGTTTTTATTTTTGCTCTTTTTTGTCAGTTTATAACAAAGTTGTGGCTGCTGTTTTTTTATCATATTCACATGTTTTGTTGTGTTGTCTTTTCTTATATTTTATCCTGTTTTTCTTGTCTTCCTTTTACTGTTTTTTTTATTTTTTTCAATTTAGGTTGATGGCGTCGTTATACGTTCCGGACATTCCAATCTCGACATCGATGATTTAATGACACGCAGTAACAAGCGTTCATCTTCCGATGGAGGCTCATCTTCCAGTGGCGGTGGAGGTGGCGGCAATTACGGCAGTGGTTACTTCAGTGGCGGTGGCAGTTCATCTTTTGCTAATGGCGGCAATGGTTTCGGTGCTCACTATGATGTATTGTTTGGTGTGGTAACGGGGGAATCAATTTGGCGTTTTAGTGCTCATGATATACAAAATGGTTTCGAGGGCGAGAGACGTGATAAAATTATTCGTACTTATGTACGCAATGCCTACAATTATCATTTAAATGAAATATTCTTTACGGTAAGTGTTAATTATATAAAATTATATAAAAAAAATAGAAACTCAAAACTAGTTTTATACAGTTTTTTTGTTTACCTTAAGTAAATATATGCAAAATAGAACACAAGGAAAGGCGTTCTAAATAAATCGCAGTCAATCAATGAATTAAACACACCTACTTTCTAATCAATTTGTATTTGAATATTTGTTTGTCTACATAAAAGCGAATATATGATTATTTCCATTTCTCTAAACGATTATCCTGCTAATGCTGTTTTCCAGCAAACAAACCGATTTGATCACAAATCCATAGATTAATTTACAATCAAACTTTGTCTCAGTCTCAAAATTAAGACTTATAAAATGCTCAAATAAATATTGCAAAATTCTGCTAAGCATAGAAGTCGTATATATTCTCGATTTTTTCTCTAATGTACTTTGCATGTAGCCTATTGGTTGGAAGATTTTATTTAATAACTTTTGTCAGTTCCATTCTTTAGCTTTGAGAAAATTGCTAACAAATTTAAAAAAGTTGTGTTATACCCTTTATCGAAGGTAAAAGTTTGTAATTTCCACTTTATTGATCTAAAACCCTATAAAATATATATTCTGGGCCTAATGAGCATCGAAGTTGATCCAACGATGTCCGTCTGTCCGTGTATATGTTGAAATGGATTTTCTGAAGACCCCAGAAATGATGGTGACTGGGTTCTTATAATTTTATATTACATATACTCCGTTCAAGTTTGCTATTTAAATACAGCAAGATCAATCCATAACTGACTGAAATCTAAACAAAAAACCACGACTGCCTTTAATTGTCCCTTGTTGTTGCTGTTTTTATATCTGGAGAACGGCGAGAACGAAAGTTTACAAATAAGCTACAAGCATCCTGGTTATCAATTCACCATCTCTCTAAAGAAAATGGCGGGAAAAGAGAAGTGAGCGTGGCACTTTTCATGCAAAGAATTTATAAATTTCTGATCTGGAGAACGGCAAAAGCGAACGTTTCCAAATTGTGTACAACCATTTCGGTTATCAATGTACAAAATTTCAAAAAATGTGGGCGGAATAAAAGAAGTGGGCGTGGCACAAAATAATGTTTTTCCGTTTAGAAAAAATTTGTCCGAATTTAGTATACATTATGTATTAATAGTCCAGCTAAATAATACACAACCTCTGTAAAAATATTGGCGGGATTGGCTTAGTGGGCGTGGCTCCTACCGTACAAAGACATTATAGATTACAGAACGACAAGAGCCAAAGATTTAAATTAAGGCACAAGATTTTTGGTTATCATTAGACAACTTTGGACAAAATGAGGATGGGCCACGCCCATAGAAGTATTTATATAACTTACTGCTCTTATCGCACCATGGTGAAGGGTTAATAAGATTCGGCATAGCAAAAAATAGCACTCTAACTTGGTTTTTACTTAAGTCATGATTTAGTTAGAATCAAAGCCAAATTGAAACAAACGTTTAAAGTTTTGAGAATGAATTTAAATGTCATTCGAAAAGTCCCAACAAAAACAGCGATTAAATTTAAAAGGTTTAGGCTTGAAAGGGGCTTGAGAAGATTATTCATAATAATTATACCCTTCAGCACAGGAGGAAAGGATATAAATAAGCTAATTTTGTATACATAAATTTTTCTTTTTGTTTGTATGTTGAAATGGGTTTTCCAAAGACCCCAGATGCTATAGAGTCTAGACTGTTATGTATTTATATGGCATACAGCCTCGAAAAGCTTGCTATTAGAATTTAACTTGATCAGTCCCTAAATGGCTGAGATACGAACAAAAAGCTACGATCACCACTTTTTTAAACCTAACCCCTTTTCTTTTTGAAGTCTTATTATAATAAGTGGAATACTGGTAGCTAAAGTTAACAAAATCAGTTCATAAATGACCTTGTTGTAGACAAATAACATCCCTTTTCCCCCGAAATAATGGTTTTGGCACAATAGCAGCCGAAATATACGAGCCATCAGGACAAAATTTACCGCAGATATTGGCAATTTAAAAAATCGTTTATAGCTAAAAAGAAGGTTTGATAAGTACTAACTAACTGACAAACTTTGTTTGTGTTCAATTCCATTAGACGACAAATCTGGATACCTCATTAAAGATTATTCGAAACCAAACAAATTTCATATTATTTATTTTGTGTTTGTTAAATTCTATTAGTCGCACAAGCTTGACATTAAATAAGAAAACATTCGGATAAAACTCAGTTTAAAATTTTAAAGGAGAATATGTCTTGTAGCTTGGATTAAATGAAAATACTTTCTCAATTTTACAATATTATTAATAAGGCCCGAAAGGCAAGTTGCCAGAGCGAGAGTTGCGGCTCGATAGGCTAGTTAGCAAAGCGAGGCTTGCTGGTTACGGTGTAGATTCTCTCCAAAGACTCTGGGCTGTATAACTACAACGATCTTAAGGTCTACGTTACCACTGCTCGGTTAATTATGTAACTTGTAATTGTATTTGATACATTTAATAAATATCCAAGGAAAGAATTGATTACAAAATCACTAGAAAATATGGCTTGAAGCTAGAAAAATTTGCATGAATATATATTTGAGAAAATTTTACTAAAATACAAACGAAATAAGTTAAAATCAAACAATTATTTTGGATTTTCTTGTTTTAAGAAACGAAACTGATTACTTTAGAAAATAAAATTCTTGCCGTGTATAAACTAAAAACTAAGACTTGATTTCCAAGCAGATTTTTTTTTCAGAAACTTGAATTTAATTGTTTGCTTGGTTACCGCTATCCATAACTGTGTGGGTTTTAACTTGAGTATGTGTGCATATAATTGGTCTATTTGTATTTTACGATGCCAGTGTAATAAATTTTGTGTTAATTTTTTTTTTATTCACTGTTGTCCTAATTCCCAACCCCCATCCCACCATCGCATCGAAACACAGTTGTGTTTTCTTTGACGAGATTGATTGGCTGTCAATATTTGTGGGTAAGTTAGTGCTTTAAAGGATTTCAATATATCAAATTGCCAGAAATGATTCCACTCTGCTCATTCTGTTTTAATAATGTGCAATTTCTACCCATCCATCTATTTTTTTTTTTTTTTAAATCTTTCAGACAATATTCGTGCATGTCGGTTGGTTTGTATGTGCAGATGGTTTAATAGAAATCGTAACGAATTTTGACATTTATTACACGACTCAACTTTGTAGACAAATAACGAAAAGTCAAAGCCAATAACCAATTTAAATGAATATTTTTCCCAAGCTGCTGTTGCTGCTGCTGCTGCTTCTTTCTAGAAGTGTTTTCGTTAAGGCCATAAAATATTTAGACAAAGAAATAGAAAATAAAAATTTCGTTTTTTAATTCAACACGTATTTATTTAGAAACGCTTTTAAAGTGAATACATTATAAATGAAATGAAAATTGTTTATCTTCGTTTTCATTTTCGCTCTGCTGTCTATGAAATGGCAAAAGGAAGTTCGTATTTTTTTTTTATTGAAAAACGTCAATAAGTGCTACATAAATAATATTTGATTTTTTATTCTTTTTTTTTCAAAAAAAAAAAAAAAAGATTTAAAATTTAATTTGCTGACTTTTATTTAAATAAAAAAAAAATGAAAATAGCAACAAAAAATAGCTTTCGATATGGCTGTCATATATGAGCAAGACGTGACTGTTGCTAAACGGAATAAAAAAAATAATTTAAAAACTTTATATACATAAATAATGTATCGCAGATGGAGAATCTTTATTTAAAGCAAAAATTGGAATTTTTCAAATATCGTACGTTTTTCAGACAACTTGCTCTGAGTATTAGTGTTCCCCTTTTGAAATTGAAATTGTAAAAAGAATTTAAAACAGAGTTAAACGTTTAAAGAGCGAAAATGTATTTGATTTTTAACAGTTACAAGGCTATCGGCATTTGTTTAACAATCTTTGAGAAAAAAAGTCTAGAAAATTTAATTTTTCAGAATAAATGATTGTACTTCGAGCGAAGCAGGGGGAAATGCAAGAGTTTCGCTTACCATCTCGCTTACGGAAGGTATGCATTTTATATGGTGAGTTCCCACTTTGAAGCAATACATTTTTGACTCTTAAAGCGCATTATTCAGCGCATTTAAAAATTTTTGGATGTTACACTGAATGTTTTGATACAGTTATTTTTTAGTATTCTCCCTTGCAAACCTGCTTCTCAGTAAGGGAATTCCGTGGCACTTGAAATTTAATTTTTTTATTTTATAAAACTTGTTAACAGTTCGTTCATTTACTTTACTGCATCTATGTATGTATTATTGCGTAGCACATAATTATGTACCATGTACTGAAATTTTCTTCATGTAGCTTATTTGAGAATTCCTAAGAAACCAGTGCAAAAAGTGTCATCTTAGACCACTTCAAATTAAAGTCAGTTTATTTACTTCACTGTTTTAATTGATTATCTCAAAATTAATGTTTTGAAGTAGTTCGCTTTCTGCACTTAGTGATTCTATTAAATTTCAGTAAAAAATACAAAAGTGAAAAAAGCAATTTTTTTAAACAAAATTATTTTTATTTTGTTCTCTGATTTAACAGGAAAAAAAAATTTAAAATTTAAATTTTTGTTGAAAAACTTCCTAAGACCCTTTTCAGACTCGGCAAGTCTCTTGCGCAACTCTTGGCTTGTAGATGTCAGCGGTAAGGTTTGGTTAAGGGAAAAAATTGAATACAGACTTTGTTGCTAAACTAACTTGCCGAATCTGAAGGGGGTCTAACTTTCGCAAATTATTTTAAATTTTCAAAAAATGTTTGGTAAAAGTTTAGATTTTTAAGAACCACAGAAGAAATAAATTTAATAAAAAATTTTTTATTTTATCGATTTTGCAAATAAAAAATTTAAAAATTTTCAAGAATTCGGGACTTCTTGCAAATTTTGTTAGTTACTAAAGTACAAATTTTTCCAATGTCCTATCTATCCATCATAAGCTTTATCCTATTGCAAGCTTGGTATGGAGTCCACTCCAAAGCAGCTGCTTATTTTCCTTAAAGTCAAAAACGATTCAAACTAATTTCGAATACTCTTCTCTCAAGCAAATTTGTATTCCAACAAGCGCTCTGCAAGGATCGCAAGTTCAGGACTAAAAGACTGGTGAAGCGAATCCTGCCAACCACTTTTTTCAAAGTACATAGTTTTTAAATTGTCTTGCAACATGTCGTCAAGAATTGTCGAATATTTTCGAGTTGTTGTTTACGGTATAGGTCCCTTATGATCGTCTGGCTCGTCGATATGCTTCAGCGCCACTTTTTTGCAAATTAAAGATGTAAAAAGAAATTCCTTGCAAATAATGTTTTTTTGTACAAAATTCGCAAAATGCGCATGTGTCTTTTTAAATCGCGACTATTTTTGGCTTAACGTCGTCAATATCATCAGCAACGTTGTCATCTTAAGAAAGAAATCTAAAGCTATGTGCATCTGATCAAAGGTCGCTCTATAGAGTACTAAATGCAAGAATTCCTGTTGTTCTCTTGATCGAGTAGTTCTCTCAATCCTAGGTACCCTCAACCCTGGGTCAACTGCAATTCTTAATTATGAACTTAGAACTTAACATTTTTATTAGTCAAAACGGGACTATGCCCTGATTTTGTCAGAGGATGCCAAATTTTTTTATTTTTTTAACTTAAGAAAATAATTCGCCGGAAAAACCACTAAAAAAACTTTGAAAATTCTTCTGATCAAAAAAAAGTATGAATATGAACAAACAAAACAGCACAATTTAGATTTGGAAATATTTTATTGTTGTTTAAATAAGTTTAATAATTTAATATAAGCAAAAAAAGACACAGGAACGCACAACTTCTGTCAGTCATTCATCCAAGGGGAGCTCTTTTAGATATTTTCCATATTTAAAAAAAATAATTTTTTTTTTTGCTTCCATGGATGCCAGGTTCCTCAACATTTAAGTATAGGACAAACTACAATACACGTTTAATGTATGTATGCACATGAAGGCACAAACCAACGAACAACTTCAATTATCTGTGTGTACGTTTGTGTGTTTAGAGAAGCAAAAACGTCCTTGACTAAGTTTTACGTTCAAACACACATACACACTCTTCTTTGTTGTGTGTACAAGCTGGTTAAAAGACGGAAGTGCAAAGTTTTATGAGCAAGAGATGGCAGGCAAACCGTAAATAAATAATAAAAAAAATTTAAAAACCAAAACATAAAAAATATATAAAAAGCAAAAAAAACTATAGTAAACTTTTTAAAAAGCTTTTAAAACCACATTAAATTTCTTTTTTAGTTTTTCTTTGCCCCTTTTTTATAAAATAAATGAAAATTCCATAAATTTTTGTTAATGTTGTAGTTGGTTATACTTTTTCATTTTGACAAAAAAAAAAAAACAAAAGAAATAGAAAATAAAAACCATGTTGGTTTTTTCTTCTCCTAAAAACCGGAAACTATTTCGGCAAGTTTAAAGTTTTGAATGCTTGTTTACGAAATTATTTAAAAAAACTATATTTACTAACAAGAAATGTCATTTGGTTTTCCACTGTAAAAATAAATTAAAGGAAGTTGTTAAAAACAACCATTAAAAACCAAATTAACATTAAAAATTAATGTAAATTAAAAAAAAACACACATTCACCCATACCCACAAATAACTGTTGGATTGTATCAAAAAAGATACCCTTCGTTTAACTTACTTGAAAACATAAAATTGTTAAGTTTTCCATAATGAAGTTTGACACTTGAACTTTTCAAAAAATTTCAAAGACAAAATTCTTAATGAATTCAGTTAAAGTGTAGCATAAACTTTTAATATTAAAACAAATTATAGAAGTAATTATTGAAGAAGAGGACAGTTAAA
This sequence comes from Pollenia labialis, assembly GCA_949318255.1. NCBI lineage: Eukaryota > Metazoa > Arthropoda > Insecta > Diptera > Polleniidae > Pollenia > Pollenia labialis. Next base: position 5,960,399 of record OX439139.1, on the reverse strand, counting down.
AAATGCTTGAGAAAGAGGCCAAGATTATTAAACATAAAAGAAGCTTAATAATAATAGGATATTTAATTGGTTTGGTTTATGGCTTTAGTTGAAAATTTGTATTCATTAATGTTTGTTTGATAGCTGCTGCTGGGCTATAAATTATTCAGCAAATTGTTCGGAAATTTCTAATAAAACTTAAAAGTATTATTTGTTTACGTTTTTGTTCTAGTTAAGCTTCCGATAATAGGTAAACAACATCCTTAAAGTATGCAATAAAATGCTATTTGTTTGCTCTTTAAAAATATGTTGTTGTTTAGTGATTTTTAAATGAAGCATTGCATACCTTTAGGCGCAATATATATAATGATTGAAAGGATGACTCTTTAAAGCAAAAAATAGATATAATAAAGAACAAAAACTTTGATTTTTAATGGACAAAAATTACTACAATTACTGATGAGGAAAAATTCATAAAATTAAAATTTCTAATATAAAAAAGTTCGCTATAAATTTCGGAAAAATGTAAGTTAACTTTTGAGGAAATAGAATTTAAAAAGGTCATTACGGTAAAGAAAGCATGTTGATATAAAATGTTCGGCAAAATATACCTTTTTGACCATGAATGCAGTTTTTTCTAACGATAACATTAATTTTAGGTAAAAAAAACATTAATTTGCCAAAAAAAAAAAAATATGTCAAATTAAGGCGAAAATTTTTCATCTTTGTAAGTGGCAAAAAAGTTTTTGGCTAACGGTATACACATATTTCTTTTTTTATTACAAAAAAAATATTTTTGTACCCATACTGTTTTTCATATTTAAACATTCCATATTTGTTGTTAGTCGTTGAAAATTAAATTTTTTTGGTCAAAATAATAATTCTGAGTAAAAAAAATACTACATAAAAAATAATGGAGTTGTCAAATAAAAAAAAAACCAATTTAGTTTCTTCAAATCCAATTTAGATTTTATTTTATTTTATTTGGCATCACTGCTTTATTTGACTACCCATTTAACAGCTGATAGTTGCTTTTTGTTTAGTTTGCTTTGACATTTCATTATGGATCGACTTACACCAGAGCAACGCGTGCAAATTGTGGAAATTTCTATTCAAAATAATTCGGCGAATGGGCTGAAGCAAAATTTTATATTGATTTTGAATTTCCATTCAAAATTTTATTTGCCGATGAAGCCCATTTCTGGTTGAATGGGTACGTAAACAAGCAGAATTGTCGCATTTGGAGTGAGGAGAATCCACAAGCTTTTGTCGAAACACCATTGCATTCACAGAAAATTCTGTTTGGTGCGCTCTATGGGCTCATATGTCTTCAAAAACGATGATGGTCAGAATGCGAAAAATTGTTGAAAATTGGTGTTCCAGATTGCGCTTTCTACGTGCCAGCCGTGGCGGCCACATGGCCGAAATCATATATAAACATTAATGTCATAAAATTCTATCCAATAAAAACAATTTTATTGATATTAAAAATATATTAAGTACTATGTTTTATTTTGATTTAAACTTGTATCACTCTATAAAAAACACCCTTTATATATAATTAAAAAAACATAAATTAAGGTAAAAATATCGTAATTTGAAAAAAAATTTACATTTGATAGAAATAAAAATTTTATTATTGGCAATAAATTTTGATTTTGAGTAAAAATGTATATTTTCAGTGAAAATATAGATTATTAAGGAAAATGTGGATTTTTTGTGAAAATTTTTATTTTCAGTGAAAATAATGAACATATCGATTTTAGAGAAAATATTAATTTTTATTGAACATTTCATAGCAAAACTTTAGATTGCAATAAAACTTTTCTTTCTTGTAAAAAATATCGATCTTTAGTGAAAATACTGATTTTAAGTTTAAATTTTTGGTACAAATATCGATTAAGGTGAAAATATCGATTTTAATGAAAATATCGATTTATAGTGACAACATCGGTTTTAAATGAAATATTGAATTTTAGAGAAAATATAAATATTAGTGAAATTATCGATTTTAAAAAAAAAAATTCGCTTGTGTAAAAATAACGATTTTTGGTTGAACTATCGATTCTTAGTAAAGGAAAAATTAAGTTTGAGCAAAACTATCGATTTTTAAAGAAAATATTAATTTCTAGTGAACATGTTAATATCTAGTGAAAATATTAATATTCAGTGAAAATTTTTGGAAAAAAAAGATTAAGCCAAAAAAAATTTTTTTAAAAATTGGTTTTTAGTGTAATTAACAAATTTTAATAAATACACATTCAGGCATGTGATGAAAAGCGAATTGAAAACGAAACGATTTAAGGTCAATTATTTCGTTATAAGTGTCTACATATATTTTAAATATGATTTCTAATGTACTTTTCTTCTATTTTCTGTATTTATTCTTCCTTATTAACATTTTAATTTAGAAATAAATTTTTAAATTGTTCGCAACTCAGCACACCTTTAAAAAACGATCGTTTTTAAATTTATGGATTTTCATTTAATATCACCTGGTTTTCTTTAGTGCAAAAATCGACTGTATTTAAAAATATTGTTTTTTTACCGTTAAATTTTCGTAAAAACAACTTTCGCAAAAACATTGATTTTTAATATATAATTTTCTGGTTAAAATATAAATTTTCTTTATTGGAAAAAAGATTTAGGATTAAAACCAAACCATAAACTTTTTGTTTAAATTATTGAACTTTGATTACAAATCAACTATTTTCCGCGGAAAAACTCAAAAATTTTATTTTTATTACGAAACTTTTTCGATAAATAAAATTATAATCTTCAAGGAAAGTTGAAGTTTTCAGGGAAAAAATCAGTTATTCAGTAAAAACAATAATTGTTTATTTTAGATTAATTGTTATGGCTAACAATTATTGTCTAAATTTATAAATGCCTTATTTTACGTTCTTATCTCCTTAAGAAACACTTAACGCACATCATTATTTATTACCTACAAAATACCAACACCACCCCTGAAATTAGAGAAAACTTTTATTTAAACCATTAAAATTTGTAAACAATTTTAAATTCCCCTAAATAAAAAGTACAACACAGAGGGTAGATGAAATACTTAAAGCCAGACAGACAGACAGACAGACAGACAGAACAAGCAACCAACCAACCAAATGACACTAGAAAAGGTCATAAAACTTTCTTTAAGAATAAAAATTTAATAAGGAAAAACAGAATTTATCCCAATGGATTTGGGTTCGATTACCAGAACAGAAATAATAAAATGCAATAAAATATGGATTTAAGACGCACCCCATTTTTGACACAAATTAAGCAACCCATCTTCTTGTTGAAATGAAGACTTCACTGTTAATACGAGTACTCCTAATTTATTGTACAGTGCACAGGCGGGATGTCAGAAGGGTATTCCAAAAAAACAATAAATTAAAATGACCAGAAGATACTCATACATCTTTATTTATGCTTTGTGATTTAAAGACATTACAAATGCAATAAAAGAAACCTCCAGTAGCTGTGTGGCAAAGGTTGGACATGAAATTGTTCAATAAAAGCTCATAAATCCAACATTATTTTGTTTAATATAAAACATTAAATTAGGGGACGCACACACTCGTTGCGAACTTAAACAAAAGATAAAAGCATTTTTTTATTCCAAAGATTGATATTGGTTATTTAATAATAAAATGTTCCATTAATTGTTTGAACATTTTTATAATTCCGTCCATCCGCCTTTAACAGCCAAAATGAAGAGAATATTTTGTTTATAAGTTTCTAAGCCAACTTACTGATGTTCCATGTTTTATAAGGTTTTATAAGATTTAAGAAAATTAATATAAAAAAATTTTTATTTCGACACAAGTAATTGATCGATTTTCACCAAAACTATGTTTGAAAATCAACCCCATGGCCTAAACTCCGTCCACTTGCTGAAAATCGATATATATATTAAAAGCAGAAAATAAAAATTTTCACTGAAAATTTAGGTTTTCGGCAATTATCACAATATATAAGGAAAATCTCGTATTGCAGCCAAAATTTATATTTTTTATTAAAAATCGCTTTAATCACAAAAATCGATTTCTTAACTAAAAATCGATATTTTACTAAAAATCGCTTTTTTTTACTAAAAATCGATATTTTTCCTAAAAATCAATATTTTCATTACAAATCGATTTTTAACTAGAAATCGATATTTTTTGTCACCAATAACCAATATATTTGGTCAAAATCAATATTTTTACCATAAATCGTGAAAGTATATCAATGTTTTCATATAAAATTTATGGAATGAATTTTAAGAATCTTTTGCAATTTAGATGCCTTTTATTTTTGCATAAAATTATTACATCCAAAGAACCAAGCTATCTTTATAATAAATTGCAATTTGCCAGATCAAATCGTGGAAACAAATTAATTCAGCACAGATTTGTCAGCCTTATGTCGGAACGACAGTTTTTTGTTTTTACTATCCGTCTTTGGAACGCCCTTTCAACCCATTTCAACTCTTAAGCAACGCAAACACGTTTAAAAAGGAGCTATTAGAAATACTTGGTAAATACCCTATACTTTAATTTTGTAATAATCTTTACTTTTTACTTTTTTGTATTGTTTATAAATGTTTTTATCTAGTATGTACTTTGATATTTTACATTTTTATTTGAAATTATATTGATAATATCACTAGCGCTGTAATTTATAAGATTTTATCTTGTTGCGCTAGATCAGTTAATAAATAAAAAAAAAAAAAAAAAAATCGATTTTTAAGAGCAAACCGAGATATTCTTGCAAAAATCGATTTATTCATAAAAAGTTGAAATTTTCTTGCAAAAATCGATTTATTCATAAAAAGTTGAAATTTTCACTGAAAATCAATATTTTTACTTACATTTTCACTCAAAATTATAATTTTCCCTTAAAATCGATATATTCACTTAAAATCGGTATTTTTACTATAATACAATATTGTCAATTAAACTTTATAAATTCACTAAAATTAATATTTTCAATTAAAATCGATATTTTAACTTAAAATCAATATTTAACAAAATAATCGTTTTTAAAGTAGAAACAGATGTTTATTAAAAATCAATATATCCACCAAAAATCGATATTTTCACTAAAAATATTTAAATTCACCAGATATCAACATCTTCACTAAAAATCTATATGTTGTAACTAAAAATAGATAAATATTTTACCTAAAAGTTTTATTTTTTACTTAAAACTGTTTTTTTCCATTACAATCAATATTTTTACTTAAAATCGATATTTTCAAAACTATCTATAAATGTACCTTAATTGATATTTTTTAAAATTGATCGATATTAAAACAAGAAACCGATATTAATACTAAAAAATTTTATTTAAACTTTGATGAACTAAAGCCTGATTTTAAAATATCAAAAATCGTTATATTCACTAAAAATCGATGTTTTCTCTGGAACTTAATATTTTTTCTTAAAATTGATACTTTCATTAAAATCTGTATGCATTTACTAATAAATAATATGTTTCACTTAAAATCGATAATTCTAATAAAAATCAATATTTTCACTAAAAATTGATATTTTAATTAAAAATCGATTTAACCATAAACATTCGACATTTTCACTGAAAATCTATAAATTTACTAAAAATTGATATTTTCATTTCAATTGAAAATCGATATGGTTGCAAAAAAATCGAAATTTTCACTAAAATCAGTATTTTAGCTTAAAATCAATACTTTCACTTAAAATCAATACTTTCATTTCAATTCGGTTTTTTAAGCCAAAAAAAAACGATATATTCACCAAAAATCGATGTCTTCACTGAAAATCCATAAATTTATTAAAAATCAATACGTATTTTCTTGAGAATCTATATTTTCTTAAAATTTATTGAAAAAGCTATGTTTTCGCAGAATATCTATGTAATCTCTTTTTTAGTAAAAGTTTGTTTTTTTATCTTTTAAGTGCATTTATTATCGTTATATACGTGATAAAAAAAAAGACGTCCTGCATTATTTTGGTGTACTTTTGATTAGAGTTAGTTGTTTACTTTTCAGCAATTGTGTTTGTATTTTAGTGGATTAAGGCCAAAACCCAGAAGTTTATTGTATAAATTCGTAAGCAATAATACAATTGTGTACATGTTGATGTTTGTGTGAGTGTGTCAGAGTCTGTGTATATTGATGTTAAAGCAGTAAAAGAGAAAAATGTTTGGTTTTGGTTATCCATTAAAATTATGGGAAAATTCCAATACACAGACACGTAAGCACTCTGTGGTACATGTACTGCCATTAAAATGGTGTAAATCTGAGAAGAAAAATCCATTAAATTTAATTGATTTAAAATAAAAACCTTTTGGTTATTAATAGACGTATATAAAAAGGCTATTAGTTCAATAAATGGTTTAATGATCGTATGCAAATTCACTTAATTATTATCTAACGTTCACGGTTACTTTAATTTAGAAACTTACCACTCCTTTTTTGGTTTTTAAGGGAACATATTAAACTGAAATGAAAAAAAATGTTTAAATAAATTTGTATTTATGAAGATCAAACTTAAATCAATAGAAAATTTTGCATTCCATAATACAGTCAATAGGCCCAAAAAAAACCATCAAGCAAATTTTTTATTACATTTAATTGAAAAACTCTGCTCTCGTCTATCGCTTAATGCCTCATTTAAACTACAATTAATTTCCCTTTGAGTAAAGAAAAAAATCCTTTGAAAAATTACATAAATGTATGTTAATTTAACGGAACTAAGTAATCAGTGTTTAAACATCAAAACAAATCATTTGCCACAACAGCAATAAAACAAAGTGGAAGGGAAAAAACAAATAAAATGAACGTTAACTCGTTAATTTTTCTGTTTATTGAAAAATGATAAATGTACGATAAGTACAAAGAAAGAAAAAACACACAGAAAACGGAAAAAACATTTTATAGATACAAATATTAAAAAAAAATATAACTTAGAATAACCCAGTGAGTATTTTGAATCCTTATTCAGAGGAGAATTTTTTTTCTCTATTTAAAAAATAATTCTTTAAGAAAAAACCTCGTTTTTAAAATATTTTCTGGGCTACATGTCATAAACTTTACAACTAATAAATTCAAATCAAAAAAAAAACAATAATTAATTATGTACAGACATGAAAATGTACAACATGAAAAGACCACAAAAAGAAACAGTGATGGGTGGAAAAATAGCTAAATTCATATACTTTTTCAGTCATATCGATCGCCAGGGTATTTCCTAGTTTTTGAGTCTCATCAATAAGTCCTCGGTCGAGGACTTTCAAGAGAATTTTGGTAATTAAACCCGGTATTTTATTAGTCGCGCTATTTTAAAACTCAAAAATCGATTATTTCCTTATACAAATAACACAGCCTGTTTTTGTAAAAAGTAAGCCTTCTTACTTAAGCGAAAAAAAATGTTTGTCACGCCCCAAATACAGCCTTTTTTGTTTTTTTATATCTATCTTGGACATTTGGTGGAAGGCTCCGAGATGGCATAAGTGGAGCCCAGAATTTGATGTCGGATTAAAATGTCACCCAAGGCAAACATTAATGGCCGGTTCGTCGATAACGAAAGAAGACTACGTTCGCTTAACTTACATGTTAAACAAAAACAATATTTTATAATTTGAACATGAACAACGATTTGCACAACGATAAGGGGCGTGGCAAATAAATTTTACTGTTTTAGAAACTTCATTGCCATACCTTTTATTCTAGGGAGTGACTGGCACAACCTTTTTTTTTTTGTATGGACGACGACCCGCTCTAATGTTTATCATACATATTTTTAAGCGTATGGAATTCGTATGATATATTTCTGTAATTGTACGTGAATGTTTATTGAATATTTTATAATAATATTTTTTTTTAGGTTTCTTTCTATTAAATATCTCAGTTATTTTCCATTTTTTGTGATTTGTTTTTTAAACAAATGCCTTTTACTTATCGTCTTCTTTTAACTTTTGTTTTCATTTATTACGAAGATGTTAATTTTATTAGAACCAAAAATACGTAGAAAAAAATTAAGGCTTTTTTTTGTCACTCATCGAAAATGTTTTTTAATTTTATGAAAACCTTAATCGGATTTTGTTCGTTTTTTTAAGAACGAACAAATATTTTCATTTTCTAAAAACAGCATGCTTATCTCAAACCATCTGATCCCTTAAAAATCCCCGAAATATTCTAATTCTTGGTGTGAATTAAAAGAGATATGGCACAGCCGAATACAGCTTTCTCGCTTACTTTAAACTATTGTGCTCTTTTCGCAAGCATTCATGTTACATATATGGAAAGGGGAGATTGTATAATTTATTACAGTAAATCAAATAAATAGGCCAAAAATATTATTTAATATTTATAAATACGAGATAACAACACATTGAACTTTAGAAAGCATAACAAACTTCTTTACAAACGAACAAACAAATCAACAGAAAATACACAAACAAATAAAAGAATTGTATCATAAATATCTCTATCGACTGTCATCAATATAATAAATTTTGATAAATATTTCTCTTTTTACATCAGAACAATGAAACCTTTTCGAAAATAAATATGCAGAGGTGTGGGAAATAATCAGATTTATAGCATTCAATCAAATGTTTGTCAATATGTGCTTGTATGTGTGTGCATGTGTTTGCATAAAAATTCACATATTTAAAAAACAAAACTAGACATTTGCCTAAACATGCCTAATAGTCCAGCAATGATAAATTTGTGTGTGCAACAACATCCGACACGTTGTTTCATTTTAAATGCTTCGTTGGTTTAAATATTCTGTACAATTTATTTTTATTTTAATTCATTTTATTAGGAACAATTTGTGAAAAAAACAAATGTTATTGGATTTTTTTTTTTAATTTAATTTTTTTTTTTCGAACAACAATTAATTTAACAAATCAATCAATACCGATGTCAGGGCACGAATAATTTTAACAATACCCACTCACAAACTCGCATTTAAAACCAACAAAATATCCACTAAAGTGTTTGTTGTTGTTGTGTATTCCGAAATTCAAACCAATTACCAAAATGATTGATGCAAACAACAATTGACTGCTTATCAAGGGACAGGGTAAGGGAGAAAACAGGGACCGTAACGGTTATAAGTTTTAGCTGAAAAACTACTTTTAAATCATTAATTCTTTAATTTTATTTCCAGCTAAGAAAAGAAAAGTTATTGTCCGAGTTTTTTTTATTCCTCAGGAAATTAAAACTTTTTCTTGAGTTTTATTTATTCGTCAGAAAAGAAAGTTATTTATTGAGTTTTATTCAAACCCTAACCGCAAAAAAAAACTTAAGCGACAAAAACACAATTACAGAACACCTTTTTTTTATTTTAATTCATAAAAATTTTAAATGAAGGTTGTCGCTTAAGCTAAAATTGTTTTGTGCTAAAAAATCGTAACGGTACCTTAGTGATCATGACATTTTGGGAGATGATGCAAGTGTTGCCAATAAATTCAGTTATTTAAAAAAAAACGAAATTTGAAAATGATGTCGCTTAAGCTATTATTGCGATATATTCCTCAGGAAATAAAAAGTATGTTTAAGATTTTTTTTTTTGCTTAAAAAATTAATTTTTTAAATATGTAATTTTTATTTCCTGAGGAATAAATTAAACTCAGAAAATAATCGGTAAATTGAAATTTTGGAAAAATCTTAAAATAATAAAAATTAATGCATCTTAACGGAAATCACTCGACAAGAATTAAATTGGTGTATTCCTAATTCAAGTAGCACTTCTCTTTTAGTTGGATTTTGTTAGTTTAAATTTGAAAATAATCGTTATTTACAGTCCCTGGTAGAGAATAATGTAATTGAAATATACATATACAACACTTCCATGCGTACCAAAAAACTAACACCTTTTTTGCAACACCCCATTTTTACACTATTTTCTACAAAAAAGGACGAACCGACAATGTTTAAAATTTTCGCGCCTCTTTTGGTGTAATTGTGTGAGAGATAGCTTGCGTCTCTGTTTGTGTGCGTGTGTGCATTTGCATGTCAACAGAAATGCATACACTCGGCCATTTTAAAAATGTTTTATTCATGTTAATTTTATAATGACCTGAACAAAATAAAACAAAAAAAAGGGGATTTTGCGGCTTAAATCTGACCAACTTTTCACATATTCCGTGTTTAAGTCTCTTTAGCTCAGCTCTATAAATTCTATATAAGTCGTTTTCATGCCACAATGGATTATTTGTTGGGAAACAGAGAAAAAAGCATTTTAATTTATTTCAAAATTTGTTTTCAATTTAAAACAGTAAACGAGTTAATAGAGAAATAATGGAACGTTTTTTGCTATTCAATAGCAAATAAAAAACAATTTTAATGCACAGGTAGACTAGTTGGTAGTTGGGGTTCAATTTGCGCCAGAAATTTTTTTATTAAACTTATTATAATAATTAAAATTGTAACAATTTCACAAAGTGGGGTCGTGGTGTAGGGGTTAAGTGCTTGTCTACAAAATCAAGCACCTTATTTTCAAACCCTGGCAGAGGTCGAAAAATGTTCATCATGGTTTCGAGTTTGTGGCTTTAACCCCCTTAAAAACAATCCATCGAAGGAGCCCCCTGACCTGTCCATCTTCTGGAAAAGAGGACCTGGGAAAAAATGTACTAATCAAGGATAAGCAAAGTTCCCTGCCACTACACCAAATACACGGAGGACTTTGTTTGGAACAACAAACGATTAACGAAACTGACACAAAGCAAAATAACAATACTGAATGAATCGGTACTTCAAGAACTAGGAAAGTGAAATCTTACGACAAATCGTTTAAGATGGAGATGCTTTGTGGAACCCACATGTTCCCAAAGGGGGTAATAGAGAAAAATAAATTAATAAAAAATAATAATGCAATTTATACAAAATAGTGGCCCTATCTCATTCATACGTCACATATGTATGGTTTTAATTTTGAAATCGATTCAGTTGCCTTGGTGAAGACTCCATATTCAACACACATCCTTAAAAAATAATCCGATAGTATTCAATCAAAACATTAGAGCGGCAAATTAACAGCTGAACTTCGTTCAATTATACGATCGGGATATTTGGTTTGCAAAAAATGCATTGCTTCGGTGGCTGTGTGTGACAAACTGTTCCTTTCTAATGAAACCACATGTCAGTGATATCCAAACTATCAATAAAACACCAAAATTAAGTTTCTTACATCTCCCAATAGCGGAGAATGTCGAGGAATTAACAATTTTTTGATCTTTTCCAACACTGCGGCTCACGGCTGAATTGTTTCCACTAAGACGATACTGTCGAACACGCTATGGTGCAGTGAGCCAGTCACTCAAAATACATAAACCGATAAAATTTTTAAAAAAGTTTTTAAGAAAATATTACGTTGACCGAAAATATTGGGAATTTTACAAGGTGTAAAAAAACTCGTTAATTGAAGCTGTTAGTAAAAAAAGAAACATTTTTTATAAAACAAGTCTCGTGTACTTTTACATATTATCCTTTCCAGATATTCAGTCATTTACATATATTGTCCTTGTAGTGGAGGTTCCAAGCTCGATTGTTTCCAAATATTGTGGATAATCAAGATTATTTGTTCCTAATTTGAATACTTTTAGTATAACCGTGCTGACATACATATATGCATTTATTCTTGTATGGGAGGTACCACGCCCACTTTTTCAGTAAATTTTACTTTTAGACAAATGTTGTGCATTGACAACCAAGATGTTTGTAGCAAATTTTTAAACTTTAGAAGTAACCGTTCTCCAGATATACTGAAATTTGTATTGTCTTTGTGTCTGTCCCCAATTGAGCCTTCCTTTTCACAGGTGTTTTATATTAATATTCAAGCGATTTGTGCAAAATTTTAATACTGTTTCTGCAACCGATCTCCATAAATACAAAAATCTATATGGTCTTTGTCAGGGAAGTGTCACGTTCACTTCTCTAAGCCCACTTTTTGACAGATTTTTCGTATAGATAACCAAACTATTTTTTTCCAAATTCGAAAATTTTTACCGTAGGCGTTCTACAAACAATTAGAAATGTATACTGCCCGTATATGGAAGGTGCCACGCCCACTTTTAGGCAGATGTTGTATTGATAAGCCAATTATATGCTTTAACTTAACTGTTACCGCTTTGCAAATAAATTTATATTTTACTTGTATGGCTGCAAATCAGGAGGGCTATTCTCAATTGCGATGCGAAAGCTAAATATCAACTTGGTACTTCCTATCACTTTCGCAAAATTTTTTGAAAATTAAGCAAATACTCGCAATTGAAATTAAAGATGACAGCAATGAAATGTCAAAATATGTAAAAAAAATTTAAATAAAATAAAAAGTGATGATTTGCGAAAGAAAAAAAAAATAAAAAGAGGCGAAAGACAAATGCACAAACGCATTAAAGAGAGTAGCCCCCCTCCCTCCGGTACTTTGAGAACCAGTAGCCCCTAGGCTACTTCAATCACTTAACCCCATTTAACTCAACTTTTCTCTCAGTGCTACAAACAGAATAGCAAATTTATTATGCTCTTAAACTAATTGCAATAAAAAAAACTAAAAAATCTAAAAAAAGAATATTTAAAGAAATTTGCTTTTTATTTTTCGTAACATTGAACTAGTTTACTTAAAAAAAACTACAGCGAAAGCAAAAAATTATGTCCTCATTTCACAAAAAAAAAAAAAACGTTTAAGGGAGAATGCAAAATTGCCATTCTTAACACATGTGAAACACACATTCAGTTAAAAGCACTTAACTTAAATTATTGTTTTCAGCAGGAAAAAATGGCTAAACAAATGTTGGCTCATAAATACGCGCGGAAATTATCTATAGCGAAAGAATAAAAAACTAGAGATAGTAAAAATTTTAAGATATGCACTTTTCGAAAAAAGGTACTAATTTTGCAAAAGTACCATCAATATTTCGTACTACAACTAACATTTAATTTTAATTTTTATATCCTCCATCACTAGAGTGGTGAATAAGGATGTACTACGTTTATAATTTTGTGTAGAATTTTTTTAATATTTATCTTAGTACCCATTCACATTATACGATTTTTGTCGTTGCGATTCTTACCTTATAGACGAAAGGGGGAGAGGAATTAAAAGGGGTACACAAGCGAGTGTACTCTTCGATTCATTTTGTTCCCTCACTCGTTCTCTCATTGTTCTCTCATTTGACGAAATATGTATTGAAGTTCGGTTGCAAAAGAAAAAGTCGTAACGACAAAAATCGAAGAGGAAACGACAATAATCGCAACGACAAAAATCGCATAATGTGAATTGGGACTTAGACCCCGAAAAGTACATAAAAGGAAAGGGCATTCCATGCCAAATCGAAATTATTGTTAATTTTAAAATTTTGTTGTAGTTTTTTACAACACTTTAAAAGAGCCTTCCTTTCTTTTGATTGGTCCTTTAAACGACTCTGTTTTTTAGTTTTTTGTTCATAAAGTTCGTTATAATAGTCCAAATTGGATTTCTTTATAATAGAAAATAAAAATGTTTGGATTTGAAATTTTAAATGGGTTTTTTTAAGGAATGTTTTCGTCGATTTTTTTGAATATGTGTAATTTTGAACTTCTATCCAGATAACAAATTTTAAGCATAGTCTGGCCTTTATTACTGCTATTTTTTCGATGTTTGAAAATTTGAAAAACACATTTTTTATACTTTAAAAGCCGATTTTCAGTTTTTTAAAATTTGTATTCCCAAAAATTAAAATTACTTTTTGATAATAAACAGGCAGGTGCACGGCCTAAAAAACACTTAATTGACAACATCTTTTGTAAGTTGTTGTTGTTTTTATTTTGTTTTTCTTAACCTACTTACAACTACAATTAATGTTGAGAGAATTTCAACTAATTGTAGTGGGGAATGTAAGATGAGATGAAGCCACTGTTTATTGTTGATGTTGTTTTGTTTAAGCTTTGATATTATTACAAGTAGAACTGTTGCTATAATTCTTATACGTTTAACAGTTTTATTTGGTTTAATATCTTTAGTTTTTCTAAAATCTTTATGGATGAAGTTTCCTGATGATCTGGCCTAAGCAACCAGTGAAATGCGCATAGGAATAGCTTATCCCATCAACAATAAATTTCAAGTGTTTTATCATTAATAAAAACTGGGAATTAAGCACGAATAACAAAATCTTTTGAAAATTTAAATTTTGTATTCCCAAAAATTAAAATTACTTTTTGAATTTCAAAAATTTTAAAAAATAGAGAAGATATCAAACCCCTCTACGGACCAGCCTTAGAGGATATTGGGTAGATAGAAGTTTAAAATTACGAAGGATACATCCTTTTTCAAAAATGCAACATAAAATTTCAATCAAATCTTAATCAAAAACACTTGAAAAAATCAAATCAAAAAAAGTGGGGAAATCAAAAAAATAATTTTTAAAACTATGCAATTTAGTGTTGAATGCCCCAAATAATTTGGGCCCTTAAGTAGTTCTAAGTCGATTAAGCCATGTCCTTCTGTCCGACTGTTGAAAACACGATCACTTCCAAAAGACCCAAAAGATATGAACACTTTTGTTGTCAGTTTGCAGTTTGGGATTAAAGTAAACCACAAAAGTTTCAGTAGGAATTGAGGAAAAAACTTGGAAAAAAGCAAGTATCAATATTGGTACTAATAATTTAAAATTTAGTACTATTTAAGCATCCCTCAGCAGTATTTTTAAGTATCCTTAAAACGAATGCATAAATGTTTAAAAAAATTCACCAAACACACATTTATTTTATGAATGTCGGCATGTATGTGGATGTGTGTGTGTTTGTGTTAATAAATGAGCTTGTATTTGTAATACTTATAACAAGAAAATAAATATAAAAAATGTATTCTAATCTGATATATTTTATCTATTTCTTTTCTCGTTTTCCCCCTGTTATGTAACAAAAAAATAGAAAAAAGCTAAAAGAAACTTAAATAAAATGCTCATATTCATACTGTTGTCATATTTCATGATTATAATAATTTGTATTTTTATTACCATTTGGAGTATATTACTGGTACTTATTTCGAACTATGAACATTTTTCAACACTCGTATGTCTTTAAGCCAAAACTACACCACCACATGGTACTTAAATATAAAATATTTACTACCGCTATTTACAACAACCACAATAACTGTACACTAGTGTATACAATTTAAACCAATGCCACAAACTAAATTCAACTTAAACTTTGGCAACCTTTTTGCCATGAAAAATATGTAGATAATTTTTTTTAGAACTTTTTCTCGTTCACAACTCCTTTTTACCATCTTGGAAATAGACAGACAGACAGACAGACAGCAGCAGCAGCACTAAAAAAAATATACATTGATGTTCTCGTGTTGTCAATATAATGTCAAACTAAGAGGTTGTAAGAACAAGTATGGATTGGTTGTAAAATGGTTGCAAACATCCCAAAACAACACCAAAAAAAGTGGAAAACTTGCAATTTGCGTACTTTAAATACAACTTGTAAAATCATGAAAGGAATCGTTTCGTTCTTGCCTGAATTACCACACACACACACACACACACACCCTTAAAGGTACGCGTTTATATCGAATTTCCTAAACAATATTGTGATAAACACGTAATACGTTTAAGGTAAAGAAGGGGAAAGTTGAAACAGGCACACTCAGCCTTAATGCAATTCGAAAACTAAAAACAAAATACACTGAAAGAAATCTACTATAAAAAATGCCTAAAAAAAACTACACTTATAAAATTATTACAGTAACTGATTGCGGGTTATTAAATTCGTTTTCCGTACTGTTAAAATTTAATAAAAATATAGTTTTTTTTACGAAAAATTTTATTTTTCAACATTTGTGTTTGTTATTCAAAAAACAAACTACCAAAAAATAATGTTTTTCCGTATTTATTTATTTTGTTATGTAGTTTGATTTTTTGTCGGTTAAAATATATTTTTAAAAGTAAAAACTATTCAATTTTACGGCTGTTTAATAAATAAAAAAATTAAAAATGAATGTAAAAATCATTTGTTTTAAATGAAATGTAAATGATCCGTTTTTTAAATGAATTTTAAGTTGTTTACAATGAAATTTCGTTTGAATTTAACTACATATTTTTTTGAGTGTACAAGCAAAATTGAATAAAATAAAAGAAAATTTAAAATTGGCGTAAATTTTTATTAAAAAAATTTTTGATTTAATATAATTTTTTTCTTACTTCTGCAACAATTATACAGTGTGAAAAATGAAAGCGGTCAGCGATCTGTGGGGGCTCTGCTTACCGGGAAAAATTATATCGGTAATAAAAGATTAACGAGTCCCGACGTCTTGCTGGGTGAGGTCAAGGAATCGTGATATATCGATTTGAACTTAGTGAATATTGTTTTCAGGAAAGTATTATCCTTTTGGGCATTTTTCATGCATTTTGACCACCTAAATGTCCAAATATCGCAATGTGATGTATAACAAAATTATTACGCTCAACGCTGGCTAAAACATAGCCAATAAGGGAAAGTGGTATTATTGGTTTTCCTTGAGTGGGACCCTGAAAAATCTGTCTTTCATCTTTTTTTCGTAAATACAATTTTTAGTTTTGGTGTAAAAAACTACAAAAAAATCTGGGTTTTCCGTTTTGCTTAATAACTTGCAAAAAAAAAATTATGGAAAACATATTTTCCAGGGTCCCACTCAAAAAAACCGCTTTCCTTTATTGACTGCGAAATTCGGGCATTTAGATGGTCAAAATGCATGAAAAAGGCACACAAAATGACACTCGCTAACTTCAAATCTATAAATCTCGATTTCTTGAAGTGACCGAGTAAATCGGTGGGATATTTCTAACTATTTTTGACGGATATAACTCTTTCCGGTAAGCAGATCTCCAGCCGATTTGGGCTGCCGCACAATTTTATTTTATGAAAAATAATCGCTTGAATTTGTACTTACAAAATTTATAAACAAAATATTTTTGAAGCAAAAAGAAATTTCCGTTGGACCAAATTTGAAAAAATTTTCTCAATTTTTTTTTAAATTAAATTTGCACAAATTTTGTTGTCAAACACATGTTTTCGTTTTTAAGTTTTTTTTGGCTTTGATGATTTTTTTCTTAGTGAATTGTGCAAATTTGGAAAAATTTGATTACAAAAAATGTATACACATATAGGAAATCTCAAAATTCAACTTTTTGAAAGAAACCTTTTGTTCGACTAAATTTTTATTTCTATAAAGTTTTGGTAAAATGCTTATACACTTTTTTGCAGGCAAAACAGTCAAAAAAGTTTACACAAGTCCAAATTCTTCACAAACAAATTTCTAAGACAAATTATGGAGCAAAATAAGAATTGTGTTTAACACAAATTTGCACAAAAGCAAATTTGTAAGGAAAACTAATTTTTTAGTTAAATCTACTTAAACAGTTATCAGTAAGAAACCGGTATTAGATGAAATTTGCGCAAACAAAACAAGATTAAATAATTTTTTATATCGAGCCCTTACCGCGAAATTAACGTTGGCGACATCATTTTGAATTTCCGTTTTTTTTTATAAATGACTTAGTTGGCAACACTTGCATCATCTCCTAAAATTTCAAGGTCGCATAAGTACCGTTACGATTTTATAGCAAAAACAATTTCATCGTAAGCGACAAATTTCATACAAAATGTGTATGAAATAAAATAAAAAAAAAACTCTCTCCTGTAAAACTTTATTTTTGGCACTTACGTTATTTTTACGGTTAGCGCTCGATTTGTTAAAACAAATTTTGCACAAAACTTTTTCACCGATTATTTTTTAACAAATTTATGCAAAAAAAAATCTTAACAAAAAGATGAAATTTTTTGGAGCAAATTAAGACAAGCACTTTTTTTTATTGGTATTTTAAGATCTCTTTGCACACACTCATGTTTTTACAAACAAACCAAATTAACGCAAGTTTTCACAACTGGCAGAGTTACCGAAAAAGTATTTCAAATTGTTTCTATTGAATTAAATTGCGAGTAAAATATAAGGTATCACTCTATAAATGCTTTTCCGGGCCTTTTACCACAACTTATCTCTAAGTGCATTTTGTCCTAAGCGTAAAGTGTTCTGTATTTATGCACGTGTTTGTGATTTCAGTATTAGTAAGTTTCCTTGTATGAGTCAGTTGTATTTGTGTTGTTCCGTTAGTTATTGCAACAATTGCGTAAATTTCGTTTTAAGCTGAAATTATGGCTGTGTGTGGTTAATGAATTTAAGTTAGGTATAAACAGTGAAATCTAACAAGCCCGGACATCGATGGGACCCATGAAATCTGCTAGTACAAACGGGATGTCATTTTAAAAGAACTCAATAGGTTCCGGTTTGAAGCAAAAGTATCCTTCAGAATTGAGTATCCGCTTAAGGAAAATTACACTTTACATACATGATATGTATGTATTACAACGTTTATACGCACCTCTTATTCGCAAATAAAAATATTGCAAATAAAGAAAATTGCCGCATAAACAGTGAATTAAATTTTTATTTGCGAATAGCTAACTCACAAAAACAATTCCTGATTAACGACACTATTTACAAATAAGATTTAAAGCATTGCCACACTTATAACCGTTTTACGTTTTTATTTCGATGTGGCACATTCATACGACAACAAAAGTAAAATTAATTCAAAATTGTGGTAATAAAATTCACATATCCACAAAAATTTTTAATTTTTTCAGTATTCATTAAAAAATAAAAAGTTTTTATACATACAGTGCTACCAAATGCATAAATTTTCCATCCGGCATCACATAAAAATAAGAATTTTCAGTAACAAAAAAAGACACATAAACAGTAAGTTAGTTAATCGCAAATAATTTTTATTTGCGAATAGTCTACGTATAAACGTAGTATATGTAACGTATAAGTAAATTAGAAAGAGTGTATAACAACTGTTTCGTCTGTGAGCCCTTGTAAACAGCAGAAACCCGTCTTTGTCGCTCCTTCTACTACGACTAAACAATCGGGCTGACTAAATTGAGAAATGACTTAAGTCATCATAAAGTATGGTATTATGTGGTATTTTGAAGGTTATACATGCACGTACACACACACAAACACTCTAATACATTATTAAATACCCAGCGGGAAAAAAGTAGGAGTACGGATGCCTTCTAGAAGGCCTCTGTACCCCTTCTTTTGGATGTACAAGGCCATCTCGCTCCATTCCATACTCACGTTACACACGTTGTCATTGCGAAGTAGGCCTTCCGTTTTCGCTTCTTTAGCAGGTACATAAGAATGGTAACGGGATCAAAAAAAAAATAAATAATTTACTTTTGCTTGTGCAAAAAAACAATACAAAAAATGTTACTCCTTCTCTATTCCCTTCTCATAGAAGCGAGTGTGGAAAGTGTATCTTATCTTTTACACCAAAGATCCGCGGCCTTGTATGAGGCATTCTTTAGCAGTTAGATAAAAACAGTAATTGAAGCAAAAAAAATTTTCAGCAGGCCTTTAAAAAGGCCTGAAGTAAGAGAGTCTTCTGAGTTTTCCCGCTGGGTACATACATTTATGTAGACAGATACACATGGCTGTGTATGCGAGAGATGTTGTAAAGAACATAAACTGCTTCTCAACGTAAAAGTAGCTTAATTTTGGCAATTCATGTTAATTTCATGTTGCGTATTTATGAAGCGCTCATAAATGAAAGTAATTAAAGTCAACTGATTGTAAATCACTGGAATAAAGCTCTTTTGTCAGTCTGTATGTGTGTGTGTGTTTGTCTTTTATGCTGCATTAAGGGTAATAAAATATACATATGTATGTTCACTTAAACCAATATATTGCAGAAAGTCTTAATGTAAATACCAAACTTTATTAATTTGTTCATGGCAATAGCAGTATACTTTTAAGGTAACTCGTACATTTATATTAATATAGTCTAACTTAAGGCGCATGTAAATAAAATTGAGCCAGCGTTTAAGTGCGTTAAACATGTTTATTGCTTTTAATACAGACTGCGCTCTTTTTGACTTTCTGGCAAAACGCTCAAATGTAAAAGAAGTTATTTATTATTTTTTTATTCCAGATCTTAAAACTTTTTGTAAATCTAGAACGCATACATAAGCAGAAATTTAAGATAAATTTGAGTCGAGGTAGATTTACTTTTTCGATAAAAAAAAAAATAGAAAATTTATAAGAAAATTGTGGTGATTTGAAGAACTGTATACAGTGAGGCATTATTCGTGAAGCGGACATACCAAAAAAAAATTGCACAAATTTCTTCATATTTGGCTAACTAGTTCTAGTTCTAGATATATGTAAATGTATGTGCCAAATGTTTTTTTTTCTGTTAATTTGTAGAGTTATGGGGTGATATTGTGTTGCTGTTTTTGAAAAATGAAAAAATTAAGAAAAGTGATTCTTAAAGGAAATTGTTTAATTTTTTTAAAAAAACATGTTTTAAGTTTTTTCATTCCTTTAAAAATATTTCGTTGAAAATTATTTCGTAAGCGATGGCCAAATTAAAGAAACCGGGTTTCATGCGTGTGAAAAACTTAATTTTTGCATTAGTTTTTTTAATAATTAATTAAATATTTTTATCTGAAATTCCCGGGGAAGCAGAAATGTAACAGTTGAGTTTCTTGGAAACCCCGGAATCGGGATTCCCGGGAAAATATCTATTCTTATTCCCGATTTCACAACTGAACGAAAGTTAAAGCGAATATTTTATCGGCGGTATAAAAAGTATTGCGTTATTACAACTTTACCTACCAGGAAGGATGACCCTTCTTTTAAGTTACCTTTCACTTTAGGTTAAAGTAAAGTTGTAATAATGAAACACTTTTTATCCGGTGAAACACTTTAATGCCAATTTATAATGATGACCCTTAATGTTTATATATATTTCCTAATTCAATTTGTTGTACTTCTATTTTTACTTTTAGATTGTTAACGAATACACAGATTGGGATCGGGCCTCCCAGCATCCCATTAACACACGTGACACTGCCGTGGCTGCTTTATCAGATGCTCAATTTGTGGCACCTCTAATAAGAACAGCTGACATTTTCGCCGCTAACTCCCCGCCTCCTATGTCGGTCAGCAGTGCGGGAGGGGGCACAGCATCGGCCTCTACTCAGTATCCTGGACAATCAGGTCGTTGTTATTTTTATGTCTTCGATTATCAGACCAAGGATGGAGACTATCCGCAGCGCATGGGCACAGTGCATGGTGAGGATTTGCCCTATATCTTTGGAGCTCCATTGGTAGATGGTTTTAGTCATTTCCCTCAGAATTACACAAAATCCGAGATAGCTTTGTCCGAGGCGGTAATAACATATTGGACGAATTTCGCCAGAACGGGGTAAATTTCATAACTTTTAAACATTCCTCCTTTATGACATTTTTTTACTTTTTAATTCTTTCTGCTCGAAAATCTTTACGGCTTGTTGAATTTGAAATAACTTTTAGTTTGTTCTTATTTTTTACACTCCATGCTTATTACGCAATTTCATTTCAACCAGTTGTTTGTACGTAAATATTTCTATTTCAAGCCTATTTGAACATTAAAAACGTAACAAATAGTCTTTTTGTTTCACAAAACAAAAAGCAGATAAAGTAAAAAAAAAACAAAAAGAATGTGGCAATTTTAACGTTTATCTCAACAACTTTAAGTGGGAAATAACACACATCAACATCAAGTACTTTAAGTGCTTTCCATTTCCTATTTAGTATCTGTTTTGTTTCGTTCTCCGTATTGTATTTGATCGCAAAAAAAAAGGAAATGTTTTTGTGCCCATCACATATTATTACGTATAATTTGCCAACAAACATGTGAGGAAATTTCGAAACAAAAAACTCGATAGTTGTTAAAAGTGAAAATGAAGACAGACACGTGAACATGAGAGCAGCAGCGTCAGCAGCAACTATTCTTTATAATTTCCCCCCTATTTTTCCTATTTTTTGTTCTGCCTGTATTGTGCAACAACTAAACATTCATTATCATACACATTCTAATTTGTCACATTTTTTCTACTTTTGTTGTTGTGAAAAATAAAACAAGAGGCAAATAAATTATGCTTTTTAAAAGCAAAGAAGCTCAAAAAAATAGAATATGGAAAAATGTTGCATAAATTCATGGAATAATATAAAATGTTGCATATTCATAATAACTGGAAAACCTTGCTTATGATTTTTAGACGCCCAAAACTATGCTGCATTGTTAAGCAGATCCGATATTCTAGGTGTATTGTTCAAGTTCTTACTCATTGCATATATTCTTGGAAAACCTGATCTTTTCGTTAAATAGAGCACCAAAAAGGCGGCTTTACATTTAAGGGTTTACAGTGGTCTTGTTAAAAAGCGTCAGCGTATAGAGTCTGACTCAGTGAAAGACCTTTCCTCACTTTTAAATTCTGTGTCTGTTTACTTTGATTCTTTTCAAAAATGCATATGCAGGCCTGTCACAAAAATTAATTCTGATCGAAAATGAAAGTAATTCCGTATTTTGCTTTTTTTACTAAAGAAGCGAAAACAAATTCCTTCGGAAGTGCTACGGAATTAAAAACTTTTGTTACACGTCTGATTAACTAGTTTGTGTGTTGCTGCTGCTGTTTTCTTTGTTTTGTGTTGTTTTCTTTTCGTAACAAAAAAGTGGGATCACACTATTGTAGAAATACACTAAATACACAGTGCAACAAAATTCGGGTCGTCGCCGCCAGCCTCAATACTTGCAACGCGTAAAGAAACTGGACTTTTGGTAGAGCAAATCTGCAAAAGGGTTTGGAAAAGTTAGCTCGGGTTCCTGGGGTCTAATCACCGCATACGATATCGAGCAAAATTTATCGAAATTATTTATTTTGGTATCATGACTCTCGATATCGAATGAAATTTATTTAATTTGAAATAATAGCATTCGTTATCGAGTAACTCGGCATTACATTTCTCGAGAATTCATTCGATACGTCAGTGTCTACCGTGTGCAAAAAAATTCGATAGTTTATTCGATACGATTGCGGTGATTAGACCCCTGATGTTCTTGCAATGTATGTAAAACGGATTTTCGAAATTCCGGGCCTTGAAATTTTTCGAAACCCCTTTTTACATACAGTGCACGATTTGCTCCATACAATTCTACTGCAGACACCTGAAATAGTATTTTAGCTCAGAAGTACATTTAGTTTATTTTTTTGCCTTGCACCAAACACCTTTTCAAGAAATGCAAAAATTTCAATGCCCGAAATTTCGAAAATCCATTTTACATCCATTGAACGAACGTTTGGCTTTAGAAGTCCCCTAGTAAAATGTGATGCAGAAAATATTTAAAATACTTTTTTACCCACTAAAGAGGTGTTTTAGGATACTTTTGTGGGGAAGTAGAAAAAGTACAAATATTACGCCTTAAAATAAGTGTTAGAGGGTTAATATATTCTAAGCAAATAATCGTCATACCCTTTTACCAAACGCCTTTTCAAAAAATTCAAAAACTTTAAGGGCCGATATTTCATGAACCCGAGCAAACTTTTCAAAACTCTTCTTGCGGGTTAATCTCGGAAGCTTATTGACTTCCTATGACACAATTTTAGTTCAAGACTAGAAAAAATAAGCAAAACCATTACTTGCGTAAAACGTACGTAAACCAGTTGCAAGAAGGGTATTATCTCACCCTGATATACAACTGAGGGTAAAATGTGAAGCATATTTACCTTTTAGTTATGCAACATAAAAAAAAGGAAAACGACGACTTTTCAAATTTTTTCATAAATTTTTAGAATGGAACAAAAACCCGGGGGAACGGTAGTATGAATGGAAAAATTTTTGCAGAAAAGGAAACCTCATTGCATTATCTGTTTAAGACTACGCGACAATAGTCGTATTTTCTTTTGGCGTCCCTTCGAAAACTCATATACACTCAGACTTTACGTTTTTTAATTGCAAGTCAAATTGAATTCATCTTTTATTTATTTGAAAGGAATTTTTTAAAAGAATTTCACAACACATATTTTATTAATTAGTATTGTGGTTATTTCATTCTAAACAGAAGTAAGAAAGAATCAATTAAAATAGATAATCATGCAAAGCAAATTTCGATCAACCAAAATAAGAATACCATTTGGTTGAAATATTAATGTTTGTCTAATGACTGCCAGCCTTCGTCAATGGCGGTGAGTGTTAAAAGACAAAGATTTCAGCAGAGATAGTGTGGTTACTATCAACCTGAGTTTGATTCTCCAAGAATGAAAAATTATCAATAGATTTTAATTAATTTCATAATAATAATTTACTCAAAATTTTATTTAACGAACTTAAGCCTGATTAAAATATGAAAATTTATATATTTTATTCAGGGTTAAAAAAACTGCAGTCAAAATAAAAATATTGCTTTTTCTTCCACTTTTTGCTTTTCATTGGACAAAAATAAACTGTTGCTTTAACTTCTTATTCATTATATGAAAACAGCAAAAAACGAAAAGTTGTACACAACAAAGAACATCGGCAGTCGACATGTTCGGAAGTGTTTGGTTAGACAGACTGACACTTTTAATAAATCCCGAAGTTAACGAAGATGAAATCGAAGGGGGAAAAAAGGGTTAATTCGGTAGCCTCATATCTCCAAAACTAAAAGAGATATAAAAGAAATTCAATAATTATCGTTGTTTATTAGCAAAATAAGCAGACAGGTGTATGGTACTTTTTTAAAATACGGCCCTTTTAGGAAGTATGAAAATGAGTATAACCTGAATTTTAAAACTTCTCTGTCACACCATCTATCTTTTTAACCAATAAACATAGAAATAAAGATAATACCAAATTTTTACCTGATCTAAAAAATACAAATATAAATTTGGTACTTTTTCGAAATTCGAACGTTTGAGGGATGAAAATCGTACCTATTTTCGGAACTTTTTTAACAAAACATTTCTCCCAAACCATTGATATTTACGTATTTAATTGTATGCTCCCATTTAAATATTGAAATTTTTGATACTTCAATGGGGAGAAAAAAGTACATATTAAAAGGGGAAATTAAATTTTTTTCTTTCACTTTTCCGCGCTGCATGTGGTGAATTTTGAATTTTTTAAAATAAAGATTTTAGAAAGATAAAATTATAGGCGCAGGGTTCTGAGTGAATGCAAACCTAAAAAATTAAAAATATTGGTACTTTTTGCTCTTTAACTGGTACTTCTTTAATTTTCGTTATATATAACCTCAAAATATAAAATTAAACATGCAAGGTCCTAAGTGTATGAGAATCGGTAAGAGGGATCTTTTTGGCACTTTTTCGTTCTTTAGCTGGTACTTTTTCAAATGTTATTAATACTAAATTTAACATGCAGAGTCCAGAGAAGCTATAAGGGAAGACTTTGGTACTTTTTTGTTTTTCAATTGGTTCCTTCTGTTTTTTTTTACATCTAAAATAATGAATTTATAAAATTGAATCAAACAGTCACGGACTTGAGTGGAAGATAACATTTAGACCGGAGGTTGGTCTTCGTCAAATCGATCCACTAAGACGGAGAACCCAAATGATCGCAACATATAATTTCATTTATACTTTCATATGTATATGTATGTTTTCTTCATATTTGCATAAATAATTTTGGGCGAATTTCGACCACTGAATAAACAATTGTTGTTATGTGTAAAAAAAAAGAAACATATTTCTAAGAAACATCAAATTGTTGCTTGATTTTTCATTTCGTGCTACATTGTTTAGCCCGCAAGTTTCTTTACACAATCTTCTGCTTTATGAAATATATCTGTGCGGCATGTCGTATATTCTTAAACAGCTTAAACATCTGTTACGCACTACTCAACTAAAAGCTTGCATCTTGCATTACGAACATACATTAAATGTTGCATATTTTAAGTTTGTTGAAAAAAACCGTTTGCTTACTATTTTGATTACATAATAACTTTCTAAATAACTTCGGTAATTTTGAATTTTCAAGTTCGATTTCTGCTTGAAATTTTGTAGAAGCGTATGGAGAAGAAGACTTTAAGGAAGTCAATAATTTTACGTACAGTTTTACATAAACTTGAATACATAAAATGTTACGCATTTCAAGTTGCTAGAAAATTTTGCCTGCTTTAAATTAAAACACATTTTCTACTCGGAAATAAAAAATGATTCTTCTTTCGAAACTGACAACAATCTTGTTTTCCCTTTAAATGCTATTTGAATTAATGTTTTAGTTACGAATTTCTTTGAAAATTAGCTCAAAAGTATGCTTTTGAGAGTTCGTTTTATTTCAAACCATTCAGGCTAAATGACATTTTTTTAATTAGGAATTCTCGGAAATTGTTGCTTTTCTGGTATTTTATTATTCAAAAGAAACAGTTTATTTAAATGATGTAATTGCAATTAATTATTATTATGAGTATTCTGCTATTTAATTGCCTCTCTAAAAAGCTGGAGTTATTTTGTGTTTGTAAAAAGTTGTTTTTTTCTATTTGCTAAATTGAAGTATTTAATTGGAAAAATTATTTGTTAGCAAAATAAATAAAACAATTTAAAGTGATTTATTTGTGCTGTGGCAATTTTTATCTATCTACCCTTCATTAAAGCCCCACATCCTTAAATTCAAGAGTTTACTTGTACAGGGAATATGGAAAATAATGGGTTGATATCGTTCATTTACAATATTTAATACTCTCTTAAATTAAAACCACAATCCGTTATCGAGTCGCCATTACATCCATTGAAATGGACTGTTTGGTGCGGTTTACACATCGGCTCTTATTTCTTTCGAAATTAATTGGCTTTCTTATTAGGGTCGTTTTATGGCATTAATGTTTAATATATGATTTTGGTCATATGACCCCCGTTCCTAAAGGGAACATGCTAGTAAAAGGGAACATGCAGTCTTGAGTTCACATACCCATCGCAGTGAATCAGGCTACATTGCAGCAACAGCAAATTGAAAATTCACTTCCAAGTGCTCAACCGCTTCCGTTTTATCTGCATAAATCTAGGATTTACAAAGCCCTAGAGGATAGAGGTCAACAGGTAAATTTTGTGAAATTATTTGTTTGTTGTTTGTATCACGCACTGCTTGAAATGTGGCAACATCCGATTGAAACTACGTCCTTGCAAAACTAGTGGCATCCAATTGAGACACAAAACAGTTGGTAAGGATGGCTAGATGACGTTTACCAATGACTGTAGCCTTCTGACCATAGTTCTTTCTAGGGACACATGAACCACTAAACGTCCTTAACAGTGAATTTTTCTAAAGTTTTTTCACTTCATTTGCCGCCATAAGCCCTTCTTTTTGGCAGGCTGAATTACTTTAAGAAATTAGTCGATCCCTCATTTGTTAATAGTTATTCAATGAGAGCAAAGAAAGATAAGCAGAAATTAAAAAAAAATAATTAAGGTTTTTTTTTATGGCAAACAAAATTAAACATTTATTTTATTATTTTCATCAGAAAATTAAAAAAAATATGTATAAAACATGGTACTATGTTTTTTCAAAATAATTTGGTGTTTTAAAACACCTGGAATCAGAGATGGGATCAAAGAGACCATAGTTTTTATGTGATCATGTGAGACACACACATTTTTTCCCAAAAGCTGGTGACCAAAAATGGCTAAATTTACGGATAAAATGGCTAGAAAATACCTAAAAGCCTTTGAAAAAAATCACATTAAAGATCAATAACAAAACAGAAATAATTCATTTAAAGCTGATGAAATTGTAAGCAAAGATCAATTTGTTAAATATTTTAATAGATATTTAAAAAGTTTCGATGTCGTTATTGTTCATCTCATAGGAATCACTCGTGCCTATTAGTTTTAAATAATTTGAAGGCAAATCATAATCCCGACAACATTTACCCAACACCTTTTGAGCCCAGCTCTTCAAGAAAAAACAAGTAAAAAAGTTAGTCGGTCAACCCCGACTATATGATACCCTACATTAGAACCTATGTGCCAAATTGCGTACAAGGTTTTACATGGACAGTCAGCCTGCCAGCCAGCCGGACAAACATTGCTAATTCGATTTAAAAAAGCAATTCTGAATCATTCGGTATACGTAAAAGTGGGCTTAGGACTAATTTTTAAAGGTGTTACAAACATCAGCACAAACGCATAGTACCATCTCCAATATAGTGGTGTTGGTATAAATATTTCATTGTTAATTGATAAAATCGAATTAACAGTTGCTTAATGTTACTTTATTCTCAAATTACTTTTAACGATGTGAACTTGGCTACTACTTCAGCATTAGACCATGGAAGTGAGAGCTGTTTTAAAGTCAATTCTGAAATTTGCTCTTTATTGCAATACTTGCAACCAGAAAGAAACACCGATGTTTGTGTTGATACATTTTATAAATTTAATATGGGAATACTGTTCTTTTATTTTGAAAGATGTTTCATCATCAAAGTCTAGAGCGATTTTCAACATTTGTAAAAGTTGTGATTTAATTTTTTTTAATTTTTTTTAATTGTTAAAAATTTTATAATAAAATAAAAATTATTCTTTTAAAAGAAAAAAGGCAAAAAAAAATGTATGGCTAAACAAGTTGAAAAATGGCTAAACAGGTTGAAAAATTGCTAAATCTAGCCACTAAATGGCTAAATTGGCAACACTGGTCTCGACATGCTTTGTTTAAATCAAATAATCCACCCTGCAGAAAATGCCACTAGTGAATCTGTACCGGTTCACTACTGACAATGTTATTAATTTACTGCAGACATTTAAAAAGTGCGTGTCATTGGAAATCAACTACTGTCGTTAGTATTATTAACTTGGTTGTTCTTTTGGCAAAATATGTAGACATCGAAGTCAGAGAATCACTAGTACAATTTAGTAAATCCAGTCTACGTTTTTGGTACGAATACGATTTTATAAAAATTTTTTTTTTTTATTATTTCCTCAACTTTTATAGGAATTATACTTCTCAGTTGTTTTCGATAAAATTTTATTCGTATTAAAGGCAAATATAGTGAGTGGCAAATCAAGTGTAGTGTAGACACTTCGTTCACAATGTCACCAAAATAGTCGACAAAACTGGCGACTTACACCCAGGTTTCCTTCAGAGAATGGTTATACCAGCAGTTGTAAGTGTTATTGTCTTGAAAATTCCTTTGAAGTTAATTTTTCCTTTAGATTTCAATCCCCAGCTCTGTCGTGACTTATTGTAACTTTGATTCAAATCTATTCTTAACAAAAATCAAAATTATTGATTAAACTTATCTTGTATTAATCTTTCTAAAATCAACAACATATCATTGAACTTATGTGAATTAAGCAAAAAGAAAATAACAAATATGGCATTTTTCATAAAAAAAATTCCCTTAACGCAACTCACAAGAAAAGAAGAAAATAGTCGGGTGGTTTGGGGAATGACACACAAATAAGAATATAAAGGAACAACAGAATAAAAGAAAGCAAAAATTCGTTTAACCGAAAAACACTTAAAGTTGATTGTTTCTTAAATCAAAGAGATTTAAAAGTGTGTGTTAAGAAAATTAAAGTACAATTGTTAAGCATTTGTTTTTTACTTTTACTAATGCCAGTAATCGTATCTGCAAAACAATACAAAAGTAAATCGATGTTGATGTAGCAAAAGGACCTGTGTGCCACTTTTAATAATTATGACGAGAAACAAAGAAAATATCAAATTTTCCTAGAGAAAAAGTTTTTATAACATTGGAAATCAGAAAGATATTTGATATATTTTTTTAGATGTTATAAATTTCGATTCCCTCCACCACTAGTGGTGAATGAGGGAGGGTATACAAACTTTCTCGTTACGAGTGAATCTTTTTTAATATTTAGCAAGGGCCCCATAATGTACACAAAAACCCTCTTGTCTATGTTATTTTTTTTTCAATTAAACCATTTATTGAAAATAAAATCAGTTTTAATTAAAAATTTAATCAAAAAATATTTAATTGATACTATTAATTTGTTTACTGGTTCAAATTTAATTAATTAATTGCACAAATTTTTTAATAGAAATTAATTCTGGGTCCTTGGATTGTTCTAAGTCGTTTAGGCCATGCTCATCTGTATGTCTGTCCGTCTGTCCGTCTGTTTAAAACACGCTCACTTTTGAGATCCTCAACAGAAATGAACAAGTTTGGCATTAAATATATGATCTAGTTCTTCTAAGCAGTTTGGAATAGAAATCCAGAACACGCGGTGCAGAAAGAAAAGTGTTATGAACTCAAATGTGGAACAAACACTTAAAAAAATTTATATTTTTTACACAAAAACTAAGACAATTCGAGGCTAATTAAATTTTGCACAAATTTGTTAGCAGTGAAATTTCGTGAAGATCGGTCCATAATTTGCCATACAGCCTCTTTTAAGTCCACTCTCGAGAAATTCGCGTAACGGATAATGCCATTGTCCAATTTCTGCTCCAGTTGTATGTGGTTAAAAATGTTCGCCAGAACATTTTTCAATAATGATAACATTTAAAATACAAAAGATTTTAAAGTGAATACATGAAAATTTATCGATTGTGAAAATTGTAAAGAAGTTTTCAACTGCTTCGAAAAAAAAATTGTAGTACGACTGAATTCACAATTGTTGAAAGTAATTTAAAAGAATCAACAATAGTCGGATTGCTATTTGATTACTTTTGATTCTTTTTAATTATTTAATTATGTAATCGATTAGTTAGCGAAATTTTTTTTTCTTGTATAATTCTTTTTTAAAAGTTATCAAATTGATTTCTAATCGTAATCGTACTTGAACAATAATGATATGATTGGGGAGTATAAAAGATTTGGCACAGCCGAATATTAAACTTTAACTTGTTTTTTCCAAAAATGACACTTAAGTCATTTTGTAGCTTTACCGTCTTTGTAAACTTATATTTATTGTAATTGCTTATATGTATGTATGTAAATGTTCGTGTATATTTTATTATAACAGTAATCCAAATGAACATCATCGTCAGGATTCTGCTCTGCCAGCCTCAAAAGAACGTAATCGTTTCCGCAGCATAACCTGGGAAAGTTATGATCCTTTGCATCAGAAGTATTTGGAAATTGGTAAGTTTCATTGTTCTTAACATTAATTTCTTAGTAAACGAGTAAAATTATTTATGCAAAAAGAAAATTGTTTATTATTATTATTATTGTTTTTATTACTTAGTTTTCTATTTTGTTAAAAAATTTTAAATTCCTACTTTGCAATTTTCTTACCAAAAGTATTATTTCTGGCCAGTTTGCAGAGATGTTGTGAATTTTTGGGCCTGAACTTTTTTACCTTCCAAAAGCTGTCTTTACTTAAGTTTTTCTCGGCATAATTTAATGTTCTTATTTTTGTTCTTGTTGTTTTTACGTCTTTAACTTTCTTACAACATTTCGATAATTGCCAAAGTTTTATTCCGACTTAATACTTAACAACAACAACGACAACAAAAAAAGAGAATTGAACAGAAATGAAAAAGGCAGAAATATTTTTCCTGGTTTTATATTAAAAATGACAGAAAAGGGATTGGGGAAAATTTGAATGCGATTTATTGAAATGGGGAGTGAAATAAAAAGGAAATGAATTTTGTGTTGATTACGGCTTTTATATATTTTATAGTTTCCGTTTAAGAAAAAGAGAACACTTTAGTTCAGAGTTTTGCTGGCAATTAAAAATTGAAATGGAAAACATATTTTTTTCATTACACGGGGAAGACTTTTGAAAAAAAAAAATTTAATAAACCTGGCGTTTAAAAATTCAACATGCAATTTAAATTTTAAAATCACTTTAAAAAATTAATAAGAGCAAGAAAGAATGAAATATTAACATACAAGCGTATTAAACAATTCGACAAATAAAAATAAAATAAAGAAAAATTAAAAATAGAAAAAAATAAATAAATAAATAATTCGACATCCAAATTACGGCACTTGATACCGAACGAAGTTTTCATTTGAACTGGGTGCTAATTCTGGCAGTCGTGATCGAATTATTTTTCTTTTCGAAAGCAATTTTATTTCTAATTATTTCAATCGATACTTAACAAATCGAAATTATTTTTTCAGTGTTAAAAGGCATTCATTTGAGTTTTTACAACACTGAAGAAATAATTTCGATTTGTGCAGTATCGTCTGAAAGAATTATAAATAAGATAACTTTCGAATCGTTTAAGTATTTGATCACCACTGCCAGAATAAGACCCCTGTTTGGTAATTTAGATCGATATCGATTGCCATTATTTGGCCTCTTTGACAAAAGCTAACATTTTGCTCAGCTATATTGACTTTTTACCGCTTTTTAGCTTCGAATCAACAGCCAGCTGGATTAACAAAGGCTAGGAACCGTAATAACGGCAACCGTATGCAAGGCTCGTTTAACAAGTCGAAGGCAGCACGATGAGCACCAAATAATGCAAAATGATAGAGATAAAGGTAACGCCATCCCAAAAACAAAAATTAAATCTTCTGCGCATGTCGGACAAACGATGTCATGCGAACTGCATTCCTATTGGCTAACAATTTCAAGCTGGCAGACTTTAAATAGTTGTTGTTTAGTTGCCGGAATGCCAGCTCTTTTTAAGTGCATACATTTCTTATAAAAAAAACATCGTGAATCTAAGAGACTTTTTACTTGGCAACTCTTGCAACGAACTAACTACGTCATCTAACGGGAAAACATGTGGATCGCGGATCGATCCGCTATTGACAGAACGGTTAATGCAAAAGCTTCAAATTTTCGAACAACTAGTTCAATTCAAGTATCAATTCAAAACAACAGTCAAAAAGCGAGGAGAACTGCAAAAGTGAGCGTAGAACCTTCCATAAAAGGACAATATAAATGTCGAAATATTTGAAGAAGTATCCAAGTTTTGTACAATTTGCTTCGTTGTCAAGACACGGGATCTGTTTTAAATAAATTTTACCAATTTCATTTCAATGGGGGAAGAAAAGCGCACTGGGCTCAATATTGAAATATAAATGTAGCTTTGAATTGTGCGTGCATTTAAAATTAAGTATTCTCCACAATAACGCATTACTTGGCATGCATGCATGGGTATGGTGCTTCCAAGGATCACGAAGCCGATACGAAAACAAAATTATTTGAAATGTATTCATTTATGGGTATTGAGACGAAGTTCGAGTTGTAAACTGATATTTCTTTGTGCTTTTGAGATCCAGATAAGAAGTTCTTTAAAAACCCCTTAAAACGCTTTAACCCGTTATGTACTGAGCTACTGAGTTACAGAATAGACCTTGTTAGACGCAATATTTGGAGGCTTCATTAAAAATAAATTGTCATAAGTCCTGAAGAAACTCATGTTTTTATTGCATTTCTAAAGTTTCATAAAACTAAATCACCAATTATTTCTTTTCATTGTATAACAACAAAAAAAACCTGTTAAATCACGTTCACAAAACAGACAAAACATTTTAAACAT
Organism: Pollenia labialis; assembly: GCA_949318255.1. Taxonomy (NCBI): domain Eukaryota; kingdom Metazoa; phylum Arthropoda; class Insecta; order Diptera; family Polleniidae; genus Pollenia; species Pollenia labialis. The sequence goes on along the minus strand of OX439139.1, from coordinate 5,927,127 downwards.
TTTATCAATTTGTGAACATGTCAAGTACGTCTGAAACAATTTTCATACGAAATAATACCACACACAGAATAAAAATATGTGTAAAATTTTGGAGTGGGAACAAAGTCTTTAAAAGGTGAATGGTTTCATTTCCAGAACAGGTCTTATCAGCAGGCAATGAAATAATTTCAAAGAAATTTCACCAAACAATAGAAATGTGTTTCGCTTAGAGAAAATTTAACACATTATCACACCTTAACTCAAGGAAGTGAATAATTTCGTCTTTAAAAGAAAGTATTTTCCTCAAAAAGAATAAATTAAATCTTTGGAAAAATATTTCATAAAAAAAAATGAGAAAGAAAACGAAAAATTTAATTTTTAAAAAAAGTAAAATGTATGAAAGCGTAAAAGCATATAATTAACAAAGAGCAAGAAACTTTTTAAAAGAAGATCATGAAAAAATAACAAATACTTCTTTATATTTCTTTAAAATCGTGTAAATCAGCAATTATTTTTCTGACAATAGCAAAAGTATATGATTGGACATTTTGACTATTAATTTCAGCTAAAATGCTCCGCAACAAGAGAACACACTTGATTTGAAAAAAAAACAAAAAAAAATAAGGAATGAAAACTAATAAGGCACTTGGCCTTTGATGTCCATGTCTCTACACGTTACAATTGGTCGTACAATTGAGTTGAATGAAAATCGAATTTTTTGTTTTTTCGTCAACCGGTGACCAACAACCACACATGTTTTAATTAAGGATCAGGCATTAAATGTGGCTAAAATTAAGTGTTTGGCACTTGAATAATCCGTATTTGAATCAAGCGTTCTGTACTTGATTAAAGAATATTCTCCCATACCGTACTATTGACTACGCTTTAAGTACGGATGGATTGATATTGATTTTGTGACTGTAACAATTCAAAAATTATTGCAGTACATACAAATCTGTGGCATTTTGACAAAACATCTGAAGTCAAATTAAAAATGTTGAAAAAAATGTTTTTATTTACACGATTTTTCCTTCAAAAAACATTTTTGTTTACGTTTTTTAAAAACGAAATTTTTCTTTAATTTTTGTTTATTTTATTATTTGATAAAAATGATTTTTTCACCCGTTTTTTTTTAAACCCGTTTTTGCTATCTTATCTCGACTTAAGATGTTTTATCAAAATGCCACAGATTTATACAATTTATTTGAAGCAACCCCTAATAGAGCGACGTCAACTCTTTGCAATTAAAAAATCCGATTTTGACGGCGCGTTTAATAGTCCGCTATTGCTTTTGTTCATAATTTTAATTAAGCTATTTTTGGTCAATCTAGCGGTTAATCTCCATTTTTATTTCTATTAGGTGGGTTTTATTAAGCACGAGAGTTAGCACTTCTGTTCGTGACATAACGTTGACGCTCTTCTTTGTGTATGACATATCAGCGTAAAAGCTGAGCGAAAGAAAACGTTCCGCCTTCTTCTTTTGTTTAGGTTTAGGCTGTTATGCTGAATTATCAATTTTTTCGTACCGAGTTTAACATTAAGAAGGGATAGCAAGCATATCACTCTCCTTAATGCGGTCACATGTAAAGCAGGAGTGACAGAAAATGTATTGAAAATTTACAAACAAGTCCCTAAAATTTTACTTTTACAATTGTTAAATCAGATTTGTATAAAGGAGCTTCCTTAAGCGCATATTGATATGTTCCCTTTGATCTTAAAAGAAGCAGAGGGCCTCGACAAATGAACTCCAGTTTAGTCTGGCCATTGCTATATTCTTATTTGCATTCCAGCTTTTCCCCGTCTTGTGCAAATTCTTTGTCCATTTGTCATCTCCTCTTTGGCGGCTACATTTTGGATTCCAATCTATTCTGTTCGCGCTATGTCATTAGGGGGCTTTCGTAGCGTACGTCTTATCCAGTTTCACGCTCAATACTCGTTGGTGGCCATAGCAGACTGTTTTAAATTGTGTTGGGCAAGAACATTTTAAAGATTCTCCGTAAGCATCTAATAATGAAGACCTGGGATAGTATTGATTTGACATTTGAGTTAAAGATCCAGTTTTTTACATTCATTGATAGTGAGTTTGATTATCAAACGCTAGTCAGTCGTCCAACTGATGACCCATTACCCTACTGGGACACCTACACAAAAAAATTTTAACACTTATCGTTGTTCATTAAAATATAAAGCAGATAAGTGTTGGGTACTTTTTGAAATGTTGCCCTTTTGGAGAGTAAACGGGTAAAACTTGTAGTTTTTATCTTTTGTGCCACCCCATCTATCCAATAAATTTATAACATAGAAACAAAAAATATATCACATTCGTAACTCACCTAAAAAATACAAATATTAATTTGGAACTATTTAAAAGTTCGGATGTTTAAGGGGTAAAAATTTTACCTATTTCTGGCACTTTTTTCAAAAAGCATTTTTCAACTTTACGGATTGAATGATTCATCATCGCACAGCCTAAACATCTGATGCTTAAAATTTGAAATTTGGAGCGGATCGATCCACTAAAACGGAATATTTATAAAGAAGAAATTTTAATGTTTTGGAGGTAAAAAACGTTAATGGGTTGTTATTCTAAAACTGAAAGCGATACAAAAAAAATTTAAAACTTTTTAAAAAAATAAGAGAGCAGGTGTCTGGTAATTTTTTTTTTTTTGCCCTTTTGACGAATAAACGGGAAAAAACTGTATTTAGGAACTTTTAAAGCCAATAAACGTAGAAATAAAAATTATATCGCATTCGTAACTTATAAAATAATTAAAATTGATACTTTTTGAAACTCGAACACTTAAGAGGTGAATATTGTACCTATTTTTGGTACTTTTCAATAAAACATTTTTCATATTAAATATTGGGCTCCCTCTACAACAACATTAAAATTGTTGATACCTTCGCTGGGGCGAAAAAAAGGGGAAATACAGAAAATTTAATTTCCTTCTTTTACTCTGCCGTTCCTTAATTTTGAACTTAGAAACATAAAATTGTAGGTACAGAGTCCAAAGTTAAAAAGAACCTATAACATTAAAAAATTTGATACTTTTTTATTAAAATTTAGACACATAAAGTTTGGCATACAAGGAAGACGCTAATGAAGTATAGGGTTAAACTCTAATATATTAATATTCCGAAACCTGCAAATGTTTATTTAAATTTCTATAAAAAAGAAGTTTCCTTCTTTAAATTATGAACAACCACAAATGCCTAAAATAATACAAGTAATTAAAGAAATTTAAGTTTAACAAGGTTTAAACATGTGTGTTATCATGAACTCATAAACTTGAAAACTTTTTCAATACTGTTTTTATCAACCAAAAAAAAACACAAAAAAAAAACGCTTAAGTAGAGAAAAAGTCTTAACTTTACGAAACACCGATAGTATTATATGTTTAAGCTATTAAGTGGAATTCCGAGAAAACTTTATGAAAGCATATGAAAATGTTAAGCGAAAATAATGACTTCTTAATAATAATTGTACACATAAGCGAAAAAAAACACAACACTTCTAAAGATTTTGTCGTTCTCTAAATTATAGAAACGAGGGCTAACTGTTAAGGCATTAGAAAATGTAAAAAGTATATTAAACAATAATTGAAATAGAAAGTGAATATTTAATTTCTTCAAAATTTATCTCAGCCTTTTCAAATATTGAATAGAGTCAAGGCTGCATATACCGGTCTCTATTCTTATTTTTAATAGAAGTATCCAATAACAAAAAGATGCCCCGTTCTTTTGTTTAATGTCAATTCAAAGTGTGTGACATAGAACAGTCCGTTTCAAACCTTCAAGGCAGTCTAAATAGTACAGTTGTAAGAATAAATGAAGTTAAAACCAAATATCTGACTTTTCATGGCTACAGTCCACCCACAACTAGTAACTGCAGGAGGCCAAAACTATGCTATGGTCGACCAACTCTGTAATCTTGGAATTATGGTCGCACAGAGTTAGTTCCAAATCCAAGATCAGCAGAGCAATGACAGCATTTGTATTTTTGGCGCCGATTTAGCAGAACAAGAACTTAAGCCAACGTATTAAGCAGCGAATATTCAATACCAGCTTTAAGCCACTTCTTTTGTACAAACCTCAGATGAATTTTTCGTATTTTTTGGCCTCATGTAATAACGAATGAAGAGCTCCTACGTCAAGCAAATCAGACGGATGTAACTCCTGAAATCTAAAATCGTTAATGGCAGTGGATTTGGCATGTACTGCGATGCGAGCATAAAAACGTTGTGTTGAAATACATACTAAGTTTTAAAAGGACTTTCTTGGCACGTAAAAATAATTGAACATTTGGGGAAGGGATCCGAGATGGCATAAGTGGCGCCCAGAATTTGATGTCGAACTAAAAAGTCACCAAAGATAAGAATTAAGCCACTGTTGAGCTATGAATAACGATATGCGATATCATGGGATCAGACTTTAATTGGCAGCGCTTTATATAAAATACAAAAAGGGCTGTAGATTAGCGAGGGAACCAAAATGTATGGAAATTTACGGTACGAATTATCGGGATTTGACTGTATTACATAAAATAGAATTCTAAACTAACCTCGTTTTTAGCTCCTTCGGAGTCTTTTTTTAATATTATTTAAAATTACATTACAGTTCATTGGTGACATTTCTTAACATAAATACACACATGCACTTGCACAATACTCTACAGGCATGGCATTACCCTGGTGAATACATGCATGTTAATGCCCTACAAGCATTCAAAAGATGATGAAGTAACTTTTTCTTGGTGCTTGAAAGAATATTTTACACATTTCTAATCTAATAAAAGAAGAAACTTCTAAAAAGAGACGCTTCCAGAGGTATCTTCTAAGTGTCGCCTGAGAGAGTTTTCCTAATATCCCAAAAACAACGATTCCACGAAAGTTTGAATTAAGATTGTAAGACGACAGATTAGCGATAATTTTTATGAAATGGCAACACTTTTAGCGAACTTTCGCAATAGGAAATGCCTGCAGGGTGAGTAGCTTTCTCAATGTGAATTGTACTTCAAATAGCTGTGTGTCTGTTTGTGTGCCCCTCTTGCGGCAGGGATAAATAAAAATCATAAAGGAAAAAATTATTCGAAATTTAAATGAAAACAATACATGCGTAAGTTTTGTGCTCGGCTTCTACTCAATTTTTTTTCCTCCTCCTTCCATTCTTTAAACGTACACAAAGACTTTCAGCCAGGAACCTGCCAGGACGTCATGTAAATTAGAAGTAGCATGAACATTGAAAATGTCATGTTAAGGTGTTAAAGTCATGCTTTAAATTATTTTGCGTTATGTTCATGTTACGCTACAAAAAATTTAACAAAAAACCCTCTTATTTTCTCTTTGTTCACACACTTTGCTAACAAAAGTGGTATGATAAATTTCATAACATGATTATGACATTCAGATGTTTTTTCTCCTTTTTTTGTTGTATTTTACATAATAAATGGCTTTAATTATATTGTAGTCATTCAGCCATCCTCCCCCTGTTCATGCTTTTGACGTAAACGTACCTGGTGTGACCAAAAACGTTTAATAATATGTAAATCTCTTTTGTTATCAGCATAATATCAGCAAAAATTCTTGTCTAATGGTTTTTATTTAAAAACTTATCGCCAACTTTTCACGTAAGCTGTGGCAAATGGTACTAAAATGAATTCGCTTTGCGGAAACTGAAAAGCTGCAAGAAAAACTAAAAGAAAAATGACAGATAAATTTCTCAAAAGGTTTAATAATTTTGAATTAATATTAAGGAGACAGATTTTTTTTTCATTTAAACAGTTAAAATTTGAATGCAGTGAAAGTTAGATTAAAGTTTAAGAAGGTTTTACATTTGCTAATTTTCACGAATTGGAATCAAACGCTGTTGGGAAAAACAAAGTTAATCTTTAAGTCAGTATAAACTTCGTAACCAATACTTAGAAAATAGTGTTTGATGGTCTGTGCGCACATTCTGGGCGTCATCGGCCAATACTTGCTTCAAATGAATCAACTGTATTCGGTTACGGCTCGATTGCGGCCGCTTAAAATAGATGAGATACTTTTGGTCCCACTACATTTCTCACAAATGCAAAGCATTACCTTGGCGCTTAGATATTCGGCTTTGGTGTTTGTTTGGCTGGTTGGCCGGGCACCATATGGTACCCGGATGTCTTTAAGCTGTCGTAATGGACCAATTTTTTCGTCAATAAATTTTTGGAACCAAAAAAGTCTTCTTTTTCTAACGATCACGCAGGATTTCGGTGATGCAAGGTCTTAAGGTTCCTTAATCTCTCGGCTTAAACATGTTCAGTTTTTTTGCTTTTAGAAATATCCAACTCCTTGCAAGCGCATTGAAATGACTGCCGTACGGGCTCTAAATGATTTTCTATATTCGGCTATGCCGAATCGTATATACCTTTCTCCATGATGCGATAAGAATTAAAATTTCATAAATACCGTTCTTTAAATATAAACACATATATTTCGTGCCACGCCCACTTCCCCAATCCCGCCCTTGTTCTGTCGGTTGTTAGGTATCGATAGCCAAAATGCCTGTACCTACACGCAGAGAAAAAACATGTTTAAATATGGTCACCTCCAAAAAAACTATTTTTAAAGAAATTTTAAACATATAGGCCCATAATCATAGTTAAACGCTAAAGTCGGTTCTTTTTAAAAACAACTTTAAAATAAAAACATTATTTTAATTATTTTGTTTCTACAGTCAAAATTAAACTATGTTTTTTAAATTGAACCGACTTTAACTCGGTGCCACCTCAAATGTAGAAAATTGTTTCATACATATTTTTCGCTGGGTGTAATTTAGAGACTTTGGCCAGTGTCATTCTCCAGATATATAGAAAAAGAAAACAATAACAAGAGATTAAAATTTGAGGCGGTTGTGTTTTGTCTCATATTTCAGCCATTTGTCATCCGATCCGACAGAAATTTATACCAGCCAAGTCCCCAATTCTACAGACCAACGGCCAGATGGACATCGTTTAATCAACTTTCTTATATGGTCTTAAAGCAATATTGCAGAAATTGTAGAAATGTGAAGGGTTTAAAAACTCCGTTCTCTATACTACATCGTTTAAGAGTGAGATGAGAATAAACAGCAAATTTATTAAAGGCACAAACTGTTAGTTTAATCTACGCCTAATAGTTTTGACAGTCATTTATGAAGCAGGGCATTAATTCCACGTTTCTAACAAGAAAATAGAACAAACATAAGAAAAATCCATGAGTGTTTTTTATATAAATTTTACTCCACATTCGATCACTTGTGTTGTAAAAACAAAACATTATTCGGAAGTTGCGATTTCGATCGAATTTAATTTAACTTTTCCTTATTTAAATTTTCAATTTTAGAGAAACAGAATACGGCAATACTTCCACTTTCAGTCGGAATTAATTTCTGTGACAGGCCTGAAATATCACCTTTCAAAAATTGACTCCTTCGCTTGAACCATTTACTTTTTAAGTGTCCAAACTAGTGTTCGAAAATGAAACATACATTCAGCGTACGGTACACCCAACCAGAAACGATATCTATTTTTACTACACTTTCAATCACTTGTGTTGTAAAAACAGCACATAAGACCATATCAATCGGAATGAGGAGGAGTCCTGATTACAAAAATTTTACATTTTTACTTTTAGCTTTGGCTATGTTCACACCTGTTAAATATTTGACGTCCTACACGTAACCACTAGTTTTATAAAAAAAATTATTTGCTTATAAAAAATGTTTGGCTAACCAAACGTCAAACCAAACGTCGTTCAATAGTTTCTGAATTACATTATACAATTATCTTCTTACAAATCGTTTAGTAAATAAATATAAATTGTTAAAAATAAAGCAATGACGAATACACTGAAGAAAAAGATTTCAATTTATTTGTTTAAAAATGCATCTTTTTTTAACAGAGCAGGTGGGAGATAAACTACAGCAAGTCACATTTTGAAAACTTTAAAAAAGACCGCAAAAATTTTAAATTAAAAAATTTGCCTTTGCGCGAATGTTTTTAATGACTCTAATAAGTTTTATTTTTGTCGAAAATATCCTTAATAAAATAACGTCATACAAGGCAATATCCGTTTGCTTTTTAAATTGGACTTGGTGTTCTGAACCCCCCATGTAGGTATTGAAACTGTTCAGTCCCTTGACACAACAGCACCAACTCCAACAACAAAAGGTCTGCTATTTCCGAAAAATAATCCAAATTGGTTTTACCTCACTTTTCTCTTCAAAATGTATTATACAAAATTTTACAAGGAAAAACTGAAGGCGCATCTGTTTGTTTAAATAAAAACATATTAAATTTTTCTAAGAATGGTTAACAAAGTTCTTCGAAATGTTTGACTAAATAAAAAAATAGTACCAAAACGGCGCTACATGTTTTTGGCGTTTTCCCAAAATTCGAATAAAGTGTAACGAACGAGTTTTGCATCTCCCCTACTACTCATTTGTTAGGTCTGAACATACCTTTAGTTTTGCTTTCTTCTATGCCAAATACATGAAAAAAATATTGCTTACTTGACACTTCGTCAATTCTGTTTAAAAACAACCTGTTTGTATCCATTTTTAATTTACTTTTTTTATTTTTGTTCGAAACACTTTTTTATAAAACTTGCTCGCTTTCCTTAATCAAAATATTTGCAGGCATGAAACCACGCATTAAAAATCATTTTCGAGCTCATCAATTGTCGATTTGGTTGCGTTTGATACCAGAACTACATCGCACGGGCATGGAAGATGTGATAGCACGTCACAATTTATTTCGAAATCATGATGATATGGATTTGTATGAAGGACCTGTCAAACCAGATCCATTTGCTTCCCAGCGTTTGCTGCTTATCGATGAGGCTCTGATGAAAAAGGGACGTTCCAATAATACCGGCTACGTGGCTGGCGTTTTGGGTGGTAAGTGCAAAAAGAATTTTACATTTTATTTTAATATCTTTTTTATTCTTCAAAAGAAATCTTATAACTAAATAAAACTAAGTAGAAAAATAAAAAAAAAAATTAAAATGTCACTTTATATACATACGAATGTATGTACAAACATATAAAAAACACGCACATGCCGACTTTTTACAATTCTTTTGAAATAAAGATGTAAAATCATTAAAAAAAAATGTTGCCTTGAAGGGTGCCAGCCAGCCACCCTCCCAAAAAAGTAACGAAATAAAATTTTGTAGAATCAGCTGCATTAAATATTAATACATACTTCTTTTGTTGTATAGAGGGTCTGTAGGTGTTTTAAGAACAGATTTAAGGTATTTTTTCAACATCTAAGTATATTTTCAGAAATGTTAAAGTGTAAAGGTAAATCTGGGTATAAGTGTAGGTGGCTTTGTTATATCTTCCAGCCATATTAAAATTAAATATTTAACGATATTCATAAAAAAAAATAAGTCAAATAAAAAAAATATCTTAGACAAGCATAACTTAAGGCTAAATTGCTTACAATTTCTTTTATAGTACCATCACACACACACACATACACAGATACTATAAACGTAAAAAATGTAAGTAGAAGCGTGATTTCCTTTACATCAAGTATTTTAGATTGTAAGTTTCGATAGCACAATAGTGTACGTTTGCGTTAGTCAGTCAGTCAGTCACTCATTTATTCACTCAGTGATTCAGTTTTATTTTAAACTACACTAAAACTGCCTGATAAGATTTTCTCTTTATATATTTGTTCATACTTACTTATCTAAAGGCACGTGTTTTTTATTTTGAATACTTTTCTGGATGTAGAAGGATTCTGATTTACACTCTAACACTTTCGCAATGTTTTTAAATGTTAGTCACAGCTGTCGTTTAATCTTTATTGACAAACGTTAGATTTGTTAACAAAATCAAAAAAAAATATAGAAACGCACAAATACCTAAACACACACTAACATCATAAACAATGACACTTAAAATAAATGAATATTTATAGAAACGTAGGTCAACTGAAAAGTTCTTTGAAGGAAAAAACAGAAAAAATAAAATTTGTTCATTTTTTTTAATATGTAAAACTCTAATTATTTTTAAGCAGAGTTCGAAAAAAAAACTGTACGCTAACTTATTTTGTATTTTTTGAAAATACATATTCAAAAATGTTTTTTTTTTTGGTTTTCGTGAATTTGTACACAAACTTAATACGATACACAGCGACTGTTTTTGCGAACGTGTAGTGTACATTTAGTGTACGCATCTCAAGTTGTGATGAAATGTAGACCACATAATTATATATAAAGGCAATTTTTGCTGCCGACCAGTGTCATTGATGTTACCTTGTAAAATTTATTAAAAGAAACTATTTCACTAAAAATGACATCAACACATGTTTAACGATTTTCGCAGAATTTAAAATAGTTAATTAAAGGTATAGTAGTAGATTCAGTAATAAAATTATGATCAGTAATAAAAAATTGTTTTATTCTAAGCCATTTATTTTTTTATGAATATTTCAAAATTGTACAAAAATTTATTTTGCGCCAAAAAAAAAGTAGCTTTGAGACGATTAAAATTCTCATTATTTGATTTAATTTTTAACAAAATTGGACGAACCTCTATCAAGTTTAGAAAAAAATCTGTGGAGCACTTTCTTTAAAACGCAATTTTAGCTAAAATTTTACTTAATTGTGTATAAAATTAACATGTTTATCGATTTTCATAAAATATAGCTTGTTTTATTTGGGATATACGTAGCTTTAAGAAAATTTTATAAAAATATGCAGTTAGATTTTTCTACTAACCCTTTTTTTCTAAGTTTTTAAAAAATAAACTTTGTAAAAAAAAAAAATTCATCATTTCGGTCTGAATTATTCCGAAACCCTTAATTAGATTAAAAAAAATATTAGCACGACTTAAAGACAATTTTATTTCAGGTTATTGAGTAATAATCAAATTGGGTAACCCCTTCCTAAGTTTTGATTAAGTCGGTAAAGCGGTCCCTTCAAAAACTGCAAATTTTTGAAAACATTTTTTAAAAAAAAATTTGTGGTCATCAAGGGTCATGACAAAAGCTCAAATGAGATTCATTTCATTGGAATTAGTGCCCAACTTTTGATTTTGTTCACAATTTACTGAGAAAACTGAAATGATAAAAACTGCAATTTCCATAAAAAAAATTCCATCTTTTAATGTGTATGTTGGAGCAAAATTAAACTAAGTTTTTTTTTATTAATTTTATCAATTCAGTGAATTGTGACCAAGTCAACAGTTGTGCAGCGACTGCAATGAAATAAAGCTCACTTCCTTCGAAATATGTTTAACTTAATGCTTTAGACCAAAACTGTGAATTTTGTCACGTTTTTAATTTTTATTAATTTTTAAAGAACAAAATATTGTTTTTTTTTTTTATATTGTTATTTTATATGAAAGTAATTTTGTGGGAATACAAAAATTTTTAATTTAAAAGATTTTGTCTATCGTGCTTAATTCCCAATTTTTATTCTTGATAAAAACACTGAAATTTATTGTTGAAGGGATAAGCTATTCCTATGTGTATTTAACTGGATGCTTAGGCCAGATCGTCGGGAAACTTCATCCAAAGATTTTAGAAAAACTAAAGATATTAAACAAATAAAACTGTTAAGCGAATAAGAATTTTAAGCAACAGCTTTACTTGTAACAACATCAAAGCTTAAACAAAAACATCAACAATAAACAGTGGGTTTATCTTTTCTTACATTCCTGACAACAATTGGTTGCAATTCAAAAACCATTTGCTTATAGTTCTCGAAAAAAATATATAAAGCATGTTGCCAGTTTAGTTTTCTTATTATTTTTTTTTCAAAACTGTAAGAACAGTTTAAAAATATTGTTTTCCCGAGTTTTGGATTTTTTTTTAATATATATAAATAATATATAATTCCACTATAAGTATGTAGTGAAAGTGTCGTAATTTTAGACATAACTGTATAACACGAAACGTCGACCTGATAGAGAAAAATAAAGTTCCAGCAGCCGTATTCTGTAAGTCGCTTAGATAAAGCTTCATCTCGATCGCTAAAATGGATTTTTTTGCGATGACATTAAAAGCTTAAATTGCAGCGAATTAAATTTGTATGGCATTGCCAAATTTAGCAATGCACCTTACAGTATTGCATTCGTAGCCAAAAATCACTAAATCAACTTTTTAGATTTTTAGCGATAGAGATTTAGCTTTAGCGAACTACGGAATACGGCTGCTGGCCACACAAAAAGTTAAATTTTGTTCCCTTGTGATATCTTTTAAAAAATAGTCTACAATTTTAAAAATTACATACATAAATCTGTTCGTCTTTAGAAAAGAAAATAAATACATGCAGGGAGTTTAGCCTACTTCTGGCAACACTGCAGTACATATTCATAAAAATATTTTAAATTTTATTAAGGTTTACAAAAAAAATTTTGTATGAAAATTTTCCATAATAAACGTTTGTTAAATTTAACAATAATAATAAAAATGAATACGGGGGTATATATTTGATAACATCTTTATATAAACATTAAAATGATATTTAACTACAATTATAACAACTTCTTTTGCGATAAAACTATTTACAACACAAACTCATGCCAATTCCTACATTTTGAGGCCCAGCAGTGCATGAAATAAGATATTTGTAAGTTAATAAAAACAACTACTACTTACAATGCATATCCATTTAAATGCTTTTTATTCAAAAGAAAGAGAGAAAAATATACATTCTGAACTACCGTTCGCAGTAGTTTCACTTCAATAGTGCTTATTTTAAATTTTATTATTGGAACTGCTGTGCTTTTGCCACTACTTCATATGTATGTATAAAAGGTTATTTACTTTTATAAATGTTATTGAAACAATAGTTAAAAGGTGAAAGGCATTTTGTAATAAAGTAAACAAAACCATATAACATGAATACTTTTAGGCGTTTTAAAACGTATTTAATAATTTATAATTAGTATATATAATACTAATTATAAGTACATATTTAATTGTTTAACGAAATTATATGCAAAATAACTTAGTTAACGGATTTAAAGTTAAATGTCATCTAACAAAACCTTTTTTTTTGAAAAATACAGACAAAAGTCATAAAGAACCATTAAATTAAATAAGTGGTAATATAAAATATAAAATTTGCTTTATTGCGTTGTATGTAAAATGGGTACATAAAATAAGATTCTATTGATTACCAAATACAGATATTTTTTCATAAATGTATTCATTGTCTTTTTTACTTAAGCAAAGTTTTTTCCTTTTAAAAACTAATTAAAAATTAAACAATTTTTTTATTTCCTTTAACTATTTATTCAGTATTTGTCTTTCTTTCTTAAAAAAAAGGGAGAAGAAACTTTTATTCTTAAAATTAATTAAATAACTCCTTTTTCATTTGTAAGTATATATTTTTTTTTGTTTGATAAACCAAAAATGTCATAAATTTTTATTTAATTATGATTTGTAATCTTTTGCAAATTGTTAACAATGTCTTGAAATCATTTTCCAAACTAAGTTTTAGTTTTCAACCATTTTCCAGTTTTCATCCATTCAATTGTTTCTAGATGAGATTTTTCTATCTCATTCTCTTTGCTAACATTTATCTTCATAATTCTGTTTGCATGTCGGACAATTGACCACAAAAGTCTGTCTGTCAGCATTATTTAAATGTAAAATATAGTAACGACTACAAGTATTTGTCTAAAATAGAAATTAAATTAAAGAAAACCAAAAAAAAAATGTTTTTTTTTTTTCAAAATCTGTTGTTGGAAAAATTTTTTTTATTTGGATTTTTGGACATTTAAATGTTTAAAAATCATTGTCAAGATACTGAGCAGAAAAAAGAAATGAAAAGAATAAATAATGAAAATTTGTTAAAAAAAAAAAATTGTTAGAACATTTAAGATGTGTTGGAGTAGTTGATTTACAGTGGCATAGTTTCATGATTTTTTTTTCATATTTATATATCCACAGATATTTATCATTTTATTTATCATTTTCATTATCAAAATGCAATAAAATAATTAATTTAAGAAGCAATCTGTACTTTAAATAGGGATATTAAAAATTCTTTAATAATTAAAATATCATACTTTTAGGAGTCTTTTAAATTATTTGGAAGTTGAAATATTTTATTTATTATAACCACACCACAATAGTAGAGAGGGTATTATGCAGTTGTGATGATGTGTGTAACACCTTAAAATATTGGTCCCAGACCCACCTTAAAGTATACCGATCGACTTCTAACGATGTCCGTCCGTCTGGCTGGACGTTCATGTGACCTTGTGGGCAAAATACAGGTCGCAATTTTGGAGATAATTTAATAAAATTTGGCACATAGGTTCTTATTGGCACAAGAACATATCCGGTTAAAAATAGGCCGAATCACAGGACCACGAGGGGAAATAGGGGGAAATTTCGCACTGTGATGTAGGGTATCATAATAGAGTATTTCCCCATTTTAAAATCGTTGAAGAATCCAGAAATAATTTTGTAAATGCATATTTTAGGCTAAAGGGCATATTTTTGCTTATTCATATGATACGTATGGTTCTTTACAGAACTGGAAAATCGAGCGCCATTTTTTAACTTGTGAATCGTCAGTTATTTTTTAATAATTAAAGGATTTTGAGATCGATTGCACAATTTATATTTGGGTTTATTTTACCATCAAATGCATATTAGCGCATATTTGATGCTAGATTCTATATTTAGTCCATCCCCGGGGGAAAGTGATTCACACCTCAGGGGATGTAGTGAACCATCTAGAGGCTTCAACATTGATCTAGTGCCTGGCAACAGGATGCGTACATATATAAGCCATTGAGAGGTACTGGAAGCTTTAATTAATCATTAGTTGCACTGCCATGTTAACCTCTTAAAAGAGATATGGTAGAAGAATTTCTTGAGACCGAGGTTCTCACCAGAGTACTTTCTTACCTGATGTTACGGATGTCACTAGCCCACGGTGAGCATGTTACCGCTCTGTCTATTATATGGTATGCTTCTTGCGGGAAATGATTTCTGTCTTTTTCTTGTGGATAGCTACCTTTCTGGCAACGTTGGAGTACTTTCTTGAAGAAGGAATACTTTCAGGGATCAAGTAGCTGCTATGGTTTATACACAAAACCGCGGGGAGGGATACTTTCACATGGAAGGCTAATTTTTATAATGTGTGGGCGGCTCTCCCTTTGGGACTGTTGAAACTTGACAGAGGCTTCATGATTTTCAACATTAAATCCAATTTCCTTTAAATTTTTTTTTTTAATGAAGAAAGGAATTTTACAACAAACAATTAATTAAAATTTATTGACAATTTTCATTCTTGACTGAAACAGGGCTCGAACTCGGGTCGAATTTACATATTTCGAGAACAATCACATTTTCGTCATCAGAATTCTTTGCAGTTTTACCCTTCCCACCACTGTGATGGCTGGCGGTTTATAGTCAAGCATCAATCTTTTATTTCTTTATATTTAACATTTGCTTCATATAATTTTCTAATACAGTAGAATCTCAGAACCGTCCAGTAGAATCTCCGAACGGTCCAGAAATTAGAACCGGCCATTTCAATGTATTGGACGCTCTGAAATTAGTACCTGTAAGTGTTTTTTTTTTTTTTTGTTCTTATTTCTACTAGGAATCATTTTTTTATGATTTTGAACTTAATAGGCGAAACCCCAAAATAAACGCTCCAAAATTGGAACACGGGATTATAATTTTTGGAAGTTTTTTTTTGTGTTTTCACTTCAAATTATTTTTTTCGCTCATTAAAGTAAAAAATAAAACGGGGAATCACCGAATTATTGCTGGTGTGTACAATTCGGTCATATGCGTATGAAATTTGATATGATTGTACAAATTTGGGTCAGTTGATAACTGAAGTGCAAAGTGAAGTGTTCATACGTGTGAAAGTTAAAAAAATGCCAAACAAGTAAACAGATGTCCCACCTTTTGGACGTCCGTAACGATATCGTTGTATCCAGTTTGAATAAATAAAAAATACAAACAAGTATTACTGATTTTATGTGAAAGACCAATAAAGTACCTAATAAATAAAAAAAACTTTTTAAAAGTTTTTCTATGAATTTAATCAGCCCAATTATGAATACAAGTTCCCCGGGAGTTTTTTCACTTTCACCATTTTTACAATTGAATTTACATAGGAAAAATTAGACAAAGGATAAAACATCCGGTGAATTATTATTCACAATTGGCCTGAATATGTTCCATTGAGTGATTTTTTTTAAATAAAAACTGTTTTGACTTAAAATAAAGCTTACACAACTAGTTTCATTATAATTTTATCATTTTCTGTAAAAAAAAATGTCCAGAAATTCGAACTTTTCAGAAATTTGAACTGCCCGGTGCACAAAGTGGTTCTAACTTGTGAGATTCTACTGTACTCCGATTAGTCATGTTTTGAAAAAAATATTGGGTTTTGTGCGATTTATTTTTTTAATGTACAACATATAATTTGCTTAAAAAAGAATAACATTCTAAACACTCATTTACATATTTTGTGTATTAATCTTTAAATTTGAATTTCGATTCACATTCTTTCAAAAGCAACCCAGTGTTTTTTAGCACACAACATTTAATGTATGTAAGTACCAGACCAAAACAAATACGAAATATACCGAAAATGGACATATTCCAAACTAGACATGCAACCGAATCCTTTGCAGCTGCAGAACCTATTCCACCTCCATTAACCCCAACAAATATTGTGCAAATGACAGCAAAATTTCATATAACCGACCAAAAGTATTATAATCGTATAGAAAACAACTTTGAGACAAAGGAAAAAACCATTGAAATCCAACATGAAGAATGTTTCAGCTTACAACCATGCAAAAGACTAAAATAAGTAAAATGAAAAACAAGTTGCTTTTTTTTTGATTTTCTTCATTTATAGTTGTTACATGAGTTATTCGAATAGCAGTTGTAGTTGTTGTAGATTTTTTTTTGTATTTACATGTCAACTACTGAATACCACAAATGGCAGGGCCAGTACAACAATAACAACAAAAATGGAGCTTAAAATCTACAGGACATGAGAATAAATAATGTCCAATGAAAAGCTCGAGCCTCACACTGACATCAATAACATACAAAAGCAAGAAAAGGAATATCGAGCAAGAAAACGAGAAAAACATCAACGAGAGCGAAGCGACATTTCAGTAGCAATTACACTAAGCTGCACTAGCACTCAA
Source organism: Pollenia labialis (assembly GCA_949318255.1). Classification (NCBI taxonomy): domain Eukaryota; kingdom Metazoa; phylum Arthropoda; class Insecta; order Diptera; family Polleniidae; genus Pollenia; species Pollenia labialis. The sequence continues at coordinate 5,909,982 of OX439139.1, read as the reverse complement.
GCACACACACACACACATGCACATACATACTTACAGATGCCAGGACAATCACCATAGCAACTGGCCACAATGACAGTCAGTCAGCTGGCAAGTCATGTCGGCAATTGTTACAAGCTATGAGAACATTTTGGTAGTACTAAGAAACTGCTATTACGGATATTTAAGGCAGGAAAAGAGCAAAGATTTTACAACAATAATAACAATCAACTACTAGTGCAACAACATAATTTTTTTTTTCGTTTTGAATATTTTTTATTTGCGTTGATTTTTGTTATTCAGAGGTTTTATGTTAGAAGGATTTTATTGTCCTTATATTTCATCTGAAATAAACAACAACAACAAAAGTTAATAAGAAAAAACCAACCGACAAAATTAAGCTGGAAACATGCACAACCCCAGGGAATAAATTAACAGCCGTAGACGAAAAAACCAACAAGCAAATTTCCTAAAACATGTCAAAACAAAAGAAATAATTACAAACACTGAATGTCAATGCCTGGATTTGTGTCTTTTTCATAAAGGATTATTATTTTGCTCTGCACTTCTTCCGAGAAGAAATTATAGACATAAAAGGATACAATGTTCGTTATTTTTCTTATAATTGCTAAGCAAATAGTACAGATTTAGGATTATAGAATTGCTGCAGAAGGTTAATTTTAGTTATTATACCCTTCATTCAGCACAGATGGAAAGGGTAGATAAAAGTTTGTAATTTCTATTGAATAGGGTCTAATATTAAGTGTACACTAGACCGGGAATGTCTCCCTCTGGCATGAAAGATATGTCAATTAAGTTTCTAAAACAGGAAAAATTATTTTGTTTTTTTAAATGTAGCGCTGCCATTTAAAGTCCGATCTCATCATATCATATATCATTGTTCATGGCTTCACAGGGGCTTTAAGCCAAGAAAATCCTTCTAAAAACTACGTATGTATACATTTTAATATTCTCACTTTTATGACACGCCTCCAAACGGGACATTTCTCTTTTTCACATGCATACTACATTAAACCAGGTAAAAGCCATTACAAACCAAAAAAATTTTATCAGCCACGCACTAGACTAAAAGGTTTATTTGTTAAGTTTTAAGAACTTCAAAACATTTGTTTTCGCAACGCCCTAAATAACAGCGCTTTTGGTTTTTTATGTAGCTTCACCATTTAAAGTCTTATTTAATCGGATCGTATATCATTGTTTATGGCTAGAATATGAATTTATTTTTGTATTTAATGTTTTTTTAAAATAACTTACAATTCTAGATGGCATTTTTAATATCTCGGTCCTTCCGATATTTTAATATACTCGCCGCGCCCCAATTTAATTTATAGAATGTCCGTGCCATTACAGTATAACCCAGCCAATTTGAGTCCTTGTGAAGATTTTCATTTTTTTAATTTTTCGCATATGTTTATGTTTTGAGGCATTCATTTTTATGCAGAGTTTCACAGTCCACTAAAATATCGAACATAAAAAAATTAATATCCGCGATACGACTCTTAATTTCAAATTTTTCGGCCAGATTTGAAGTGCGATTTAGTTACTATGTAATGAACAGGGCAAGTTTAAAATGGCTGGCAAAATGGGCCAAAAAATTTAAAAAAAATGGCACAAAATGTCATATGCCATAAAAAACTTGCCCTGATGATGAAATGGGCATAATATTCATATACTGAATATACTTATTCAGTTTCTGAAGGATTTTTTTTCTAGCTATGAAAAATTGGACATTAGAGGGGAAGGATCCGATAATTCATATGTATATGTATATCACCAAGAATTTGAAGTTAGATTAAAAAAGCATTAAATACAAAAATAAAGCCATATTGTAGCCATGAGGAGCGGAGTTGATGAAACAATATCTGTATGCCAGTTGAAATAGATTTTCTTAAGACCCCAGAAATGTTGGTGACTGGGTTGTTATATATTTATATCCCACATGCTCCGTTAAATTCTTAATTTCTGGAACTGAACTGGAACTAAACTAGAACTGAAATAGAACCGAACAAGAACTGAACTTGAACTAAGCTCGAACTGAATTAGAACTGAACTAGTAGATAAATCATTACTCTCTTGAATGTGCACCGGTTGCAATTCTTCAATGCCTTTATGCATCTCTCAGTTTGTCCAATTGTATTTTGGCATTTGAAAAAGCTGAAACTATTTTGAGCATTTCGCTTTTTTGCAAATCCTGCAATTAAACATTACAATATATTTAAACTTTCTTAAATGTTGTTATATTCTTATATAAACATTTTAACTTGTTTAACCAATAAAAAAAACTTGAAAACTTTATAAATTATTTTAGCTCTTCATTAAAAATTATAAAGTTAACAAATAAATTTTAGATTTAAATACATATTATTTACTTAAAAAACTTTTATTAGTATAAACTCAACGCAAACTAAAATCAAAAACGAAAATTTAATTTAAAAATACTTCGTTATAAACCATAAAATAAACAAAATAAGAAAACAAATCCATACACACACACGCACACAGAAAAGACTTAAGAAAACGGCAAATACGAGCGAGGAAAAAAACAAGTTACAAAAAATAACTTAAAAGTGAATATTCATTTTAGTTTACATTTATTTGACTTTTCTTACATTTGTAAACGTAATTTGCTATTGCACTTACTCTCTTACCTACACTTTATCTCTTTCTCTCGCCTAGTTTTAAACTTTAGCTTATTAAATATTTAAGAGGAAGAGAAATGTTGAGAGAAAAAACATAGGATGTAGTAAAAAAAAAGTTCTTAAATAAAACCACATTACAAGCCTCATAGCTAAAATAAATACATGTATACTTAATGCTTACACACACATCTATAGACACTTAAATAAATACATTCGCACACACACACACACACATTTAAAGATAAGAAACCAAAGAATAAGAAGCAGAAATGTTTTATTACGTTAACTCTACTTAATTAACGCAGACTTCTTATGCCTTTTTAAAACCTCATCCTTATCGTCATTATTGTACATTTTGTTTGTATTCGTCATCATCCATCTCATCTTCGCCAGCCAGCATTATTCTCGTCATAGTAACTGGGCATAAACAAAAACTTGAAAAATTTAAATTCACTTAATTTATTTTTCACTACATACTACTCTTAAAAATACAACATCCTTTTTAAGTTGTATTCTTTCTTATTGGTAAAAGCTACAGTGAGATCCTGATTAACGAATGAAATTAAAGCAAAAAAAGCTTTTAGAAAAAATTTTGGCTTAAGGCCGCCACAAGATTATTCGGCAATAAAGAGTTTTATTTTACAAAAATATTCTCCTTATAAAAGCTTTTACGAAAGCTTTCCTAAAATTATAAGTTCGAAAGCTTTTTGTGCCGTTTTTTACAAAATGCTTACCTTACACGTTAAAACCGGTGTTAATTTTAAAACTAACTGAAGTTGTTTTTAACTCATTTAACAACAGCATCAGCTGTTTTTCGCCAAATAAAAAAGTTCGTGCAAAAAGTTAAAAATGTTTATGTTGCAAGATATTGGCCGATATTACAATTTTTAATGATTTGGAGGAAACCTTTTATGGAAAGAAACATAAATTACATATGTATAGGCTCAAATTGTGTATAATGTAACTCCAAAAATTCCATTGAAAGCAAAAACAAAGCCAAAATGTAATGTTGTTGTTGCCTCCTATATAAATTCATATTGCGTTGTAAAAATTTCAACGCCTCAAGATATGCAGTGTTTTATAAATTTTTTAATTTTCAATGGCAGCTGTATGAAAAAATTTTCTACATTTGAGGTGGCACCCAGTTAAAGTCGGTTTAATTTAAAACATATTTTAATTTCGACTATAGTAGCAAAATAATTAAAAGAACGTTTTTTATTTAGTGTTTGAATATGATTATAATCATAATTATGGGTCTGTATTCTGAAAAATTTTGCTTTTGATTGTTTTAAATAATATTATTATTATTAATTATAAAACGCATTAAAAATTTGTAAGAAAAAAGCTTTTATTTGAAAGCTTTAATAAAATAAAGCTTTAATTAACAAAAAAAGTTTAAGGAAATAATTTCCCCAAGAAAAATCAAGAATGTACAATAATTTTACAATAATTTTTGTTAATAAACTTATTAAAAAATGTTTTCCACGAACACAATTTTTCCTATGAAGAAAAGGTTTTAAAAGAACAAAAAAACTTTTTTTTCGGTTAATCTTTAAATAGATTTTTAGCAAAAAAGCCCAATTTACAAAGAATTTCAAAGCTTTAAAGAATTAAAAAAAACAGAAGTTTTACTTCTTAAATCGTTTTATACGAAAAAAATTTATTTAACAAAAAAGATTTACACAAAACATATAAAAAAATTGTTGCTTCAATATCATTAAACGATATATTTTTTTTTACCTAATCAGTGTAATTAAATGGATGTCTAAATCTTTTTTTTTTTTGATATTGTATATTATGTAAATTTTTTATAATTGGTCTGGAAGGATTTATTCCGTAGACCTTAAATAAATAAATATATTAAAACTAAAACTAAAACAGCATTTTATTTTAGAAAAACATTTTTAAACAAGTTTTAAGAGGCAGATAATTAACATGCCTTTTATTGAAAAGGCTTTTAGATAAAAACTCTTAAAAAAAAATTAAAAAAAAAGTTTTAGTTCCAATAACTCAAATAAAATCCTTATGCTTAACTATGAGGCAGCTACGATCGATTAACACGAAAATCTGACAGAATTCTTTCCGACATAGAACAAATCCCTGCAAAATCTCTTGAAAATGCCGCACTATCAAACAAAAAAGATGCAAAATCATATGAATACGCTTCTTTACAGGAAAATGCAAATCCGTTCGCATAGATTTTATGAAAATTTGCATGGCGGACAGACTTGTCAGAAAAACCTTGACACTTTTATGCCCCTTTTTAAAGTTCCCTTGTGTATTATTTAAAATCAATCCCTTTTTGGACCATTGTTGAAATTTTGTCACGAAATTGTATTAAAAACTATTAAAGACAAGACGAGACGATAATGAATGCTTTTAAGATTTATAATATCTAAGTCCTTTCGCTTTTCATCAACGATTTGCTGCTTGTAATGAAACTTTATTTGTGTTGTTTTGTTTAAGCTTTGATATCGTTGCAAGTAAAACTTGAGTGTTTGTAATTCTCATTCGCTATACAGTTTTATTTGTTTAAAATTGTTAGCTTTTCTAAAGTCTTTCGACAAAAGTTTCCTCGTGATCTGGCCTAAGCAACCTGTGAAATGCGCATAGAAATTAGCTTATCCCATTATTTTAAAATTTCATTGAATTTATCATGAGTACGAATTGGGAATTCAGCACTTTTAAACGAAAGCTTGTTTATGAATTTTTGACTCTTAAGAAAAACTTTGAAACTTTGTTATGTTTTAATGAACGCTGATGATGTAAATTTATTAAACGATGGTCTAAAGAGTTTACACATCTCAATAAAAGGAAACAATTATACAAATTCTTAGTTAGAAAATCCTTATGCTGGGAATCTTCCTTCGTATACAACAAGGCTATCTTCCCTCCTGAAAAAGCCAAAGGACAATGCTAAATCTTGCATTTTTGATGAATTTGTTTAATGGTAATTAAGAAGTCGGAGATTCTTTCTTCGTAACATTTATTATTATTATTATTATCATTATTATTAACATTATTATTATTATCAAGATTCAACAACGTTCCACCCGACTCTTAATATAATAAATAACGAAAAGGAAGCCAAAAAACTTACAAATAGCCGTTTATCGAGAGCTAGATGCATAAAAGTTTAAGTTTAAAAGCAAAGAAACACACATATCTACACCCAAGCAAGGTTCTTTCGACTTTAGTTTGCCCTATACACCTTGCGCTTTCCCTTTAACCATTTATGACCGCAAGTTATCTGGTGCCAAGTTTATTTAAAATAAAAAAAACACTTTATATAGATACTCCTACAATAAAAAGGGTGATGTATGAACCCAAAAAGTAGCTAAACTAAAAAAATTTCAAGAAAAGTTGGTCAACCGCGAAGTCAGTAAGATGAACATTTCCTAAGTTTTAAAAGCGTTTTATTATGCTTTCACTCATTCACTCATTTTGTTGCCTTGACCAAATATTATGGTTTTTGTATATTTGCTACTTTTATTGCACACACAATAAAAAAGCACCTTTTAACAGACAGCTGAAATTTTTAAATTCTAAATGGCCTGTTAGACATTTCTGAAATATTGAGAAAACTTTTCAGTTTTAAAAGATTGTATTTGCTTTAGAACTTAAGAGACTCCTCTTGGCAAATTTCATTTTCTAGTTTGACAGTTAAAAATTAAAACCGCAAAATTAAGTTAATTCGCTTCTCTTTTCTGATTTTCCATCTTAAAAATGTTTAAGTAAAACATTAAAAATTCTTTTTTTTTCCTTTCAAGTGACATTTACTTATTTTTCTGTTCAGCATGTCGCGTATCTGTGTTAGTGTTTGTTCTATTTCCTTAAATTCAGTTTTATCTTTTTTTCATACTTTTGTTGAATGCCAAAGATAAGTGCATGTCGGTTGTAGTTTCCTTTGAGTTTAAATGGAATGAATAGAGATAAAAAAAACATTTCAAATAAAAAAAGAGACAAAAATAAATGCTAAAAAGTCAATAAGTCAAAGTTAATTTATTACTTTTTGCTACTTAACTTTATTTAATAGTAAAAAGTGCCTCCCTGCCAGTCTTTGTATAAGTATTTGTTTAATTTTGGTTATATCTGTGTGTGTGTGTGTGTGTGTGTATTTGTGTTTTAAGCAAACAAAGTGAGATTATAAGAATTAAAAAAAATATTGTGATTTAAGTTAAACGCCATTACTTCAGTGAAGAGTGGCCTTAAAGACCTTAAAATTGTAAAAATAAACAAACAAAAATTAAATTGTAATTTTAAAATTTATTTTATTAGAAAGATTATATTTGAAACGCATTCAAGACGTTCAGTCTTCTCAATTAAAAAAATAACCCCACCAAATTATAAATTTTTGTGAATGATTTGGATTCTGTTGGGTATTTTAAATTAAAATAATGTTTCAACTTCAGTTCTGAGCCATCATATGAAAGCTCTAAGGGAGTAGATTCCAAATTCCAGATTTCTCCGGGTTTTTTAGGAGACGAGTAACAAAAGGGGGGAACACAGGAAAACTAAAAATATTCAAACAACAGTTTGGGGAACTTACGACAGGCCTGTCTGGGGTTTCGAGACATCGTATGTTTGAATGTACACCCTTGGAGCTTTCATATGATGTCTCGAAATTTCATTAAGTTATATCCTAAATGCCTTTTAAAATAAGCTTAAATAACCAATTCATAAAAAAAAATGTTATCAAAGTTTTTCTTGGGATTCAAAAAATTAATTAACAAGGTTTCGTTTAAGTGCGCTTAGTTCCCATTTCATACTATTGATAAACTGAAATTGATTGTTGATGTGATAAGCCCAGGGCTGCCAGAAATTTTCAGCAAAAAATCTTAATTTCACCAAAAAAAATCTTATTTTTGGAAAAAAGTAGTTTTTTTTTATTATAAATAATAAAAACAATTCATATTTTATTTAATACATAAAATAAAAAAAAACATTACAAAAAATTTTATTTCTTATACTAAATTGTATTATTTAGTTTAAAAATTTTTAAATGGAAACAAAGAAGGTTTTTTTAATTGAACCTAACCTTCGTCTAGACAAAACAATCTTAAAATCTTTTTTCGGCTAAAAAATCTTAAAAAATAAGGTAAAACTTACTTCTGGCAGCGCTGGATAAGCCATTCCTATGCGCATTTCACTGGTTGCTTAGGTCAGATCGTCAGGAAACTTCATCCAAAGATTTTAGAAAACTAAAGATATTAAGCAAATAAAACTGTTAAGCGAATAAGAATTATAAGACCCAGTTTTACTTGTAACAATATCAAAGCTTCAACAAAAACAACAACAATAAACAGTGAGTTTATCTTTTCTTACAGTAGGAATAGTTTATCTTTTCTTACAGTAGGAATAGTTTATCCCATCAACAATAAATTTCAGTTTATCAATAGTATGAAATGGGAATTTAGCACATTTAAAAGAAACTCTAAAAAAAGTATTTGTTTTTTAATTTACCAAATTTAACAGAGTGTAGAATATAGTTCACAGAGACGTGGGAAGTATTTAGCTGAACAATATATCTTCACACTTTTACCCTTTCGAAAGAAAAGAACTTTTAACAAAAATTATAAAATTGTCCAACAAGGTCCAACAGACGCATTTTTTTATTATATTTCTATTTTCCCTGGTAATTAATATTAATCAAACTCATATCAGTAACAGCAGACTGTATAAGAATTGATCAAAAAAAAAAGAGAGCAAAATTTAAAAAAAAATAATAAGAGAACCCCAACATTAAAATCTTTAGCTATGTTTCATATGTACTAACTTTTTTTCTTAGCTCTAATTGAAGAATCCACTCTTTTCCCCCTCTGATTTGATTACTTTGCATAGTTGTCGTTTAATAAAAGTTTTTTTTTTATTAAATAGTCCTTTCGTACGGCTTCTTCTTTTTCTTTTACTTTTTCCGTTCTACTTCTACTCAACATCTTATTCTACATTTTAATTTAAATGTTGTGTTTTTATTAGTTTTTGTGACTGTGTTGGTTCTGCCCCGCCCGCCCCTTCTCCCTCTCCTCTCTGCAGTTCAAAGAGTAAAGAGTTGTAACTAATTTACCTTGAGTTACAACTTACACTCTCACACCTCCACACAGACATAAATAAAAAGCAAGAAAGCTTAAACGCAAATACAACTCAATCTCTTAAACAAAAAAAAAAAAAAAAAAAAGAAAATAAATTAAATTGTTTTTGTGTTCGTTTTTGTTTCATTAATAAAAAAAAAAAATATATAAAAGTATGAATAATCAGCATTCAGTATTAAAATGTTGTGTGTGGTTTAAGATGTAGAAAACGAAGAGGCAGAAGGAAAACAAGAAGAAGCAGATCTAGTACATAATTATTTTTCTGTTTACTGTTGTTGTTGTTGATGTTGCTATGTTAATATTATGTTTTTGTTGTTATGTTGTTTATACCGTTTCGCCTTAATTAAATGCACATTAAGGAATTGTTGTTTAAGCTCTGTTGAACTTTGTGGGTTTTCAATTCATTTTTTGTTCTCCCTCCCTCATTTTTTTTTTAACTTGCTGATGTAGTTGTTGTTTTTTTCTTTATTTATTTACTTGGCTCATCTTTTTCTTGTTGCTGTTGTCCTTGTGGTTTGTGCATATATTTGTTTTCTACGTCATTTTTTTCTCATACACACTAGATGTAGTGGTGGAAGTATGTAGTTTGTATGTTTGTTTTGTTATACAGCCAAGTTGTGGTTTAGTATAAGTTAATAAAAATGTTCTTAGTTAATATTTATCTAGTTTTTAGTTTTTACTTATTCGTTTACAACAGGTGAAGAGGGACTAAATAACTTTGGCATTCCGTTTGTAATTTCTACAACAATGATTTTAGACCCTATTAAGTATATGTATGTATATGCTTTGGGTCTTGATGACAAGATAAGTCATCATGAACATCTCTTGGTCAGACCGTCTGGATGCTGAAATAGGTTTTTCATGTCGCATATGCTGCGATAAATTTTGCTATTGAAATTCAGCCAGATCAGTCCATTAATGACGGAGATGTGTTCAAAAAAAATGATTGCCTCTAATTTGTATTCTCAAATCCCCTGTTCTTATTGTTTTAAATTCTTTTGTTTAATTTTTTTTTATTTAATAATTTTTTTTTGTTTTCTTTTTACACATTACAAATACATGCTAATTTACGGCTTCAATAGAGAAATATGCTTTTAATGAAAAAATATACTCAACATATTTTTTTTTTCTTTTGTTAATTCTGTTTGATAAAAACGTGTATGAGTGGTCTAAGATGTTGCATTACGTTAGGCAAAGCGTATTAAAGATTCGGAACAACCGAATTTGGCACTGTTATTAGTTTTTATTTTAACTATAGCGGTTTTCACCCTTAATAGTAAAGTCCCTTGTAGTCCTTGTGAGTCTTATTAATTTAGTTAAAGTACTAAGATTTACAACACTGCAACAACATAATGTATTAGACTTAAATTTACTACGCTGTTGTTGAAAAATCCCACAAAAAGCTGTAGTAAACACGTTTGTTAAATAAGCTAGAATAAAACAGTCAAAGAAACTATATCTGTCTCTTTCACTCACTCAGCAACTTCATTAATTTATAATACTAATGAAAAAGACACTCATGCTCTGTAGTTTAAAATCGTTTTAAGAAAAGCAGAGTTGTACACTTAATACAAAGGGTGAAAACCGCTAATATGACATTTGTCCAAGTATATTTTGTTCCAAATTTCTAAATACAAAAACAAATTTTGTGCACACTTTTTCCTTTTAAAATCTATTTTTATGAAAATTATACTCTAAAACGTTTCTGATGTAAAAAGTTTTCGAACATTTTGTGTAAAAAATAAAATTTCTGTATCTGCAACAAGTTTTATTAAGTAAATTTTTTACTTTTGTCAATGTGTAAGTCTTCAAAAAATGCTAAAAGGGATTTTATGTATTTGTATTAATTCATCATACTTTATACTAGATTAAAGTTCAGTTGACGTAATTGGAACGACAAGCAATTAGTAACATAAGATGAACTTAAAATAATAATTTCCTTAAAGATGGCTTTTTTTTTTTTTTTGCTTCAGAAATTTGGAAAATAATGATAAATGGGTTATTGTTTTTTAGTTTTTCAATCAAGCTTGATTTTATATAAATTGTGCAATAAAGTTATAAGTTGATATTAAAAGTTTTAAAGTATTTTTTTTTTCTTTTGAGCGCATATAAATAAAAGCTTTTTTTAAAAAAGGTTTTCAACATTTAATATTTTTAAAACTCACATTTGTATTCTCAGTAGCAAACCCATATTGAAGGAATGCATAAAACATAATTAGTCCGCCATCTTCGGTGTTCCAAAATGTTTGAGTTATTGTCACCCAAACTGGATGTGTATACACGGTTTAGCTCAATCGGTTAAAGGCATCTGCTTCAAACATATATACATTGCAAATTTAATAAAAGCTTTTAAAAAAACTAACTTCAATTCAATTCAATTCAAAAATAACCATAAAAAAGAAATGAGCATTTATCATTTTAATAAAATTTAACAAAAAAAAACCAAGCTCTATGGCCCATTGTGCATTTTTATTATGTTCTAAAATACTTCTCACTAAAACTAATAAAATTCAAAGAAAACCTAAAGATTTTGTTAAATGCTGAAAATGTGTAAACTAGAATTTTCAACATATTTAACTTTTTCCATTTACATATTTCTATTTATAAAGATATTTCTACATTTGTGTGGTAGTTGCAATTTTTTTTTTTAGCAAAAATGGTTCTCTCTAATTGCATTTTAGTGTGTGTGTGTGTGTGTGTGTTTGTACTTGAATAAACCCCTACCAGAAAAAAAGAACAAAGCAAAATAAAACACAGCTCTGTAAGAAGACATAGAAAAATTGTTAAGAATGCAAAAAAAATCTTAATCATGGCAAATTATTTTTATTATTATTTTGTTATCTATTCAAAAAAAAAAACAGTAGAGGAGGAAAATAAGAAAAGACCTTAACATTCCAGCAGCACTTAATTTACCACCTTCCTGCTTGAATGGGGCTGAGTGCCTTCCTTCCATGCCTTTAAGATTAATTTGTATGTTTGTATGTAGGACAAAAGCGTAGCAACATTTAACAAAATTTTGTTTTATTTTTGTATACAAATTTTCTTTTTTAATTTGCCCTTAACCACTTCTTACCATCATCCATCCTTTTCTTTCCCACCCACCCACTCAAACACATTTAATCACAAAAACGTAAAGAAAAACAACAAGAAACATCAGCAGCAGCAGCTATTAATTGGGTCAACAACTACAGATTCTACAGAGTGACACCACTTTCACTCTTTCTCTAGCTGTCTCTTTCGCTCACGCTCTTGACTTGTAGTGTACACTACAACAGCAAATGTTTGCGGTAGGGTATGTGTGTGTGTGTGTGAGCACTTGTATCACCACTACAGTAATTTAGCATTAAGTTTGTATTGCTTAATCAGCTTCCAGCAACAAAATTCTACAATTACACTTCTTTACTCTCATACTAACACTCACACCCATACTCAGGCATATTTATTTTAAAAGAAAAAAGTATAGTGTGTAGTTGGGGGCTGGGGAGTGGAGATTTGTGTTTATTTTTAGGTTGAGGTTTTATTCCGTTTATTAAAAAACATTGAAAACATTAGTGGTAAAAATGTATATCAAGGGTAGAGATACGATTTTTTTCTCTTCTTTTTTTGGAATCCTTAATTTACAATGACAATAATGAAGTGTTTAAATGCATTTAAATGCGAGTATTACAATTGATAGAGCGTATAGGGGGAGATTTTAACAAAATTTAAAGCGAACATAAAAACATTAAAGCAAATTTAGTTGTAGTTTCTTAATTTTCTTTAATTATCTCAGAAAAAAGAATTTCAAAAAACTAAAAGCGTTCGAGTTAAAGAACTAATGCTTTTCAACTGCTTTAAAGACGCAGCGATGAACACATCGTTTTAGGCATTCAACAACGAAAAAAATTGCCCTTTTTCTAACTTTTCTCCATCAGAGTTTCCTTTTGCATAAGAAAAATGGAAAGCATATGTTCAGATGTTTTTTTTCAAGTCTATTGATTTTGCACTTGAAAAAGGGTAACGCAAAATTTGTTTATAATGAGTAGAATATGATGTCATCTCTAAAATAAAATGTATAACCTGTTGGCGGGCTTCATACACAATTTCTCGCGGTTCTCATTTCACAGCTAATCTATTTCATCTCCAGTAATAAGGTAGGTTAGGTTTAATGGGCAGTCGACACAAGGACGGCTCGCTTGGGTCCTTATAGCGGTCCCTTTATGATAAACTGAGCCAGTGGCCAGAGTCAGCCAGTATGTACTAGATTACTTCCCAGACATCACTGCAGTATCGATTCACCCCGACTCCCTGCAAAATAGAGGGATGGATTTCAGTCCTACACTAGACACTGTGCCTAAAAATGACAACACCGGTGTCTCAAAATGCCTAATCCTAATAGTCCTAAGACCGGGGCATTGGTAGAGAAAGAGAAACACCATTTTCCTCTCCTCCTCATCATGACAACTTCTATAGTAGGAGAAGTGCCCCGTCATGACCGACATCACTGTCCTAATCTGGTCCCTTCTGAAACCAAGTGGCACAGACGTTCTCGCCGCATCTTAAGCGCGCCATAAAGTCCTAGCTAATCTCTACTAATAAATAGATTCAAATATGACTTCTTTTATGGCGTTTACGCAGCATTTTTGAAAGGCATTTGGCTTTAATTTGTGTTGTACCTCATTTATTTGCTTTCGGATGAATCATTCTGCCTGCAAATGTTTGAGAAATGCAGCTTGAGTGCCTTCCAATGGTTTTGCAGGGAACGGGTTTGAGGTGGATTTTGTCTAGTTCCTTTTTTTTTGGCCACAATGCAAAAACCTTTTATCGCACGTAGAAATTGATTAAACATATTCAGAATAACTTCGATTAATTTTCGATAAGCTTTAGCTGCACTTTTTACACATCAAACCAGTAAAACAAAACTTATCGGAAATAATGTTTTGGCATAAAATTGGATGTGCAGCAAAAAAATAAACTCTGTTATAAGCACTATTCTGTTCAACGATTAAAGGTCCAAATAAACTACACAAGCAGTTTGAAAACAGCAGCAATAAAATGTTTGTATGAATATTAAAAGATTTTGATTTTCGTACAAATATGCTTTATTCGTTTTTCATAACTATGATCAAACCTTTTTTGTGGTTTAATTGGCACTTAATTGAGAGAGATGTTTACCCTCCAAAATGACACATAAGTTACTAAAGACACAAACCATGTGTTAGAGAAACATCTAGTGTTTTGAGTACCGCATACTTAAGTTTTTTTTTATTGTTAGTTCCTTTTCGATCCATCGAGGATCAAAGGGCATAACAAATTTTTCTTTCTAACGTCCTATCAGCTACGGACTCAATTTGACCCCGACTCATCCTGTGGGCTGCAGCTTCCTTCTCTATTTGTCTTCTCCAGGTATGAGCTGGTCTTCCACTTCTTCGACTGGGGTTTGCTTTGTTCTCTGCCATTGGGATGGGTTGAAGATTGTGGCTGGCGAGAATAATTACAGGATGTGTCGTAGACAGCGAATAATGAATGTCTGGAATGCGTTGACATCTTTAATTGCTGCATTTTATGACTCACATCCGTACAGAAGCTTGGATTTTTTTTAAATGGCAAACCGAATATTATTTCCTTTTTCTATAAAATTATCTTTTTATTTACATACCTGTATATACATAATTTAAAGTTTCTTCTATTTTATAATCAAACGAATTTATGTTTCTTATTTTATTATTCATGTTTAAATTCAAGCTGAAATAAACATGTTAATTAATGCCACCATGCAAAGGTTAAATCCCTATGGCTTAAAATTTTTTTTGCTAGCAAATTTCCCACACCCGAAAAGGCCTAACAAATGTTTCAAGTTTAATGCATTAAAAATCTTTCAATGTCTTAAAAGATTCTTTGAGCTTTTACGTTTGTACGCTTTTGTCGGCTTTTGTTTTCCTTTATTTTTGTTTTTCAAAAAAAAAAATAAAAAAAGAAAGAAAGTGTGTAATAATTTTATTTCTCTTTAATTTTCATATCTGGAACACGTCATTGTAGATTGCGAAAAAAAGATCTTAAGCAAAAAGCAGAGAAAACTAGTACAAGTACTCGGTAGATGAACTACAACTTTAAAGTTAAATGCCATAAAACATTGACACAGAAATTTACTTATTTTCATTTGTTTGCGTAAATTCTTTACATTTTTTTCGGTTGGTTACCGATCTGTCAAAGTGGCCAATTTGGGCCTTTTGAATATATTCCATTAAAAAGAACACTTAGCAAATGCCGAATAGTAAAATTTTTGGATGCAAGAATTTTTGATTTAATTGTCCGCAATGGCCAAACATTTTAGTGTGTGAGACAACATATTTTCTATTTATTAATAGTAAATTTATTTTGAGACGATAAGTATTTGTAATACAAAATACCAGATCGAAAATTATTTAAAATTCAAAATATATCTTGGGAATGTATTTTTATTTATATAAAAACGATACGGTCCATATATGTAATCGCATCACGTGAGAACGACGGAGCGATTAAGTTGATTTTTTTTCTATTCGATTCGAAATTTTTAGGGGATGGTTTGTAAAGAAAAATATATATAAAAATTCCTGTTAAACAACGGAAAATTTAAGTTTATAATATACTGCCTCCTTTTCATTTCTCATGTTTATTAATAAGAGACAATTTTAGTACAAACTCAAAGAACTCTTCTTCTGTTATACATTTTTGATATGAAAATATTGAACTTCTGATAAAAAATAAATTTTTATAAATACAATTAATCGTTGATATATTTTTAAGATGTTTGCATATAATTTATGAAATTAAACAAACTGTCTCCTTTTCACTTCTGATTTTTCCAAGTATGAGAAAATTAAGGGCGAAACTTGAAGAACTTAAATTTTTAACACACTGTCCTCTTTTCACTTCTCATTAGTAAATAGCTTCCAAGCGAAGCCGAGGCGCTCAGCTAGTTTAATTCGCTATATTTTGCTTCAAATTAAGAGGGTTTTCGTCGTAATGAGCTGGCAACACCGCTGTACAGTGTTCATCACTTAATTTAACTTCGTAACGGAAATTTGTCGTGCCATTTTTTAATTGTGGTACATTTCAACAGTTTTTTTATGTTCTGGTATTTCCAGAAATAATGTGGAAAATTTTTTTTTTAATATTTAATAAGCAAAAAAAAGAAAATAAAACCACTATTGACCTCTTCCATTTTAAATAAAGTTCACTTAAAACTCTACTAAAGCTTCGAACTGCTGGGTAGTATAATTTGACTGTTTTTAAGTTATTTAGAAAATTTGGCATATTTTTTTCTTTTATTCCGTATTTTATGTTTATTTTCTTTGTAACTATCAAGTTGACATAATATTAGCAATGCTGTGTGTTAGAGAAAACAAATATTTTTTTTTTGGAATTTTATTCTCAAGCCAAAATCTTTACATCTGTGAACTTATTCACTTGAACTTTTGAATTCAAAACACATATACTCAACCCTGTTGGCCACGCGCTTAAGACATCCTTGACAATGGTTACAAGACGTAAAAGACATTCTGGGCACAGTTCAATACAAATCGAAGGCAGAATGTTCATACAAATGGCGGCGAGATCACACAAGACAAAAAAAGCGAGAATGTCTTTAATAATAAAATGCATATAGAAAAATTTTCATAAATAAAAATATAATAATTTTTGTCGTGGACAAGAAAATGGACTGACAGTGGCATGCATGGAGTCGTTGACGACAAAGTAGTATCTCCTACTTTGTTTTATATATGTATATTATAGAATATATTTTATAGGAAATATTATCTTGCATACAGTGGTCGACTAAATTGCTAAAGACATTGTCGCTCATCTTGTCTTCTGTGTCCTCGACGCCATTAAGCCGTCCACAGTATGTTTTATACGACTTGCAGCTTTCTTTAACCCGCCCTTAAAGATGTCATAAAGACTTGACCATCTGGGTTAATATAACTAAACACACATAAAGACAAAAATTGTCGTTGTTGCTTGTGTATTAGTTGGTAGTGTTATAGAAATTTTTGATTTAATTTTCGTTTGTTATTTTATCAGATTAAATAAAACATACATGTTTATAAAACTGTATTTTTAATTACATTTAATTTAATTCATTTAATATGATCAGTCGCTTAATTTGGTTTTTGTAATAAAAAAATCTCTTTGGTCTGCAAGAGAGGGGGGAAAATTCCGAAAAAAGATATTATAATGACATCAGTTGGTTAAGATTAATTTGCATTTTAATTCGTCAAAATGGAAAAAAAACATAAAAACACAGATACAACCACAAACATGACATGCATACAGAATGTATTTAATATTAATATTATTTTCAAAAAGGGATAACAAAAATTTACAACAAATGTTGAAAGGAAAATAAAGAGGCACAGTTTTATCCTGAAAATGAGTTAAAATTCGGATTTATAATTGTTTCGTATCTCTTGTCCATATACATACATATGTAAGTAAAGGGTGGTTAATTTTTAAGGGCCAATGTTGATTTTGAATGAAACACAAATTATTTAGGAAATTATTGTTATTTATTTTTATTATGATAATATTGGTATTGTTCAATTATGCATGGAACATAATATCGGCCAAATGATCGTTGCGACCTCGACGGCATGCCTCCAAATCTTCGATGTCGGTGAGGCATAATTGAGGTTCTATGCCATTAATGTGCCGAATTATCTCATCCTTTAGCTCTTGAATTGTTTCTGGCTTATCGACGTACACCTTTTCATTCAAATAACCCCAAAGAAAGAAGTCCAACGCTGTCAAATGACATGATCTTGGAGGCAAATTGACATCGCCACCACGTGAGATAACACGGCCACTGAATTTGTCGCGCAAAAGAGCCATTGTTTTGTTAGTTGTGTGGCAAGTGGCACCGTCCTGTTGAAACCACATATCGCCCAATTCGGACCATAAAAAGTTCGTTATCATCTTACGATAGCGAACACCATTCACAGTAACTGCCTGACCGGCCTCATTTTGGAAAAAATACGGCCCGATGATGCCACCAGCCCATAAGCCGCACCAAACAGTCACTCTTTACGGGTACACAGAAAAAATTATTTTTCGAATTCAAACAAAAAATTTGTAGTATCAAAACATTTTTTGTCTGAAATCGGTCCTACAAACAAATTCGCATATTCAAACAATTTATTTGCATTTTGTTTACTAAAAAAAAACACTGATTTTTTCAAACAAATAATTTACAGAATCAAACAAAAAGTTTACTGAAATTCATATAAATTTCAAACAAGTTATTTTGCTGAATCAAACAAAAATTTTTTGCACAAGCAATGACGCGCACCCAAGCTATCACTGAAGGAGAAGATGAAGGCAGAAGCAGAGCGGCGGCTGGCTTTGAGACACATGTTTTGTTGGAATTATTTTTGAACGAAGTCTTGTTTATACACACAATGTTTTTCTTCATCACTCACTGTTGCTATATCCTTTCCTTGGCTAAAGAAGAAGAAATGTAACAAACAACGGCAGCAGACCGTCTAGATATGTTTTTCGTCATCATTTTATTTTTGTATTTGATGTATTTAAGTAAACAGTTTTCAAAAATTGAATACGGTATTTTATCATCTCTCTTCTTGTTGTACTTTTTTAAAGTGTCCAAAAATAAACTGTATGTGTTTTGTGTTGTTGTTCTTATATTTCGTATAAAGAAGTGTTGCTTACGATCAAATAAAAAATGCAAAAAACGACAACATTAAAGAGCGTTAAATATTTCATACAAAATTATGAAAAATTGAAACCAATAGCGCGTATATTATATTATTGAAAAATTGTCAACATTTTTGTTGGTTAAATAAAAATCAAACAAAAATGTTAATTGAATCAGTAAAAAAATTTGTAGAAATTAAAAAAAATTTCAAACAATCGTTTGTTTGAAAATAATTGGGCAATAATTTTTTCTGTGTACATTGGGTTTTCGACAATCAGTCATTCGCCCAAATGCGGCAATTCTGCTTATTGACGAATCCACTGAGGTGAAAATGTGCCTCATCACTGAAGATGATTTTCTTCGAAAATTGATCATCCACTGTTGCCATTTCTTGCCACCATTCTGGCCATTCACGACGTTTGGAATGGTCAAGAGGCTTTAGTTCTTGAGTCAATTGCAGCTTGTAAGCATGTAAATGCAAGTCCTTATGCATAATGTTCTTCAACGACGGGCGTGAGAGGTGCAATTGTTGGGCAAGACGACGCGTTGAGGTAGACGGCTCTTAAGACACTTTCGCGAGCAGCAGTAATATTTTCTGCAGTACCCGAGCATTCAGTGATGTTTTCACATCTCCTACTCCTTTTTCCGTTTGATTGCACATTTGGACGATTAAATTAACCAAAAAAAAATTCAGATTTTCTTCATATGACTGATTACTTGCAAACAAAAAACTGTCAAGCAAAGTAGAACATTAGAATTTAATTTTAAAATTGTATAATTGCGAAAATTTAGCTTTAACATTTTTTTTAAATTTATGATTTTAAGACAGAATAAATCGATTTAATTCATAATTTTCCTAAATTTATGTTTTGCACTCTATTTTTCAAACAAAAAAAATCCTTTTTTTTAACGATGTTAAAATCTTTTTATTAAGAAAAACATCGTTTATACATTCGTTGTACATGCTTTTAATCCCTTAAGATTCTAAAGTTTCCTTTTCTTCCTTAACCACAAAGCTCTAAAAAACTCTTCAGTAAAATGAAAGAAAAAATTCAACTTCTTATGCAGCAAAGAAATTTGATAGTAAAATAAAAAAAAAAAACTTGCATATAGACTATCGCACTTACTTTGATACTTGCAATTCTTCTACTTAAATCTACTTGGAAATCTAAACTATATTTAAAATATCTTTGTGTCTCTCATGCTGTTCACTCTGTTCCCTTGTCACTCCAACTTTCTGTTTATCTCTGGTTATAAAATCTATAATGGGAATAAAAATTCCTAGACAAAAGATTCGGATGCAAACACTTGTGTACACTAAAATATTATTTTGTTTGTTGCTGATTTTTTTTTTTTTTTTTGTTGCCATGTCTTGCCACTAGAGTTTTTTTTCCCGGAGTTTTTCGATTCCCGGGAAAACGGGAAACATTTTTAAATTTCCCGGGATCCCGGGATCCCGCTCCATATAATTAATACAAAGTAAATTTGTTTTAAATTAATGAAAAAAACTTCTTTTTTTTTTAAAAGCGTAAGGGAACTTGTTTACAAAGTAAGTAAAAGAAATGCCTAAATACTCCCAAAAATTAATTTAAGGTTGAAAGGGGAACTTGAATTATTATTACCTTACGTTTTTACATATATGTACATTTTTCGAATCATTATGCTCTAGATACAAGATAAAAAGATAACATAAACATAACAATTTAATTCATAAAACAATAATAAAAACAAACAAAAATTATGGTACTCAAGTTTTGATATCAAAAAGTAAATTTATAAAATACATAAAAATTTTTAAATAAATATGTTTTATAAATATATTAACATTTTTTAACAGCTTAGGAAACAACATTAAGACACACTCAATGCGTTTAGAAAGTCGGCAAAGAGTATATTTCTTATTTTATTTACTTATGTATTACCATGTTTCCGAAACATTTCGTTCACTTTTTACCGAGATTAGACAAATGTTTAAAGTGCAAATGTTTAAAGTTGTTGCATATTTCTAATTCACAATCCGAAGTAATTTTTCTTTTTTATAAACAACATCTATATCAGCCAAATGTATGACAAGGTTGATGCAAAAAATAGCATCAAACGGACTTCTTCTTACAAGATCCACCTGTAATCTTTAGGACAATGTGTTTTTAAAATTGTATGTTGTAGTATCTTAAACGAGTTTCCATAGTTTTTTTTATTTCGGTTTCCCAGTACTTCCCGGTTCTATAAGCCGTCACAAAATGAAACAAATTTATGTTTATCACCTTATAAACATATCGTCATATCTCAAATTTTTTTTTAATTTTAAGTTAATTAAGCAAAGTGTTCCTTCTACTTTCTCGTAACAAAACATCGGTTTTATCTCAAACTGAACCGAAGTTATAGCAAAATATATGTTTCTTTAAATCGGTACATTTTAACTTTAATCGCATTTTGCCATTTTGTAGATAAGTATGACTTTGCTGCTCCTATTTGTAAGACTTGTCCATGGACAATTAAAATGTACTGCCTGCATCTTATTTTGAATTAATGTTCTTTATAAACTCTTCACTTCACTAAATTTATTAATTATCAACTGTTGCACGGCAAATTCTGCTTTTGGTAGATTTATTGCGTCAGAAGACTTTGATTTACGAACGTACTCACTTCTTGTTATTGATCTAATCGACAACCCATGAACAGATGCTAATTTTTAGAGAATATATTTCAAAGTATAAATAGCTTTTTTATGAAACTATGAGGAACTTTTATTTCCCGGGATCCCGCAACAAAAATCCCGGGAAAACGGGAAAGAAAATAATTGAAATTCCCGGGAATTCCCGGGACGGGAAATCTCGGGAAAAAACCCTACTTGCCACACACCATTAAACAAAGTATGATTTTGTTTGTTTGTTTGTGTTCTTTAACTTTGAAAAGTGACTAAAATCCACTTGTCGCCAACATTTTTCATCTCATTTGTTATTGCGAATTTGTTTAGAAGGGGGAAAAAAGAAAAGAATGAGAAATGTTGCTTAAAAAACTTAAAATCACTACAAACACTTGATTGCAAACCGTTTCCTTTTAGTTTTTTTTTTTTTTTGCAAACAAATGTAAACAGAAACTAACACATACACAAACTTACTAGAATATAAAATACATAACGGATTTATTTACTAAGCTTATGTAAATCTACCCAATAGTTCTAAGAAGCACCCAAGAGGGCTACCAAATGAGTTATTTTTGAAAATCGAATAAGCCTCTGTAGATTAAATACGACCAACCGTGTTGTGCCAAATAACTAAGTTTGTCCCAAACCCACTACTGGGTAATGTGTTGTCGATTTGATACTTTGCACAGAATTATTTTTAAATTTTAAGCAAAACTGACACCCCAATAGTTTACAAAAGTCTAGCTTTGTAAGATATTCGTAGCAGGCAGCTAGTCTTAAAAAACTGACCAAATGTTATTCTAATAGAACACAGATTGAGAACTTTACAGTTGTACGCGTACTTGAGCTCTTTCCTTGAGTAGGGACTATTTGTGGCCAATGGTTAGTTATGGACCGACCTGATCGATAGTTGACAGTGTAATTTCTAGTCATATGAAACTGTGACAGACCAAAATTTATTAAAATTGCAATATCTCTTAGGGCTTTAGGCGTACTTAGCTGTTTTCCAAAATTAGGTTTTATATGGGGCCTATGGTCCCATTATTTGCTACGGTTTAAGGCATATTAAAGGTTTTTTTTCGAGAGCGTGCTTTATATTAATTAATTAATTATGGGCCGATCTCCACGAAATTTAACAGTATGATTTTTAGTCATATAGAAAGAATTTGTGAAATATCTTATATCATCAGGTGCATTCCGCCACTAGTTATGCTATTTTTCGTAAAAAAAAATGATAAATTTTTTAGTGTGGTTGTTTCATATTTTAATTGATAACTCTTTTCCTACTAAGCCGATTGTGCTGGACTTCAATCCCAAACTGCTTAGGTGAATTCTAAGCAATTATCTTTTCTTTTCTGTCGTTTGAAAGTGAGCATGATTTCAATAGACGGATAGACAGACGGACATGGCTTAATCGACTTAGAATTACTCAAGGACCCAGAATATTATAGTACGTCTCAGGGGTCTTAGATGCATATTAAAACAGTGTCAACGGGAATGACAAACTTAGAACGTAAACGCAAAAAAGGTTATAACATTTATGCTATTTTTGGTAATTATTTGCCGTTTTAAGCAATTGGATAAAATTAGTAAGATGAAAGTAAGTGAATTATGTTGCTTGGAATCTATCGAGACAATAAACCTTATCTTAATTTGTATATCAAAATTTTAAGCAAGCTTTAAGTTGTGAACCGTGAACATAAACAAGTAGTTTTTAGCCAGAAAAACAAAAAAAGTAAAAATCTGTAAATTTTAAATTTGAGAAAGTTTTTTTGTAGCGAAAATGAGCCGCTGAGAGTTGTTTGAAAGCTCTAGATTTTCCGCGTACCGCTAAAACGCAATTTTTCTCGCTATTGACATTTCAAAAGCGCTAGATTTAGCGGGAAAATCTCTAAATTGGCAATAGTGGTAGCATTCCACTTAAAAAATTTTAAGTATTTACCTAAATTATTTAAAAAATAGAATATGGGAATTATTGCTCCTTATTTTAAACCTGATAATAATCAACCTTTTTTTATTTTTTCGAATTATTCTATGAGCTAAATTTCAGTTATGTATTTTATAAAGGTTTTTTTGTCATAGTCCTATTCCTTTAATTTGTTTGGTGGTCATATAGAAAAAGGTTTTTTTCTGCGTGTACCTTTAATAATTATGCGGTGGTACAAAAGTGGAGAAAATAAGAAACATGTAGTGAAAAAGCTTTTTCATCAATTAAAAAACAAGATATTTTAACGACTTAAAGGATATTAAAGTTTTCTTAAGAAGCTCTTTTTTTATAACGCAGCCATTTTCCAACCGCTTTCCTTAAAAAAAAATTAATTTTGAAAATCTAATTAAAAATAAAAACTGTATAAGTTTTTGTATTTGTTTGTATTTTACTAAAAAAAAAAGGACTTAATAATGTATTCCAAAAAAATAAGTTAGTTTTTTTGTAATCTACGAATTTTAATAAAAAAGAGAACCCCTGCAAATTTCTTGTGTTGCACAGATTTATAAGTCCCCAATGATTCCACTTCCTGCTTTAAGAACTGCTGGGTGCATCAAAACTTTAATCGTAAGAAATTCTCAATGAAACACACATAATCCTACTGACACTAAATTGGAATATGTAGAAGAACTGTTTGGGGAAATAGACAAGAATTGAAGCGGAAAGCGCATAAAGAGAAAAATAAATTAAACCACTCTGCTTCTTCATTAAGCGAAAAAATATCATTCAAATTTTTTAAATTCTTAAATCTTATTTAACAGTACATATTATACTTAATTAAAAAACCAAGTAAGACTGCTATATTCGGCTATGTCGAATCTTATATTCCTTTTACCAGGGATCGAAAATAACAGTTATTATCAAAATTTCAGTTCAAAAAGTCAGAAAGAAAGAAATTGTCTTTACGTTATTTGTGTATAGCATTGTGATGTTTATTAGCCAAGAAATAAAATCCTTACAATTCCTTTATTTTTTTACTCTTTTTTAATACTTGTTTCCAGAATTTACGGGATGGCTTTTCGAAAGTAATCCCCTTTAGGATTGTTTTGAGTGCGTTTTAGTACTATTCGTACTTGAATTTTTGAGTACGATTCGTACTTAAAGTTATCATAAAAAACTTGATTTATCCCGAGTGTTTTTCTTTCTGCATATGTGGCACAATTCATTTTTTCTAATAACATGGGTAATTAATTATAAGTTTAAAGCTTAAAATCTTCAAAAAAAAACTATGTATTTTCAAATGTGGAAAATTCAAAATTATTTACACTGGATTTTTCACGTTGATATGCGACTTAAGTGGCATGTAGCACTATCCTGTTGAAACCATAGATGGGTACAGCCGGCCATGATATTTACCATGAATGATCTAGGCTACAAACGAAGCCAAGTGAGAGTGCATAAATTTCGATTAAATTTTTAATGGATTCACTAAAATCAACACCAATCGGTGAATTTTTTTATTCAATAATCGACCTTAGTTGAATATAAAATTTTTGTTTTCATCAAACTGTTTTATCATTTAAATGTGTTGTTGAACGGTTCATCCGACTATAGTGATTTCGCAAAACAGACTGAATAAAAGACAGACAATTCGACAAAATTCAAAAGGTTTTTAGTAAATAATATTATTGTTAGTAATAAACCTTAAACAAAAATAAAATTTTTTTATCAAATATCACTTTTGTATTCCTTGCAATTCAAGTAGAAGCTAATAAGTCCATCTCTAAACCGAAAGGGCAGCTCTGTTCCTGTCAACAGGCATCTGTCAGTAGACTCCTGTCAAAACTTTAATAAGCTGCGTTATTTAGTTTGTTTTTGAGGGTATTTTAAGGAACAAATGGAAAAGGTTAAGCTCGTGTGCTTTTTTTAATCAATAAATAAGCAGACATGATTAGCAATCTATAGAAAAGCCATTGACTGCAAAGAAAACTGTAAGATGAGCCCTGACATGCTCTAGAATCAATCTGCTTTTATGTCATAGCTACTTAAATTTGTTGCAGCTCTATTTGTTTATAATTGAAAGTTTTCTTTTGCACTTTAAAATCAACAAAAACTTACTACTGACAAAGGCACACACACTTAAAGTCCTAAAAGTATGCTACATTATTTAATGTTCTCTTTTTTAATTAATTTAAAATCAATTTAGCCCAGTTTTGCACGTACAGGAAAACAAATTATATTGTTTTTTCGTTTTTTTTACACCACCAACTGCCTCAATTACATTACTGACCAAATTGCGTGCTTGTTCTTTCTTTTTTTTCATTTACTTTCAGTTACAACTGTTGAACCAAACATGTATACAACCTGCATACCCGTTGGCGGTGGCAACTATACGGCTGGTGGTGTTTATGCACCCACAACGATGGCCAATGCAACAACCGACACACTGGCATCTGGTTTCGAATCGGCGGGATATGCTGCCTATTCAACGGCACTAAGTGTAACCATTGCCATCGGCTGTAGTTTGTTGATACTAAATGTGCTCATTTTTGCTGGAGTCTACTATCAAAGAGACAAGACACGTTTGGAAGTAAAGACACTGCAAAAACAATATCAACAACGCAGCATGCATCAGCAAGTGCCCTCGTATCCGCCAGATCCAATTAAACACGCTCACTACCATATGGGACATTCGCAAAGTGCTAATGTTATCGTAGATGTAGAAAACCATGGGGATCAGGGCACAATCTTACTAACTGCCAGTGATGTTAAGCCACCACCGTCACACATGTGCAGCAATACGGCCATGCAACTTACTCAACAGCAGCAACAGCAACAACAACAGCAACATCAGCAGCAGCAGCAACAACAGCATCAACAACAACAGCAGCATCAACAGCAAATGGTCGCCAATCCAAATGCAGCCATGGGAGGCAATTCCAACAATCCCGGTAACAATACAAATTTATGCTCAGCTAAACAAACAACTGCCTTAAATACAATGGACATTAGCTCAGCTGGTGGCATGATGGGTACAAGTGTTATTAATAATGTAACTTACAGTACAACAACTAAGCAACAGCAGCAACAACAACAACAGCAATTACTTCAGCAACAACAACTTGCGGCTCAACAGCAACGTGAACATTTGCAAATCAAAGGCATGTCTTCAACCACAGTTAGTGTTGGCAGTGGAAGTGGTAGCAGTGGCGGTGGAGGCATTGGTATAGGTATGGGTGTGGGTGTAGGTGTTGGTCTTAGTGTTGCCTCCATGCAGCCAAACAGCACACAAACATTTGGACGCAATAGCACCGCCACTGTTAACAGCAGCATGAATCCATCTACAACTTTAACCTATAATAACGGAATGATGACGTTGCCAAAAGCAGGTACCCTGCATCATACAAACTCAATAAATTATGGTCGAAATCCTGGTGGCGGGGGAGGAGGTGTTGGACTGGCAAGCAGTAGCATAAGCGCCGCTCTACTCGATGCTCGTGGTAATATGCTGATGACCACTACTAATAGTGGCACAGGCCAGGATTGCATGACGTTGCCAAGAAATTTGTCTATGTCATCACGTCACAATCTATCTTCAGGTGAGTACCAACAAAAGCTACAACAATTTTACTGAACTGAACTAAACAAAACTTTAAACACCATTTACCATATGTTAAGTTGTATGTGTTGCCTTCGGAAGGAATTTCATTGGATGGTAGTTTTATGAGAAATGACATGTTTATTGGTTTATTCCGGTTTTTTTCTTTCTGTGTTTGGTTGCTTTTGAAAAAACATGTACAAAATGATATTTTAGTGTTGGGAAAAATAACAAAAAATAAAAACAACATAAACTTGTACAACATAAGTGAAAACTTAATTAATTAAAAGTTTTTTTGTATTTCTACTAGCCCCCTTCCTCTCTTTCATGCTAAAAGAGTAGAGAGCAAAAGCAACAAACAACTCTTAAGGGGAAATATTACTTTTGTATTTAAACTTTTACACACGATACAGAGAATACAAAATGTTAAAAAAAAAAAAAGTTCAGACCAGTGTTGCCCGGTAAGAGAATTTGTCCTTAAATTACAGACTTGATATGGGAAATGGGAATAAACAAAATTCATCTGAATATTAAAGAATTTTTTAGGGATGATATTAAAGTTTTCAAATTATCATTTCAAATTTATTTAAAAATTTTTAATTTAAATTTGATTTTCATTACAGTTATTTTTAATGTTTTACATTATATTAGCCAAATTTGCACGATGTCTTTTCAGACATGTCTAACAACAGACATGTGTTTGTTGGCGATGGAGTTAAAGAACAAACAGACACGAAACGAGTTGTTATGCTTGTTAATAGAATGAAAAGACAAAGATACAAAAACAGACATGTATGGAAAGACACCGTGAAAATGGAAAATATTTATGGTAGCAGAAGAGAATTAAGAAAACAGACCTGTCTGAAAAGTCATCATATAAATAGAATAGTAAAAAAATTTGAACTTGTTAGATCAATGAATTCGTTTTATATAAAAATAAGTGGTATCAACGTATCGTGATTTTGTCGTGTCAAGAGGGATTTACGCATATCATCCGTGATAAAAAAAAAAATAATATATTCGTGAGCAGGAGTGTTATGAGTTTAGAAATACCTACGAGTACAGCTCAAATAAAAATTTCAAAATTGAGGATACGACTCGAACAACATTTGGAAATCGTGGTAAAAACAAACATACTTCGTGTTATGCAGACAATTAAAGATTGATCATAATTTATGATTTTCTCTTAAATATGTGAACTGGGCTGCCATTTAAGCTTGCGAAAAAAAACGTAAATTCCCTATGAAAATATTTAAAAATTTTCTTTCTCGTTTTAAAAAAAGCATCAAAAAATCGAAAAACTTTTTCAATAGTTTTCAAATAAAGAATACCTTGAATCGAGTTATTTTCTTTTGAATTTGGAATTTTTATTTCAATTGACTTGACTGAAGATTCCCTCAACATTGCCAAAATAATGAGGTTATGTTACCATTTGGGAACATGCAAATTGAACATTAGCTGCATGCAACCACTCTAAATAACTATGAATGAGGGCCATGTAAAATTATGAACCGATTTCCACAATTTTCAATTATTTTTGAAACTTATGTACTAAATTTCATTAAATAATCTTCAGAACTGCGTCATTTTCTTTGCGCATAAGATTTACATGGACGTCTGTCTGAACCAGCCATCCGGATGAACAGACAGACATCGTTCAATCGATTCAGAAGGTGATTCTAAGTCGATTGGTATACTAAAAGAAATTGTAATCGTTAAAAAATTGTAAAATTGTATTTGTCGAAAGTTACCTAAATTAAGACGCTTGGGCATACTTATATAAAAAGGATCAAAATTTTCCATCATCGCATTTCGAAATCGAAGCTGAAATTAAAAGTTGGGTCTGAAATGGCAAAAATTGGAATTTTACGATCAAATTCGGCATTTAAACTTAATTTTTAAACTTGAAATTTGTACCAAAATTCTTATTTAAATTTTAATTTTGCACTAAAAATTGTATTTTTCTACTAAATTAAATAAATAAATAATTTTGTGCTTAAATTCAAATTTGTGTTTTTCGTTTTACTTTTTTTATATTTTCCAACTTTTTCCGCAAAATTCGAAACAACATCAGACTACAAAAAAATGTATTTCGGACCAAAAATTAAAAAAAAAACAACAAAAATTAACTTAATTTTCAATAAATGACATAACAATAGAAAAAGAAAAGAGGATGATAATAATAAAATGATTAAAACAGACAATAGTTAAAAGCGACAAAAGATGAACGAACAAAAAAAAACAATAGCGGAAGTTAAGTAAATGGCTTCTATTTTTCGACTTAAGTTAAAAAATAAAAGAATATATTCCCACAAAAAAATACTGTGATAAAAAAAGTTTAGTTAACGTTAAAAAAATGTCTCCGAAAAAACAGACACACACTCATGCACACTTAACTTGATGAAAGATTTTTTTTGTGATTTTTCTATAGAAAAATTTAACAACATAAAAACGCACATTTTTATATTGAAACCGACAGAAAAATAAAATTAAAATAAAAAAAATAATAGAGAATACAAAAAATAAACGAAAGATAGTAGAAGTAGAAAAGAATGCTCGACAATGTACGATGAACAAAAGAAGTAGATGCTGGATATAGTTTTTCTACCAACAACGTCTACCGGATATAATGAAATTACAAGCAAAACACTTTGAACCTGAAAGCAAGATGCACAAAGAAAACGAAATAATGATGAAGTAACACTCACACATACACCGAAAGAAATTATTTGATGTCGAGGTTACATCGTGGCTTAAAATGTATACCATCTATTGAATTACGTAAATTTTTCTAGGGTATTTCACTACAATCCAGATTTCGAGATCCTGAAAAAAGGAATATATACAAATGCAGCAACAACAACAACAGAAACATCATTCAAAAGTCAACAGCAGCAGCAATTGACATTCAAAATAAAAAAAGGAAACCCCTTACAAAAAAAATGGGGAAAAAAGTGGCCTTTTATGTCCTTAACAACTAAATTTGTAAAAAAAAATAAATATTAAAAAATCCTGCTAAAGAAGAAGAAAAACAAAAGCTGCCTCAGAAAAAATCAAAACGTGTGATAATGTCAGTTTTTTTTTAAATGGTTGCTAAATAAAATGATGAAATTTACATGCAAACACGATTCCTCCCACGCCCTTCGAGGAGATGGTAAATTACAAAAATATTTTATAATAAAAGTAGCGAAGTAAACTATTTTCCAGTATCCGGAATTGCATTTAATTTTACATGAAAACTATTTGTGAAGAAGTGTAAGCCAGCACTTCTGTTTACATAGTTTCTGCCCACCCACGCTTTTACTCGCACGACTAGCAAAGAAATTGAAAAACCATAAACTTACAAAGTTTCATTGAGTTAAATTTCGATAAAATAAACAAATTTCCGTTTTTAAATTTTCTATCAACTATTTAATATTTAATTTTTAACCTTTGCTTTTTGCTTACTTTCTTAAAAAAAACTATAACGAACGTAAAATTTATGGGCAGAAAATATTTTACAAAAACAAAATTTAAATATCTGTAGTAACCACTCATACGAATATTTGCTGGAAGTTGACATGAATGTAAAAGAACTTGTTCATTAAAAATATATTTTATACAAAACAAAATTCAAGTTTGTACTAAAATTTCACTTTATGTCGAATGACTTGTTCATTAAAACTAAGAATGATAGAATACAAGGATAACACTTGATTTCCCGGGTTATATGACGTAGTTTGTACGTGGCAAGGATTGCCAATTATAAAAGCCCCTAAGACTCACGAGTTTTTTTTATAAGAAATGTATGCTTTTTAAAAGATCTGTCAGCCCGCAATTAAACAACAACTATCTTAAATTTGCCAGTTTGAAATTGGCAGATAAAAAGAATGGAGTTCGCGTGACGTCATTAGTGCGTCATGCGCAGAAGATATTCACTTTAGTTTTGGGATGGCGTAATCTTTATTTCTATCATTCTTAATAAAAATTTAAGGTTGTACTAAAATTTCACTTTTATGCAAAAAAAAACTTTTGGGTTTGTAGTAAAATCTTAATTTTGGGCTTAATTTTAAATATCGTACTAGAAACATTTTAAATTTTGTACTAAAATTTCAATTTTACACAAAACCGTTAGTTTTGTTCTAAAATAATTATTTGTAATGTACTACAAAATACTGAATTTTAGCTTCAATAATTTTGTTCTGTAATTTCAATTTTGATTTTTTGGTTAAAAATTTTGTTTTTGTTTTAAATTTTGCTTTAAAAAATGCAATTTTCATACTAAAATTCAAATTTTGCAGAAAACATCAGTTTTGTTCTAAACTGTTCATTTTGCAATGCACTAAATTGAAACTGCTGTACTTCAATTTCGATTATGTACTTAAACTCTAATGTTGTACTAGAATTTTGTATATGTACAAAAATTCGGATTTCTAGTTAATATGTATTTGATTTTTGGGCTAAAATTTCAATTTTGTACTAAAATTCACAAGTTGCATATAAATTCTAATGTTATTCTAAATTTTGTACAAAAATATTAGTTTTGTTCTAAACTTTTAATTTTGTTATGAATCAAATTTAAATACCTTTCTAAAATTTCAATTTTGTACTAAAATTCTAGTTTTTTTTTCTGGAATTAGCTGCAGTACTTTAAGTCCGACTATGTACATAAACTCTAATGTAGTACTAAAATTTTAAATTTGTACAAAAATTTGGATTTCTAGTTAATACTTGATTTTTGGGCTTTAATTTTAATTTGTACTAAAATTCACAAACTGCACATAACTTCTAATATTATTCTAAAATTTTAATTTTACATAAAAATATCAGTTTGGTTCTAAAGCTTTAATTAAGTTATGTAGTGAATTTCAATACCCCTCTTCAATTTAAATGTTGTACTAAAACTTTTATTTGTTACTAGTATTTTATATATCTTTAGCTCAGAATTGGTTTGGCGCATATCATTGTTAAATTAAATTAAATGAAATTCTAATTTTGAGTTTAAACTTGGTTAGGGACTAGCTTTTCAATGTGTACTAAAATTTCTATTCGGTTAAAAAAAATTCAATTCTGTACTTAAAGTTGCATTCTGCTCCCTGTTGTTCAAATTTTATTTTTTTTTTAATCTACAAGG
This sequence comes from Pollenia labialis, assembly GCA_949318255.1. Lineage (NCBI taxonomy): Eukaryota > Metazoa > Arthropoda > Insecta > Diptera > Polleniidae > Pollenia > Pollenia labialis. Next base: position 5,878,299 of record OX439139.1, on the reverse strand, counting down.
ATAATACGGTGTACTTCAGTTTTAATTTTGTACTAAAAATATAGGTTAGGTAAGGTTAAGAAGGGTTATGTGCCCAATGGCATATTTCCACTCGTAGACCAATGCGGTCCATTGTGAATCCCTTCAATGATAGCAAGAGAAAAGAAGTATGAGGTGGATAGAATAGGTCAATGGCACAAAACATGCTCGATTGTCTCCAGCTCCTCAGAATCATCGCACAACCTGCAGAAGTTCGGTATGGTGTTGTCCCATTTGCCCGTAAAAGCCTTAACAGGACAATGACCCGTCAAGAACCCTATAAGCGTTCTAAGACCACCCCTCGTCCATTCCTAGTAGAACCTTCGTTGCCCCAGCGTCTAATCTGGGTCAAAGAACCCTAGACACCCTGCAATCCGTTATGTTCCCCCAGGATCGGTTAAGGTCCTTACGGGATTTCTCCCGTATCACCACATAGTAGTAACATAGGGGGCATTTACCCCCTGACCCTTACCACTAAGTCCAGATTCGAGCCTCCTCTTGCGAGTTCGTTCGTCACCTCATTTCCATCAACCATGCAGTGTCCAGGTACCCAACACAGCTTTACATTGAATGATTCCATGAGATCCCTAAGATACTAAAACTATAATTTTGATCTAAATTTGTACTAAAATTTGATTTTTGGGCTAAAATTTTATTCTGTACTAAAATTTCAATTTTACTTAGAAATTTTAAATTTATTACTAAAATTCACATTCTGCATCTGGATCTAAAAATCAAATTATTAATTTTGCACGAAACTTTCCGTTTTTCACCTAAAATATTAATTTTGTGCTAGAATTTTATTTTTAAAATAAAATTTGGTTTTTCTACTTAAATATTGTATTACTGCTTATTTCCGATATGCGAAAGAATTCTTACTTTCGAACAAAAGAAAGACTTCCATGGAAAGATACACAATCGAGCAAAGCGTTAAAGTTATTCAAGCTTATTATGAAAATGAGCGTTCAAATCAAAATGCATATCGTGCACTTCGATATTTTTTCGGTCAATTAAATCGTCCAAATGTGCGTACAATCCGAAAATTCGTGCAAAAATTTAAGCAAACCGGGGCTCTAGGAGATGTGAAAACACCAGTGCATGCTCGTACTGCAGAAAATATTGCTGCTGTAGTTCCAATGCGGGATAAATGAATTCGATGCGGCATACAGATGTTTGTTTAAGATTGTTCTTGAAGCAAGTACCTCATTATAGTTGCCCTAAAAATTGATTTAACTCTTTGTTAACCTGACTAAAAGTATACATTTCCTTAAACCACTTTAAAAAAAAAGCACCACGAAAGGGCAGAAGGAACAAAAAAATATAATGCGAGAAAATTGAAATTGAACTAATATTGTATGGCTTAAGGAAAATGGTTTCGAAAGCTTCGAATACTATTTTTTGTGTCATGTCAAACTATTTCCTAAACACACAGTCACAAGTACCCACATACAAATTGGAAACATACATGTGTTTGTATGAGTATATTTATGGTATAAGTATTTTTATACCACCACCATACAATTGCTAGTCTTACAAGTATATAAGTAATGTTTATAAAAAGACTATGAATATGTTTTGAATAAAAAAAGTCTTGTGGAGGCTGTTTCGTTTTCTCTCCCCTTAAGCCCTGACAAAATTCAAGTCAAGACAGACGATGATGATGTAGGTGACAGTGGTAGTAGTGAAAAAAGGGCTATAATTTTCCTAGGACAAGTCGGAGAGAACAAAAACAACAAAATTTCTGCATCGTTGGGTTCAATGGACTTGATGTTGAGAAAATATGAATCTTTGTGTGGAAGTATGTGCTGTATGTACGTGTGACTGTTTGACTGAATTCTTGACGTTCGTTTGAACGGTTGTTATATGTTCAAATTATGAAACTCTGCGTAAAAATGAAAAATATGAGTTTCTGTGTTAGTGGATATTTGTGTATTGTGTGTCGTACATGTGTCGGCTTCATAAGAAAGGATGCTAAAATGTTGTATTATTGTAGATGAAAACCTATCGCACACTCAAACGGAACAAAAATAGCAGATATAACAACAAAATACAGCAAAAAAAATTGCGAAATAATCAAGCAAAACTGACTTTTGGTTAAAAAATATTGTGCAATGAACTGTTAAGTCTTAAATTCCATGAAGCACAGTGGTTGGGACAGAAAAAAATAATTTTAATAAAAATTAATTAAATCGTTTAGAAGTAATTACCTAAGAGAAAACAAAAACACTTAGTTGTTTACACTAATGATTAAATAAAACAAATCACAAATGTTAACTCCCCAAAAGGCCATATATCGTATTAAAGACATAAACCATCTGTATAAGATGTACAAAAAATCTGCGCCAATAAGGAAAAAGAGCTTAAGGCCCGTTATCACAACTTACTGATAGCTAAAGGTAGGATTGTATCGGCCTTTTAAAAAGTTATCCAATATTACAACTTTACTTAAACCTACGAGGTAGGTTTATCGCTCACTTCAGACTTAAGTACAGTTTTAATAACGGAACACTTTTTAGTTATAAGGCCGGTTAAAGTCTACTTTTAGCTATCGGTAAGTAGTGAAAACGGGCCTTAGTTTTCTTGGTTTTGTAGGAAAGCAAAAGCTATAAATTTTTGAACATTTATTTTTTTTGAACATTTTAATGTCAGCATCACTTCTCCGCGGTTATAGTTATTTAAGTTTTTATTCCTAAATATTCCCGATGCCACAGATCGGTAGTAAACTTCGGTGCACTTCGGTTGCACGTTGAAAAAAGATAAGCAAAAAGTTATTTTGTAAGACCTTTTAAAAATTAAAACTTTGCCCATGGACGTGAAGATCTCAAAGCCATTCGATATCGATCGAATTTACAATAGAATTAAAATGTAAATTTTGAACGATATCGAATACCGTAATTTGCCTCCTGGTTTGACATCATATAAAAAAATTGAGCATTAAGCCCCTCAAGAGTGCGGAAAAATTGCTTAAATTTGTTTGCGAATTACCGCTTATATGGCACCGAAAATCCGCGTATTACACACGAAGAGCCATTTCACTTGTTACTTAATGGTATGATGTTTACGCTGGAGGCTTCATTGGACATAATTTTTATAACTACAAACGGCGAGCGGTACAGAGAAATGCCCAACGACGAGAATACTTGTCTTGCGACTTTACTTCGCGGTGGATATCAACCACACGGTGTGTTAATATTAAGCACTTACCAAATGCCCTTGTGTGAGCTTAGAATCATCTGCACACACAGATGGCAATTCGAGTGTAATATCGACCAAAAAATTATTTATACACCCACCCCTTGTTAAAGAGCTGAATCTATCTTATCTCCACTGCTTTTCAATGAACCAGCAGCTTCTGTTGTACATATATCATATACAATTCAACTTTCGTAAGAGAAAGCCTCATGTAGTTCCTGAACTCTCTGCCCGCGACTTTGGGTTAAAACCACAGCCATCAGGAAAAGCAAGGCCTCAGCAAAGACAATCATCCTGAAATGCAGGAATCATTTTTCGCAAAAAGCATACTTACGGACAATTCGCCACAGTCAGACCAGTGAGTATTACACACCGGGGGCGACTAACGCTTGTCGCACCAGCAGTTAAGTACCCTTCGAACCCAATGAGGTCCATTGGACCTCAAGGAGCTTTGTTTTTTGGAAGTTTTGTATAACCCAGTTAGCATTCAACAGATTCAAAAATGTTTGAAATTCCGAAGAATGCCGGTACATTCATGCTGAGCTAAATAGATTAACCTAGCCGTTTTTTCTCAGTAATTTTCAATATTCTCTAACTACGCCCCCTGAGAAGAGCAGCAATTCCCCCAGGGGTACGTATTGAGACTGGAGAACATGTGGATCCAACACAGCTTAGGATATAATTTCTCGCTCGCCTAATCTCGAAGTTACTAATTCTTTTTGTGGCGTTTGTTGATGACACGAGTCTATATCGACACGCCTCAGACTCTTGAAGTCTTCAGAGAAAATATCAGTGAGGAATGTGGGAACCTATTGCAAGAAGTTCAAGCAATTGTGAAGGAAAATGCCATAAATTTTGTCCGTATAGTCATCATTCTGGCAGTGGCAATTTGGTAAATATCATTTATTCTTCTTATTGAAGAAAAAATGTTGACCCCAAATAAATACAATCCAAAAGCAAAACTAAAGTTTTTCATTCATAAAAAAAAATTACAGTCAAAGAACATCGGCTGACAACTTAAGCGCTACTTTGTTAAGATTGAAATGCGAAACATTATAACAGTGATAAATCTATAATCTCGATAAGCAGAATTTCTTAATCGTAATCATGATTATGAAAATGTTCTATTAAATGCGAGCCCCATTTTTTTTTTTTTTTGTTTAAAAAATTTAATTAATTCTTTATCGATGCAAAAGAAAAAAAATTGTAAATGCAATTAAAAATTTGCAATTGAATAAAAATCCCTGCTTTAATTTTTTTTTTTTAAATTAATTTATTTTTAAAAAATCAGAGCAACTTAAACTCTCTCTTTGGTTTAAAATGTGTTTAAGCCAACAAATCTATAAATCACTAAACATAAAAACCATCTTTAAGCGCATAAAATTGGGCGTTTAAACTACCAATACAGACAATATGAATTTGATAAGATTTATCGTAGTGCTGCCACATGTTTATTTTTTAACAACATGTAATACATGGGGCACTGATTTATAGTTGTTCAGTTTAAACTACGTTTAAACCATCAGTGATTTACAAGCCATAAGAGGTTTTCATAAACCGAATTAATTTCGAATCAATATCTTCGTTTTCAACAAACCACATTGCCATCATTTACACAATCTCAATTGGGCTGGAAGCAATGAAACAATGAATGAAGGATTTTGTCTGTAAAATTTCTTTCTTTTTGTTCTCTGCATATTTCTCTTTTTTATTGTATATTGCAACGATAATGTGTTTGTATTAAATACAATATAAACAGTAATTTAACAAAATTAAGATTTTTTTTAGATTAATATTGAATAAATACAACAGCAGCACCAGCAGCAAAAAAAATCAAGCAAAATGTAATAAAACTGAATAAATGAAATCATATTTTAGGAAATATAAAAAAAAATTCTCTCTTTTACAAGTAAAATGATAAACATGATGATATAAAAAAAAATCTTCATCTTTCAAATTGAATGCAAACGAATGGATAGATAAATACAATAACAATTTTGTTTTATTAAGGTTTAAGTTCTTTAATAATTTCTAACATTTCCTTGGCCTGACCTTCAGTGTACTTTGGATGAACTGGGTGTAATAATTCGAATCGGTCTAAAAACTTTACAAAATTTGTGTAGAAACTTTTAAGAAAATCTTTTTTTTAAAAATTGTATCTACAGCTGTGTATATGATGATAATGGTGAATGGTTTTTATGAATTTTACAAATTTTTGATGACTCACCACCACAAGAAGTGAGAGTATATAAAGCTTGTAATTAAGCTGTTGTTGTCGTTATATTTAAACCTATAAAGTATGTATGTATGCATAAATATTCTAGTTTCTTTTAGATACCCCGGTAGGCAAGTTGGTAGTGTGCAAGTCTATTAGCTGTGGGTTTGATTCCTGCAAGAAACTTTGATATGTTTTACAACGACGCACAGAGGGATTTTTGTGGGGAAAATATAAGGCGTAGTCCTAAATCGTTGAAAGTTGGCAACGAGTGACTATGTTAAGAACAAAAATGGAATTTTATTTAAATCCGCCACGCCCATCGTTGACAGCCCTTAATATTCAAATCAATTTTTTTGCGTAAAGTGTTTCCTATCCAAGCCAAATTCTTTAAATACTTTCTAGGGAAAAAAATGCATGCCAACTTTATCCCATACAATCCAAATACATTTTTTCTTTTAAAAATGTTCCTATTCAAGCAAAATTTAGTACAAATTTAGTACATCGACTTTCTGGAACAAACAAAATATGCATACCAGGTTTCTTCAATATCAGCCACGCCCACTGCCCATATACAAGTAAAAAGAAAATAAGTCCAAAATGATTAAACATTTGATTCTTCAACTTTCATTTCATTAACCACATCATCTACTTGTAAATATATTTTAATTCTTGACGTCTTTTACTACAAAATACGGATCAAAAGCAAGCAAACGTTGCAAAATATCAGAGTTTGTTGGAGTTGTATTGCACTTTCTGGAAAACATTTATTGTTCTCATAAGTTCTTCGTATATAAAATCTTTTAAATGTATTTTATTTTGACTAAATACTGTGAAAAAGTAAAAAATGTGAGTTTTATGAAACTTCTTCTCTTGCCAAATTCGGTACAAGCGAGATTTTACTAAATCAGAATAATCAATAAACAAAGTAAGGTCGGTCAAGCCCGACCACAGTATTTAAAAACAAATTTTCGAGAGTGTACCCTATTCGGGACCCATCGGCAATCATATAACCGCCAGAACAAAATTATATTATGAGGTAAAGATTCATGTAAAAGTTCTTTGTGCCGTATATTATTTAGATACCCTAATCTACATGAGATTTTTTGCCTTTAAGTTATTTTAGGATAGGGGTTTTTATAGGACCTATGGCTAATTTCGGTCCTACCAGCACAACAATTTGTCATGCCATAGTATCTATCATAAAAGTTATTGTCGCCAATTTGTATGTTAATACCAATATTTATAAGGAAGTTATCGCACACAGAAAAAAATAAAACTTGATTCCAATTAAAAAATTAATAATTAAATAATTAAAAAAAATTAATTAAATTTTTTCAAGTACACTAATTAATAGTATCAATTAAACATTTAATTCACATGATTAAATTTGTAATTAAAACAGATCCTATTTTGTATTAATGCTTTAATTGGTGAACAATTTTGGAGAATATTGGTGCATAAAATTCTTTTTCCGGGAGTAGTACAAAAATAAATTTGGATCAAATTTAATCTAAATAGCATGATAACAAGATTGCTTATCGGCACAAAGACCCTTTTCCGGAATGAAGCTTGTATATACCGATTCACCCCCATCTTCGATAGCCTTAGTCCGTGTACCAATAAGAAATTAGAATTATCTCAAAAGTTGAGACCTATACTTTGCGCAAAAGGCGTATATGGACAGCCAACAAGCCATCAAATCGGACGGATGGACATCAGTAGATCGACTCAGAAAATGATTTTGGTCGATTGGTATACTAAGAGGTGGGTCTATGGAAAATATTATAAGTTGTTACAAGCATCAGCACCATCGCATAATACCCTCTTCACTATTGTACTTTACTACTACTGTCTTTTAAAATTTAATAATTTATGTTCTTATATAAAATTATTAATTTTTTTTTTTTTTGCAAAATTTATAAAATCTTGCTGTTTTGATAGTTCTTGAGAAAATCTTGTTGAACGCTAACGACGTTGTTATAAATGCATCTTTTCACTACAAATTCGCCATTCGACAGTAGAAAAAAAAGAACGAAAAGTAAAATATTACGTGCAACATAATAAATAAGCAGAAGGAAGCATCTTTTCTACAATCTTATATCCAAAAATGTTTCCAAAAAAAAAAAAATTGATTCACTTGTGCACAAAATCGCAAATTGTGTATTTGAAACACAAGCCACTTGAAGACTACTAGCAAAGGCGCCGATGTTGCTCTTTAACCCAAAAAAAAATATTTTTTCCAAATATTCCAAAAAAATAAATAAATAACATGAATTATAAATTAAATAAAAAATAATAGAAAAAATAAAAAAAAAATGTTTCAATACAAGTGGCACAGAACAAGAAAAAAAAGAAAACAAAATTGACTACATTTGATAACTAGACACACCTAAAAAGCTGCACCACTCCAGCAGAAAAAAGAAATATCTCAAAAAGGTTTTTTTATTTACTCAAAACATTCTTGGATAATATAAAATAATAATTAAATTAAAATGTATTTTATTGCGTGTTTTTATACTCCAATGACGACAACTCAATTCAAGCAGGCACCAGCCCAACAATATAAAACGTAGACCAAGTATAATAATCTGCAAGCCACTTGTCATTGAAAATTATTAAGAATAAAATAACTTACACTATTACTATGACTACAGAGTAGCCGATGAAAGGACTGTAACAAAGACCGATACAAGGATGAGTGTGATAATGACGATATAGAGAGCGTAAATGATGATGGTGATTTTACTGTTATTTTATCGTTGTTGGGTTTGCTTACGAATATCGAGGGAATAATATTGAATGCAACATAAAATTATAACAAATTTTATTAACGTTCCAACCTGGTGCTCCTGCCCCCTGCGTGCCTCCGACGATTTCCATTACAGCAACACTAGCAACTTAAATTAAAATAAATATTTGCAATGGAGAAATAAGAAGAGAGGAGATACGGAAAATTACTAACAATTCAGTTGTAATAAAAATGGTTGATTTGTTTTGTACACTTAAAGATTTAAAACTATAATTTATCACTGGTTCCTGACTTATAATGGGTGTTTTTTTTTTAAGACGCATTATTTTTCAAAACTACAGCACAACCAATTCAACGAAATGACAAAAGTGTGGACGCATTAGCTCAAAAATTCTAGGGCATTTTATGTTTAAAAATTGTTTCTGGTATATGGCCTTGGCGACTCGAGAACGCCATACGGTCGGTCCAATTTTGCACCTCTTTTTTAAGCATACCCGGTATTATATTGTCAATAGTGTGTCGAATGTTGTTTTCTAAACTATCAATCGTTCCTGGTGTATCAGCAATGTACAATACAAAAAAAAAGTCACACGAACAGGGTGGCCAATTAACACGTCCTTTTCTTAAAACAATTCGTTTACTAAACGTTTGTCTCAACAGAGTGATTGTTCCACGCGTTTAATGGCATGTTCCGCCGTCTGGTTGGAACCATTTCTTCTAGATATGATTTGGAATGACATGAGGATTAAAAAAAATGTTAAACCCTTTGCGTGTAGCGTTCGCCATTCTCGGTAATGTTACCACCACTTATATGCATGTGGGCCAAGATCAAAATTGTCCAAGTTGCTGAGTTATCTGCCGCACTCATGTCTACAGCGGTCGATTTTGATGAATATAATTCAAAAGAGTAAATGTGGCCATGAATTTATCCATAGTATTGCGTATTAGGTCAAGTTCAGTTTTAGATCAGTTCTAATTCAGTTCTAGTTCAGTTCTAGTTCAGTTCTAGCTCAGTTCTAGTTCAGTTCTAGTTCAGTTCTAGTTCAGTTCTAGTTCAGTTTTAGATTAGTTCTAGTTCAGTTATAGTTCAGTTCTAGCTCAGTTCTAGTTCAGTTCTAGTTCAGTTTTAGATTAGTTCTAGTTCAGTTCTTGTTCAGTTATAGTTCATTTCTATTTCAGTTATAGTTCAGTTCTAGTTCAGTTTTAATTAAGTTCTAGTTAAGTTCTAGTTCAGTTCTAGTTCAGTTCTAGTTCAATTCTAGTTCAGTTCTAGTTCAGTTCTAGTTCAGTTCTAGTTCGGTTCTAGTTTAGTTCTAGTTCGGTTCTAGCTTAGTTTAATTCGTAGTATCTTTCTCCCAGTGTACTTAACATAAATTTAAGCAATTGATGATTGTAATTTTAACATTACAACAATAACAAAATAGAATATTGAACTTATGTCTAGAAGTACAATGAAAAATACTTAGCGAATTATTTTGTAATAATGTAAAAATTCAATTGATTTCGGTTGAATGAAAACACTACATAAATTTACTGTAATAATTGTGTAATAAAAACGGCCAATACGTTCAATGTCAAGGCATTCGCATCATCTTAAACAGTTGCAAATATTCGCAGGATAAAAAACACTTTGAAATTAATGCGAATAAAAGAATAAAGAAAATAAGTAATAATTGTATTAAATTAAATCCTGCTGTTTTGTTTCTCACCGTATTTGCACAAACAAAGATAGGCTTTAATTACATACAAAGTGAATAAAAATATCTTTAATTTTAGCAAAATGATTGTTTTATATTTCATTTTGTATCATTAGTTTAGTATACTTAAACGTAAATGTAAAAATTGAAGAAATGTTTATTGTAGTATTTTATTATCCGATTTTATTTTATTTTTAATCATAATTTCCGCACAATGGTCACTAATAAAAATGACTTTTACATAAATGACAAGTACCAGCTCTGTATTATTAAAAGCCTCAGGACTGTACAACAAAAGCACGCGATGTATGCTTAAATTTAATCTTGAATACCGATTTGATGCATTCATTGAAGCATTTAACAAACCCTCTTAATTCTATTGATTTCATCATAAAAAAAATGCTTTATTTTCGGCGAATTGACAATCAAAAACTAAATTTAAACAGAAAAAAAACTTGTGCACAAATAAGCCATAAATAATATTGTATATATTTTTTGTACATGTAAATAAGTGTGTTTTATATACAAAATATTGTAAGTGTGTGTGCTTAAATTATTACCGCTATTTATTTATATATTTTCAACTTTTTTGTACTTTTTCCCAGAAAAGCATGAATAATGCTAAAAATTCTTTCTATTATCATTAAAATAAATCCGTGGCTGCTCGCTTATGTGTATATAGATTGACAGTGGAGCGCGTAAAACTTTTTATTTTGCTCAAATATGCTGAGTTGGAGGTTTTAGTTTTGTATGTTCTTTAAAATTAATATTTTGTCATAAATTGAATACACTTAGCAAAATATTATATATTTTTAAAACACTCGACCTATGCATGCCCTTCATTTCTTGTTTGTTGCTTTATGTCTTTTTTGAAAACTTAACTCTTCTTTAAAGATAGTTTGTAAAAATTCGATCCAATTAAAAAAAATATTTAATTAAAATCTATAATTAAAAAGAAATCTAAATTTTTGCTTTATTTTCAGTGTAGTTAACTAAAAATTATATTTATGTACGTTCAATATACTTTTTTTTTTGTCCAAAAATCTGCTGTTGACAATTTTCACATTTATAAGAGTTAGCTGAAACTGTCAGATTTCAAATATGTATTAGGTAAAAAAAACATCTGCATATGAGTTCATTTGATTTTTAGATTTTTGAAATTACATTTTAATTTAATCCGAAAGGGATAATCAGTGATTTGGTTTGTAGGTCAAGAGTTAAACAAGAACTGAACTAGTAGTTAAAATTGTGTTAGAAATGTGTAAAACACAAACTCTAATAGTGATTGTGTAGTAAATACCTTAAAAAAAGTTTCTCTACTTGAGATCTTCGTACACAATAATAAAAATTTTCTAATCCAATTCAACATTAAGATGAGAACAATTCATTGGGTTCGGTTTTTTTGTAAAATAGAAACTTCGTTGTGTTCGGTTAAGCACATCAATTTTCGTTCATTTCAGTTGTGTTTTGCGTTCTTTTGGCTGGACAACACAACAAAAATTTTTACGAAAAATAAAGACATACAAAAGTTACTTTAACGAAAAAAAACGAGCAGCCTACAAAAAAATTTTACAAGAACAAAATACACAATGGTTACTCGTACTGTGGTCGTGCAAATTGCCAAGCACCAACAAAAATACTAGTGAGAATCGTTGCTCAAACTTTTTGTTTGCTCATTCATTAAACAATGAAAAAAACACTAAAAATCATTAAAATATGTATAATGAACACTGGTAGAAAATGTTCCATAACGCTGATGTATATTGACATCAGTACTAAGACAAGTGTCTTCGCTTTTGACCACATGACACTTTTCATCATTGTGATGCCAGCCTTAAAATAACTTGGCCAAACTATGTCATTAATGGGATGAGACATCGGCATTACACAAATGACGAATCGGAGTCAGTTTAATAAAAAATGTCATTTGTGCGATGACTCAGTAACATCGGAGAAAGGATTAATTAAGCTCATTTTAATGACGATGTGTAATTAAAAACAGAACACTACATAATGTTTGTTACTTTCGTGAAAATACACTAATACACAAACACTAAAAAATAGATATCGTTTATGGGTGTGTATACAATACGCTCAATAATGTTCGGTTTATATTCAAACACTGACTAAAAATAAATTGAACGGAACTCGAACCACAACTGAACTAGAAATTTATTATTAGAAAGAACTAAACTAACACTGAACTAGAAATGAACTAGAACTGTAATAGAATTAAAATAGAACTAAAACCGAACTGAACTTGGAACTTAGTTGAAACAAACATAGAACTAAACTCTGTTTCAATTAAACTTTTTAAATTCTTGTTCTTGCTGTGCCCTTACAATGTCACAAACGTGTATGTAAAAACTGTGAAAACCTTAATTATACTAAAAATTCTGTAAAAAAAAAGAAATATTTTTAACATTTGTTGACAGTTATTTATTGTTATTTTTATTGATATTTGTCAGCAAAAACTTTGGTTTGTTAACGCTTCATTGTCTTTTATAATATAAAAAAGTTTGCCGCTTTTTTTGGGCAAAATACATTTAAGGATGATCTATGAGTTAAAAAAGTGCCTCTAAATATACAGTTAACGATTGAAATAAATTAATTCTTACAATGAGAATTCTACCTCCTTTTTAGACGTAAGAATGAAATAAAAGAAAAAATGCTTGCAATTTTAAAAATGTACAACACATTAACAGTCTTTTAAATTTAAATTTGGGACATAAATTAAAAAAAAACCAACACAAACACATTCTCACTAATACACTTGTTAATAGAAAGGAAGAACTCTATGGGAGAAGTTAATGGAATCCTTGCTCTAGCATAAAAGTAGCTAAAGGTTAATGTACAAACACCTTTATAAGTGACAACAGGATAAACGAAACTCATACATACACTGACACATATTTAAGCTACACTTTATTGTATGAGGATACCGTTAAAATATTAGTAAGTGCAAGATACATAAATGTGTATGTGTGAGAAGACTTGTAAATCATGACAAAACTGTAGCAAATAATAACAAATTGCCTACATTAAGGCGTTCGACCTACAAATGCGTTGATTACCGAAATGAAAACAAATGAGCAGGGCGTTCAAAGTGACAGTTAGTGTAGTAAAAAGTATTCAACATACACCAACAACAAGAAGCATTATACAAAGGAATAAAAACGCAAATTTTCAACCTTAAAACAAAATAAAAAAATGTTTAATGGATGTTAAAAAAAAAACTAGGGAAGAGTGTGACTAAACGACAAGTAGCAAAATAACTTTGCTCTACTCTATTAGCTTAATCTAAAAAGAACAAAAAATATATAATTTAAATATATCCACGCACAAAGTTTTTTTTTTAATTTACCCACATTTTCTATTTTATGAGGCAAGCAAAAATGAATGCGAGACTTGTTTCAACGGCTTTATATGATTTTTATTTCAATTCAAAAAAGAAAAGCAATAAAAATAGATAATTTTTTTTTCACTAAAGAAGATATTGGTTAGTTATTTAAATATTTTCGTTTATTTTTAAAATAAATAAAATTTTAAATCATTGATGAAATTGATGGTGAACAGATGATTAAGGAATTTTGAGTAATTGGATTTTTTCTTTCTTCTTAATACACTGTCTGTCATAAGTATAGCTGCACTTTTAATATCGCCATTAAGATAGTTTGAAGTGAAGTTACCCCTATTGAATTTTTAAACTTACTATAATTTGGCCAATGTTCGAAACTCGATCATAAACTTTGATGTAAATATAAATAAAAACGTAATACATTGATATATGTATGTATGTATCTAAGTATATATGAATTTACATGTTTCGAGCATTTATGAACCTTCAGTACATGTGTTATCTTCCACCTGAGTCTGTAAAAGTAACAATTGAAAAACAAAAACGTATAAAAAAGTCTCCTCGTATAGATATATTGAAGATTATTGATCAAAGTACCAGATAAAGAAAGAAAAAATGCCAAAAAGTTCCACCTTACATATTCTTATTCACTCAGCACCATGCATGTTTAATTTAATCTTTATAGGTCCAACATTAGCAAAAATTCAAAAAGTACCAGATGAACAAAAAAGTAAAAAAGTACCAACATTTTTCATCTTACAGGTCCACATTCACTCAGGACCCTGCAACTATAATATAATGTTTCTATGTTTAATATTACAGAAAATTCAAAACCACACGTGCAGAGCGAAAGAGGAACTGAAAGAAATTAAATTTCACGTATTTCCCCTTTTTGATACTTTTTTTACCCCATTGAGGTTCGGTTGACAAACAAAGGAGGAAATATACAAAAACCAGTTTCTGAAAAATGTTGATTAATCGATCACCCTGTTTGTTTTTATAATTTGATAAAAGAAACTTTGTGTAATTGTGTTGCATATATCGGGCACTTCTGTAATTAAATACCTTTAAAATGGTGTATATTTTGTTGTAGTCGTTGGGCAAACAGAGGAGAAAACTGTTCTTAACTGCTTTGCCTTTGTCGATTTGTATATAAATTTATAGATAAGTAATATAGATATTAATTAGTTAAAAAATTTGAGTTTTTCAAAACATACTTAGAGATATTTCAGTAGTATAACATAGAATATAAATTAATGTGAGCAGCACCAAAAGACTTCTATTGTAATGCTAAATTGGTGGAATATTCGTAAAGACTCGTAATTTTGCTGTTTATATTTAGTTTAGCAGCGCCACCTTATAAGCAAAATTGGCAAAATGGGTTTTTTTCTGTAGAATTTATCTTTTTATCAATCTTGAAACAGCCAGTCATAATTACAAAGAAGTCAGCAGAAAGAAAGCGAACAATAAAAAGTTAATTATTGAGTGGTAAATATCTAAATATTGGGCTGAAATAGTCATTAATTAAGGCCGCTTTACATTTTCACACGAGTCTTAGTATTTTGACGAAAATGCTTCCCTGATCTTATAATTGTTTAACAATTTTTGTATTTTCCTCAAAATACGTAAGACTTGTGTGATAGTGTAAAGCACCTTCAAGCAATACGTTGTTTTTTACAAACTTTTTTTGACCAAATTGTCACTAAACTCTGCCGAAACAAATTGAACATTCGACATTTCGTTTCTTAAAATTCGATTCATTTGTTAATTTCCGCAGCGGTCTCGCGGTATCTTCTAGAAATAACTGTTATTTATTGTTTAATTCCCACTAAGCCTCTTTAGTTAAACATATTTTCCAAGTTTATCCTAAGATATTCTTAAAAACTTTTCGTAAATATTCACTGGACACCTTTTGCTCTTTGGTATTGGCTTAATTAGCTTCAAATTGTTCCTTTAATTCTGTATAATTTTCATTATTTAATTTTATATTTTTTGCCTCCTGTTTTTTTTTTGTTAATTTTTCTTAATAAGAATCCATTTCCACCAGCTATGGGTCATTCCTAACCCCAGAAAAATTAAAGAAATTTTATTTTTTTTTTAAATTTTTTCTTTTCTTATTTAAACAAATAACACCAACGTCATCTCTTACAATCAATTATTCGGGTCCTTATTTTCTACTTCATTCTCTTTTTCAATTTTTTTTTTTACCTTTCACTAAAATAACAAATTACGCATTCGAAATGTGAAAAATATTTTAACATTTATTTAAGAAAATTTAATGTATATTTTTTTCTTTTTGAAATATAAGAAAAAATATAAATAAAGTCTGTTTTAAGTTTTTGTTGTTCGTTTTTGCTTTTCTTATTTTATTCGTTTTTTGCCAACTCATACAAATTAAATTGGATTTATGTGCTGTAACGCGTTAGTATTCAAACAAACAAACATAATGTGTATTAAAATGATTGTAGTTTAATGTACAATACACCAAGTACTCGTAATACAGTGGAAACATTTTGAAATTCTATATTAATTTATGCGTTTATTTTTAAAGTTCTAAATGATTCAAACCCCTAATAAAAAATTTTCGTATTTAGTGAAGCACTAATTGCGCATTCTTGAAACATGTAAATTCGATCCGAGTTCAATCCCGTGTTCAGACAAGAATAAAATTATTAAAAAAAATTAATTAATTTCATGTTGTAAATTCCTTAATGCACTAATGAAATTTAAATTAGATGAACTTAAGCCTAATTTTAATATCAAAAACTTTAATTAAAAACATCACCATTGTTATAGTGTATGGGAATTTTTTATTGCATTGTCGATTTTTTCTGTTCGAGATTTCATGAATTTGTAAACACAAATTTGTATTGAGCCTGTAACTTCAAATGCGCTATTTTTTGAACATAATATAAATTAATTTAAAAAATTAGTCGTTATTACCGTTGCTAATATGGATTCCGCGTTGAAAAAAGTTACTTATTATTGTAAACCAAAAACAAATCAAGACACATTTGGATATCTTAGCAATTGATGTTCGGACGGGACAAGATCTGGACTCTAAAGCCTGGTACTCTGTTCAACATTTCACGTGAAATGCTGTCAAAACGCATAGGAAAAAAATTTGTGCGGAAAATCTCTGAAATAATGTTGATAGAGTTGTACTCTGTTCATTTTGTGAAAAAGTTCCCAAATGTTTCTGGCAACATTTTTTTACAGCTGCGAAATAATGCAAGCTGCAGTTATTTCACGTGGAATTAAGGGCAAAAACAAAAAAGTATGAACTGATTATTAAATAAGAAATAAAAAATTAAAATAACACCTCCGGTAACAGTTTTTGATCCATATTTACTTTCTTTTTTATTAAAAAAAAATAATTTACAGTAAATACATGTGGGGTTTGTTTACATACGCAGGAATAAAAACTTTAAATTGTAAAAACTCGCATGATAGGAAACATTGATACATGTGAAAATTTTCGTGTGAAATAATTAATGTTGTTCAACATTTTTCACAAATTTGAACAGAGAACTAGGCTTAAGGTGGGAAAAACTAAACTTCCAAACCACTTTTCTTAATAGTTTTTAACTGGCATAGATCGCCTGGTTCTATTTTAGCAGTTTTGGTTTCACCATATGCAAAAGTACTATATTTATGGGACTTCTGTATCACATTGCCTTGGCGCCGTTTAAATTAGCCTTTGGCAATAGTTGGGCTTTACATACAGTTTCTTGCCATTCCGGCTGTCCTAATGAATCGAATTGTTATGTATTCAAAGCATTACTGACTTGTTTTTATGGTGTTCAAGAGGCATTTCGGCCATATAAATTCGTATTTCAAGCTCTCTCGCACTCAACTCAATTTTTCGCCAAAATTCGCCATCACCTTATGGATTAATAATTGTAATTTGAATTGATGGTTTTAATTCCATTTTTTGACGGTGTTAATGTTCTATTTAAACTTATTTCACCCGCCTTTAAAGTCCTAGGTGTAGTTAACAGTAACATAAACAAAATATAATATGATCTGCATAGCATGATGGGCAATGTTATATTAAATACATGATTTATATTTTTTTTTTCTTTTTTACTTATATATTTATATACGTTTACACTGTCGTACATACTACATAAGTACTTACTCTATAAGTTTTGTATACAATTACAAACATATTTAAACATACATATACATATATCTTGTATATCCTATAGTTGTGCTTATATAACATTCTATATTCTCAAGGATATAAATCTGTGTAGCATGCTATATACAAGTATGTATGAATTAATATAGAAGTATTTCTCATTTTTTTTTATTCTTTCTTCACATCTTCTTTATTTTTACGAAAAATAATATTAAAGAATAAAAAAGGGAAGTTGAAACTAAAGTTTTTATTCATTTTTCATATTGTCAATATGTACTACATATTTACTCGATCTTACATCAAGTACATAATAAGGATGTATGTATGTATATATAGCTAGAGAAAAGAAATCATAGAAAAGAGAATATGTAATGTAAATATGTTTGTATATAAGTGTGTGAGTGTGTGAGTGTGTATGTGTGTACAGAAACTCACACATTTACACTCAAGCTCTGACATGTAATTCAGTGTTTTTTAGCAGTCAAAAGGGAAATCAAAGGAATTAAATCAAAAAAGAAACCAACAAAGGCTATTATTAGAACTAGTTTAAACAAAAAAAACGTTAAAACAAAAATAAAATGAAAATGACTTTAAACATAAATATTAAAGTAATTTTGTAAAATTCTAAAGTAAAGTTTGCTAATTAAATCAAACTTTATTTCAAAAAACTTGTTTTGAAATGTTTTTAAAAAATGCATGTATTTAATTTAAAATGCACACCAATAGTAAACAGCAAAAAGGCTTATGTTCTAGAAAACCTTTTTAAATTAACATAATGCAAAAAAAGGTTGAATACAAATAAATATATGATTCATAAAATAAATGTCAAGCAATATTTCGAACAAATTTTAGAAAATTCTAAGGAAATCTAGTTTTTAATATGGCCTTATTTCCATTTTTAAGAGAAATATAGAAATCTTTACTTAACTACACACCGTCTTTCTCACTGTCTCTCTTACTTTTTCTAAAACCGGTCAGAAAGACTGGTATTAATACATCAAATATATCCCTTTGAAGCCGAAAACAAAACTCGTTCGAAAAGGTAAAGGAAATGGAAATCCGCCTGAAAAACAAAAAGAAATATTCTGCAAAACAATTTAGAGTAATTCAACAGGTTATGTCCTAAAGTTTATAACTATAAGACTACTAAAAAAATGCATTTCAGTTCTACAGTAACAGAAGCTGTGAAATGTAGGGCCCGTATTCAATGTCTTAGATAAGCGGTAGCAGCACCTATCGTGATGACCTGACTTCAAGGTTGTCAAAACTCAGAGTTTGTGCAATACGTTCCCTTACTAACGTCTCACTCATGCCTTAAGGAAATGTTTCCGAAATCTATATATCGATGGCTTAATATAAAAAAGGCGTAACTCGATTTTGTGTTTCCTTAAAGGGAAAGAACAAATCTTAATTGGATCGTTAAATTTAAGATAAAAAAAAATTTTTTTGTTCAATTTTTAATAAAAAGATGCAACAATTTTTATAATAAAGCCTTCTGAAATTTTAAAGCACGATGCGTTTGGCATTTGTCTACCACAATAAACAGAAAAAGTTATTTAAGAAAAAAATTAGTTACGCCTTTTTTATATTAAGCCATCGATATAAAAAATTGTAACGTTACTGACTGACTGATTCTTCAGCGCACAGCCTAAGCACCTGAAGCTAAAAAGTTAAAATTAGGACCGGAGTTTGGGAATTTTTGGAATGTCGAATGCTTAGGGGATAAAAAAAAAGAGTAAAATCGTTAACCTCATATCTCCTGAACTAAAAGAGATACAACAAGAATTAAATACTAGCGGCCAGGTGTCTTGTGCTTTTTCTGCAGACAAGCTTTAAAGCTTTGCGGATCCTACTGTAATATGAATTTTTAAATTAAATTGTTATAAATTGAAAAAAATATATTGCCCTTTTAAAGAGTCAACGGTGAAAACCTGTGTTTCGGAAGTTTTTTGTCATCCCATCTATCCAATAAACCAATAAAAAAGCAACAAAAATTATATCACATTCTTAACTTATCTAATAAATACAAATATGAATTTGGTACTTTTGTAAAGGGGGAAAAATTGTACCATTTTCTGGTCATTTTTTAACAAAACATTTTTTCCATTTATTGGCTTAATTATTTCTTAAAACCGAGTGAAATTTAAATCGATGGAGATTCTCCGTTAAGTTTTTTTTTATATTTTAAGAGAAGTTCTGATAAGGATAAAAATTTAATGTATACTGTATAAAAGGATTTTTTTAAAAACATTCAAAACAGGATTCTTTTTTTTCAATTTGTTTGATTCCAATTACACTCGAAAAACAGGATTCTTTTTTTAAATTCGTTTGGTTCCAATTACACTCGTATGTATTCGGTTTCCAGAACATGGCTGATATTCATATATATTTTTTTGTAATTCCCGTGAAATTTCCTTTATTTTAAAACTCTACTTTATAGGTTTAGATAAGTTATTTTTTAACGAATTACGATTTCACGACAAAAATCAGACACTTCGTTTTCAAACAAGGACTCTTAGGTTTCTAAGACGGATCTCTCAAATGTCACCATCCAGCCGATTAGAAGATACGAGGTAATAAAAAATTGACAGTCGGGTAATTACAGGTAACCCATAATCTGAAGTGACAGATTTACACATTTATAACTGCTGATGAATTTTTTTACGAACTTGACGTTTATAGTCAAGTAGAAAAACTGCAATTTCTTTCAATTCTTTATTTGTCATTGGTCAAAAAAAAAT
The DNA here is from genome assembly GCA_949318255.1 of Pollenia labialis. NCBI lineage: Eukaryota > Metazoa > Arthropoda > Insecta > Diptera > Polleniidae > Pollenia > Pollenia labialis. The sequence continues at coordinate 5,858,182 of OX439139.1, read as the reverse complement.
TCGTTTTTACTTCAGATTCATTAAATGTAAACAGTCGCAATCAGACCAACTCAAAAAACGAAAAGTTTCACACAAATTAATTAATTTAATCGATTAATTGACATAAATTGTTCGAGTTATTTGTTATTCGAAATTGGCTATTTCAGGTATTCGATCAAATAATGGGGCAAAAATTCCTGGATTTATCGAACAACGATTATTCGAGTGGATACTCTACTCTAGACTGATGAGGACTTAATAAGTCAGATAAAATTCTGGTATTGAAATTTACATAGTTGTTACCTTTGATTATGATTCAAAATAAAACTATCAATTGGATTTAATATAAAAGTAAAATTTGTTGGAGTATTAAGTTACCATTTTTAATATGAGAAGCAACCAAAAAAAAATTATTTCATTTATAAATATTCAAAATTCATATAACAATATATTTTTTAGTTGGATTTGATATAAAACTAACCAACCAAATTCATATACAAATCTAATTAAATATGTATAATTATTTCAATTTGTCAAAAATATTCGAATGCTGTAATAATTTTTCTAATCTAAACCACTATTAATGTCAAATAAATTTGCAATCTTTTACAATAAATATGTCTAAATATGTCGCAATTATTATTACTACATTCTTGCCAACATTTTTTCCACTACATAAATTGAAAGATAAAACTTCTAATTTGTTTCTATCGATCAGCCGTTTTAAAATGGTTGCTGACAAATTTACATAATTAACATTAATAAGGAAACAATTGTTGAAAATAATACGAAATTAGTCAATGACAGTAAAATACTACTACAGCAAATCCTTTTAGTAGACCACATAACATCATTTCGCTACTCTCCACTTCATCCTGGTGCAATGGCAAATGAGACATGTGCCGCATACAGTTATTGTTGCAGTAATATGAAAAATTATATGAGCGAGTATGTTTCATTAGCAAAACAGGCTTCCTTCCATATTAACATAAATACTGTCGTCATTCTTTTTCAAAAACTACATTTTAATAACAACAATTACAACAGCATAAAAACAAACGCACTTAGTTGCACATTTTCAAACTCACTTACACATACAAATATGTTTATACAACACAATATTTCAACAAAGCAACACATTTATGGACATAAAAATGGCGATAGTTTCCTCTATTTTCACATTTAAATACGTACAATACAACACTGGACTTGTTTTGTATGTATTTGAGTGCTTTTCTGTGTTCATTGCATCGAAAAGTTTTTATTTTTTGAAATTAAAATTGCCATTTTGTTTTCTGTGTACAGTTGTTTGCTTGTGTGTGTGTGTGTGTGTGTGTTTATGGATTAAACGGAAGTTGATTAGAATGCATAACATTAACGGAAATAGCATCATAACTCCAAAGAGATTTACAACAACTTTTCCTTCACTCTCCCTTCCCCAATAACAAACACCACTATCATTATTTATTCTTTGCTCAACAACGTCACTTAATTGCAAACAAATACATACTTTCTAACATGTAAATTCATCACTCAACTTTGACAGCATTTCGAATCTGCCCAAAAATGTTTCAAATTTCAAACTGTAGTATTCATACAGACTTCAGAAAATTGAATTTACTTTCTAGCATTTCAATGAATAATTGCTGCTGACAATTATCAATTGTCATTGTCATAACAGGCCTCAGGTTCATGATTAAGGGATTTTATAAATAACTTATGAAGTAGTTTACGAGCTAAAATGATATGATCCCAATAAACAACAATTTAATAACCATTTTCATGTCATTCTTATGTAATTATTATATTTTGATTGCATCAACCTTATGCATGGATGCTAAAGTAATGGAATATGTTTGTGGCTGACTGTGGCTCAGCCTCAAATTTGGACCGGTGGTTGGTCGCTCGCTAAAACGATCCACGGGTAAAACCTGTATTTTGGAACAATTTTGTCACCCCATCTATCGCTTAAACCAATAAACATAGAAATAAAAATTATATCACATTCGTAACTTATTTAAAAAATACAACTATTAGTTTGGTACTTTTTCGAAATTGAAAGATTTAAGGGAGAAAAATCGTACTTTTTTCTGGTACTTATTTACAAAACATTTTTCTTTATTCATTGGCATAAACGTATTAAATTATGGGCTCCTCCCACAAAAATATTAAAATTTTTATTCTGTACTGGAGAGAAAAAAAAGTATCAAAAAGGGTAAGGAAATACAGGAATTTTCCGTTCTTCATATGGTACTTATAATTGTTTATTTTCTTTATTATTGAATCTTTCTTAACAAGAGAGAGAGAGAGAGAGAGATTTAATAATAATAAAAATTGGCATTTATAAGTTATACCACTGTAACCGCTAATTTATTGGTTTAACATTTTAATAATCTAAATTTAATGGTATGTAAGAAGCCTTCTCGCAACAATAGCAGATCTCGTCGAGGTAGTTAGGATGGACCATTAGTTTATCTTAGTATATGAGTGAATTATTTTTAAATTCCTCCTGAAAAATGGGGACATGGCGAAGATGTCCGTGGATAACGTCATTGGACGCAGACGATTTGTCGTAATATCCTAGACTGTCTTCGTTGTAGTTTCTAGATTGTATGGTAGGTAGGTTTATTGGTTTTATGAACTTAAAACTTTTTTGTCTAAGGCAAAATTTATGTTTCGCCCAAATAGCCAATGGAGTTGAGCTGCTTTCAATTTCATAGCCGCTAGTTTTGCTTCAATATGACGAGATCATGTCATGCGCCTATCTGTACAAATTCTTAAGTATAAAGCGTGATTCTCTACCGAAACAGTGGAGCTATTTATTTTTACTGCTGGGCATGTTTGTTCTCTGAGCGTAAAGTTTATACGAACACATTTTGCCGAATTAACCTTTGCTTTCCATTTTTCCAGCCAGGCCTCTAGTTCGTTGTTGTGAGATTGAGATGATAGGGCGCAACTTTTGAACTAATAAATGGTGTGTCGTCTGCAAACGACGAAGTATGTGTGCTCAGGCTTGTTGGCATATCCTCTGTGTTTATTATATACAGTAACGGCCCTAATAAGGTGTCTTGTGGAACACCAGCAAATATTTTCTTGAGGAATGATTATTTATCTTTCGATCCTAACGTGAATGTTTGTTAGATATATCTCGAGAAGTTATAAACGAAAGGAATATTTTTTCGAATATCTTCGATAACATTGATAATAAGCTAATTAGTCTGCACGACGTAATTAGACTAACGTCTTTTGCTGGCTTGGGAATTATAATAATTGTAGATCTCTTTCAAATTAACAGGAAGTAAGGAAAACGTATATAAATTACACATTACAAAAATAACCGGTTTATTCGATATTCGAAAAATTGACATTTTAAAATATTCGACTTGGGCAAAACGAAAATATCCGTTTAAAAATGGCCGAATACTATCCGTTCGATCTCCCTAATAGGTAGTAGCCAACTATTAATATTTAAAGTTGAGCGGCAAGATTCTCGACGCGGTCGTAGGTTTAAGTTTCTTATTATTGAACCTGTGATACAATCAGGTCCGGGCGATTTTCTAGCGTCGACATTTTCTATTGCCGATTTTAGAGATAAAGGAAATTTTATTGGATCGTTGACTGTATCAGGAATAATTGGACGATAGGAACAAACTTAAAATGCCATCATATGCTTGTTAAGAAGAAACTTGAAAATTTTAAAATGTTTAGATATGTTAATGGCAATCATTAATTATGTGATTGTTTTGATAATATTAAGGACAAAAAAAATGTGTTTGATGTTATCATAATAAACAACTGTGAGGGCAATAATTTTATTAAACATGTGAACAAATTGTGGTCTTATGGCTAGTAAATCACTTATGGCTTAAACGCAGGTTTAGTTGAACTTAACATGAATTTATATGTAGTTAAACTCAACAACTATAAATCAGTGTCTCATGTTTTACATGTTGTTAAAAAAAAAAACATGTGGCTGCAATACGATAAATCTTATCAAATTCATATGGCCTGTATTGGTAGTTTAAACGCCCAATTTTATGCGTTTAAAGATGGTTTATATGTTTAGCCCTTGGTCATCTTGAAATATCTTAAATGACACATACTATGATTGTAGTTATCATATAAAAGACGTGGTGAACATAATATGAGCAATTTTTATCACATTATTGTTACCACGACTTATATTGCGATTTGTGTTTATATTTACGATAAATAACAATTTGAATAAAAAATTCTTTATTATTACTTTAGAATAAACTGATTTTAGAGAAAAAAAAAACATTCCAGCTACGAAATAAATTTCAAATCATTTATTCAACTGTCATCTGTTTTTATTAAATTTTAACAACAAAATACAATACAACATCATCAGTAACATAAACTAGATGGAAAATTGTATACTTTTTTATTTTCATTTCAAATTGTTCTGTCTGTCTATCTTTCAAACTGTCTCCAAGTCAGTGTTGCCAGAATTAAGGAAAAATCGCGACATGTACAACTAGCTGTGAAGTGGTTAAGCTAAGTTTGTCAATCCGTGTAGACTTTTTTAATAGTCATCTAACACACCATAAAGTATACATATTCTGCCCTCTTGAGTAATTTAAAGTATATTTAACCACGTCTGTTTCGAACAACCCAAAAGAAAAGAAAAACATTGGTTTTAAATTCTTTCTAATTCTTCTAAGCAGTCTAGGATTACAATCTAGCACAATAGGTTTACTAGGAAAAGAGTTATCAATCCAAATGTGGAGAAACCTCCACAAAAGAATAATAATTTTGAAATTTGAAAAACTAACAAAAATGGTGAAAAATGCACGGATTGTCATAAGATTTTGCACAGATTTGTTTTTAAATGACAACATAGTTTCTTGTATTAATCCAATTTTCGTAAATTCAATAATCAGTATTTTGAATATTTTAAACAAATATTTTTATTTAAGAAATCTTTTTATGTATTAAAATTGTTTTTGTTTTTTAAATTAATTAAATAAAAAAATATTTAAGGAATTAATGTAGGATTTTTTTTATTAACTTCGAAAAAAATGTATGGCAACACCATTCCAAACGTACATAAAATAGAAAAGACGATACACCAAACACAGCCCCATACACATAAACACACACTTAGAAGAATAAAAATAAATTCTACTTAGATTTTTGCATAAATTTCTTACTGGTAATAGGTTTACTATGTACAATTCTCCGTAATACGTACGTGCGATTTTTAACACAATTTTATGAATGTACACACAGGCAACCATACAAATACATTTAAACTTTTAGAATGTACATACATACTTTTATATTGAAGGCATATTCATCACCCATCTTCATGCACGATTCATATTTACGTGATATTCTCATGTAAAACGTTATTTTTAAATCTGAACATACGAAAAACTGCTGTAACAAATTGATGTCTAAGATGTAAATTGTCAATGTTTATTGTATTTAAGTACGAGGGTTCCATTTAAAAATTTTGTTAAAGCAAAATAAAAAACTAGAAGCATTTTTTTTTGTTTAAAAATCCATAAAACTTAAGAACATTTAAATTTTCTTTTGAGAAAACTATTAATTCTCTGGTGACAAGCAATGACCGCCTAAGTCAAAAAAGTTTTTGAGAAATTGCATTAGAAAAAAATGAATTCAGAATCAAAGATTCTTACCCCCAAAATGCTAAGATAAAAAAATTATAAGGAAAGTGGTATTAATTTCAGAAATATTAAATAAAAACAAATATAAGCTCGATTGTTTATTGAGTCGACTTAGGCGGTTCTCGCTTATGGTCACAGAATTAATACATAATTATTTTCTAAGCCTTTGTCGTTTAAACGATATTTTTAACCTACCCTCGCTTAGTAAACTATACTCATATCCATATACACATCTCTATTTATTTTTTTTTTATAAATCTATCTGTCAAATTTATGTTAACACTTCAACGTCTAATTTTATAGCAATTATGACACTGACATGACGACACATTGCGATATAAATGTGTGTTGTCATTTTATGTTAATATCAATAAAAAATCATTTTGTGGAAAATTTTTTGTTAAATTTTGGATGAATTTTCGTTATTAAAAATAAATATAAATTTATTTTACAGGCTTATTATGGAGGCAACCGTTGTATGGTTGTAAGGCATTAAAGATCCATTGGTTTTAAATCGTTAATGCGCTGCTGGGTAGATTAGAACAGTATACGAGTATAAGAAGACTACCTCACAAAAAAGTCTGAGATGTGTAACTTAAGTAATAATTATTACAATAAAATTGGGAGGATATTGTTTATGGTTGTCAAACAAAGTTATAATCCGCTGCAAGACTCTCATCAGACAAGAGTCGAACAGAAGGGCTCAGGGGAGATGGCAGAGGGAGCACACCTGATTGATGGCCAGGACTCTATGGCCTCGCTATGACGTGGCGAGAAAGCGCGTGCTACTTGTTCTCGGTAGGGACAGGATGAGGACGGTGATATCGGTCATTATGGGTCACAGGGTGGTGGGGACTCATGCTAGGAGGATGGGTCTTGTTTACAATGACTACTGTAGAAGTTTTCATGATGATGTTGAGGAGGAGACGATGTTTCACTTTCTCTGCCAATGCCCCGGTCTGGGGGACATTAGGTTTCGGCATTTTGGGAGACCGGAATTGCCATGTCTGGAAGATGTGTCTAATATGGGACTGAAATCGATCTCTTTGTTCTGCAGGGAGTCGAGGTGGTTCGAAGCTGCAGTGACCTCTGAGGAATAGTTTGGTTGACACTGACTGCCTCTTGTCACTGGCTAGGGGTATCACAAAGGGGCCGCTATAAGGGCCCAATTGAGCCGTCGTCGTGACGGCTGCCCATTGAACCTAACCTTATCTAACCTATAATTCCTTGATTAAAAGCAGAGCTCTTGTGTTATGTAACTACACGCAAAGATAAAACATGTTTTAATATGGTCACCTCCAACGAAACATCCATATTATGGTTAATTTAGAGATAGAAGGGGTGTGCTGGAAATCGCAAACGTAAAACACAAGAATTTGAAACGTCGTTTTTTAATAAGATTTCCGTAAAAAAAGAATGTTATGACATAAACATAAACATATAAACAGGACTTTAAACCAAAAATTATTAAAATAAGGTTTAAAGTTTATTAAAAACAACTCCCAAATTCTTGCGTTTTGCGTTTGCGATTTACAGCACACCCCTGTATGGATTTGGATGCTGCCGTTGATTTCAAATGAAATATTTCACTAGCCCGCGGATTGTATTCCTTATTTCAATTTGCCCAGTTGAAACTTCATCTCACGTTGGCACCGACCTAATGTCCCTTGCTGGTTATATACAACATCTTTAATTTGGTTGCTCGAGTTTCAGCGGTGCACGCGCTGGAGGTAAGAGCAGAAATTGATAGGAATTGGCCTTTAGTGTCTGCACGCCATAAAGTGGCACTTCCATTGTAGCCCTAAATGCCACTAAGAAACTACATGAACTAAATAATAATAATTTAATCTGACTGTTATCAAATAAATTATCTGTAAAAAATGCCACGAAATACTTCTGAGTAAATTGAAAAATTGAAAAAAGCATTATAAAATACATAACTGAAATTTAGCTCACAGAATAAATTCGAAAAATAAAAAAAACATTTTGAAAGTAATTAAGTTTTGTTAATAAAACTGATACCAAAATGTCATGTGTAATATTTTTTTATATTAATTTATAAAACATAAAGTAAAAACAGAATCCTTTAGTTTTTAATTAGAACAAAATTTTTAATAGAATTTACACTAATAACACTTTCGAGTAACCCTTGCTATGAGATGTAATCAATCATTAAAGAAAATAAAACTCCCAACAACAAAAATTAAATTTCCAATATTGAATACGAAATGCAAAAAAAAAATAAAACAAAAGAACAAACTGAGATAAAACAAAAAAAAAAAGTTTAATTGAGAGAAATAGAAAACAAAATAAGATTATAAAACCAAATTATCCTGAAAATACAATAATTTGTTGTTGGCATATTGTGCGTGTATTCAAGAATTAGTATGTATTAGAGTTTTGGTTGTTTGACTCTTGACATAACGACAGCTAATCAAATTTGAATTTACACAGAAAATTACAGTCACAGCATCACAAAGTGCAACGGAAGCGGAAACAGTTCCACTATCACTCTAATAGTTTTCAACAACAAACCAGCACACACTTTTAGATGAACAAGTTTATACGTATGAAATATGTGGGCACCACAATGCATATTGAAGAGAAAATATAAATGAGTGTGTATATGTATGGACGCTTGTGTTTATATAGCACTAATACTACTAAAAAAAAAAAGCACATGTTAATGCATTATTGTCATGATGATGATGCTACTGTTGCTGTTTCTTCTACTATTATTGCTGTAGTTGTTTCATATATCTATGTGTGTATGTGTGTGAAATTTTCCTTAATATGGGCTAGTGATGTTACGAATATAAATTTTCAAAACTCACAAAAACGTATCCGAATACGAATATCTGGGCGAATATTCAAGGAATACGAATATTAGATCTGAAATTTAGCACCACTCGATATTTCAAATTTAATTTCAAAAAATTTTTGTTTGCTTCGATAACAATGACTTGCAAAATAAAAAAATCGCACACTGCAAAATTTATTTAACAATTGAATGACATACCGATAGCTGAATTTCAATATATTGACATGGTGAAGAGTAGATAAGGAAAAGTACGAGCTTCTTTACCTACAGCCATAAACCATTTAGTAACACAACTTAAAAGTGTTTCGGGTGAGCGATTCTAAAGTGGTGCTTGAAGATTCAAAAATGCTTGAAGGAAGAAAGAAAAATATTGCTCTTCTGAGATTTGATTACACACGTTTACAGTACATCGCGTTTTGGACAGATTTTAGCCGTCGCTGACTACTGTTGATACACAGATTTTCAATGTGTAATTATAATTAGTGTTATATCAAAAATAAAGGCATTTTTTATTTAGTTAGCCCAGGAGTCTTTTAGCGATCAGCGAAGCAGCATCTTGGTAATATATTTTATGCACTTGCAGGTCATATATCAGCAAAATGCAAAAGGCTTTATCTATTCAATAGAATAAAAAATTTAAAATTCGACAACAAAAATATCTTTAGGACGGGCAAACATTATCTCCAAACCTGCACCGTAGTTTCAGAGAAACAAAATAATTTTTTATAAACTTTTGAACATTTTTGTTCTTAAAACTTTATAAAAAATAAAAATAAATTAACGCGCCAGTTTCTAGTCCACTGGCATGTACTTAAATAGTATGTTCCAAAGAAATTGAGTCCTTTTTATTGAATACAATTTTTCGTTTTATTTGGAGCAAAACTAATGGAAATTTAAATTTCCATGCAACAGTACCACATACAAACACAAATTCAAAAGTTTTACAGTTTATCTCTCATATCGAATTTACGTGATCATTTTTGTAAAAATCACCTAAATGAGTCTTCCTCGATCACTTTTGCTGATTAAACATTGATCTAAATATCACTTCAGCGATTGAATAAGTATTCATATATGATTCATTTAATTGTTCAAATAATGATTTCTAAATGTTTTGAATATAAAATTGATTTATCACTAGAGCGATTAAAAAAGGATTCACATGTGATTCATTCATATACTCAAAAAGGAATAAGAAAATTGTTACACAAATGATTCTTTGAGATGATTCATCAGAAGGATACTATTTTCTCACAGCGAGAGTATCATTTATTGTTCGTGAAGCTGATTCCTATAAGATTCGATTGTGATTCAAAATGCTAGCTGGGCTTTTGCTTTAATATTTTAAGCTGTTCTCTCACTAAATTGTAAATAAAATCAAAATTTGTACACCAATTTCAATGAACAGGAGCTAAATTTTCTTGGAATATATTTAGCTACATGCTACACACAGAAAAAAATACCAATGTAAAATTAACATGGAAAAATGTTGATTGAGAATCATGTTAAATTTCTGCAAAAGTATGCCCTTTATTTAATTTTATCATTATTTCATATTAATTTTAAATTAAAAATATTAAAATAATCCTAAATCACGCTTATTTAATATTATTCACTGATAAAAAAACGAAAAAAAAAATATTAAAATATAAATAAATATGGATTCAATATTGAATCCATAAAAACCTGCTTTATATTAAAATCAAAAGTTTATCTTGTTAAATTAACATGCATACATAGTTAAGTATGTTATTTTTTTATTTTCATTCCTAAAATATGTTATAAAAAGAAGACAATTCCCGTATTCTTTTAATTAAAATGATTTAGTTAAATAGTACATCAAGTTTTCAAAGTAGAATGATGACGAAAACCATATCGGGCCATTCTGCTGATTGATCTGTTAACAAAGGAGACTACAAAATAAGTGAAACATGTGTTACAGGGGTAAGTGTTTTGAATTATTCTTAAATAAATGTATTTGTTGTCTCTGAAGCTTCTTCACACCAATTAGTTTCTACATGAAATTCACGTTGTTTCAACATGAAATAACTTTCATTCAACGTGATTCGGATTGTTATTTCAAAATAAATTACATTTTGCTCTAACTTTACTGCAATGTTAAATTAACATGAATTATAGTTATTTTAAAAGAAAAAAATGTTGTTCGCAAGCAATTATAAAATCAGGTTGAATTAACATGAAACACGCAAAATCACCACCGAAAAATTTTAAATCAACCTTGTTTTCGACGTTTTAAACTTGATTTTTTTCTGTGTGTACTGGAAAAGCTTAAAACCTTTTATTTTTGGTCAAGCTTTAATGACAGCTCTGAAAATTTATAGCAAATTTCGAAGTAATTTTTTTTCGTACTGGATTTTTTTCGTACTGAATAGAGAAAACCCTTCCAAAATTATGGTTTTAGTTATCGTAAAAGTATCTTTATTTTTTTACCTAAAATAGTAAGACCAATCTATTTCTTACAGATTGAGGCGTAACATCTTAATGCTATTTGTAATCAAAATGAAGCAGCTGATTTGCAACGTTACTGCTACTCCCGGCTAACTGAGCCTTTAGCCGGTGCTACAGCAACAAAGGTTTTTGCCAGTGTTCGAAAATAAACACTAAATATCGCTCTTTAGTGTTTGGTTCGATAGATTTGTGGAACACACAAACGCTTATAGTGTTTGTGTAGAAAATCATTAAAAAAAACTTTTCTCTGTTTGTCATTTTTCGAACATAAAAAAATACTGTTTTTATCCAACTCAACAAAAGATGAGAACATTGAATTCCGTTCGGTGTTTTTTTAACTTAAATTTCATTGTGTTCGTCGCTTTTGGCTGGTAAAAAAACCTAAACGTTTATTACAAAAACAAATACACATTTGAAAAAAAAAACAAAAAGCCAGCAAAATAATTTTACACAAAAAAACACAAACACAATGCACACACAAGCTGTTTGTGCTGTGGTCGGTCGTTGCTAAAATTTTTTGTTTGTTTATTTCTTAATCAATGTAAAAAAAGAAACATTATAGAACATTAAATTATAATGTTTGTCTACAGTATCACTACAATAGTTCTGTTTTTGCGGAAGAACAGAACATTATATTATGTTCGGCTCCTTCTTGAAAATAGTTACAAACGTTATTAAGGGTTGTGTTTGTCTACACAATCACTAAAAAAATAGATATCATTCTTGGGTGTGTATTTTGTATTTTTTTTATATTTTTCTGGGTAAAAAACGTAAGTTAATAAATATAACAAAATAAAATAAAATTTATAAAATTGTTAAAAATTAATATTTTTTATTTCATTTTATATATTTTGTACGCTTTTTTTAAGGCCAAATATTCGTGAAATATTCGCTTGAATTTGGCGAATACGAATGTCATAATGTAGGCGAATATTCGGTGATACCAATACGAATATTCGAAACATCACTACTATGTACTTCACTTTAACGTTACCAGTAGATTCTTCTACGATGATGGTGCGTAACATTGGCATAAATGACAGGAAAGTGACATGACAGCGTATAACTAACGGAAACATTGAAAACTGAGAAATGTTAACCTTTAGGTTAACTAAAAGGGTTCTGGCTGCACTTTTTCACTTCCCGCTTTAAAGAACCAAAATAAAAATTTTATAAATAATGTTAAAGTTTTGGGAAATATTGGTAATATTATTAACAGCCTGGCCTACGATGTCGACAAGAACATTTCTTTCATATATTTTTATTGAAAACAAAAACAAATTTTAGTTTTTTATTATTGTTTTCAATATAAATATGCGAAAGAAATGTTCTTGTCGACATTGTGGGCTTGGCAGTTAATCTTATGATTTTTGCTGATTGATTAAAATTTTCGAAAACTTGTATTGATATTAAGTGCTAAGTCGACTTGGCATGCTTATAATTTTTTTTTTTCGTTTTAAAATTGAGAATTGTTCACCTCCAATCAAAGTTATGCACAAAAAAAACTTAGCGTAGTATTGCCCGTTAACTTCAAGAGTTTCTCCTGCAAAACTCACTTTTTCGACTTGGTATGCTTTGAAATAAGGCTGTCGATATATAGATCGATATTTGGTGAGCAGTTCAAATGTGAGTCATATGCTAAAAATTTATTAAGAAGAAATATGTTATTACAGTAAATTTTTTAAAAGCTGATAAAAACGATTCGAGTTTTGAAGTTAATTTTACAAAATAAATTTAAAAATGTATGTAAATGCCATAAATAAATTTGATAATAATATAGAAGTTAGAAAATTGTGTAAGAAATAATATTGGCTCGAATCTGTCATGGTAAAATGTTTTGAAAATGATTTAATTATTAACCCTTTTCGAACACAAATTTACTCTTATTTAAAATTATTAGACATTTTGTATATTTTATAAATAATTAAATCTAAGACTTTTCTAACTTTGTGTAAATGGCAAGATTTTTTTTAATGAAATATTTTTTAAATTTCAGAATTCAATTTGTATGTATTAGTACATTATAGCAGACTTAATTTAAAACAAATCTGAATCAATAAACCACACAAAATGCTTGCCAAACACACACATTGTTTCCGTTTGGTGTTTGCCAATAAACAACACAAATGCAGAAGCCGATAGTGCTGCGGCAATTTTGTTGGTGTTTGCTTAAAACGGAAAAGAAATATAAAATAAAGGCAAAGAATTTTAAATAAACAAATTAATTAAAACAACGAGCGGTTTGTGAATTGAATTAACTATTTAAAATTATTTTAGTGCATACTTCTTCACTCTGCAAAGTTTTCGCTGAAATGAATACATTTAGCATTAGACGCCACCAAAAATTTGACAAATATCCAACAAGTCTACCAAATATTAAAAATGTTTAATATTTCTACAAATCATGCTTCAAATGTTTGTCCAAATAGCAAACACCGCAATTAACAACACAAAATATTTGTACAAACGTAAAATTATGACATGTTTGCCAAGCAATTTGTGTGGTTTATTATACCCTTAAGTAAATTAATTGTTATCTACTCATTTTTTAAATTTTTACTTAATTAAATTAAATTGCCTGGATATCCGGCATTAAATTTCCCAAAAAGCTGTAGTTGAAATTAAATAAATTTCCCGAGAAATTCTTGTACGAAAATCCCTTGAAAAAAAGTCTAGATGGGAGAGTATCTGTATTAAATTAAACATTTAGTACGTACCATGTGTTGAAAGTATTTTCCTTTATGTGCTCTAGAATAAGTATTCCTGAGTCTTTTTTGTAGTGTGCCTGTGTGTATTTGTGTGTGCATTAAAAAGGTAAAAACGCATGTTATGGGTTAATTTTAAGTTTAGCTGTAGTATTTTTTATAGGTTTTGTGTGATAAAGTTGCGAAAATATAAAATACTCGTGTACGAGTATGCAGGTCATGTGCATAAACAAAGTTAACTTTGGTAAGTTTTAGTTTTTTTTTATATTACAAAACGTCAGTAAAGTTACATTAGCAATTTAACAGTGTTGAGAAAAATTAAAAAACTTTTAGTGAATACGTTTTACGTGTAACATAACAGCTGTTTAACGTCTGGCAATTTTTTTAAATCCAACCTTGAATAAGTATTATTGAGGTGACATGCCGATTGTCAAGATGAATTGAGACAATACAAAGTTAAACGCTTCCTTTGTCAACCTACGTCGTTCATTAAACCTAAAAGCATTCTTGCATATCGTTACCTAAAACGCAGATCGAATGCCGCAATCAGGTTTTCGATACGTTACGAAAATGTATTCAATACGAAACCTTATTCGATTACGAATGCAAAGATTTGGCCCCAGGACATATTCCCTTTTCTTTTAGACTTTAATTGTGGTACTGGTAACTGTGTTATTTTTGCAGATAATACGAAAAACCGTTCAATTACTGTTTTGGGGTCAAAAAGTGAAATTCGACTCAGGGACTCAGGCCTTTTACATAATGATTATTCAAATTTCAATGGTTTAAAAAAACAACTTCGATTACACCCAAAGCCTCTGCAAGTTATTCCTGCATTAGATAAGGGGCTAAATCAAGTTTTAATGACTCAAATTCTACTTACTCAAACTAATATGCTCAAACAAACTGTGAGAAATTTTTAATTAAACAATTAGGAGTACAATTTCGTAAATCCCATAAACATTTTTTTAAATTTACCAAAAAAAAAACGACTTGATGACATTCCGTTTGCGAAAAATCTCGAATATTGCGATTTGTAATTGAATTGTAACATAAATAACTAAAAGCCTTCCTACAATTTTGTCATTCACAGTACCAGCAATATAAATACAAGTGTGCCAATGTGTAATTTTGTTGCAAGAAGCCAATTTGCAAAATAGCTGTACGAAATTTCTCTGCGAAAATTTGTATGTGTGTTTGACTTCATTAAGTTAAATGGTAACTTTAGGGAGTAATAAAATTTCATATAACCAGGAGTTAAATTCTGTAATAAAGTTTATTATAACAAACATTTTCGTAGATGCTTATTTTACAATATGTACCCCTTTTAAGAATTGTTGCTCTTAGAGCATTTTTATTTTAAATTTATTTTTGTTTTTTATGTTAAATGATTTTGACAAGCTAAAACTTTTGTTTGAGTTAACCGGTTTTTATTTCAACAACAACATATTTTTATTTATAAAAAATTAAACGCAAAGCACTTGAATTTGAAACTTTTAATTAAAATCGAATAACTTTTTTTAAAATGCTTACTTTCAGAATCACCTCAACAACAATATCAGCAACAACAATCGAATAAAAATCATCCTAATGGTAGTATAATAACCGGTTTAGGTAACCTGTCTCATCATATACGGGCGCCACGGCCACCCACCAGAACTGCCTCCTCCACCAATACTCAGTGTGGTGGAGGAGGTGGCAGTGGTAGCGGCGGAAGCGGCAATAGCGGTATTAATATAGGTGGCGGTTCCAGTTTAATAGATCAAACTCCTTCTAATGGCAGCAGTAGTAGCGGTGTTAGCAGTGCTCCCTCCTCTAAAGGTCACTCCCACCATCATGGTCACACGCATTCACACAATGTCTCGGCCGTTGATACTATTGGAATGACTGCGACATCATCGTCAGCGGGTGGCGCGCCACACCTGCAACAACAAGTGCCACAAGCGGCCATGGATGAGATGCGCGTTTGATAGGTGTCGGTGTTCGAACTAGATTTATAGTCTTCTTGGTAAGTATTCATTTTACATACAAATTAACGCTTTTTTTTGTAAATAAGAAATGATAAAAGGCCTTAAGGCATAGACGAAAGAATTAAAGAAACTGTATTTTATCATTTATTTATTTTCATGGCTGTTTTGTCACGTTTCTCATTATAAACGTTTTAAATTAAATAGAAAAAGTATCAACCTTTGTGCTTATAAAGCTCTGGTGATAAATCGCATAATCGTCATTGCTCTTTTCGCTATTGTAAGCATTTTAATATCAAAATAGAATTTGCATTTGAAATTTTTATTATACTTCTTTGTGATAAGTCGCATAAGAATACTTGAACGTGAAATGCGTAAAACAAATCCTTAAACATTATTACATATTAATAATTCAGTTAGAAAAAATGAATTACGGACAAATTTTATTGCATCGAATTTTTTAGCTTAATGTTTTTAAAAGCAAACTTTTTTTTATTAATAAAACTATTCCGAACGCATTTCCATCCTCCAATGTCGACGTAACTGCAATTTTCCTCAAGATTAAGGCATCGCATTCAAAGTGCAAAACATAAATAATTAAATAATTTTAATATTAACTCTAAAGAACAAAAAAAAAGTCAATTCTTAGGGCTTTCTTTAAGGGCGTAATTGTATTTTAAATAAGCAAGAAAGCTTTGAACGTGATTCCTCAAGATTACATCGATATTGCATTGGAGGAGTGATTTAATAAAAAATTTAAAAAAACCTTACTTAACAAGTTAGAGTCCTATATTTGGCTGTGCCAAATCTTTGATACCCTACACGGAAAGTTAGAATATTTCCGGAGTGATCTCTATATGGAATCTAATCTTTATAAAAACAGACGACAGTATTAAAATTCGACGCGGGACCGACAATCAGACTTAAAATATAAAACTTAATTAGAATTATAGTCGTCGATGGCTGCGAGTGTAAGACGGAAAATCCATCTGAGGATATCGAGTGGTTGTAATCGAAACATGTCATGGTAACCTGCCAGCCAGGGTTCGAGCCCCGGCCACGGTCAGGAATGAAAGATTATCAATAACAATTTTAATTGATTTTCATGTTGTAAAATTCCTTTCTTCATAAAAATAATTTAATGAAAATTAAATTTGATGAACTTGAGCCGAATTAAAATATTAAAAATTTGGATTAAACCCCATAAATGGTTCAACAAAATAACCTCAATATTAATTTGAATTAATTTGAATAAAATATCAGGATTTGTAACAGTTTAAGTTAAACTAAACTTATTTTCGAGAGCGAAATTTATATTGGGCCCGTTGTAAACTAGGGACCAATCAACACAAAATTCTGTACAATTTCTGGTATTTAAAATCCTGAATTAGAACAAATTTCAATACAGTATTGAAGTTTAAGTTTAAGCGTTCCATACATATTAAAGTCACAATATTACACGGATTTATTTCTGGCTATATAAAGCTGAATTGGACCAATTTGAAATACAATATTTATAATTGCTTCGGTTTTAAGAGTGTTTAAATGATTTCCCGGAGTACGCTTTATATGGGGCCTATGAAAAATTATCGACCGATCTTCACGAAATTTTACAATGTTATTTCTAGTCCTATAAACTCTGATATACCAAATTTAATTAAAGAGTCTTCTAAAATGTCACTCTTTTTGAATCGTATTAAAATTTATTAGCTTTAGGCAATCGAGTCATATTCATTTAATATTTTACATTTACATACCGGAAATCTTTATAAAAAAGTCTTTGTTTTGAGAATATTTTATTCTAATATGCTAACTGGCGGATTGACTTCTGTGATACTCAAATTTTTTATTTTTAGTTTCAAATTTTAAACTTTTCTTAATCAGGTCTTTTCATGCAACATTCCTCCACTTTATTTGTCTATTTTCCACTTGTTTAACTTTTTCTTATTTTTCTCTCTTCGTTATCTGTTGCGCTTGTGTGCACTTGACTAAGTTTATATTCATTCGCATATCCGTTGCCTTGTCTTTGTAATTTCTTACACACATTTGCATATTAACTTTTGCACTCATAAAAACTATTATTTTGCAAAACTTATAGACAAACGCTACAATTCAACACTTTTTACAAAGACATAAAGGAACACCATAAAATTAGAAAAATAGAAAAAGTCAGTCAGTTGTCTTATCAATTGAGTTCACTGACAGCAAATAACAGCAGTTCTAGCGTGTGTGTGTGTTCTCTTTGTTTTTAAATTATATGAAAGGCAATTATTTATATGGAGCATTCCACGCTAAATCAGAGGGTTTAAAATAATTTTATTTTCCCAAATTTTAGAACCCCTCAAAAGCGTATTCCTGGTAAATTTTTGATTACTCGTTTAATGCCCGATTTTCAGGATTGTATTTAAATTTATATTAATTTAATTTTCATAAAAACTTATATCGTATTTAAATACAGATTGGTTTTTTGCGTTTAATTTGAAAAGTCTTATTTAATTATTATAAAAGTATGGTAGCACTACTAAATACAAAAAAAATATATAAAAAAGTGTAATTATTTACAAGATGATCTGAAAAAACAGCTGACTGTTAATGCTTTGCATGTTGTTGTTGTATTGTTGTGATATTAAGGCCACCTTGCTAAAATATTACAATTGAAACTTAAGTTGAAATTAAGTGTACAACATCGGTGACTTAAGATTTTAGTTAAGAAGAGAATTTTGTATTTAAACCGATTTTAAACATAAATGTGTTTCAATATCTTTCCTGAAAATTGGCCATAAGAGATATTTAATTTGCAAGAAACCCACTTTTTGGTTTTTTCATAACTTTCTTAAGTGCTGGTTCACACTCTGCAAGTTAAAGCCGTCAAGTCTTGGTGTAAAAGAATTTTTTTTTTTTATATATTAACCTTTTAAGATGTTTTTTACATAAAAAAAAAATATTCCAAGTGTTTGTGATTAAGATTCTTGTATTTGAAATTTTAAATTGTGTTTTTAAAAACGGGTGTATCTATCGATTTGTAATTTTGAACATCAATTCACCCAACAACTTTAATGCCCTGTCAAGTAGTGGACCTTCCATAAATACTACTTTTTTCTAATTTCCGAAAAAAAAATACTTTTAAAAATTTTTTATATACCATTTTTTATACTTTCTTTACGTATTTTAAATAAATTGATATTTTTTAAATTAATAGGTGTAATATAAATTTAAAATTCCAATTTGGACCATTATTAAGTAAATTTTGAAAAAAAAACTAAAAAAAGTGATTTTTTTTAATTTGATATCTTTTATAAAAGTATTAAAAAAATGTCAAAAATTCCCAGGAAAGCTCTTTAGAGGGATACAAAAAATTATAATTAAGTTGTGGAAATCAAAAAGAACTTATTTAATACCGTCCGGCGTGGAATGCTCCATATACATACATACATAAATGAGATAGCTGCCATTTAAAAATTGTAGTCTATACAAACAAACAGCAGAAAAGTATGAACTTGATTATGGTTCTTAAGCTAAGGGATCTCAAATAAACCTTATTTAACGTATTAAACGGCTTCCTAGCAAAGTAACGAGCTTATTAACGATCAAAAATATAAGTGAATATTGGTGAAATTAAACTTATTTTGGAAACAGGCAAGAAATCAAACACAAAACATTTTCAATCTTCAAAGTGCTTTTAGGGTGTGTTACATATAATTCGGCATTTGTTTTTTTTTTTTTTTTTTTGCTCTATAAAATTTATTATATTATTACTTTAGGTTATTTTTAATAATAAATAAACAATATGTAAAAAAAAAACAAATGATACACGTAGAAAAAAATATGGTTGGAGGCAACCATATATATACTAAGAGCAAAATACTATTTTTTGGATTTTAACAATGTTTATGTTTGCAGGTTACCATATTATGTTTAAATATGACCATAGTATGGTTAAAATCAACAAAAACTTTTCCGAAATCAACTATAATATGGCCTAAATTATTAACCATATTTTGGTCAATATTAACCATAATAATGGTCAAAACTAACCATATTATGTTCAAAATAAACCATAATATGGTTCAAATTTGCAGGAATTTTGAAAAAATTAACCATATTATGGACATAATTAACAAAAATATGGTCAAAAATATGTTAACCATATTTTGGTTATTTATTTCATCCATTTTTTCAATTTGTTTGTTAAGTGTCAAATTATAATTTTATTTATTTATATTTTTATTCCTCATAGGTGTTATGTTCCACTTTTTTAAAAAATCCCCTTTTTGATTCATATTCCAGTCTGTGACGACCTTCATTACCATTTTTTCAGTTCTACTAGTTTATTCTACGTAAATTTATGTATGTATTTAAAGCAATATTTAAAATAAAATGAATGAGACTTTTAAGAAAACCAAGCAACTATTGTAAAATGCAAACGACTAGAAAGTTGTTGCATTTTAAACATATTATTTTTAATTTGATATTAAACATACAATGTTTGAAAATGTTATAATTTCGAACATATTATTGTTAATTAATATTAACCATAACATGTTTGGAGACAATCATAATATGGTTATAGCTTTTGGATGAATGAATTAAACCATAATATGGTTGCCATGATAATAATATGGTTTAGGTAGCTACAATATGTTTAAGTGTATAGTTGTAGCTTTATTTTATTAAAACATTATATTGTTTCAACTATATTTGAAGTTTCAAGGGAGGATTGTTAAATAAAAAAAAATATTATAAATTTTGAAAAAAGTTTTGTTAAAAACAACAAAAGTTTGTTTGTTTTTTAACCATACTTCAACCATGTTTTTCTCTGTGTGTACATAAAAATAGCAATAACTAAGCCTTAAAAATATCGTTATGATTCTAATGTTAATATTGTGAACGATTTTTATTTGTGTCAGATGAAACCAAAAAAACGAACGTTTGAAAACAAATACTATAAGCCCGCTATATAGTACATATGTCAATTTTGGCAGACATGTGCAATAACATAAGGATTTTACATCTAACAAAGCTACTGCAAAATGCGTGTCGTTTTAAAGTTCCTTAAGTGTGCAAACAACAGTTTTTGTGATTTTGATTGGCAAAAGAAAACAGAGAAATGCTTGAAGCGAGGGGCTGAAGGTCTACGCTACTGTTGCTGGAAAAATTTACTGGGATTTTGGAAGTTGTTTTTAATAAACTTTAAACCTAATTCTTATAATTTTTGGTTTAAAATCCTGTTAAGTAGGAAAATATTTGTTTAATATTTTACATAAAATTCTTTTATAACAAAAATCTTATTTAAAAACGTCTTTTAAAATTCTTGCGCATTACGTTTGCGATTTCCAGCACAATCCTGTTAGATAGAATATAATTGATAATTATATTTGTAGCATTTAAAAAAATAAAAACCCAAATCGTTCCAAAATTACTAAGTTATAAAGATTATTTATGTGGCCGTATGGAAAAACTAGATAACTACATTTTTTTAAAACACGAAAAAAACACACTTAAAGTTTTGAACATAGTTAATTCGCTAATTATAATTATTGATTTTTGTTTTTCAAATAACCTTTAAATAAGAAACTATATCAAAATTTCGGTTTTACAGAGTGATAGTAAATAAAACACGCTTTCTATTTTTGGTGTTATCTCGATTTTTGCAAAAAGTGGAGTTAACAAATTTTTCTATATGGCCACAGATTTCAATATTTTTGCAAAAAGCTTAAAAGATATTTTAAAAATTAAGTTTAAAATATGTCTAATAAAACATTTAAAAAGATATTTTAACGAAAAGCTCAGATCTTATAGAACCCAATAATAATATCTGTGGCATTTTGACAAAATATCTTAAGTAAAGTTTAAAAAATAGAATCTGGTAATTTATTTCATATGTTGAGTAAGATTTATTATACAAATTTTCATATTATTCGAATGTGTATTCTAAGTCAAATTACAATCCTCAAAAGCTTTTATACATTTAGTAGTCTTATTCCTTTAATATTTTCCAGGAATATTTTGTATGCACTATCAGAATTTTTGTTTGTATATTTCTGTTACGAAGCTTACTTGAAGGAATAAGACTATTTAAAGTATAAAAGCTTTTGAGGATTTTAATTTGACTTAGAATACACATTTGAATAATATGAAAATTTGTATTAAATTTAAAAAGTTAAAAAAAAATTGTTGTTTATCATACGAATTTTCATTAAAAACACATTTTTGTTTACGGTTTTAAAATTTTGTATTATAAACGAAATTTTTCTTTAATTTTTGATTATTTTGTTATTTCGACTTAAGATGTTTGGTCAATATACCACAGATATAATGAAGGGCATATAAGGTTCGGATAAGCAGAATATGGCACTATTCGTTGCTTTTCTTTATTTTTGTATCCTACTCTAATTATTTTATATGCATAACAAAAAAAATCTTAAGTGTTTTTTTTCACAAAAGATTCGATTTATTTTTTTAATGCATAAAATTTATTCAAAATTTATTTTATTTATTTACCTTGATGTTCAAGTTAAACTTAATGGTCCTTTCAGTTAAAATTTATTTATTAAATCAAGATCTATTAACACACCATAAAAACGTTTTTTTTTTTTTTTTTGCAAATTTTTGAGAGCTGTGCTCCGTAAAATGGCATTTGTCTAAGTAGTTAAACAATAAGAATGCATTAGCAAATCTTGCACTCCCTTTTTTCAAAAAAAAAGGCAGAAAAACATGAAAAATTTCAAAAAACAAAAAAGAATCTATATGAGGATTGCAGTTTTCTAAGGCAAGTACCAGTTAAAAAAAAAACAAATGCAAAAATGTACTGACTGAACACTTCTTTCTATTTAAGTTTTAACTAACAAGCGTAAATGTTAATCAAGTGAGCAAAGACGTTGTTAGCCAAACAGCCAACAGGAGAGAAAAATGTAAATTTAATTGTATTCACAGGTGTAATAATGGCATGCAAAGTACGAATACTAAACACTATTGCTCGGATACCCAGTGAGAAATTTTATATAAATTTGAAATTCTTAAAAAAGATAATTCAACCTAAAGGAAGGTGAACGAAACGTAGAGTTAGCAACAGAAATGGTTTGCTGGCTAAGAAAAGTAAAGGAAATCACAAAAAAGAAAAAAGAGAAAAACAATGAAATTAAATGCCAAAAAAAAAACCGTCAAACATCGAATGAATATTTTGCATACAAAACGACTTTAATGAGAATTTCATCGAAAGGAAACACAATTTTTAATTGTATTTGTTTTAAACTTCAACAATGTTTGAGCAATCGCAGAATTATTTTGTAAATTGTTAATCAGTTTATAGGCAAATTTTACCAAGTTCAGTTAAATCTAACTATTAATTTAAATTCCAGGTATTCTCATAACTACAAGTTACAAATCATTTTGTTTCAAATATATTTTACTAGTAGATTTGTATATTGATTCTTAGAAGTACTAATAGTTAATTATAACTGAACTTGATGAAATTGGCCGTAAATGTTTTTCAAATAAGTTTTTTTAGCTTTTCTTTTTTTCATTATTCGCGGCCAATTTCACCAAGTTCAGTTATAATTAACTATTAGTACTTCTAAGAATCAATATACAAATCTACTAGTAAAATATATTTGAAACAAAATGAAATTAAAACTAACTACAACTTTAGCTGCCTAACTGGACAATTATAACTGATAGTTTATTATAACTTATCTTGGTGAAATTGGCCGTAAATTTCATTATTTAGTATCTTTAGTCTAGTTGAGATCACAAAGTTTTAATAGCAACAATTAATATATGTATAAAGTCGCCAATCATAGTAAGATCAAAATGTTTAACTCCAACGTTAAGTCAATCATACTTTACTATTGCAAGACCTGGAATGCAGCCGTTCCCGACATGCACGTAATGCAGGTCTTTGTAAAATAGGTACAATATTTAACTCTTGGAAATCCGAGGACGAAAATGGAATTGGATTAGTTACGTCCTAAGAGAAGAAACGGAGGCTGTGACTTAAACTGCAATTGTGTGGAACTGCCAAGGCATCCGTAAAAGGGCACGTTTCTAGTGTCTCTTCCAGGTATATGCACAGCTCAATATTGGTTTGACCTACCGACTATTTAAAAAAAAATTTGGGTTAGGTATGGAGTATATATATTTTGAATACCCCCTTTCTAAATCTAAAACCTTTTTCACGAAATTTATTATGTCTTCTGAGATATTAAGCATTGACTTTGGCCCATATCAACTATTAAAAATTTTATTAAGTATTGTTTTGCTTTACACGCTACTGTTTGGCAAATGCCGCAAATTGCTCATACAAAAACGAACAAAATAAATTTTACTCTTGCTTCGCTTTATTGCCGTAAGAAGAAAATATAAAAAGCAAAATTTATTGTCAACAACTCAAAAAGCTGCATACGTATACATTTTGTTTAATTCCAAACTAAAAACTAAAATCTGGTTTCCTCAACTAAATCAATATCGCAATTATTATATTCAAACACCTGGTTTTGTTTCTTTCAAGAAAAAAAAACTAATTGTGTCAATCATATTTCGTTTAACTCAACTAAAATATTGTTGGTATGAACCAAAAGTTTTTGTTATTACAACTCAATTTGTCTAAACTCTAAAAGCCTCAGCATAAACCTATCACATCTATTCCCAAACTGTAGGGCAATAATTTAAATGTTTAACTCACAATATAATAATTCTAAACTCATAGAAAGCACTTTTGTGTAAATTTGAATATTGTTTGCGCACTTCTTTCCTCAATGGCAATGAAGCACCAGGTACCAGTTTCATACTTTTTGTTGTACTTTTAGTTAATCTTCCTGCACTTGGTGTGAGCGTAAAGTACTTTGAATATTATTAAAATAAATCTTGGCTGCAATGTTGCATAAAAGATGCAGGAAATTTTCAGACGCACACACAGAGTTACACACCCACACTAACAAATACAAATGCATTCGCACATAAATAAATTTTAATGGTAAAATGTGCAAGTAAATGCAAGAGACCAGGTGTACACTTTGCCAGTATTTCAAGTGTGGTAGAGAACACCTTTATGACACACATACAACTTAACATCCATACATAGGTGAAGCTTAAACACACAAAATCTCACACTTGCATAAAAATTTTACACGGGAACATCCATATTAGAGAGCACTAAACCAGCCACACTTTGTAAGTTGTTTTACAACAGATATTTAAACTTGTTTTATGTCCTCCAAAACATCCCTTTCCCAGCCTTGCCAGCGCTCAATCTAAATAAACTGATAAACTTAAAAAAACAGCCATTGTTTGTTTGTTTTTTTTTGTTTTTTTGTCATGTTTTAAAGTGTTGTATTCCCAGTTTTTTTTTTTGTTGGTTGGCTGGTTAGTGGGTCTTGGCCTTTTGTTTTCATTTACTTGTTAAAGTCTTGTTTTGTGTCATTGGTAAGAGTAAATCTTTTTTTAATCTTTTTTTTATAAATTTTGGCTTTTTTTATTGTAGTTTCTGTTATTTATAAAAAACAATGCATAAAAACTTTTAATTTATTTGGAAAATGTTTCTGAAGAGTTTTTTTATTTTTTTATTTCGTAAATGTGAAACAAAAACTGTTCTTCAACTTAAGCGTAACAAAAAAAAAAGTAAAACTTTTTTTCTAAATATTTTCCTCTACCATAGTTTTTGAGAAAAACTTTAAGTTCCCATAAGAAACTATTTCTCAATTTCTCTTCAAATAGTACAATATAAGCAATGAGATGCTTAACAAAATTTGCACTTTTATGAAGTAACCAAACAAAATTACCTGTTTTATAAATTATTTATGAAATATGTATGTAGTAAATAGTATTTATGTCGTCCACTGTATAAGAATTTTTCTATTAAAACTTTGTTTTCTATAGTTTTAGAGGAACAAAGAAGTGCAAAAACGATAAATTACATTGTCAATTTTGACAAGCCGTGTCAGATGGTTTCTTTCAGAAAGAAAGAGATATTAACATAAAAATTATTTTCTAAATTACTTCAAGTTTTTAAGGCTCCCATTTGTTACAAAAAGAAAGTATATAAGAAGTAAGAAAATACATAAAATTCAATTGTAATTTCGATCAATATCTAAAGCCGTATTTTGCCCCCGAGTTTTTATTGACCATATTGATTTTGAGTAGAATTGCCGTATTAGCTAAAATAAAATCAAATTTAAAGAACATATTAAATTTTAAGGAAATCGTAAATACTCAGAGAAACTATGGCACAAGGACACAAGGACACAAGGACCAAGCCTATTGGGCCGAATCGTAGGACCACGAAGGGAGATAGGGGGCAATATCTGCCTCTCAGAAACTATCAAACCGATTTTAATGAAATTTAAAACATAGATAGATCCCTATTCATATAGCCATACACTCTTGAAAATTAGTTGTTAAATTCTGTGGTGTTGGGTATCATATGGTCGGGCTTGACCGACTATACTTTCATACTTGTTTTATTTTCAAGTAGTTATTCCTTGAAAAAAAAAACAAATTTTCCAAGCACTTAATTAATGTCAAAAATTATTCTATTGAATGACTACAGCCGTATGCCAAAAAGAAAAAGAAACTTTCAACATTCCCTTTACATATTAACTTTGTCTTCAAGCTATCTGTAAATGTATATTCTTGTAGCTTAAAATGCATACATTCTTCATATGTGTACATATGAAAGTTAATGTGGTAGTAAATGTACAAACGAGGGCTATTTTAATTTTACAGATAAATAAACTTCAAGTGTGGGCTAATTGTAATAGGAGAACATTTAAATGAATTACATAATCACCTCCCCCTTCGAAACAGGGCATGAGAAAAAAACACAACTCGATATTTTGGAAATTTAAAAAGAATTGCAAAATAGCACTATTAAACGCTTTTCCAACACATTTTTATGCTTTTTTATGTATTGCTTACATCAGATAAAAGTTCTTTTCGTGTATACTCGTACTTTTACATAGTAAAAATTAAACTAGTGTAAAATTAAAAATAAAAAGAATTTAAAAATGGCTGGCGCATATGCCAAAAAGTGTTGAGAAAAACAAAAGAAAACGGCAATACAGGTTCCCGGTAGATTTTTATATGCCAGAAATGTTTTGAAGGAAAATGTTTATTTTTGTAAACGTTCATGAACGAACTTAAAAGTTAATAGTATTTAATTGAAAGTGAAAATTATTGCTTTGTGCCGCATACGCCACGTTTCAAAATTTATTTTTAAAATTAAGCTTTTTGTGCTGCATACGTACACTTACTGCTGTGTATTGAGTTGTTGTCATTTTATTTTGCTTTTGCTTTTAATACTTTATTTACGGCAATGAAGAGTGAAATTTATTTTGTACGCTTTTGTATGAGAAAATTGCAGTATTCGCCAATCAATGGCGTGTAGAGCAATACAATGCTTATTAAGCTTTAAAATAGTTAATATGAAGCAAAATTAATGCTAAATATCTCAGAAACTATAACAAATTTCGTGAAACAGGTTTTGGACTCAGGAAGGGGCTAATTAAAATATATTATAGTAATTTTTTTTAATGGTCGGTTGGTCAAACTAATGGTCTGCTGACGATATATATTCTTGATATTAAATACATGTAAATCTCTGGCAAAATTAGTTGAAATTCGCGGGCTGTTGTTTAGCGATGGTACAATATTTTCGATATAAATGTTGTTAACGTTTAATGATGTGTCTATAACACGACTAGTGGTAAGATTTGTTTGCTAAGTGTGAATTTAGACGAGCGAACATTAGGAAGGAACATCTGAAATTCTCTTTTGCTTTTTCATTCGCGGTCACACAGACCAACATGTTGCCGGAAACATTCTGTTAATATTGTTGTTTCTTTTCTCAAAAAGCAAAGTAAATTTCAACAAAGAAAATGAGAACAAATCGTGCCGCCGAGTACCGAACACAAAAACCATTATCTCTTCCCCACCCGTAATTTGCTTCCAAACAAAATGTCTCCCTGTCTGAATGGGCACTTAGTTAGGTTTGTTAGAGTTACGCTATTATTTTTAGCATGTGTGTTGTGGCTTTTGTGTATAGTACGTGTGTTACTTGAGGATGTGTTGTTGTGTTCGAAGTAATTGTTATTAACGTTTATGCATGTTTCCATAATACGTGTACTATTTGATTGGTTGTTGGAGTTGGTAGTGTTTGTTTGATGCAGTGATGCTATTATTTGCTTTACTGGGTTTTTGAGTTAAATCGTTTCTTGTTGTAAATTGGTATTTTTTCCATCACATTTTCAATATTTGATCCTGTACATACAAGCATATACCAATTTAATGTCCTCCTACTGAGATGATTGTAGAGTTTATTGTCAAAAAATAAATGTTAATACACCACAGTTATCTAAAAGTTGGATTAGTCATTTAAAATTGCAGATTTTTACTTAAATTTTTTTTACAAATTATCAAAGAGGATAATAATTTTACAAAATGTTCGTGTTTCTTCCGTTGCGAACAAATATAAATATTGTGTGGTTTCGATTTTAAATACGAAATATTGAAAGTGAGATTATTCGATAGATAGAAGGCCATAAGCACTACGACCTAGAGGATCTCTTTCAATAATCGCGGCTACACAAATGTTTTTAATAAATGCATACCCCTATTCCAATAAAAGTCTTAAGATTTGAAGATTTTATATTTGCTTATTTGAATTGTTGGAATAGTCTTATCAGGGTTTAAAAAACTGCAGTCGAAACCAAAAACTGTCGAACCAAAAACGAAAATGTGTGCTAAATTTTCGCTTTTTGAGATGGTTTGAAAGCGACTGTTTATATTTAATGAATCAGAAGTAAAAGCAACAGTTTTTTTAGCCAATGACAAATGGAAGAAATGACAGTTTTTTTAAGCCAATGACAAATGGAAGAAATGGCAGTTTTTCGTATTTGACTGTAGTTTTTTAAGCGCTTATTCTTATACGTATCTGTGAGGGAGGTTCAATAAGTTGGGGACTTTTTTAATAAAACACAGGTTTTTAAATTAAAAACCATTTTATTGCTCAGCGTAGTCTTCTTTAAGCTCTACACATTTCTCCCAAAGTTTCTCCAATTTGTAATCCCTTAGATAATGTTTCTTTGTCAGATTATTTCAGCATTAAAGTCAAATCTCTTTTCGCGCGATTTCTTCAGGTCACTTAGTTACTTCAGTCACTTAGTGAAAACTTTGAAGAATAGGGCGGATAAGGGTACAATTCTTAGCCGTAGTCATGAATTTTTTCAATGGAAGCACACGAAATTCACCTTTTCCCATTTTCTCTTCGAACCACGAAGACATCTGCTATCAATCACTTTCAAACACAAACTAAATGACACAGCTTATAATTATTTTGACAGCAGTTTTTGACAGATACCTGTTGACGCAAAAAGTCACGGACTTATTGACCTGCCCTCGTTTATAACTTGTTTTGCTTTAGATAATCATTTCCTGTCTTTGTTTGTTTAAAATCCAAAATCTCAAGTCAAACAAAGCCAATCAAACTATCAAAAGCGATGATTGAAAATTAATACATAGTAAGTATGTATTTATATAAATGTCCTAATTTTTTAAAAGTATTCTAGAGAAAACGTCGGATATATTTCTGTATGTGATGAATCATTTAAAATTCAAAATCAAAATTATGCCTAAACAAAATCTCTAAAAAAAAATGTCAACAAATAATTTCATCTTACAAATTAACGAAAATCTCTTATTGAAAAATAATTTGAAAATACAATTTACAATTATATTATAATAATTAAAAAAATTAAAACTTTTTAAACTAAAAATTATTAAGTCTTGCTCTTTAGTGTCTGTAAGTATTTAAACCCAAATTCAATTAAATTCCCTCTAAAGTCTATCTCTAAGGCTAATGACTTTTGACATAATGTTAAGCATACTTTTAGGTGTTATACAAAAGAAAAACTCTGCTAACTTGTTTTTGCGAAAAACGAAATCATTGCGACAGTGGTAAATGTGCATTTTACAAGCATAATGTAAGTTACAGACACTCCTAGAAATCAC
Source organism: Pollenia labialis (assembly GCA_949318255.1). Taxonomy (NCBI): domain Eukaryota; kingdom Metazoa; phylum Arthropoda; class Insecta; order Diptera; family Polleniidae; genus Pollenia; species Pollenia labialis. The sequence continues at coordinate 5,828,586 of OX439139.1, read as the reverse complement.
ACACCACTAAACACAAGTACATGCATAAATAAGTATGTTCAGAGAAGTCTGAAAATTGTTGCTATTATCAACACTATATATTTCCATTAAAACTTAATTCAAAACAAGGCTTACTATTTTATGCACTTTGAAAATTTGAAAATTCATTTAAAAGTTTTTTTTTGCAATACATAAACAAAATTTAGCTATTTATTTAGTTACAAAGTTGCATACACACATTTAAAAGACGAGGGTAGCCATTATAATTGAGTTACGAAAAGGTAATGCAGTGGATAGTTTCTAAACCTTAATTGTATTGTGAAATCAGCCTTTGGAATTAAATTACAGTGATAGAATTTTATTTAGTTTTCAGCGATCCAGTAATACAATTGGGGTATTCACAAGGTGTGCTATCATGTTGTATTGTCATAATGTTCTAACATTTTACAATGGCTTAAAAATATTTTTGGTTCTTTGTAAACAAAAAGTGTCTTAAATTAATAAAACTTTGTTAACTCTGCTGTTGTAATTAATAAGAAGAGACCTGCGTTGAGCGGCTATGTTTTTGTAACCGTCGCCGTTGATGGTACAGTTTAACCGGCAAACATCCGGATTTAACCTGCGGCTAGCAATTTTTGCAACAAAACACTTGCGGCGTAATGGTCTAATATTATAAATATTTTTATTTTTGGTAAATATTTATTTTTTATATTTGTTTAAATCAGCTAACTAAAATTCAAAATAGCACACTACATTATGAGTGGTTGTTCACAACAGTCGTATTTTTCATGTTATTATTTTAAGACATATGACTTTATGACACCTTGTGAATCCCCCAAATATATATAATATCGAAAGTAGCTATAAAGGATACAAAGCAATACATTAAATGAGCTGTAGCTGTTAACATTTGTGGCTACTTTGACTAAAATCTCTCAATTTTAACAATCGGATATTTCGGGATGATTTTATAGTTTTTCTGACATATCAGTAAATGATAATGAAGAGATTAACTCTTTTACAACTCATGCAGGCGTACTAAATCGCTCTGTGTCAAAAGTCATTAAACCTTGCCAATTAGGCAAAACACATTAATAACAATTTTGTTTTTTCCAATTATCAAATAATAAACAAAATAGGGTGGTCGATTATTCGACATTTTCAAGAAAACGGTATTCGAATATTTCGACTATATAAATCTTATATATAAATCCCACTGGCAATCCAATTAAGAACGATATCTTTGTGGTTGTTTTTCAACCACTCACGTGGAACATAACATATGAACTGGAGGTTGGTCCGTCACCAAATCAATCCACTAAGACGGAAAAAATGAATGCTCGAAACATGTTAATTCACATATACTTATATATATACATATATACTATATTTTCTTCATATTAAAAAAAATGTATGACCGAATTTCGACCATTAGGATAACACTTGTATAGATAATTCTTCTATCTTTATTATTAAATTTATTAATTTGCTTTACAATTTAGTTTTTTTTATATTTTTTTATTTTTTTTTTTTTTGGTTAAAAAAAAAATTTCGTGATACAAATGAAATTGAATTGATATTTTCCATATTTGGCATTAAGAAATACGATGAACTAAATTGCGGCTTGTACTTTGCGCACAACGGATATCGTTAGATCGAATAACAAAGTGAATTTAAGGCGATCGGTATACTGAAATGAGGGGTTTCGAACAAACTTTTTTGTGTGTTAAACACATACAGCACAAGCGCAAAATATTCTCCCCACCTACAATAGTGCAGAGTATTAAAAAATCACAGCTTTTTATTAGTCACCCTCGTTAGCCTACAAAAATGTCATTCATGTACTTTACAAGAGACTTTAGAAATTGAAATAAAAGTTTTGGGTTGTTTTGAGCTTTTTTTATTATAAAGAAAAAGTTTTTTTTTAAAATAAACCGTTTTTTGATTCAGTTTCTAGACAAACACTTTAATTATAAATATCTTTATTGAATTTATTTTAATTTACATTTCATTCCGTAGAAAAATAATGAAAATAATATTGTTAATGTTAAGATACTTTAGAGTGCCATAGTGAATGGCAGTTGGCTAAAAAAGTTTTCGTAAATGTAACAGTGGAGGCAATAGTGAGATTAATATGTATATTCAATTCAAATGACAGTTTTATATACAAGATGACAAGAAACAGAAAAAAAATTTTGTTTAATGTTGACAATTCGAATGTCATGAACGTTTTAAGTTTTTATACCGACTTTGTTTTTTTTTTTTTGCTGGCACATTTTTTGCATTTTTCCAGTAAATGAGCAGAAAAACTATTATTGCAAATCAACGTAGCTGAAATTGTTAAATTCGAGTAGTAACTGAAAGTCAGCATATATTTTGTAGTCATTTATTTTTTCTACTTTTTAACGTTTGCTGAAGCATTAGTGTTCAAATGTTCAGTTGGCAAACTCAAGTTAAGAAAAAAACTTTATTGAAAATTTCAATAAATATAAAATAACTACCTAAAAACTAAGTACTTAGTAGTTCCAATTATAATGTGTTTGCATAGATGTTTGCAATAAAGTTAAATTGTATTCGTTAGAATGCACAAGGTAAAAATATTTATTTTGAACTCTTTTTAAACATAGTCAAAGAAATTAAATGGCCATTATTGCCTCGACAAAGATGGGTTGTCAGGATGACTGGTTTGTTAGTAAGTCAATATCCAGGTGCTTTAAAATATACAGTATTTTTCAATTAGACAGTAAAGGGGTAAAATGTATCTATTTTGTAAATAAATAAATTTGGAAATATATCAATATTAAATTGAAGAAGTTTTCTTAAAGAGTTTAACTTGTATAAAATGTATAAACTTTGAAGAACGTAGTCCTTAAATCAAATCAAATTAATCCAAAGTAAAGCAGTTAAGGATACAAAGTCAGGCATACATAAATTTAATTACATTTTAATTAAATAAGAGAGCAAATTACAAGTAACAAAAAAAAAGTTTCGAATAGTTGAGCTAAAATTGTTAAGAAAAACATGATTGAAATGTGGTTAAAAGCCCCATATTATGGTCGCTGCAATAGCCACAAAGAAATTAAGGTTATTATTTTAACATTATAATACATTTAATATTGACCATTCCATTAATAATTTTGACCATAAAATGTTTTGTTCTAACTAAATGACGATTTATTTCGATCATATTATGTTTAACTTTGATTTTATTTTGGTTAATTTCACCGCATCCAAATGACGGTTAATATTGGCCATAGTTTGGTTAACTGTGACCATATAATGTTTAATTTTGATCACATTATTGTTAATTTTTACAAATAGGATCTGGGAATTATTTCTTTTCATAAGTTACTTTATTAAATTCAATATTTTTTATTTTTCGAATTTATTCTATAACAAAAAGCTTTATGAAATACATAACTGAAATTAAGCCCATAGAATATATTCGAAAAATAAAAAAATGTTGGCTAATTTTAACCAAATTATGGTACTTTTAAACCATGTATTTGCAAATGTTAACCATATATTGATATATTTGACCACAATGTGGTGACCTGCAAACATTAGCATTGTTAAAATCCAAACGTGGTATGTTGCTCTTAGAATATGGTATCATTAAACAAGTTATAAGGAAGTTATTTTTAAACGGGTACAGAATAATCCGGAAAGTTGCTTAACAATCACACTTACAAATGGAAAATTAAATATTTTTTTATATAGAAAACGATTCTTCTACTCTAGTCGTGTCCCTTTGGCTTTTTCATAAAAAAATGAAAGTAAAGTATACACAAGGTGGCTGGCTGGCTGTGTGTTAAAGAAATTAAATTCTTAACACAAAATACAAATACACTCTTCCAAGGAAAAAAATTCTAAAATTTACTTTTCTATTTTCTACTAATTTCAGTTTTAATGATAAATCATCAATTGAAACATTTGGTGATGAACAATTTGAAGTTTATAGTATACAACCGCAGCAACAACACCACGAACAACAACAGCAACTTACTAATCAACAACATCATTATCATCAGCAACTACCTCAAACAAGAAATAAGCGCTTAGAAAGATTAAAAAAATTAAAGTTACGAGAAATACAATCACTTGCATTGGAAGGTGGCGATTCAGGGCGAGGTTATTGCTCATGCGATGAACAGTGGAATGGATCGACATCATCGGCATCGTCACCAACATCTGTGTCACCTACAGAACAGCAGCAACTTCAACAACAACCGCAACAACAAGAAGAGCCATCAGTACAAGAAGAACCCCAAGGGCAATTAAAGCTACAAAACTCAATGGAAGATACAATATTAACATTAGCAACAGCAACAACAACCACAAAAACTTTGCCCACGCCATCAACTAGAACAATCATAATGACGACAGCATTATCGGCAGCGGTAACATCCACAACAATGCCAAACAATAACATTGAAGCGCAAGAAAAGACTTCCGAAAACGGAAGTGAAACAAACGATGCGGCCGGCGGAAGCGGATACAACAGGACAAACAAACAATGCAATAGTTCCGTAGCAATGACGATAACAACGAGCCTACTAAAACAACAACAACAACAGCAGCAGCAGCATGAATACCAGCACAATGAACATGACAAACTAAACAGAATGGGGTTGAAAAAATTAAATGAAATTAACAATTTTTCCGATATAATCAGTATCAGTCCAGGCAGTAGTAGTAACATAAAAACTATAACACTACGACGCAACCCCATACAGCAACGTTTGAAACAACAACATCATGTACGTTTTTCAGATGAAAAGAATTTCTCTGATTAGTTTAAACAAAAATACGTGCGATTTTCATTTGTTTTTTTTTTTTAATTAAGAATTGGCAACGGTAATTTTAAAAAAAAATTTTTTTTCTTAAAGGTGTTGTTACTTACAACAACAGCTAGTAAACACAAACAAAACAAAAATAAACTTTTAATTAACATTATTTATTTTTTTATATGTATTTTATATCACTTCAAGCAACATAAAACAAACAAATTACCAACATTGCAATGAATCATACTGCGTACTGGTGAGGGAGACTGTGTTGTATAAAATTTTATCTAGTTGCGAACACTAAAATATAAAAGTTTTCTTTTCTTTTGCCTGTTCAAAGTGGTCAGTAATAAAGTAAGAAAACTACAAAAGAATTGCGGAAAAATTATGTTTTAGAACAGAAGAATCTGATTACAATAATTATGAAATAAACATAAAAAAGTTGTGGAAACAAACAAAAAGCCCAGCTATTTTAAAACATTCATTTGTTCATTTATTTTACTTTGAGGATATTTTTTATATAAAAAAAAAATTCAATAAAATAAAAATAATAAAAAAGAAACCATCAACTATTTTAAGAGAAAACTTTTATTTACTATTTTATTTGTTCGCTTTTTTATGTAACTACAGAATCAATACAGAAATCAATTCATTTTAATAAAGAGAAAAAAATATGAAAAATCTCAGAAAAATATTAGGGGTCATAGTCATTAATGAGTTTTTCTTGTTTCATAATGTACACTAGATGTAATTAAAGTAGTAGCATCAATATAATGACAGCTGTTGAAAAGTTTCTATAAAAATTTTAAGTAGAAATTGAATTAAATATTTTTTTTCGGTTATACAAACACATTTTATATTTGCAAAATATAACAATTTTGGTATTATGTCATGATGAAAAGAAAATATCTAAATATAGCGCAAAGCTGTACCCTGTTTTAGTTTAGCCCGCAATTCCTGTGAAAGTTCTTTTAGTTCATATACGTTTTTTTTTTGTATTCTTTTTTTTACACGTTGGTTATGGATAACAGTTTTTGTACTACTTTAACCATAATATACTTGAATCAATATAAATGCCACAAACTTATTTTAGCTAGCCGAGGTCAAACAAATATCCTTCAGCATTAAGTTATTAACACATGGGGCAGGCTTTCATTTTACCTCCACACAATTGTGGCTTCGCAAATGAGATTATATTTTTCTTTCTGTGTGTTTTTGGCCAGATGGTTTTCGACATTATTATTTTTATTATTTGTGGTTGGACCTTGTTTATAGGTGCTTGCATGCATGCCTTAAATATACGTAGTTTGGTGTGCAGGAAGATATGAGGTGATCTCCGTATTTTACTAAGCTTAGCAAATGCAGCCCTGGCTTTACTGATCATCTTCCTAAGTCCTGGCTTGTGCAGACATCACACATCCTAAGTAGCAAAACCTGTCTAGCCATTCGATTCGGGTATTTTTTCACACAAAGGTGGTTCATGATGGTCTTCTTGACGCAAAGGCTTTTCTCTTTTGGATGTTAAGTTCTAGACCAGTACTTTTCCAAAGAATGATCAGTTCAATGATTTTACTCTCCATGTCTCTATGTTTGTGCGATACAAGACTAACGTCAACACACCAGAGGATCGCTATTCTCTTGTTCGTGGACAATCGCAAATAGTGGCGGTGAGACCGGGCAGCCTTATCGTACTTCCAAGTTCGTTGTAAAGGCTTCGCTACACAACCCGTTGTGAAATACCTTCAGCATCCAAACATAAGCTTGAGTTAAAAAGGAAAATATGGAATGGTCTAGAATTTCTAGGGATATAAGCGTAACAAGAGTGAAGTTAATGGCATATTTTCAATTACAGGACAGAAATTAAAAAGAAATACCATAAGAGTATCAATTGCATAATTTGCAATGTGTTCTTAATTATTTACATTTTGATATTCAAGAATTATTCCTGTAAATTTCTACTACTATCACCACTAACTACTACTTATATTGTGAATGATTTACTTTATTATTTTGTGGTTACATATATAAAAAGCCTACGGTGAATAGAAATTAACATCATGGACATTTAATTTATTATTTTATTTTTTTTTTTTCATTACAAAACATTCAAGTCGGTTTAACCGTTTTTTTTTTTTGCAACAAAAAATCAAAGCACTTCATCTACCGATGAAAATTACTTTTATAACTTCAAAAAGAGAAGCTAAAAATGATGCAGTGCTTCAAAAAAAACTAAACAAAAAGATACAGAAAACATACAACTCTTAGACTGCACCTATTCAACTATATTAATAAATAATAATTAAAAAATAAAAATTTTTTTTATAATGCTGTAAAAAAATATGAGTAAATTAAGTTTAGTTTTAATCAATAAAATAAAAACTAAGTTGTGAATTTTAAGTAATTGTCAATGTATAAATTTGATACTGAATGTAGCAAAGCCAGTAATAAAATAATAAAAAACCTAGAATTAATAATATTTTAAATATTTTTAACTAGAGCTAAACTTTATGAATATTAAAAAGAAAACTAAAAATTGGCTAAAAAAATATAATAAAACAAATTTTTAGAGCAAAATAACAAAATGAATGATAAAATAAAAATAATAGCGGAGTTCAGTGTTGGGTGCAAAGTATCGTAGCTCTTTTATGAAATCTAACGGAAATTCTATGTATTTTGTTGTCGGATTTAATAAAAGAGTTACCATATTTTGCATTTGCTCGCCCGCATGACCATTTGTAGCTTACACAGAACTCCGCTATTGAAATACCTAAGGCCTCTTTAATATTACGTAAACGTATACGTTGCACATCAGCTGTTCCGTTTTCCTTACCAAGCTTTTGTATAAATTTGTACTCTTACGTAAACGTGGCTTTCCATTGTGGATGAATCTGATAAAAGTAAAATTTTTCTCTGTTTTTACGTATCAGCTGGTAGAGAATTTAATTTTTACTTATATTTTTTGATACATTTTAGTAATTTCATCGACAAACACATACAAAACGTACAAATAGCAAAAGCTAAAATATATAAATCAAATCAATTTTAACAAATTGTCTGTTTTCTTTTTAAAACATTTCGACACGTTTACGTATTCTTAGTTACTGCCAACCATTGACCGTAACTCTTACGTTTTTGAAACATTAACGTATCAGTAACATGGCCTTAAAAAATTAAACATTCTTGTATGATTAACGGCCAATTCAACAATTTCAGTTCAAACTAAGTGCCGGTTAACACACGTCAAGTTTGACTCGTCAAGTCTTGAGCTTTTAGGAGAGAAGTGAAAAGAGAATGCCATTTCTTCTCCCCTCTCTCCTAAAAACTCAAGACTTGACGAGTCAAACTTGACGTGTGTGAACCAGCACTATCAATATGTTTTTTGACAGTTCTAACTGATAGTGAATTATAACTGAACTTGGTGAAATTGGCCGTAAATTGTTGAAAAGTTATGATTAAATTGTTGAAATAAAACCATCTTGTAAATATTTAACAAAAAATTTTAAAATCAATATAAGTAAATTATATTGTTTAATACTTCCTGAGATCACAGCTAAGTAGTCTGTAATTGGCCAACAATTTTAGTTTTTTTCCCTTTGTATGAATATTTGTAAATATTATATTTAAGTAGTTTCTAAAAAATTGGCATTATGTTAATATGTAATTCAAACAAATTTAAAAGTAAAAACCAGAAATAAAAACCCATATACATAATTGAAATTTAAAACCGAAAAAACCAAGAATTAAATATTGATAAACAAAAAATCTTACTTAACCAAATTAATATAATGAAAGAAAAAAAACAGAACAAAATTAAGCTAATAGTAAAAATTGTTTAAAAACCAAACAAAAAAAAACACAAAAATTTAAAAGATTTTCTATCATACTATTATAAATAAATCAGCTGCATACAGACATTTTAGTATAAAAGGAAATGAAATAAAATCAATAATATATTGTATATAGAAGATTGACTAGAATCGAAACCAGTGTTCGAAAATAAACAGTACATTATTTAGCGTTCGGCTCACACACCCAAGAACGTTAACTATTTATTTAAAGCGATTGTGTAGACGAACACAACCCTTAATACCGCTCGTAACTATTTTCAAGAAAGAGCCGAACATTATATATTGTTCTGTTCTCCGTAAAAAAAACAGAACAATTGTAGTGATACTACACACAGAGAAAAACATGTTTCAATATGGTCACCTCTAACAAGACTATTTTTAAAGAAATTTTTAAACATACGCCTGTTCTGAAAATCAATTTTTCGTAAAGTGATTTGAAATCACTACAAAGGTGCTCTGCGGTTAGCTTACAGCATGACAATTTTAAAAGACTTGAAGTTTTTTTAAGCATTTTTTTTTAAAATCTATAATAAAAAGATCACATAGGTACACATTAAATGATTTGTCCTTTATTTGTTTTGCATTAAAATTAATTATTTTACACGGGAGAACATTAAAATTTACAAATTAAGAAAACCGCTGTATTTTTTGCAGACGCTGTTTTAATTTTGTTTACATTTTTCGTGATTTATTTTTCTTGAATTAAATTAAACATTAAAAATTAAAATCAAATTAATTTTTTAAAACAAAACTAAAAGTAAACAATAATTGTGAGGTTTAATTGGTTAATTTTTAATATACGATGGTAAAAAATCAATGAAAATGGCAACCAAATTTACTAAATGAATGAAGAAGCGCACAATTGTTTTCTCGTGGTTAAGAACAATGAAAATCACGATTAAAAATTTCGTGATTTTCAGAACACCAAAATATTTTTCGGGTGATTTTAGAATCGTTCGTGATTTTAAATCACCGTGATTTCAAAACATGCCTGGTATTATGATTCATTTAACAATATTATTGTCACCGACAACCATATTATTGTTGAATTAGTCCTTCATCAAGACCCCACAGCCATATTATGGTTGCCTCCGAACATGTTATGGTCAAAAATAACTAAAACATTTTTAACGCTTATAATACATGGTTGGTTTTCAACCATAGCATGTTGCTTTTGGAAAAGAGGAAAACACAATTGTTAATTTTAAAACAAATAATTGTCATATATAACCATAACATGTTTAGAGGCAACCATAATATGGTTCTGGCTTCTGGAGGGAAGATATGGTTATTTTTAACCATAATATGTTTAAAATTGTCTTTAAAAATAGTTTTGTTGGAGGTGATCATATTTAAACATGTTTTTTCTCTGCGTGTGTAGACAAACAATATATTTTAATGTTGCTTTTTTACATTGATAAAGAAATGAATAACCAAAACGTTTTAGCAACGACCGCACCACGAACAGCTTGTGTGTGTAAAATTATTTTACTGGCTTTTTGTTTTTTTTTTCGTATGTGTATTTTGTTTTTGTAAAAAATGTTTAGTTTTTTACCAGCTAAAAGGGACGAACATTAATAGGCCGAACCGAAAACAATGAAGTTTGTGGATTTAAAAAACCGAACGGAATTAAATGTTCTGATCTTTTGTTGAGTTTGATAAAAAAAAAACAGCATTATTTTTGTGTTCGAAAGATGACAAACAGGGAATCGTTTTTTTGCAATGATTTTCTACACAAACACTATAAGCGTTTGTGTTTTCCACAAATCTGTCGAAACGAATACTAAAGAGCGATATTTAGTGGTTATTTTCGAACACTGATCGAAACTCTCTTAAAACAAAACAAAACCAAAAATCTTTTTAAAAATTCCGTATGTGTAAAGACACGGCAACAAACCCAGCGAGAAAAGAAGACGTAAAAAGAGGCATACTAACTGCCTGTTTTTAGAAAACGTAAGCAAGTGAGTGAGTGAGAAATTATATTGAAAACAACAATAAAAAACGAAAATTTGTTTTTGTTTTCAATATAATTTCTCACTCACTCACTTGCTTACGTTTTCTAAAAACAGGCAGTATGTCTTTTTTAGCAGTCACAAGCAGGCCTGCCATATTTGCCGATTTATCGGCATTTTGCCGATTTTTTGCCTCTAAATTATCAAAGTGCCGATTTGCCGATTTTTCCTCAAAAAATGCCGATTTTTTGATAAACATCTTAACCAAAGTAACTTTTTGTTGGATTTAGTGCAATTTATTAATTTTGGGTACCATTGAAATACTTGTTTCATTAAAAAGAGAGAACTGTTATTAATTTAGCGCTTTTGCTAAGAAAAAAGGTTAGATTTGTCCTATATTATATGCAGTGTTTGTTACGTATGTTTACCCAACACACACATGTTGCAATTGTAAAGAATAAAAGAGCTTGATCAAAAACAAAAAAATAAATATCAGCAATTTTTTTTGACAAAAGCTAAAAGAAGAAAAAAAAAGTTAAATTAAAAAATATAAAGTACTTTATATTTGAATTTGGAAATAGGTTTTTACTTACAAAAAAGTTGAGGCAAGTTAAATTCAAAATTCACTTTTAATGAAGAAACTTAAATCAAAAAATGATTTTTATAAGCGCATTTAAGGATGATGCAAGTTCATCCGATAACCAATCTTTTGTAAGAAAGTCAAGTAAATTAACAAACTTTTTGGTAACAAAATTTAGATTTAAAAGTGAGAATTCTCCTGGTTCATTTCCAACAATTTCACATTCTTCCGCCAATGTGGAAAAATGTTAAGCCAAGTCAACCTTAATAAAACGAAATTTTAATGTACCATGCAAATTAATCTTTGCATAGAATTCATCATTCCAAAAATTATTTAAAATTTTAAACTATTTTCATGCTGATATTAAAATTAAGGATTTAATAAAAATGTCAAGCTCGTATGAATCTAAAATAACAAAAAGTACAAAACTTTAAAATAATTTACCCTAAAGTACAGAATATACGTATACATTTTTGTTTCTAATTACTTACAATTTATTTGTAAAACGTTTATTTTTTGTTGAATTTTATGCTATTAGCATAAGGTAATGCAAAATTGTTCTGTTTTGATATTTTTTTCCACAAAAAAAGTGTTTTACTGTATTTAAAATAGGTATTTTTGGTTTGCCGATTTTTTGCCGATTTCTTTAAATTAAAATGCCGATAATGCCGATTTTTTTTTGAAAATATGCCGATTTCTTACCAAAATCACCTGGCACCCCTGGTCACAAGGCCTCCAAGCCTTCATTGGAAACCAAGTTTTTTCGAATCTACTTTAAAGGCTTCTAGAACTTTTTAAAAAAAATAATTAAGAATTAAGGGTTAGCGTAAGGGACATTCTTAAGAACCTTTTCAAAGAAGACAGAGTGATATGAGTAGAAAATATGTAAGTAGTAATGCTTGTAACCCTTTTTAGAAGCCCGAAAAGTGGAAGCGCTTGCAACTTTTCCCGCTGGAAAGTAACACACATTTTTTACTAACACAATCATAGACTTTGATTTTTGACAGCTGAGTAAGCCTTTTTGTTTCCATTCTAGTCAATATTCATTAAAGCATTTAAATTAAATTTAATAATTTGTTTCCAAATGTTTTTATTAAGTTTTAAATTTATTATCTTATTTACATTTTTTTATCAAGTTTGTTAAAAAAAAATAAAAAAATATAATGCTCAATTGTTTTATTGTCTAAATATGTAATATTTTTTGGATCTAGTTACATATGAATAAATAAAGAAGATATAAGAAAACAACCATTAAATTATATATAAGAAAAAATAGATACATATAGAAAATGTAGACAAATAAGTTATATTAACAAAAGTTATAGTTAATAATGAAAAAAAAAACAAAATGAGACAAAACAAAATATAAGAATTGAAATAAATAGTAAAAAAGAAAAACAAAACGAATTACTAAACTAATATTAAAAAAAACAGTGTTTTATTTTACAAAAAATGGTGAGATTGCAAAAGTTAGTAGTCAGGATTTGAATATTTATTTGCCCCTTTTTCGCCAAATTCAATGTCAAAAATCGCCAAAATATTTTTTATAAATTTTTGACAACAAAATATACATTTTTCAAATTATTTAAAATATTTTTTAGAAATCCTTAAAATTAAATTTCTTCCGAATCGCTTTAATTTGCTAAAAAAAAAAATTAAAAAAGTCGCCAAAATTTATTTATTTTGTTGTAATTTTTATTTAAAACCAAGCAATATGATTAGCGAACACAAAAAGGTACAATATTCACTATAAAAAAGTGTTTAGTAGTCTTCTTAAAGCAGCTAAAAAAGAATTGTTGTGTTAAGTATTAAACAAATATTGGATACACATTTGTATACATAAATATATGGGCATTTCCATTTGACGTGACGTGATATTTGCACGCCAAAATGAAAAAAAAATTAAATGAAGAAGTCAAATTTGTAAACAGCGCTTTTAAATATGCAAAGCAATGAAGTAGTACAATATTCAGAAAAAAAAATACAAGAATCGACGCTAAGAATTTGCAGATACAGTGAACTCGCGATAACGTGAACTAATTTTTACCATGGCGTTTCACGTTTTCGAGATTGTTCACGTTATCGAATGCCAAAATTTTAAAAAATTAACACCAAATAGATAAACAAGTATTTTAAAACAAATATTTTATTAATTTATAGTAACAAAAAATATATGTCTATGCAATAATTCAGTTGATATTAATAATAATTCGGTGTCATCCTGATTTTCTTCAGGATTGTTGTTCTAGTCTTTCACCGTAGAAAGGGTCACTTCAATCTATGATCAAATTAATAAGTTAAATAAAACTCTCTAAAAATACTAAAACCTACTATAATAAAAAAAACCTGAGGATTAAGCGCCTGAAGAAGTTTCTTCTAGATGTCTTATGTCTTATTTTGGTCAAAAAATATATTTAAAATGTTCCAGCATTTGTGTAAAATTTCTTGTGAAATTTGACTCCATGCTGAGTCTAATAGATAAATTCCATCTTTCGGTTTTTAAATGACATTTTTCACTTTCACGAATAACGTACATAGCTAACTAACACGTCAGCGTATACATACATGGATACAATTAAGAAAAAAGAACGCTGTAACATAAGCCAATAAGTGAACTCAATTCGGGGATTCCCCAATTAAACAAAACATTTTAAAAAGTAAACAAAAATGTGTTCACGTTTTAGAACTTCCAGATTTTGTTCACGTTTTAGAATAGTCTGTGTTAAAATAAATTTGTTCACGTTTCTGAGACGTTCACCCTTTTGAGTGTTCATGTTTTCTCGAGTTCACTGTAAAGGTTGTTTTTTTTATAGTGTCACAACTTTGAGTTGGCATCACTATCACTGCTTTATTTGAGCACCCACTTAAAAGGTGATAGTTGCTTTTTGTTTAGTTTGCTTTGAAATTTCATTATGATTCGACTTACACCAGAGCAACGCACGCAAATTGTTGAAATTTTTAATCAAAATTATTCGGCGAATGGACTGAAGCACTAATTGATATGAATTTTGAATTTCCATTCAAAATATTATTTTCCAAAGAGTCCCATTTCTGGTTGAATGGGTAAATAAGAAGAATTATCGCATTGGTGTTAAAAGAATCCACAAGCTTTTGATGAAACACCATTACATCCATCCGCCAGCCGTGGCGGCCAAATGGAAGAAATCATATTTAAACATAAATTTCATTAAATTTCCTGTCCAATAAAGCTCGTTTAATTGATATTAAAAATATATTTGCTTGTTTTATTATGATTTAAACTTGTGTCACTCTATAAAAAACACTCTTTGTAAGCAAAAATATGCACTGGCGTGATGTTAAAAATTTGACTTGCATTACAAAACTGAATAAGACTGCGAATTTAGCAAGAAGTTTTGTATAAAACCTTTTTTAGTTAGCTTTGTTTAGACTTATATAGATTTATTTTTCAAGCTATCAAATTTTAAAATCTTTGCTCGTTTTTTAATGTAACGCCAGAATGCAAATAAGGTTGTATTTTAGGGCCATGTTGTTCAACCGTTATTCCTTTTGTTACTAAACAAGTTAGAGTGTTATATTCGGCTGTGCCGTATCTTTAATAACCTCCACCGACTGTTCGAATATTTCAGGAGGGATATATATATGATGTCTATTTATTATTAATTTATCTTTATAAAAACAGACATCAGCATTAAAATTGGTTGGTTTGAGGTTTAGATCTATATTAAATTAATTAGCAAATTGTTTTAACTTAATACATATGGGTATTTCTCTGAAATGGTCCACCGTGACTTAAAAAATCAAAGCACTCGCGTAGTTTTTTTAAGCACAAAAATTAAGTTGGATTAATTTTGTAGTATATTTTTATTTTTTATTTTTCATTTTTGAATTAAAGTTTAATTTTTTTTGGTAAAAACTTCTGAAAATATATGTAAAATTACTAAAATATGTATGAAGGTAAAAAGTGTCACGTGCGTAATGTCACGTGCGTAATTTACAATTTATTTTTTTCTTCGCCAACCCATGCATAGTTGCTTTTGAACAAAACATCATTATAAAGGCCCATTACTAACCTTTATAAAAACATTTTTTTTGAAATAAAAACCTCCTACAATTCACTTACTTTCGCACTTTTTCTTACGGTCCTAAAAGGCACTTATATTTTTGTCACGTGAGTAAGTCAACTTTGATTGCATGGCATTTGGGTACCCAGTGCTCAATTTACCATTATATGTATATACTTTTTAGAAAGAACTCATCACAAACAATGTAACGATTCTAGAATTCATTCTAAAATTCCAATCCACTTCTATTTTTTTAATATTCAAACACAATAAAACGCGTACAAATGTCGCGTGCATAACCAGAGAAACACCCATATATTATTATAATTATATTATTATTATTATATTATCATAATTATGATTACTTTTTTTCAACGCGCATTAATAAAAGCAAGTTTGTTAATTATATGTATATCAATAATATCGTTAAAATAATTCTTATAAAAATATGTAAATGAAAAAATGTTTACAAAAATGTGCCTATATTATTAACTCGGTAACTATATTTTGTTTATTTTTTAATTTGAGAAGTAAACAAATTTCAACGACATTTTGAAAATCAACTCGCAGTGGCATGTGTAAACAGAAAAGCAAATGGCATGAGATTCGACTATTTCGTACAATTTTTCAGTGTTGAAAAATTCAGTACTTTGGTACTTTTTTCAGTACTTTTTCATATTAAAAATACCGCAGTACCTCCGCGTTGTTTTCAGTACTTTTTTATCCTTTGAGCTTTTTAACTGTGATGTGATCACATGTGTTTGTTGCAAAATTTATGTTGTTGGTTTTGTAAAAAAACAATTAACGACGTTAATATTGAAATGCAAAGCGTGGACAAGCGGCAAGAAAATTTACAAAAAGGGATACATTTGATAATATGTTAGTGGAAAATTTAAATGAAAACCTTTTTTATAGAAACAAGCAATGTTAAGGAAATAGTTTATAAAGTAAAATAAACTGCGAAATCATTAAATTCGACAATTCGCAAAACATTAAGAACTTATTTTTATTTTGAAAATAAAACCTGTAAAGTGATAATCAGCTTCACTCCAGAAAATATTGTTTCCGAAAAACCCAATAGCATAATACTGTTGTTATTAATGTTATTTGCAAACGATAAAGAAAAATATAATAATATCAATTCTTAATTCCGTGTTCAAGCGGATCTTTTAATTCTCTTGGAAAAATATAGCCAATATTAAAAACGAAGCTAATGTTTGCTGACATTTTACAAATTGCTTTTGGTATTTTATCGATACCACATTTCTAAGCATCAATTGAACGCACATTTTCAAATGCAAAATGATGTAAAAAGCAAAGGAAGAAATCGTTTACAACTGTTAGTTGCTGTTTTAGTTATAATATTTCTTATTATATCTTTAAGTTAATTTGCTTTATCTTATATCACGGAATTAAAACCTTTATTTTTAAACATTAATATGTAATATATGTATGTATATTGAAGTCTGAATAATGTTACTTTTCAAATGTTAAAATATAAATATAAATACCAGTATAAATTTATGTTGACAAAATTAAAATTTTTAATTTATTTACTTATTCATAAAAGACGTGCAATATACTGTAAAATGTGTTGGCAACAATGTACTATGTTGTTTTGCTTTAAAGGTTATGTTTTTTTTTAATTAGAGTTGCGCCATATTTAATTGAAACCATTGTGCCACTTATTGAATAATATAGGGCAATATTGCAAATGGATGGGGCGCTTTGCGCTTATGTACAACAGAAATATTATTTACATGTGTATCTCAAATATAAATACTGTTTGCTATTTAATACTTAGATAAATGAATTGCGCAATAAAATATTTTGTGTTCCTTTTATTTTTATAAATTACTGTATTATTATATAAAAAAAAAGTACCATTTGGTGGGAAAAATACTCTTTGAGTTGAAGTTCAGTACCATTTCAAAATTTCAATTTTGCAACACTGATATGTATACAACATGAAAAATACAAACTTAAGCGGCTCATACACTTACAATAAAATTGTTCAGTTTTACGTATTGTACAATTATATCGCCAATGTGTATGTGATATACGATGATGGCACAATATATTGGCAACAATCAAAATACTTTTGATTTTTATTGCACAACGAAAATAAAGTGAAATGTGCTGGCAACATTGTACAATGCTGTTTATGTTATTTCTATAGGTTATGTTTACCTTTTTATTGAATAAATGAAATTTTTGTGCGACTTATTGCATAATATAGGACAAAATGGAAATAATATGGCGGATATCATATACAATAATACTGCAGGTGTATGGGCCGCTTTAGTCTTTTTGTTTACCGCTCTTTCTTCTCTACACCGTTTGCCCACAAATATAAACAAAAAAAGCGACGTCGTAAAAGCCCTCATGCAGTGTTACCGTTCAAAATTTTCAAAAAGGGGCACAAAAAGGGGATTTTCAAAAAAAAAGTGTCACAAAAAGGGGAATTCTGAGAAAAAAAGGGGCAACTTTTAAAACAGGAAAATTTAAAAAAAAACATATGTATTTATTAAATTATTTTCATCGAAAACTAAACATTACAAAAAATAAACTTCATATTTATAAAAAAATACGTTTTTAAATATGCTAACTTAGAAAAAATCCGCTCAGCGGATGCACTACTATGTGGTAAAGTAAAAACATACGAAGCAAATTTATACAAGTTTCGATATAAATTGTCACCCTTACAGTTTTTTAAATTGCCAATTTCGTACCAAAATGTTTTAGGCTTAGATATTTTAAAAATTGCTTCATAGCTTTTATCGTTTGATCTGGTTTCTAAAAGTTTGAACTCTTTTACAAAATCATCTGGGTTAGTAATTATATCAATAAAAACGGTAACAATTTCAAAGCAATTTATGTCTTCAGCTGACTTAATTAATACTGGATCTAAAACCTTTAATGAACTCAGCCTCTTATCGCTAATATTAATTCTTGATGAAATTTCTTTGCACAGCTTTTGGTAAAAAAGTAAAATGTTGTTTTTAATTTCTACAATATCACTACTTAAGATGTTGTTAGTACATATTTCTAGCTCGGCTTCGTGGCCGATATATATTAAGAGTTTCTTTTATATGCAGAACATCAACAAAATCAATTTGTTCTATATTTGTTTGCATAACATACTCTTTTTTTAAAAAATTTTTAAAAATTTCTAATACAATATCTTTCGTGGATGAAACTAAATATATAATTTGTGATAATTCGTTTTGAAAATTAAGGTTTAATTTATTCATAATATTTAATACATATACTAGAAATTTGAGGTAAATTTTATTGTTAATATATAGCCCTTCCTGAATTATTTTAATTTTTTCCAAATTAGATGCTATTTTCTCTTCAAATTGAGCTCGGATTCATTGATTGACAGTATAAAAAAAATTTGGTTCAAAAAGGGGCAAAAGGGGCACAAAAAACTACAAAATGATACAAAAGGGGATTTAAAACGAAGGGGTCAAAAAAGTGGCACGGCAGTCAAAAAGGGGCAAAAATGCGACTTTAGTCGCATAACGGTAACACTGCCCTCATGTAAATTGAGTGCAACAGTTGCATGTATAAAGGCAGTGTTATACCATGGTGAAATAAACAGGTGGCCGCACTACGCCAGATGACGATTTTTTGCTCTTGCTTTGCTTGTCTATGTTTATGTCAAAGTTTTGTTAATGTTTTTTTAATTTTAAATTAAAATAAATAAAATATTGACCATAATTAAAAAAAAATTGGCTGAAAATTTAATTATTTCATCACGTTCAGCGGAACGCTTTGATTTTTGGTAAAAGTATTTTGTAACGATGCCACCTGCTTATTCCACCATTTAAAACCGCCAGGTTGTTGAACAGTGCTAACACCACTTGTAGGTGTCTAGGCTAACGAAACATTATGAATAATTAGGTAGTGTGTCTTGGCTAAAGTTTGTGTACGAGGGTCATCATAACATGGGGTCTTGAACTGACAATTTTTTGTTACACTAAAAATCTAATATTTTTGTCATTGTTCTTTTTTATATTAAAAAAATTGTCAGGTGAAACCCCTGTTAGGTTAAGATTGTAAGTTTTTCAGGATAAACGATACATTTTTTGTTCGAAATTTTTTATTTCATTTCTGATCAAAAATAAAAGTTCTACTGAAAATTCTAATTTTTTGATTATTGAAGTAAATGAGCGAATATGTTTCTGGAAGCAAGTTTTAAAAAAGTGGCCGAAAACAAGTAAACCAAAAGTAAATGTGTAATGCTTTGAAAAGCATTTTAATAAATAATTGTTAAATATACATTTTTTGTTTTTAAATAATTACACTGTGTAACACAATAAACACCTTTTAAGCATTTACGGCCTTATGCCAAAAAATTAATGTGAACTTGAAGTGTTCGTTTAAACGAGCTCTTCAAGTCCACATAAATTTGTTTGCATAAGGCCTTTATAATATTGGAGGCATTTAGCAGAATAGACGAGTGTCCCTAATGCACTTAAATATTTAAAATTTAGGAAGCATAAGAGGCACTTAGCAGGTGTAACATTTTTAAACAATTACTCTGTGCTGTACAAGAAGTATGCACGAGCATTTTAAAAAGAATCACAATTTTTTTTAAAGTTCTGTTTCTATTTAAAATGTGTAATTTTTACATTAAAGATGTGATTTAGAAAGCATACAAATATATTTATTTTTCATTGAAATCAGGGAAAAATAGTCTACCGTTTAACGATTCAATAGGAACATCAAAAAACTAAACAAAAATAAACATTAAAATTATGCTGCAAAACAAGAACAAATTGCTTGGAATTTAAGTAAAAGATAACAAGATCTTAAGATACTAGATAAATCCCTCAATAAAGATTCCTAAAAGGACAGCGGAAATTTTGTGATGTATGATTAAATTTTAATTAATAGATATTAAAAGTATATATTCAGACTTTAAACAAAACACATATTATAACACATAAATTTTTTAATAAAAACTACAAAAACTTTAATTCTAGTGGGGTTAAAAAAAAGTTGTCGGAAAATACGCTTTGTCTGCAATTTAAATTTTACAATTAGATTTGTTTAACCATCCGTGTTGGCTTACTTGGTGGCCACACGATCAAGTTTTGCCTTTCAATTCCTTTCAATTTGCAATACACTCTCACTTTTTTACTAACACACTCACACTTTTTAAATTGACCACGAGATTGCTTTCAATTTCACCTTTCCATTTGTTTGGAAATTTTGCTTGCAATTTAACAGCTGATAAATGTTTGTCTTTATAAATTGTTTTTTTTTTGATGACATCATGAAAGTACATTGTTTACAAATTGAGTGCAGCCTACGTCACAGCTTTCAATTTTTGTAAATTTTGACAAGCAGTATATGTAAAAGACTATCAAGAACAACTTGATCGTGTGGCCGCAGTGTTAAGCAAATGAACGCAAAGTCAAGGATCGTCAAGGAGAAATTAAATATCGAAAGAAGTTTTACAAAATGTTAAACAAAAAAAATTTTAAATTGGTTTCTATAAACATTTTTTCAACTTTCATGAAAACCATAAATTTCCGTTTTAATTTTTAAGCGTTTCAGTCTATTTTTTTAACAAATATGCCCATTAAAGGCCGGTACACACTATCCCACAAATCTTACGTATTTTTCACAAATGCTTCCCTGATCTAATTATGCTTTGAACATTTTCAAAAAACAATAACAATTTATCATGACAGGGTTACATTTTCGTAAATTACTAAAGACTTTGTGGGATAGTGTAAAACGGCTTTAACTAAGATTTTTTGACAGTCGCAACCACTGTTGCCAGTGAAATTTCGAGAATGATACATTTTAGTTTCCAAAAGGATACACTTTTTCCCAAAAATATACATTATGAAAAAAATTAATATCCATTTTTAACGTTTAACATTTATTAACATAACATTATTATTTCACATTTAATGAATATTGTGAAGAAAATTATATCGTATAAATTTATTTTTATATTTATATAAGTCATAAATGAGGCTATCAGTGCAGAAGTGGTGTAACACACATTTTAATTTGGTTACGGTTCTGATGTACGATATGTTCTTTGCACTGTTGTTTACAGTTTAATTGTCGAGTAAGCCAACTGTTTCTATCCAAAACAGATGGCGCTAGAAACATAGTTATTACACGGGCCGTTACAACCAAGTACTATAGTGCAAGAGTAGTGTAAACTCCTCATTATCTGATAATAAGTAGTAAGGGGTTACACCACTTCTGCGCTGATAGCCTCAAATAATAGGTACTATGTTGAAAAAAACGTTATTAATCACACGAATTTTCATTCAATAAACATATTAGTTTACGTTTTTAAAAGTTTGTACTTTAAACGATATTTTTCTTTAGTTTTGTTTTATTTTACTATTTAATAAAAATTATTTTTTCAACGAGTTTTACATGTTGCGAAGAGATTCAAAAGATACGAAAAATGTCAGGATTATACATGGTACCTGAAGTCATCAAAAGATACGAAAAATTTATTTTTCGTATCCAAATGGCATCACTGGTCGCAACAAAACTCTTATGGCGTTTTCTTTTCAGTGTAATATTCTGCATTTATTCTGCCTTTTACATTTCTTTATGTTCTTTTCTGAAAAATGTGTTCTGTTTTAAAAGTTCAACGTGTTCTTTTCTGAAGATGTTCGCCGTAAAAAGATAAAATGCTACATGTTCAAAACTCATTTTAATTAAAGGGGCATGAGTGTAGCACTAGATTAACAGCTGGTTTTGTTATTATATCAGCAAAAATAAATTATTTTTTTAGTTCGTCTCTCGTATTTTTTTTTTTACTTAGAAATTTGCGGTATAAAAGGATCCACATTTTTAACGAACTTGTGTTCTTTTGTAAACGTAAAATATACAACACTTCTTAAAAATCAGGTTAACATTTAAAAATGTTGCCAGATCCCATGTAATACTTATGGTACACATTTTTTAGGAAAGAAAACGCCATTAGATTTTAATCTTGCAAAGTATTATGGAATCCGTAGTGAAAAGTACCCTTTAAAAATATGTTGAAATTGTGTCTTACCTTTTAAATGCTTTCAGTTCCGCTTTGATGAAAATAATTGACTAATTTTTGAAAATATTGCATTTATTTATTATTTTTTTCACTATAAAACATTCACTTTACTCTTAAATTTGCTTAGCTTTCGTATTCAATTATATGTCTTCCACAATAAGCATTACAAAAAAAATTATAAAAATATTTAAAATATATTACAAAATCTGTCTATAAACTATAGCTTTTATAAAACTTGTCATGAGTTCCCCTTCCAGCAATTGATGCCAACATTAACTGTGGTAATACATTAGATTACGAGATTTCAGTGTTGCCAATGAAGAATTCTAAAATTCACATTTGAAGCAAAATTACACACACAAATCGAAAAAGTAGATAGAATGAATTCAACTCGCAAAACCTAATTGATATACCATATTTGCAATTAAATGGTTAGGCTTACAAAAAGCAAATCTTTCCAAATGCTGTAGTAAGAAAGAGCTGGATGAACATGTATAAATGTACGTATCCACGCGAAGTACTTATATCTATACATTAGTGTTAACGCCGGCAGAAAAAGAGCACAAAAATTAATTTGGTCAACCCTTAGCAACATAAATTTTGAAAATTCGCTTTGAGTGGTGCTGTTTGACGCAAACAAACTTATTGACTTAAGGTACCCATGTACTACACAATATTATTGAGAACATTATTGCTAGTTTTATTGTCGTTTTGCTCAAACTATTCAATAAGTTGCGCAATATAAAAAAATGTATCTAAAATCTCTAGGAATTACACACTTTTTTCTTAAATAGCGAAAAAAAAACAAGAGCCAAAGAAATTAACATCAAATTTTAGAGTTTATGATAAACATTAGTTCAACAAAAAAAGTTTAAGTAATTATATCGCGATATAAGTACATATGTATGTAT
This sequence comes from Pollenia labialis, assembly GCA_949318255.1. Classification (NCBI taxonomy): domain Eukaryota; kingdom Metazoa; phylum Arthropoda; class Insecta; order Diptera; family Polleniidae; genus Pollenia; species Pollenia labialis. The sequence continues at coordinate 5,805,444 of OX439139.1, read as the reverse complement.
GCATATGCTATGTATTGATTTTTCGGTCTACACATTGGCATTTGGTGTTAGTCTGGGTTCACACTATAAAAGGCTTCTTGCTGATAGTTAATGTTTTTTGTGGGAGGGAAACTGAACATGCTATGGAAAGTGTAAAAATTAAGGGTTTAAAAAGCAGGCTCGACTGTGATGAAAACAACGAAAAAGCAAATCTTGACTGTCAAAAATTAATGAAATTATAGAGCTTTAAGTAAAATTACACACAGATCACACATTGAACCAATTACACATGGGCTGCACATGCAAGTAAAAGTTGCACACAATATTTGTAATTACACATTGATTGGCATCACTGCGAGAATTAGTATCTATCAATGACAGCAAATATATTTTTTTCTCTCTCCTTTTGGAATATTTTTAAATAATCTGATTATTTACTCTTTAAAAAAGTAAAAAAATTATAAAAATTGTCATTAACATATCATAACCAATTTATAACAGTTTTGCCATTTTAGCACATTGAGTTGGGAAATTCCATATATTTTGGAATATTTTTTCTTTCTTATTTTTTTGCACAAATTTAGAAAATTTTTAGCATTTTTTTATTCATTTTACGATTTAGCAGATTTTAGCAAATTTTTTTTGGAGTTTTGGCATATTCTCATGAAACGGTTATGGCAACACTTATTTAAAAACAAACATAACATTTAGTAGAATAATCTTTACCCCCGTTTCCAAATGCAAGTGCAAGTATACAATACTTGCAAGTAATTACTTGCATGTGGAAACGTAGAGTAATCCGGCATAAAAAAATTTGTGTGAAGGTTAGTGAAAAAGTGTGAGTGTATTGAGTTTTTCGAACTCGTACTTGCTAGTGGAAAAGCGGGGTTAGTTAAGAGTAGAAAACAACATTTTATCCATATCCTGAAGGAAACCTAAGTGCAAGTGACTCCAAGTCTCTAGTTTTGTCGACTATTTTCGTGACTTTTTGGCGACATTGTCACCGAAGTGTCTATAATTTTATATCTTAATTCTTTTTTTCAATAAAATAATTTAAATTTTCATATTATTCAAATGTGTATTCTAAGTCAAACTACAATCCTCAAAAGCGTTTATACTTTAATAGTCTTATTCCTTCAATATTTTCCAGGAATATTTTGTATGCACTATCAGAATTTTTGTTTGCATATATCTCAACATGAGAAATAAATTCCCAGATTCTATTTGTGAAAATAATGTAATGCTAAAAAACTCATTTTCATTTCGACATCTACTTAAAAAAGTATCAAAGGTGTAGACTAGATTTTCTAAAATGTACTAGTGATTCTCTGGTTGCAATGTCTACAAATGGTCCCAAAATAACTACATAGTCAATAGTACCAACGTCAGTGGTGGATTTTCAATGGCACGCACATGTTAAATGTCTATAGTGGCATTTCCTACAGGGTACATACATATGTATGTATGTAGACTCCGGTATTTACTATGTATGTAAAAAGCACATGAGGAAGGCATAAAAAATTTGACTAAGCCAAACTTGTTTTATATAACTTTTTAGATTTAGCTTTATTTTTATTTAATTAGATATTTTAATTTAACTTTTTTTATATTTTTAAAAGCTTTTTTTCATTACTTATTTAATTGCTTTTTATACATATAAATTTTTTTGCTTTTTACGAAAACTTAAAATTTTAATAATTTTAAAAGGTTATTTGTGTTTAATACGACTCATTTTTACCGACATTTGTTAATTCCATTATTTCGCTTAGTTACCGACTTTTGTATTATTTGTGAAGTGGCTTTGCTGGAATTGTTGTCTTTACTAAACTGTTTTATCTTTGCTAAATAGCTTACAATGATTTTATTAAAAAAACAAAGTTAACTGTATTAACGGCGCGCGGATAAAAAATTATTTTTTATCAAAATTTCAAAATTTTTGTTTTTAAAAAATGGATAAAAAAAATTGGAAAATGCAGCTAGGCTATAGCCAAATTTAAGAATTTCAACCATACACATATGGCGGATTAATAAAATTCTTAAATTTGGTCCCTGCAGCCCCTAGGATACCCCTAGAGGGGTCTAATGTATCACCAACCCCACATTATTTCATTTCATCTTAATCATTTATTTCTAACATACCTACGCGCTATCTCCATTCCTTTAGGGGGCTCCCATACAAAATGCTCAATGCAGACTAGAGATATATTGAAGAAAAAGTACCATAAATGCCCAGGGCCAGATTCTGGCAGTCGTAATCGAGTACTTTCTCGATTCCAACGCAATTTAATATCTAATTATTTCAGTCAATACTTAACGAATCGGAATTAGTTTTTTAGTGTTATAAAGCATTTACTTGAGTTTTACAATACTGAAAAATAATTTTCAATTCGTTTAGTACAGACTGAAATTAAATTGCATTCGAATCGAGAAAGTACTCGATCACGACTGCCAGAATTAGGCCTCAGGAGTTGCCCCTAGTGGGATAAAATGTATGACCGACCTCATTTAGTTTTTTGTCTTTAACATTTTCTCGAGACATACTTTCCCCTTATCACCACTTCTTATGGGGGCTCCCATACAAATATTGCGTTTTATGAAATTCTTAAATTAATTAAATTTTAATACTTTTGTGAATAAAATCAAAAGTTGCTTACAGATTTTTACCATTTATGGCTTGTTTTGTTTGCAGCTTCGTTTGTATATGTCTACAAAAAATTAAAAGCCTACATGCATTTTCCAATTTTTTATGAATTTTTAAAAAAACAAAAATTTCGAAATTTTGATAAAAAAATAGTTTTTTCCAAAAAAAATCATGTTTCTAAAACGACTGCTCATATTACAAAAAGTTTTTCTTAAAGGAAATTCGATTATATTAGTAATTTTAATAAACTAAGCCCTTTTTGAATTACGCGAATATATCGAGCCGTAATGGCAAAAATTATGTAACCAACAACATTTTAGATTTTTGTTTTTTGATAAAAATCGATCTTTTGGACCATATGCATTATCTCCAAAAATCTCATATCTCTGGGAAGTACCAGTACGATATAAGAGCAAAAGCAATTTCAAACGAATACTTAGAGTTGAAGCAAAAATATTTTAAGAAAACCTTCTCCTGTAAAATTTTATTTTTGTTGGTTACATCAGTTTTGCTATAAGGGCTCGATATGTTGTGCAACCTCCTCCATTTTCGAAATAACGGTATACATATCTCGAAAACAATAGCTAACCCAAAAAAACGGTGGGTGCCATTAGATTAAGCGTACCCGAATTATGCTAAAACGCCATGTCTGGCTTGTCTAAAAATAGTGTCAATTTCGAAAATAGTGCATTAGACAATTTAGTAAAAATGTTATACGTAGCATATTGATGAAAAAGTAAGGGAAAATAAAATTAATAAATAAACCAAATAATTGGAATTCAAAATATGTTCTAACTAAAAACTTCTTGTTACAATCAAATTTTAAATCCTTGATTACTTCCTAATTTAAATCTATGGTAAAATTAGTTAAAAGTCAATTAAGGTTATAAAATAAGCAGCTTTAAAAATAAACTATTTTAGTTTATCCCTGATTTTAATGTTTTTTTAAGCAACCGTCTACATATTTAATTGTAAAATTATGCACATGCGGATATCACTATAATTAACATTAAAGACATACATACATACATATGTACTTTTCTTAAGTTTGGCAGAAAACAGCAGCAACAACAACAACAGCCAACAGAGACCACTTTAATAAGGGCCGCAACTTCTTGGCCAACAGCACAAAGCCAAGTTCAGTTTTAGTCAAAATTTTAAACACACTTTTAAATACAAAAACTTCGTGAAACCAGAAAAACTTAATATTCTTTCAATAATTTAAAACTTAAACTACAATTTAACACACTTTTTTTTCTCTTAACAAAAAAGTTTATTGAAGATTTTCTAAATTAATTACATTAAAGAAAACTTTTACGCGAACCGGATGACAGAACAAAATTAACTTGCAATAAAAGGCGCAAAAAATTGCATGCTTGCAAAAAGTTGTACGTTGTGGCACGGTTGTATTTTATTTTATGTAATCGAACAGAGTTATATTTATAAGAAAAAAGTCCGTTAAAATTGTTTGATATTTTTCAACAATTTAAAAAAATTTAAGGAAATCGAAAGAAAATAAAAAATTATTAGTATGTATTGCGGTTATGTTATTGAAATGTTTATGGTTTTAAATCAAAATTTTTGTATTTTAATCAGGCTAAAGTTTATTAAATTAAATAATTTATATGAAGAAAGGAATTTTACAACATTGGGTGTGTGTGAAACGGTAGAAAAGTTCTATGGTGAATTGAAATTGTCCAAAATGTCTACGCTAATGTCATAATTTATATTCGCCCCTAGGGCTAGTGAAATTTTATTCACCTCAACAGTGTCAAAAATTTACATCCATGAGTACTTTGCTACCGTTTCACACACACCCATTAAATGAAAAAAAAAATTGTATTGATAATTTTTCATTCTTGACTGAGGGTGTGTGTGAAACGGTAGCAAAGTACTAATGAAAGTTAAATTTTGACTCTGTTGAGGTGAATAAAATTTCACTAGCCCTGGGGCATGGGGAAATTACTACAAGGTGGCAGCTCTAGGTGTTTTTGTACAACAATACAACAAAAAACAGGCAAATTTGTTTGTGTAATAAACTCCGTGCCAAGGCGAATTCAAACAGGTAAACTCAAGGCGAATTCAAACAGGTAAACTCATCTCGTCAGCCGTTCATCAGCTGTTTCTACGGCGAATTAAAAATTATGGTGAAACGTCAAAATATGATTTTGTTTTGAGAAGAAGTTGAATGAAAAGTGTTAAAAATATTATTTTTATAATAAAAAAATTTCAAAACTGCGAATGATTGAAGTGAATTTATTAATTTCTTTTATAAAAAAGTGATAATTTTAATTTGCAATAAAAAAATTTTGACAACCAACCAGAAAATTGTATAAACAAAATACATGGGGCTTTTTGTAGTTGTAGAGATGAGTTTACCTGTTTGAATTCGCCTTGGGTAAACTCATCTAGTCAGCCGTTCATCAGTTGATTTAAAAGTACTAAAAATATTATTTTTATAATAAAAAATTTCAAAACTGCGAATGATTGAAGTGAATTTAATAATTTATTTTATAAAAAAGTGATAATTTTAATTTGCAATAAAAAAATTTTGACAGGTAACCATAAAATTGCAAAAACAAAATACATGGGGCTTTTTGTAGTTGTAGAGTTGCACTTACCTGTTATGAATTCGCCTTACTCCGTGCTGTCAAAAATTATGTGCAACAACGTTGCCATTGTTTGTTTTTTCCGACAACATTTGGTCGTATAATTTTCGCTTAGTCGGATGGTAGGCTAAACCTTAGGGCTATGTGACACGTTTAATAAATACATACATACATATAAAACAACAAGGAAAACAAAATTAAGATTAAAAGATATTAAAGGGGTTATTTTTGATGCTAATAGGATTGTAAAAATCAATATACGTATAAAAATTGTCAAATTCATAGCTCATTTGCAAAATGAGAATGAAAATATTGTAGTCTAAGGCGAATGTTATTTCTAGAAGCAAAACAATTTTTAATTTTATATTAAAGGTATGTATATGAAAAAGAAATTTTAAACAAAAAGCTATAACTGGTAGTTAATTATAACTGAACTTGCTGAAATTAGCAGTTAAATACATACATATATCAAAAATAAGGGCAATGAAGAGTGAAATTTATTTTGTACGCTTTTGTATGAGAAAGTTGCAGTATTCGCCAATCAATGGCGTGTAGAGCAAAACAATGCTTAATAAGCTTTAAAATAGTTAATATGAAGCAAAATTAATGCTTAATATCTCAGAAATTAATACAAATTTCATGGAACAGATTTTGTATTCAGGAAGGAGTTATTTAAAATATGTATATTAAATCAATTTTTTTTTAAATGGTCGGTTGGTCAAACTAATAATCATCTGACGATATGTATTGTTGATAGTAAATACATGATGTTAATCTCTGGAAAAATTAGTTGAAATTCGCGGGTTGTTGTTTAGCGATGGTACAATATTTTAATGAACTTGTATGTTTTTGTTATTGTGAATGATACGTGTGTTACTTGAGAATCTGTTTTTATTTCGAAATAATTGCTGGTTCACACACGTCAAGTCTTGAGCTTTTAGAAAAAAAGGGAAAAGAGAATGCCAGTTATTTTCCCCTCTCTACTAAAAACTCAAGACAAGAAGAGTCAAACTTGACGTGAGTTACCCGGCACTTAACGTTTAATGAAGCTTCCATAACAGGAGTAGTGGCAAGATTTGTCTGTGAAAACAAGCGGACAGTTTTATAAGAGAATTGAAGAGACATGCTTCAAGAAAAATTGTTGTGTGTAAATGCAGACAAAGAGATGAGTTGTATTTCATATTTAGTTTTGGAAAATAGTTTTTTTTGCATAAAAACAACCGTTAAAATGGTAATTTCACTAAATATGGCAAGAAAAAAATTCAAAGAAAAAATTTCAATTATGTTTAAAAGTTTATGTTAGTAGTTTTGATTAAATTTAAGTAAATGCATTATAAAATTTACTGCCTCTTTCTCTAAATGCTAAATACTTTGTTTTTGTTTCAAATGTATTTGTGCGAAAGAAAGCGTTCTTTCGACATCGTGGAATTTGCAGTTAATATTATTTCCAATTTTTTTAAGCCGGTAGTTGACAAGAGGTTTCTGATTTTTAAGGAAGAAACTAGTTGTTGTTATTTGTATTTCAAAAGTTATTTAAAAAAAATACACTTTATTACTTAAGGGAAATCAGAGAGTTATACTCCCAACTTACATTAAATAGGAATTTTCTAAATAAATTTTTTTAAAAAATATGTACATTTATTGCAAATATTAAAAAAAACTCATTTTGTTTAGATAAAAGTTTAAATTTATAAAAATACGATTTTATTTTGGGTTTAAAATTTAAACATACATACATTTTGAAATATTTTAAATAAGAAATTATTAAAGAAATTACAAAATAGAAGAAAGTTGAAAGTGTATGACAAACAATAACAAAACAATATCAGGATTATTGCTAATTACACTGAAATTAATACGAATAATTCGAATATTCATTGAAACAATTACATACATTTTCTTTTAGTATAACAATGAATTTTTAAATAATATTTATTTTTATTGGTATTACTAAGAATTTAAATTGACATATTTAAGCATTATCTATTGGTATTTTAAAACAAATTACAAAAATATTGTTTTATATAAATATAATTGGCCTCAGGGACACAAATATGTGTTATATGCATACATATTTGAGTATTACATACATGTTTTGTTATTATTATTATTATTGTTATTGTTATTATTATTATTATCATTATTATTATTATTATTATTATTATTATTATTATTATTATTATTATTATTATTATTATTATTATTATTATTATTATTATTATTATTATTATTATTATTATTATTATTATTATTATTATTATTATTATTATTATTATTATTATTATTATTATTATTATTATTATTATTATTATTATTATTATTATTATTATTATTATTATTATTATTATTATTATTATTATTATTATTATTATTATTATTATTATTATTATTATTATTATTATTATTATTATTATTATTATTATTATGTATTATTATTATTATTATTATTATTATAATTATTATTATTATTATTATTATTATTATTATTATTATTATTATTATTATTATTATTATAATTATTACATATTATTATTACTATTATTATTATTATTATTATTTTTGAATAAGCTTTCTTTAACATAATTAACAACACCTAAGCCCTCTGTTATTGTTGAGCAATTGGGGTTGCTGTGTTAACATTAGCCGTTGTTACCACACCCTTATTTAACTGATCTGCTGATATAAATTCGATGGCAGCCGAATTAATACAATAACGTTTGCGTGTCGGTTTAGGTCCATCTTCGAATACATGACCCATGTGAGCATTACATCTGGCGCAGCGTACCTCTGTGCGTATGCGTTCTGGATGTTTAATTAGTAGTAAAATATTACCCCCTTTAGTTAATAATTTTGGATTTTTTTTTTGCGTTTTAAGATTTTGCATAGACAGTTTTGAAATAGTTTTTTTTTACAAATTTGTTTTGCACAAGTGAGTGAGATTTATTAAAAGAACATTATTAGGACAAGAGTTTATCATTTTTAGGTATGATTTATACAAAGTTATTTTTAAAAATTGTTGTTATCATTAATGTATTAATTGATATTTCGTTTAATTTAAATTAATAATAAAAAAGAATGAATTGCAAAATGATTAAAGGATTTTAATTAAAACAAACAATAGTAAATATTTAAACAAAATGGATAGATTAGAATGAAAGGATAGTTAAAGAAAAAAACAAAAAATGATGAATAAGAGGAATCGAACAAACATAAAACATAAAAAAAATATAAATAAATAATTTAAACAGAAATGAAAATTGAGCAAAATCGAAGAGTATTTTAGAGAGACATAGGTAAATGTTGGAAATTATAAAAGCAGTCAAAATGACAAAGTGATTTTAAAGTTTAAAATGATATAAGAATAAAATTTTAAATTAAATGAAATTACAAAACGTATAAAATTTTGTTATAGTGAGTGATAATAATGAAGCATTATTATGAAAATATTTGTATAAATAATTTTAATTATGAACATTGTTTTTTTTCATACATACATACGTTTATCATTAAAGCGTTTGAAGCCATTGAAAAAAATTAGTTTAATTTAAAGCCAAAAATATGAAAAAAATGCAATGACGTATTAATTGTAATTTTTAATATTTTTATTAAAATTATATTAATTGCAGATATAAAGATGTTTTTTGTTTATGTATGTTTATTTTAATTTAAGTCGTTTTTGTGTTAAGCCCCCCAAAAAACAGGCACATTTATATAAAAAGCAAGAAAAAAAGAAATAGAAAAATATACAAAAAAAAAATAATTCATTATTTATATTGTCATTTATCATTTCTTTATTTTATATTCTATATATCTAAATAACTAAATATATATTTTTAGGGTTTTTAAAACTAATAAAACAATTTTTTAGTAAAACAAGATTAATAGGAAAAATTATTAAGGAAACAACAGGTAAGATTAAAAATATTAAAGAAATTTCAAAATCAATTTCGTAACTTAGTTACTTCTCTGTTAATGTTTTCCACTTCTTTAAAATCTTAAAAAAATATTAACATCGAACCACAAAAAAAACACTCGCCATATAGACCAATATGAGTACAGACTCAGTTTTTAGTACTCACACAAGCCTACAAATTGCAAGCGAGTTAATTTTTTGCAATTTTGTAGCACATTGGTAAAGGAATTGATTTGTAAACAAACAAAAAAAAAACGAGCATAAAATCATTTAGTATCAGAGCAATTTAAAATTAATAAAAAAAACCACTAACATGGATCAAAAAAATAATTTCTCTGATGTCGCTATTTATACTGTTTCGTTTTCAAAAACACATACATATATATTTTTCTACATTTTTTTTTTATATCAAAAACCAAAATTTAATAATAAAAAAAACACACACATTTTAATGAAAATGAATTATACTGAATGCTGAGCATGACACCACCAAAATAAAGCGTTTGAAAAATTAATGTTATGAAGAACTTCTAGACACAACAAACATATGGAATGACCCTTAACTATATCGTGAATGAGCCGAAAAACCAAAGATGTTTTGAATAATGAAAAATAAGTATGTACTTAATATTGTTTAATTGCATGATTTTGCATTAAAAAAAAATAAGCTTTAAAAATTTAAACTTTTACTTTATGATTTTGATATTTTTAATTTTTCTTTCAAAATATGTCTTCAAACTACAATTGTGTATAGTAATAATACAATAATAAATCATACAACTTTTTAAAAACGTAGAGAGTATATTGGAGCACTGTATAGGCTTATTTTTTATTATGTTGGATTGTACTAATGGAGCAGTCGTTTGGTTTTGTTTGTGAGGTCGATCCAGCCTGATTGTTGGTTGACTTTGTAGGCATTTGTTGATTTTGTGGTAGCGGTACAAAATCAATTGAGGCAGAATTGATGCAATACCGTAGATATTTCGGTGGCGGACCATCGTCAAATACATGACCCATATGAGCACTGCATTTGGAACAACGCACTTCCGTGCGTACCATGCCTAGCATTTTTGAAATGACTACTGTTTTATTTAAAAATTTATCGAAAACATAAAATTGTATATTTTTTCAAAATTAAATTTTAAAAAAACCAAAAATAATTGTGTTGTATTTTATTAAACAAAAAGCAAAAATTAAAAAAAAATTATAAGAATTACAAATATGTATGTATGTATGTCATTTTATTTATTAAAAAAAATGGAAAGTAAAAGAGAAAAAATATTCAATATTAGATTCGAAGTTAGTTTAATTCAAATATATTTAACTATAAATGTTAGTAACACAACACGCAAACACGCTAATTATTCAGGACGTAATTTATACTAATAATGAACACAAATAAGAACAGGAAATTTTTGGAAAAAATCTATGCATAATCGCTAAAAAAAATTAAATTTTTTGAAAATTGCAATAAAAGTTTAGTAGTTTATCAAGTTTTTCTTTATGAACGTTTTACAGAAAATTCAAAGTAAAAAAGCGGGGAAAGGGAAGGAAGGACATGTACAATAAATTACAAAAAAATATGTATAACAATAAACTAATAAATATAACATTTTGAGACTAGACAAACATTTTGCAAATTTTTTTTCTTTTTTTAATTTAAATATTTAAAATTGAAATTATTAAAGGCAAAACAAAATTGAATTTTAAGCAGTAATGAAAAAAATAAATCAAACCTTTAAAAACAAAAGTATTAGGAATACATACGCATAGTATATAGTGTATGTACATACTTTGTATGTATCTATTTGTATACATACTTTTCATAAGGAAATACGAATTCCATACATACCTGGTATACTAGCGTCGCGATGTAAAGTAACTTTGCCCTTATCTAAAACATCATTGAAAGCAGGCCAGCCACAACCGGAATCATACTTTGTATCCGAACTAAACAAATCCTGATGACATACTATGCACTGGTAAACACCCTTTTCATAGTGTTTATTGTAACAGCCTTAAGGAAAAAACCAAAAGGAATTAGTTTTAAATTAAATAAATATTACGCCTAACATTTGCTGATTCACATAACAAAATTTGCAAATCTTAACCTTTCGTTTAAAGATCTTAAGTTAGTTTTAAATTATTTTTTTAAAATTTACGTTACGTTACAATGAAGCAAAAAATGCCCTAAAAATTATACTGTTTTAAAAAAAGATAATTTATTTAAAACTTTATATTACTTGGATTGAAATAAATAAATAAATAATTTCATCAATACAAGGAATGCCTATAAGGCCAATTATACATAAGTATATTGTTTGTTTAATATCCATTAGCTATGTTGGGTACCTTTAGTGAGAACCGATGTCAAATTGCAGACTTTGATTACGCCAATCACACAAATCGTTGACGGCGACCAATATTTATTGAAATTTAAAAATTTTCAAGGACGGCAGTGAAAATACAACCGTTGGCTATACCAAATAATGAAAAGTGCGACTTTTATGTTTGTTGTTTGCAAACGAGGTTTGAAAATATTCGTACATTTTATAGAAATGATAAAAGCAAAATAATTAAACAATGAAAAAATGTGCCAAGGAGAAAATATTATTATTGTTATTCTTTGCATTATGCTTTTTTAATTATTTTTAGTGTAAAAATTTTTTTCTCGCCCCATTTTTATTAGTGAGTTTATTTGACAGTTCAAAGCGGAAACTTTTCTCACCAAATGTTACAGACCCACTTCTTTGTAAATTGGCGAGTAATTTCCTTACGTGACAACTAGAACTCGCCAAAAAAAAGTTATAGACACAGTTTAGAGAGAAAAACAGCTGTTTGTTTCAATATATTTATTTAAGCTTGGGTATCAATACACAATCCCTCCAAAGAAACGAGCGGGATTGGGAAAGTGGGCGTGGCACCTTCCATACAAAGTCATTCTAGATTTCTGTATGTCTGTAGAACGGTAAAAGCCAAAATTTCCAAATTAGGTACAAGCATCTTGGTTAGTAATATACAACATCTGACAAAAATCTGAGAAAGATTGGAGAAGTGGGCGTAGCATAAAACATATTTATATATAGGTAGCGGTAAGAGAAAAGTTGCCCAAATTTGGTACACAAAGCTGGGCTAACAAAACAAAACCGATTTCAACGTGATTGCATTAGAGGACGTTGCACATCCCACACAAAGACGTTATAGATTTCTGTATACCTTGAGAACGGTAAGAGCCAAGAATTCCAAATTAAATAAAAAAATTTCTTAGTTACAATTCACAGCATCCGACAAAGTGTAGGCGGGATTGGAAAAGTCGGAATGGCTGCTCCCATACAAAGAGATTGTAGATATCTTTATTTTCAGATATAAAGATTTCCAAATTAGGTAAAAGCATCTTGTAGGCAATACACAACATCCGACAAGATTTGGGGGTTGAAGATATAGGCGTGGCATAACATAGATTTATTTATGAAAAGAAAATGTGTCCAAATTTGGTACACATAGCTGGGTTATCGACATCTGTTAAAAAGAAGATGTTAGTGGATAAATGGGAGTGGTAGCTCACATACCAACACAAAATAGTGGGCGCAATTAGATAAGTGGGCGTGGCACAAAGGTAAGCGTAAAATTGTCCAAATTTTGTACAATTAGAATAATTATGAATATGCAGACAGAAATGTGCGGGATTGGAGGAGTGAGCAAGGATCAAACTAGATTTCTGTAATCCTAGAGAACGGCCACAGCTACATTTTATAAATTTGGAACAAATAGCTTGGTTATAAATAAACAATATCTGTAAAAGCCCACTGGCTTATTGTAAACATATGCTAGACAACTGAAATACAGATACCATATAGATTTCTCTGAAACTGGTGAATGGGAACAGCAAGAGTATTCAAACTTGGTACAAATAACTTCATAAACAAAGAGATCAGTATTATTGGGGTAACGAAGCGCACTGGGTTAAGCTACTACTTTAATATAGAATTATATTATATACTATACTATATTATATGAATATGTAAGTGACTCCCTAACCACGCAAATATAACAAAAAAAATTACTAATTCAAATAACTCTAAGAAATCACCAGCGATAAACAAAACATTATCCACCCAAAAGAGTTTAAAAGCATTTCGTTATATTTAAATTAGGAATATGAGAATACTGAAAGACTTATTCGAGGTATCTTAATCTGTATATTTCGAGTATAGTGAATCAATTTGAACTGTTCCACAATAGATGCAGTTTTATCTGACCTGAAGACTTTATAAAAATTCCAATATGTTTTAAAACTATAACGATGTGCAATATTATCGGATATAAAAACCGAGTTTTTTCTGATCTGTGATATTAGGAATAAAAACTTAAGCAAATTATTAGCCAAAAGAAATTATTATAATCACCCTCATCGTTGGAGTAGGGGTAGGAGAAGATTTTGCAACTTTTTTGTAATATATTTGTAAACAGTTTCGTATTTAAACTTAAACTTAAGCAAGTTTTCCTAATTGCCAAAGAAATATCTACACATTTACATAGGTATATACATTTGTAGCCATCTTTATACGAGTACTTAAATAATAAAAAAAATAAGAAAAACTTAAAAAACAAAAAAAAAGGTTAATATAGTATGTACATATAAACAATTTGAATAAAACAGTACAAACGGTAAGACTTTCATTCTGATTATTATTTCTTTCTATTATTATTAATCATGCTTATTTTACAAAATTATTTGCTTTTGTGATGTGTGACCACCATACAGCAACTGTTAAGATACTAATACTTAAATAAAACACTCACCTGTAAAAGGTCTTTCAGTTGCTGCTTCTTGTGTAACTTGATATTGTAAAGGTGTTAAACGTTTTCTAAGTTCTTCCTTGTCTACAGAAACTTTTTCTGTTTTATTTTCCATATTATTGTGAGAATCTAGTAAAAATTAAAATAAGCAAAACACAATGTTTGAAATTTTTTTTTGTAAAAACGAATTCGAAGTTTAAATATTCCAAACAACTAACAAATGTTAACAGTATGTTGGAAAAAATTGTAAATACCTAAATGTATGTATATTAGATTACTTTTAAAAATTCCCGGCATGTAGAATAACTGAAAATAAGTGAAAAATATCATAATACTATTGTCTTAAAGTTGCTACTTCATGGCCACCTTCATAACATTATATTAATTTATGTATTTAATCTGAAATGTAGACGCCAAGATAAGCCTAAATAGCGTTAAAAATTATAACACCAAAATGTATTTTAAAAAATATGAACTATTTCTATATGTATGTAAGTACTATATGCATGAACAGACGGCATGTTTATCAATCTACACTGAAGGAAAAATTACTTAATTATTAATATCATTAATAATACAGTGATACAAGCAATAAATTTTTCTATTTCATTTAAGCAAAGAGTCAATTGCCTTTTAAATTATTTTTAATTTCCAAAAACAGATAGAAAAACAAAAACCAATTGCTTTCACACGGTATTTGAAAAGCATCGAAGCGTGACCCCAATTTAGAGATAACAACAAATACGTTAACAGATTTTAATTTAATTTTTATTAAATGTATACAAATTGGCATTTTATCAATTGCTACTTATAGTTAAACAGATTAAGTGCTTTGTATAGCAGAATTTACTTGCAAAATAAAATAAGAAATAATAATAACTGTCTATTTCACTAAATGCGAAAGAACTCTTTTTTTCGCGCAACTACATTCAAGACAAAAATCAATTATAAATAGTATTTAGTAAATACATACTTTGTTTTTGTTTCAAATGGTTTTGTGCGACATCGTGATATTGCCAGTGTCAAAGGTTTCTTATGGTAAAATTTTGAATTTTGGGCAGTGAAATTAATTAAAAGGCAGTTGATTACTCTTTTATTCGATTTAAAATACTAATTCATGTCAAATTTTATACTAAACTATTGAATTTACCCATTTTTCCCCGCTGTTCAAATATTGGAACAAACGTTGTTTAAATTTTAAGAGAAAAGTGTAAATTTAGATTGGGAATTTACATAAAATTCCAGATTTTTTAAATTCTTTAATTGTAGGTACTTTTTTTATATTTTTGTTCAGAAAAAATGTCTATGCCTAAAATTATCTTGTAAACCCCCTATTATTGTAAGTCTCATAATCAGTGCCTTAAATTTTTCAATTTTTTTTATGTAGTCTCTCTTTAGAAGAAACCATCTCAAACTACATATAAAAAATGTTCAGAGCAAAACAATTGTTCTGAAACAATGAGTGAATTAACGCATATTGACTACGTAGGTATTTAAATAAAATTTGGTAACATTGATCCGAACAAAAAAGTTTTGTTTAGCAGAACCAAAAGGACCTTTTAAAATGTATTAAATATTTTGGATAAAGGAAACATTTTTTAAAAGAGTTCCAAATCGTTTAATCATATTTTGTAATACAAACCTATCAATATTTCAAACACCAAAATAAGAATTAATTTTCATATTCCCAATCAGCTACAGAAAATACTTTTTGAATGTTAGGATAAACATTTAGGTACATACATATGTAGGTAGGTATATATTGAAAATATAGCTAGGTGCGTTAAAATTAAAATGCATAACATAAACTTACACCCCAAAAGATTTAAAAGTGGGTGGAGCAAACAACAACAAAAAGTACATATAAACAAAACTAATAAATATATGTATGTAGGTACATACCAAACAGTAACTATAAATAGATTTTGGGGCCAATTAAAAAAAACATTTTGCTGGCCATTCATACTTTGTATTTGTTTTTTTTTATATTGATCAATGGAAAACTTACCCAGAGAAAAAAATCGATATTGTTTTAAAAATATTGTGTCAACGAAAGCGGTTGTGCTGACTAACCGGCGTGGGGTAGAGGATACAAAGGATTCTAGAGCAACTTTTAAAACATTTCCAACAGGGAATGAATTAGAATTTATTACCACACTACGCCGTAATGAATTGCCGATTATTGAAAGCATTTTAAATAAAAATTTTATTTAAAAAAATTTACTGTCATCAACTGTAGTTAAATCGGTAACAATAATTGTACAGTTTAAACAATATTTAGTTATTCAACTATTGTAAGAAAAATATTTTAAATACATACATATGTAGTTAAAATAAAACCACACAAATTATTATTCAATTACACTATGTATGTATCTTGTAATAATGATTATCCAATCATCTGAGTGACAGACAAACAATGAAGATACCGAGTATGCAATGCAAAAAACAACAAACACTAGCGACGGATGCACTGGGAAAACTAAAACGTAATAACAAACAACTGATGACATTTTACAAATTCATGTAGGACTTGTTAATAGAAAACATAACAAAATTATAATTTAATAAAAAGGAAGGAGAAAGTGAGCTAGAACAGCAAACACTGACCAGCGAAAATAAAAAATATCCAAATCTTTTGCTACACATACATATTCTTTTTATGACTGAAAGAAATTTCTAAAAACTTTTTGTTCATTAAAATTTCAATTCAAACAATTGTCCAAAATAAAAGAAAAAACACAGTATAGAAAAAAGAGAAAGCAAAATGTCAAAAAAAAAACACTTCCGATGCAAATCAATTCTCAAGTTATAGGGAAATCCATAAATTTTAAAAACGTTTATTTTTAAACTTTTTCTCATTAATTTGATATCACCGTTTCACAAAAAATGGGAATAGAATAAATCATTGATGTCCTTGAATTTAGCTACACAAGCAGATATATCATTTTTCATTAAAAAAAATATTTTTAAAATCGTTTATTTCACTCACGTATTACTGTTAAACTAATTAACTGGAGGATTTAACAAAACTAAAGAATTTTTCAGTCCAATAAGGCAATTTTTATTTATAATTTCCGCACAGTTATCCTATAAACTTTAAATAGTTTTTCACGTTTGCTCCAAATGTACTAAAATAAAAAAATATTAAGAGAAGACTGTTTATAAGGTGTGCAAATAAAATAAATGTACGCACACACACACACACACAAATGTATCTGTGGGTTTTAAATGAATGGAAAATTATGGTAAAACATAATGTAAATAGAGTTGCCACTTCTTAAAATCGGAATAATGATGAAATGAAGAATAAAAAACTATTTCACCATAGGTCAAATTACTTAAACGTAAAGTAAGTTAGATACTTACTCTAACGTAAACTTTTTATACATATAAATATCTATTGTACCCAACGAACACAGAGGTTTGATTTCAAATTGAAAATGATTTGATATCAAACGTTTTCTGAAATGACAAGCGTTTGATAATGATTTGAAAATCATAGCATTCTCAACAAAAAGAGGAAATTATTTTCAAATTGAAAAATGCCATTATTTTCAACTTGCTTTCAAACGCAAATCTCAAATGTTTTTCAAATGTGGAATATTATACAATGTGGAACATAAATAAAAATATTTTATTTTTAATTTAAATAAGTTATTTATTTAAATAAACTGGCTCCCTTGTATTTTGAGTCTGTAGAACCGCGAACATACAAAAAACTTTTATTTTTTTACTTTTCGTATTATTTTTTTTAATTTATATTCATAATCATTGTAATTGTAATTACACACAAATAATTTTTATTTTTCATTGGAAATAAATCGTTCACTTGTACAAACCATTCAACCACGAAGTAAAATTTTAACCAAGGTGAATTCAAACAGGTAAACTCATCTCGTCAGCCGTTCATCAGCTGTCTCCACGGCAAATTAAAAAAAATTGAGAAGCGACAAAAAATAATTTTGTTTTGAGAAGAAGTTGATTGAAAAGTGCTAAAAATATTATTTTTATAATAAAAACATTTCAAAACTGCGAATGATTGAAGTGAATTTAATAATTTCTTTTATAATAAAGTGATAATTTTAATTTGCAATAAAAAAATTTTAACAGCTAACAATTAAATTGCAAAAACAAAATACATTTCATAGATATTCCGCACAAGTTTTTTTCATATGAGTTTCGACAGCATTTTACGTGAAATGTTGAACAGAGTACCAGGCTCCGTTTTATTTATTTTTTTTAATTTGTATTAATTACACTGGGCTAGTTGCAAAATTAGACAAGCCCGGCACATGGCGTTTTAACGTAATTCGTTTACTCTGAATCCAATGGTGCAAACCGCTTTTTTAGGCTAGCTCTTGTTTTCGAGATATGGGCATTTCCAGCAAAAAGTCTACTTTTTGTAACGTAACGCCAGAAATATTTTAAATTGATTTTATATGTACAGCTTACTTTTTTATATTTTGGTGTAAAGCGCAACGAGCTCTACATTTAGTAACAAAAGGGATTACGATTGAACAACATGGTCCGAAAATACAACCTTATTTGTAATCTGGCGTTACATTAAAAAAAGTAGACACTTCTCTGAAAATGCCCATATTTACCTGTAAATGAGCAAAGATTTTAAATTTTATAGCTTGAAAAATAAATCTTTATTAGCCCAAAGTTTACTAAAAAAGGTTTTTTACAAAACATCTTTCTCAATTCGCAGTCTTATTCAGTTTGTAATGCAAGTCAAAATCCACTTCCGTTTTTTTAACGTCACCCCAGCGCAGATTTTTGCTAATATCTGCAAATCCTTAGTGTCGATTGCTGTAATTTTTTTTCTGAATATAGTGCTACTTCATTACTTTGTATATATAAAAACCTTTTTAACAAATTTGACTTCTTCATTTAATTTTTTAACATTTTGTGGTACAAATATCACGACACGTCAAAATGGAAATGCCCATATACCGTTATTTCGAAAATGGAGGAGGTTGGTCTATTGAAATAATTAAAACAACCAAATTCCGCAATAAAATTTCCTTTAATGTAAAACTTTTTTCTAATATGCGCAGTCTTTGATATCTTTTTTCCTTTCATTTCAAATATTTAGTTAATATGTAGATGCTGATTTTATTATTGTTACGTTTTATAATTGTATTTCTCCTACTGAATTTTAAACTTTGATTCGAAATTCGTCATATTTTTTTATATACTAATCATTTTATTTTGGAAAAAGGAATTAATAGAAAACTGAAAACTAAAAGAAATCAGAGCTGCTTGTAATATTTTGTCTAAGCTAGCGCAAATCAATATTCTGCAATTATTTTACATTATTGTACATTAATCGAATGGCGCAATGCAATAGTAAAAAAATTGCCATATGTAGCAATTTAATGTTCAATGAACCTAAAAAATGTGGATGTAGACCAAAGTCGATGCTGATTATCTCAGATTCTATACGAGATATCAAAAAATGGATTTTGGAATAGGAAAGAGAACATTGATGTCATATATAATTCATTCCTAACTAATTTTTTTAAAAAAATTGCGTGTAGGCTTAAACAATAATCACTTGACGATATATTTACATATTGCTTCAATAAAATTTTAAAAAAGTTGTACTATCGTTCTCAAAAAAGTACGTTTTGTTTTAAAAAATGGTACAAAATAAGAAAAAAAGTTTCATTCCTGGTTAACTAGACATCCCTTTTAGTTCACTACCCTACAAGAAATTAATGAGCGAGTAGTCACATTTTTAATTTTGGTGTTAAGAAAATGATAGAAAGAAATGACCGAATGTGACCGACAACTTGATTTCGGTCATTTCTTTCTATCATTTTCTTAACACCAAAATGAAAAATGTGACTACTCGCTCATTCATTTCTTGTAGGGTAATTTAGTGGTGTAGAGCAGCTGATTTTTTAGTACTTCTTCAAATTTTATTGAATTTTTAAAATAAATTGCAATAAGAAACAACAAATGGATCCTAATTTAAGAAATGTAAGCATTTTATTGAAATCTTTTTATAAAATTCTTTAATAATTTTTAATATTTCTGTAATAAATAAGTTAAAGGACTTTCTAACATTATACAATAAAGTGACTGAATTATGTTTTAGCCGATGTGTTGACAGCTTAAATGAACGTAATTTGACAGAAAATGAGGTACATAATGTACATACATATAAAATTAACTTTATTTAAATATTTTTTTTATTTCCCCTAGAATACCTGCGTCAGTAATTGTGTTAACAAATTTGCCCAATTCAATCAAAATATGATGAAAGTTTATGTTGAGGTTCAAACAAGTATCAATACCAATCGTATGAAAGAACTCGAAAATTTACAAAAAGAACAACAGCAAGGAAGCGCAAATGCAATTTCTGCTTCTTCTGCCCTCAGTCAGTCCACTGAATCTACATCAAATTTAACTGCATAGTTTATGTGTCTTATATAGTACATCTTAGTTATATAAAATTGTATTAAATACAAATCAGTTCTTACGACTTGAGTTTATCACAATCATGAATCGTCTTTGTCTGGTGCCTCTAATAGGACTGCCGGCTGTAGGCAAAACAACTGTTAGTCAACATCTAATGCAAATGGATTCATTGCCATTTAATTTTGTTCACGTATGCTATGATGAGTTTATAAGCTTTAACCCTGTAAATCCTACACAGTATAAAGAACAACGTGAAGTTCTTATAAAATCTTTAAAAACTATTTTACAAACTTTAAAAACTTCCAAAAATTTTTCAACAGAAATATTACCAATGAAAATTCAATTTAAGCCTATTAATAATTCTAACGATATTGTAATAATTTGTGATGATAACCATTACTATCGCAGCATGCGTTATAAACTTTTTCAACTGGCTCGAGAACACAGTATTGGATATTGTCAAATATATTTTGAATACAGCATAAAATTAGCTTTAGAACGAAATAACTTACGTGGTGCACCAAGTCATGTACCCGACGATGTAATTATGGAAATGTTTAAACGTTTGGAAACTCCAAATAGTAGAGACTACAAATGGGAAGAAAACACTTTAGTTTTGCAGAATTCTGATTTGTATGAATATAATTGTAAGGAAATAATATCTTACATGGAACAATTTATTGGCAAATTTGTGGAACCGTTACAAATAAATGTTTCGAAATTAGAAACACCGCAATCAAAAGTTCACGAATTAGATTTGCTTATCAGAAAGCGTATAAAATTATTATTAAGTTTGAAGCAAGAGGGAAACAAACATATATTAGCCAAACATCTGAATAATAAAAGAAAAGAAATTCTAGAGGAATTCAAAGTAGTTATTGGTAAGGAGTTTCAAAGGGATTTAAATCTTAATAAATATGTGGAACTGTTTAACTAATTTCTATAAAAAAAATATAACTTGTTAGAATTATTTTATGGAAAACTATGGCTTTATATGATTAAATTGGTTTTTGATTTTTAGAAATATGTATTTTGGGATTTTACATATTTTTTATACTCTTATTATCTGAATTCAAAACTATTTTTTAAATTTAATAGTTTTTTTTTAACAGATTTTGTTTTGTTTATAATTTTTACTTTATAGTAATATATTTCTTACCCTACAAAATGTTATTATGCAAAAATAATAAATTTAAAAATGTTCTGGTATCAAGTACGATTTGTTCTGATTTTTTTAAAGCATTGCGGATACCGATCTTTTTAATTCACCGTTATATACACCTCAAAAGATCGTAGAGGATAAGGTTTATAAGGTTTGGCCGATTATGGCCAAAGGGCTAGGTTACTGAAATTTAATAAATAAAAATTAAATAAAATGTAAACGAAATTTTATTGAATGTTTAATTTTTATTTCAATTACATATAAACTACATACATGCATATAATAAACGTTTATACCTAAAATTAATATATGTACTATTCAATACATATGTTCATACGTAGATATATTTTATTTTTATCACTAATAACTAATTTTAAAAATACTCCAGATGGTGACAATAACAAAATACAATCAAATTAAATAACAATACCTATTCGCCGCTGATCTAAATGGCTGCTTAGATGTGGAATGCAATTTTAACTTGAAGAATATAATTTATTAGTTTTTTTTCTTTTACATCTATTTTCAATTAACTTTTAGCGGCGAACATTTAAATGTATTTATGTATGTATATATTTTGTTTTTGTCAAATTATGTTTCACAAAAAAATCTTCTGAAACTCTTAAAATTTTCATTACAATTATAATACGTACTTAATTATGCAGATTTATATGTATATAAGTTTATTTGAGTATTAATGAGATTATAATTTGAGATGAATTTTATTTTCTTTTATATAAACGTTTTTAATATTCAAAATTTATTAAAAGAATTTAAGCTTTGGACTTGTTTTTTTAACGTGTAAGAGAATATTCCATTGGGAATTATACATTTTTACAATTAACGTTTTTTTTTTTGAAAATTTGGTTAATGGGCTGGTTAAAAATGGCAATGTTTTTTAATTAATATTTAAATAATTCAATAGAAAAATTTATATTTGTTTACATTATGGTAAATAAATAAAATAATTATATACCACAATAAAGGATTTGCCTTATATCAAGAATTTGTAGGATTAGAAAATGCACTTTTCTTTGGCAATTTGTGTTGAAAAATTTGCACACTTTTTGTTTTTTCTTATTTAATGATCAGATCATAGTAAAAATTATTTATAAATTCTTCAAAGCCTTCAATTGGTGCTTTAGATGAATAACAAAAAAGGAAGATCTTGAACATAATTAAAAAATGTTATCTTTGAATTGTGTTGTTATATGTCATCTAATTAAACATAAAATACTAAAAAAAAAGAAAATATTGAGTTATCCTTTAGAATGAAAAGGAAAAGTAAAATAAACCTATAAATAAATGAGCACTCTAGTACGCAGCACTCTGACAATTTTAATTTATTATTGAGCAAGGCAGTATTAAATGCACACTAAAGGTATGGATATACAAAAAATTATTCCTTACAACACATCATTTATCATTTTATCCACTACTGATTTCACGCTGACCAACGCGACTTTTGTAAATCTATTTGTCCTTCTAAAGTTTTAGCCAAGTAAATTACAAATAACTGTATGAGAGCTATACCTAAAGCTACCCCAGCAATAACATATAAATTTCGTTCAGCCCAAACTCGAACAATTTCAATGCAACCACTAGTCCATATACGTTTACTTGCGGCAGCAACCGAATGTTCTTGTACTCCATAGCCACACATTATGTTAACCAGTCCGGAACTTATATCGGTAGCATTAATGCAACAGCTGTAGGGTACTCCACATTTTTCCACAGATGGTGATGAACAGTTGAAATATTCATTTTTACCTAAAAAGTAAAGAATAATAATGTAAGATTGACCTTGAAGACTGTGTATTACTTTAAAAAAATAAAACAAGAATAGTCGGTTAAGGCCGCCCATATGACATAATACACCACAAGATTTATAAGAAAGAGGTAAAGATTCATGTAAAAGTTTATTTTTATTATAAAAGTATATTATTTAGATAGCTTCATCTATATGAAATTGGTTTGACTTTGGGTGATTTTAGGATGGAGATTTATATATGGCCCATGTCTAATTCTGCACCTACCAGCACAACATTTTTTTTGCAATCGCATTTATGTATGCGATTTTTACTGAAATCGATTATTGGGCTTTTGAAATCGATTTTTTTAATTTTTATCAAAATTATGGCAATTTTTAATTTTATTTATTTATTTATTTATTTCATTCACAGTAATATATAAAAGCCTCCTAGGCCAATTAACATATATTACAAAGATATATTCCTGAATACAAATACAACTTAATCTTAATAGATAGTTATAAACATATTTTCACTTATAACTAATAAAAATCTCATTCAATGGCTCCCCAGCCAAAACAAAAAAAAAAAAGTTATAAAAAAAAAGATCATATGGAAATGTAGTCCAATAAGAAGTAGTAAGACCAATTGTTTTATCTTAATATAACAAATAAGAAAAGTAAGAAGTATTCTATAAAAATGACAAGTGTCTAAGAAGCTTTAAACGAAAAACATTGTTCGTATGTGAAAACAGACGAAGTTCAAGAGGTAATTAATTAAATCGATAAATTATGGGCATGCACAATAAAACTTATTTTTTTTGTGCGTACATTCGTCTTTAGGTAAGCTTATGCAGTTTTCCAAATATAAAGTTGTAGTTTTACGTATTAATCTATTTGTACGCTTGATATACTTCTAACTTTAATATAAGGGCTCTTGTTCTTCAGAAATTAAAGTCATCAATGGACAGTAAACAAAACAGTCATAAACATATCGAACCGAACCAAACACTGAAAGTCAGCTTCGTAAAAATCAACATATTATAGAAACACAACAGGTGATTTAAATCTAGTTATAAGCAGAGTGTGTTTTTCAAATTATGCAATTTATCATATCAAATACGAAATAGCAAGGACATATACATATCTGCATCTTTCTGACATCAATGAAATGCAAACGTTTGTTTTCTAAAACTAACTTAATATTAAGTTAGCAAAGAAACAGTCGCCACCGATAAGGAACTATTATCATAATCCTTTGAAATACTATCCATACATTCAGGCTTGTTACAGAAACAATTCCGATCAAAAGTGATTTCGTTTTATGTGAAGCAATTTACAAAATCACTTCCATTTTCGATCGGAATTAATTTAGATGACAGGCTTGATTGACTACTCAAGAATACAATTTCAATATGTGAAATATACATGCACTTGTTCATCTAAAGGTCATCTCAAAATTTTCATTTTATACAGAAAAATTATAAACAGTAGTCATATCTACCCACTGTAAAAGTATCAGTTCAATTTCTTTAGTAGTTTGCCGAAAACATGCAGGGGTCTAATCACCGCATGCGATATCGAGCAAAATTCATCGAAATTATTTATTTTGGTATCATGAATATCGATATAGAATGAAATTTATTGAATTTGAAATAATAGCATTCAATATCGAGTATCTCGACATTACATTTCTCGAGTTTTAATTCGATACGTCAGTGTCTATCGTATGCAAAAACATTCGATAGTTTATTCGATACGATAGTATCGAATGCGGTGATTAGACCCCAGGTGTATCCCCCTTTGTGATTTTGAGATTCGATTAATCGATTCCAAAAACCGAAATAAAAAAGGCGATCGAAAGTCGATTTTGGAATCCATTTACCATTCCCTAGAAGGGTGGGTAAAAAAAAAATTATTAATAAATGTGAAAGAAAATGTTGGACATTTTATACATATAGAATATAAAAAAAATGTTATATAGGTATGTACGTACATACATAGTTACATACCTTTTTGAAGGAAATACTTAAATAAAATTCTAAATTAGAGAAACTCAAATGAAAAAACTTGCAAAATAACAACTTTACTTACTCCAATCCTGATAACCAACATTGCTAAGACCGCAGCATTTAAATTCTTGCTGTGCGAAATCAATTAAATTTTGTAAATCCGGATCGTCACGATAAGAATGTATTATTTTATCCGTAAATGTATCCTCAAGAAATGAATTCATATTTTGGGGAAATACAAAGCCCATTATAGCAATAGCCATTTCCATTAGAAAAAATAGTAACAAACACATGGAATAAAATTTAAGCAAACATGTATTTTCGCGTAAAGCACCCAAACAGCCAGCAAAGCTGACAACAAATATGACAACTCCAGCAATCATCATTACCAATGAAATATTTAATATAACATCATAAAAACTCTCCAAACGTACCCACCCAGTGGACTCCCATTTGTCCATAAAAGCATACAAACCAATGGCTAACAAGAGCCCACCAAAAAGCCAAAATATAAAATTCAACATAAAAATCATGTATTTTACACATGAACTAACATAAGTAAAATTATTGGAAATTCTTGGATGCATGTCGCGTACTTCTATACCGCAATATCCACCACCTCCGTGATGTCTATAATTGCTCATGGGTAAGTTACGAAGCTTTATAGCTTTTAAGAAAATTTTAGCTAGGAACAAATATTCTTTAAATACTTTTAATTCTTATTCGAACTTTTTTTTTTTGTTGATAAATTGTTTTTCGTGACACAGTTGGAGACTAGATATTTGCTTTGTTACGCCTTCCTTTTTTAATCAATAGAAACGTGCATATTTTGACATTAACTCTGCCATTTATTAAATATTCTTTAGTATAAAAAACCTCAAAACTTCGACTTCTAATATTGTATATTTTTAAATGCAAAATTAAAAATTATTTTTTTTTCGTGAAAACTACAATTCTTTCTATTAGCAATTTTTCTCACAAAGTACTACTTTGTGTTTTTCCTTCCTTTTTGTTTTCTTGAAACTGTCAAAATGCAATTTAACTTGAGCTAGAGATGTAGAAATTTTGAGTACTTGGCTACTGAATACTGCTCTGGTAGTAAGACAGCGCTAATGCTGGGTACACACAGTGCAACCTATATGCAATCTGTTTCAATGCAACCTCAAAATATCAAAGCGTTTTGATGTTGATGCAATCTGGGATGAATGAAAATAAATTTAATTCACTAGATTGTGTAAATGTGTTGCATAGTGTGTACCCAGCATTAAATATGACAGTAAGGCAAGACCTAGGTATATTTATAACAGGTAGCCTTGAGATTACAACAATTGTACAATAAAACAAACAACAGGGCTTTTTATTGTTGTTATGTGATACGAACTGTCAAAAAGCAAAGGGGTTAATAAGTGCCGGTTCACACAAGTCAAGTTTGACTCGTCAAGTCTTGAGCATTTAGGAGAGAAGGGAAAAGAGAAGGCCATTTCTTTTCCCCTCTCTCCTAAAAACTCAAGACTTGTCGAGATAAACTTGACGTGTGTGAACCAGCACTAAGAGACAAAAACGTCAAAAGATAAGGACAAAAAACTTGTTTACTATACAACATTTGACAATTCGTATTACCAAACAAGCAAATAAAAAATAAGCAGCTGGCTTTTCGAGACTACCTGCTATAAATATACCTTGGGCAAGATAGTATAAAAAAATATTACTTGCCAAAAACACAGCCTCAAGTCAGAATTAGTCTTTACTTTCTGTTCTGTTACGAATCTGTAATATTAAAAAATAAAAGGAACCATAATCTATCAATAACATGATTTCGAATGATTCCGTAGTAGCATCCGTTTGCATTTTAGGTGACGATATATCGGGTGATTTTTTAGCTATTATCTTTTTGGCAACACTGGTTTAAGCAGCTGACGCACGTTTCGTGTTTTGTTTCACTGTCAAACATCTTCAGTTTGGTCTATAATTTAACCATGAATCGTCTTCCAAACGAACAACGCTTGCAAATTATTAAATTTTATTATCAAAATGCGTGCTCTGTTAAGAAAGTTCATCGCGCGCTTCTTCTGAAGTGAAGATCAGCCAGAAGCATTGCAAGAGCTACCAATGCATCCTGAAAGAGTCACAGTTTGGTGCGGTTTTTGGGCTGGTGGCATCATTGAACCGTACTTCTTCAAAGATTATGCGAATCGTAACGTAACTGTGAATGATGAGCGCTACAGTGAGATGATATCCAACTTTTTTTTCCCCAAAATGCAAGAGCTTGACTTGCATGACATGTGGTTTCAACAAGGCGGTGCCACATGCCACACAGCTCGCTTAACAATGGACTTATTGAGAGGCGAGTTCGGTGGACATTTTATTTCACGTTCGGGACCGGTCAATTGGCCGCCTAGATCGTGCGATTTAACGCCTTTAGACTATTTTTTGTGGGGATATGTTAAAGCTAATGTCTATACACATATGCCCGCTTCAATTGACGCATTGGAAGACAACATTGAAGCATTTATTTATGAGATACCGGCCGAAATGTTGGAAAGAGTATGCCAAAATTGGACTAAGCGGATGGACCATTTGAGGCGCAGTCACGGTTTTGCATGAAATAATCTTCAATCATTAAATTATATGGACCGTACTATCGATTCAAATGCAGATTTCATGCATTTTTCTGAATTTTATGTGTTTTTTTTAACTTCCCTACAGCTCTTAAAAAATCACCCATTACATCTCGTTGTGATAACATCAGGCAATACTACACATCATTGTTGCTTAAAAAGTAACAAGGCGAATTTACTTTATGAGTTCTCCCTGGTCAATCCCTGGTCTCCCTGGTATTACACTGTTTAAATTTTGAAATCTTATCAAAAGTTGTTGATAAACAAATTCCATTTTGATTGGAAAGCTTTATCTAAAGGTAAGTTTGTTGCACAGATGATCTAATGATCAAGGTTCAGTAATTAAAAAACAGCTGCCTTCAACTTTAAAAATAAACGGCTAAAGAATTCCGTTTGCAACTTTAACTAAAAGAACAACGTACAAAGATAAGTCGCTGTCGGCCAACTAAAACTAAAGGTGATGATAAGAATTTCTGAAGTTGCAAATGAGTGCCGCAGTTGCAGTGTAGGCTTTAATTTGTGAGATTACTGCTGTTAGTTTGGGAAGCGACGTGCGATATGAATATTATTTTTCGTTTTATAATTTTTTGCTTGGATCCTTTGGGACTAGGGCGTCGTTTTTTTATACGTCCCGCATATAGTTTGAGTGTGGGTGTTTTTGATCGTTTAAAAGAAAAAACTGATAAAAAAGTTGATACTTTGCGTGAGCTTGTTTTACGTCTGGGTCTTGTGGCGTTTTCCGTAGTGTTGATAATATGGGCTGCGGTATTTATGTATGCTGCATTTTACTATTTCTATATGCCGGCTATTTCTCATACCCGTCCCGTTTACATGCAATTTAAGTGAGTATTTTTGTGGATAATACTTTAGTTTGTTTTAAAATATTGTTAACCTTAACGCAAATCGTTTGTTTTAGAACCTGCCTGGATACAAGTGCTCCCTGTACCTTTCCTCATGCACATGTTTCGTTGACAAAAAAACAACAACTTTTAATGGTGGGTCAGGCTTATCGCGTAATTGTTCAAATTGACATGCCGGAATCACCACAAAATCTAGATCTTGGCATGTTTATGGTGTGTGGTGAAATGCGTGATCATGAATCGATGCTAAGAGGCCATTCATGCCGTTCAGCAATGATGCGTTACCGTTCTCCGTTAATAAGAACACTATCCACTTGGGCCCTCAGCCCCTTATTTGTATTGGGAGTAAAGGAAGAGCTTCAAAAAGTTTCAGTTGAAATATTTAGTCAATACTTAGAGCAAAAATATCATCCAATAACCGACGTTTATGTTGAGATTCAGTCACAAAAAATTCAATATTACACAGTGTCTTTGCACATAGTGGCCGAATTTACTGGGCTACGTTACATAATGTATAACTATCCTATAATATCAGCCGTAATTGGTTAGTTTTCATTCATACTGATCTCAAGGCAAGAAATACTAATTGTTAATTATTCGATTTTCAGCTACTACCACAAATTTGTTTTTCTTGTTGCTTGTTTTTCTACTCAGTTGGTATCATTGGTCTGATGCCACGTGGCTACGTAATCTTCAGAAGAAATGTAATCGTATTACAAGCGCATTACAACACTCGGCTAGCCAATTACTTTTACCCTCAAAAGCTTTCACAAATTTACAAGACGATGATGAACTTAGTATTCTAGAAGGTGAAAAAACTTATATTACAGATATTGATGAAATAAGTGGAACAACCGCCGCAAGTAAGCCAACAAGCCAAACTTTAATCAGGCAAAGAAAGTCTAGTTTTTAATTTAAGCTAATCTAAAAGAAAAGTCTAATAGAAATAAATCTTTGGTTTGGTATGGTAACAATTTTTTTTTAAATACATATCGGATTTGATCAACAGGAGGTATTAACTCAAAATTTTAAAATTTTCACTTTTTGGAAGAAATCGACACGTTATGTTCATACATAAGTATGTACCCGCTGTAAAAATAACATGCTATTTTGTGTACTTTTTGGTAAAGAAAAGGTTGGCTTAAAAATTATTTTTAATATCGTCGTTGCTCCAACAAATTTTTGAATTTTTTTTATTAACACCAAACTGTTTAATGATATCTTTACTGGTTCAGAAGTTAACAAATGTAGCTATGTGTAACCCATATACAAAATGTTCGTACAAAAATTCACTTAACTATTTTTCACAACATAAAGATTTTAACAAGTATTTCAGTTATTTTATGTCAAAAAAAGGGTGCCCGGTAGGCTTG
Source organism: Pollenia labialis (assembly GCA_949318255.1). Taxonomy (NCBI): domain Eukaryota; kingdom Metazoa; phylum Arthropoda; class Insecta; order Diptera; family Polleniidae; genus Pollenia; species Pollenia labialis. Next base: position 5,775,295 of record OX439139.1, on the reverse strand, counting down.
TTGGTAGTAAGCTGTTCTATCAGTGGTATTGCTACGGGTTCGATGCCCGCCAGAGTATCTTGTCTGTTTAACATCAACGTGATGCTGGTCTTCGTTACTATTGCTCGGTTAATTAATTAATCCATTATTATCCAGAACTTTTTTTGGAATTGTGGAATAAAACACATTGTCCTTTTTGTCCAAAATACATACTTTGTTCAGCGACTTCGCGGATACAATATGGTAATTTGTGTTTACACCCGGCAACTTAAGAAGCCAGTGGGCATTCAGCTATCAAATTTGCAATACTTCTTAACTTCAATTTCTTGAAAACACGATTTTCGTATAACGCTTTAGTAGCTCTTTTAGTAAGCTTACGCTCGTGAATAAGTTGTCAATGAATGATTGCAGTAAAAATAAATGATGTCTTAAATTCTAGTCATCTCAATGATACAAAAGGGTTGAATCAAAAGGGCTGCAAAATTTATTTTGCCTGGTCATAATTTTCGTCACAATTGAGCGAGGCATTCTCCCTAGTCCCCATTCATTCATTTATATGTCCGATTTATCGGATTCAACATTTTTGTCTAATCTGTGTAGAATGATATCTGTATCGGCAGGTATTTCAACATTTTTCTAAAGTTACAATTCTTTAAAGTCCTTAAACTATTATATTATTCCTTATTTACCTTTCCAAATAAAAATTTTAACACAGATATTGCTTAAAATGTGCCAAGTTTTAGTAGTGAGAAAGTTCAAACTTGGTAGGTGTCACTCTTATAGTAAATTACACATTTGAAAATAAAAATTAAGGGGGAAGGCGCAGCTAGAGCAATACCCCTATAGGATTTATATATTAAATATCGCGTAACTGAAGAACTATCTAGGTAAACTACACCTTTCAAAATACAAATTAAGTGGTTAGGTGCAGGAGGAGAAATCAATAATATATAAGTAAAAAAGCGTATAAAATTTTGTTCCCTATAGACTTCTAACCCGGCTCTTAACATAGGCAATTAATATTTTATAATTTTTAAGTGTGGGTGGTACCCGCTGTACTGTTACAGTGAAGGTGTTCCAATTTTTTACAAATAGCTTAGGTAAAAATACACAACATCTTCCAAAAGTAGGTTCAATAGGAAAAGTAGTCATGGCACCTCCCATACGAACACATGCGATTTCTAAATAGATATGTATCAGTAGAGCGGGTTCTGTAAAAGCAATAAAATTTGGTACAATATGCTTTGTTATCAATAAACAAGATCTGTTTTAAAAAAATTTTACTAATTGTATTTCGATGGGGTAGCAAAGCGCACCGGGTTAAGCTAGTGTATTATAAATAAAAACTTATTGTATTTAAAATTTTATAGATCCTGAAGATAAAGTTTTTATTTCATTGGATTAAAAGAGGCAATATAAAATAAAAACTCAATAATACCCTCTTGTTGATAAAGTTCGATATGTACATATGTATGTTAATATTTAACGTAAAATTAAAATTATTTTCAGTTGTCGTGGCCGAAGCTATAGTCGTTTGAAATGTTTGTCGAACTCGTTAAAATTTCAAGATGACGACATTGTTAAACACATAAAAAGTTTGTCGTATTTATGCCGTTACGATAATAGTAATTAATATCGATTTACAAAATTACTAGTTTTCGACCACGGAAATGACACCCTTTCCTTTTTAATAGTTTTCTTGTTTTCTTTTTGTCCTATAGAATATTGTTCTATCGGCAAAATGAGAATCTATAAACTACTTATATAAAATCGAAAACAAATGTTTTTACCTACATATATGTGCATATGTATGTTCGTTATAGACTCTGAAACTATCTAACCGATGTGCTCCAAATCGGTTTCGTTAGAAAAGCAATTTTCAGCAGATCGTTTAAGGCTATATATTTTTCAAAACTGGACCTCGAGGGGAGGTAGGAGGAAATGTCTGCCTCTGCGAAACAATCTAACCGATTTTAATGAAATTTAAACCATAAAGAGGTTTATTATATTACGGTCAATAAATAAATTATAAGATCCCTATTTAGATAGACACACACGCTATGAATTTATTCTAAAATAGGGCTACGAGGAGAGGTATTAGGCAATTTCTGCATCTCCGAAACTATCAAGCCGAGACATAAGCAACGCAGTTTACCAAAAAGATTAAATTTAGCACTGGTTTGGAAAATATTTAACATTTCGATTTTTCTACAAACATGTTTTAATTGCTTGTCAAATACCTCAATTAACAACGTAAAAGTGGTGTGTGTACAAACGTACAAAAGATGGCACAGATTGACAGAAATGCCAAAATATGTAAAAATATTTGAAATTGGAAAATTTAAATTAAATAATTGTAACCGATTATGGCCTTTAAAGGCTAGGTTATAGGTAATGTGAAAATAAATAAAATAAAAAATAAATAGTGATGATTTGGGAAAAGGAAAACATTAATAGATGCGAAAGACAAATTCGCAAACGCATTAAAGAGTACCAATCGCTAGATTTGCTACCATTTTCTTTCGCATCGCAATGGAGTAGCCCCCCTAGAATTTTAGTTTTGTTTAAAAAAATTCTATTAGTCTACAATTAGTGCCCTTGTACTACATCAAGAACTGGTACTCATATGCACTAGTATTTTTATATAAAAACTCTAACCCCGTTAGCAATAGTATTTCTTGTTCTACTAATTGTACTAGTGGTATTTAGATAATTAACTCTTAACCTTCTGCAGGGAAGTACTAAGATTAAATGGAGTATTATTATTTGTACTTTTGAATTGTGTACGTGGTACTAAATAATAAAAAATATATTTTGTTATCTAGAAATTTTTATTAATTAAGAATTGGTTTAAATTAAAAATACACAACACTACGAACACTTTTGCCTTCATGCATTAGATCAAATGCCTCATTAATCTTCTCCAAACCCATAGTATGAGTTATAAATTCATCAACTAATAATTTCTTATTCATGTATTCATCAACTAATGTCGGTACATCGCGGGCACTCTTCCAGCCACCAAAAGCAGTTCCTTTCCATACACGACCGACTACTAGTTGGAATGGTCTAGTACTAATTTCTTGACCAGCAGCTGCTACACCAATAATAACCGAAGTGCCCCATCCCTTATGAGTTGATTCCAAAGCAGCACGCATAGTATTAACATTACCAATACACTCGAAAGTATAGTCAAAGCCACCATCCATTAGATCAATGAGATAGTTTTGGATAGGGCCTTTATGCTCAATATCTTTAGGATTAATAAAATCGGTGAAACCAAATTTCTTACCCAACTCAAATTTATCGGGGTTAATGTCAATACCATAAATTTTTGAAGCGCCAGCTTTTCTGCAGCCCATGGCAGTTGCAAGACCAACAGCACCCAAGCCCCACACAGCACAAGTGCTACCAGGTTCAACCTAACAGCAATTTAAACAAAGTTCTAAAACAAATTAGTCTTTAAATAATTTAATCTTACCTTAGCAGTGTTAAGAGCTGCACCATAACCTGTAGATATGCCACAACCCAACAAGCATACTTTATCCAATGGAGCATTCTTATCGATCTAGACAAATATGTACCTTTATTTATTTTTAACTTTTTCCTCGAATTTATTAATATTTTATTTTACCTTGCTCAAAGATATGTCAGCTACCACTGTGTATTCCGAAAAAGTTGAAGTACCCATAAAGTGGAATAAGTTTTTACCTTTGCAGGAAAATCTGGAGGTACCATCAGGCATTACACCCTGTCCTTGAGTACTGCGAATTTTCTGACACAAGTTAGTTTTGGGGCTTTTGCAAAATTTACACTCATTACATTGGGGAACGTATGTTGGTATAACATGATCCCCAGGCTTAAATTTGGTTACTCCGTCACCAACGCTTTCGACAATTCCGGCACCCTCATGGCCCAAAACAACAGGGAATAAACCTTCGGGATCCAAACCACCCAAAGTATATGCATCTGTGTGACATACACCAGTGGCAATAATTTTAATGCGTATTTCGTGGGCATTGGGTGGGGCAACTTCAATCTCTTCTAATACTAAGGGCTTGTTTGCTTCCCAAGCAACAGCAGCTTTGCATTTTATAACCTAAAAAATGGCTCATCAACGAAGAATACAAATTAGATTCTGGTAAAAAAAAAGACAAAACGAAAATGCCTACTCACTTGTCCCTCAGTAGTTGACATATTATCTTAACAATTGAAAATTTTCTTATCAACTGAACCCGAGTGATTCGTAGATCATCACGAAAGCTCTTGCCGGTATATTGTGTACGGTTAGCCTCGATTTACGCGGCACCTCATTTACGCGATTTCGGTATAGCATGGATCAAATATTATTATAACTAGTATCCATCTTTTTAATTGCGCGTTCTTTTTTACGCGGATTTGATACAACGTTTTAAAAAAGTGGGTAACTTCTAGCGTTGCCGTTATGCGACTAAAGTCGCATTTTTGCCCCTTTTTGACTGTCGTGCCACTTTTTTGGCCCCTTTGTTTTAAAACCCCTTTTGTATCATTTTGTAGTTTTTGTGTCCCTTTTTTTTAACATAAATAGCTTTTACCTTCTTTTAAATGCTAATATTAATAAACAATTTAGGGGCCGTCCCTAAAATCCCTTTAAGGCAAAAAATCTCATATGGATGTAATGTTTATTATAATATGCGGCACAAATAACTCTTACAATGAATTTTAACCTCTTAACATATCTTTGGTTTTGTGAGCCGATTGCTTCCAAATAGGGTAAAATTTAGAAAATTTGTAACAATTTTCAGCGCATATTTTCAAGTTCTTACTGCATATTTAATACTATAACACTATTTTAAGCTTGTTCTATTTACAAGTAATTAGTAACTGTTTTGTATAAATAATTGAAATAAAAATATTTAGCAACAGTTTATAAACGTTTACTTGCAAACAAGACATGTATTTTCACGATATATGTTTAAGTTTTTGATGAAAATAATTTAATAAAGACATATGTACATGTTTTTTTTTTTGAAAATTTTCCTGTTTTTAAAGTTGCCCTTTATTTTTGAAAAATCCCCTTTTTGAACATTTTGAACGGTAACGCTGGTAACTTCCATCATTTTTTGGAGACTGGTTCCAATTTTTGCTTAAGAAGAAGAAATGTTCACAAGTTTTAAAAAATATTTATTTCAAAATGATTAAAATTTGAAGCATTTACGCCATATAAATTTTGTATGAAAATTTTCGGCTTAAGTATATTCAGAAAGAACTATTTAAGAGCTTTAATAAAATACCCTTTATTCGGCCCAATCACTGCTGCCAATTTAGAGATTTTAAGCTAAATCTAGCGTTTTTGAAATGTCAATTGCTGGAAAAAAATACGTTTTAGTGCCCATTTAGACAGGGAAACATTTGGAAGGGAAATATTTTGTTTGGCAGCAAATTACGGGTGGGGAAGAGAGAATGGTTTTTGTGTTCGGTACTCGGCGACACGCTTTGTTCTCATTTTCTTTGTTGACATTTACTTTGCTTTTTGAGAAAAAAAACAACAACTTTAACAGAATGTTTCCGGCAACATGTTCGCCTGTGTGACCGAGAATGAAAAAACAAAAGAGAATTTCAGATGTTTTCCTTCCAAATGTTTCCCTGTCTAAATGGGCACTAAGTAAGCTGGAAACCAGCGATTTTCAAACATCTTTCAGCGGTTCATTTCAGCTACAAAAACATTTCTCAATATTTAAATTTATAGATTTTATACTTTTTCTTATTAGGATTTTTTTGTTTTTCTTGTTAAAATCTACTTTTTTATGTTCACGGTTATATTTACTTTTGTAGTTTTAATTAACTAAGGATTTTATGTGAAATTTTTTATTCGATTTTCAGTTAGTTTTTTGTTAGAGCTGTATGTGACAATTCACAACTTTAAGCTTGCAAAATAATTTTAAACAAAAGGTAAGGTATTGATCGAAATTGTCTCGATAGATCCCAAGCAATAAATTCACTTACCTTTATCTAACTAATTTTATCTTAGTGCTTAAAACGGCAAATAATTGGCAAAAATAGCGAAATGTTATACATATTTTTGTGTTTTTATATAGGAATTGTTGAATTATGTGATGAGTATACCCTCATTTCGTGTGAAACGGTTTTAATACTCCCAATATATATATAGCCATGTCCGTCTGTATATCCTATTGAAATCACGATCACTTCCAAACGACTCAAATTGTTTTGAATCAAAGGGAATTGCAATCCACCAAAATTGGATCAGTAGGAAAAGAGTTATGAATTAAAATGTGAAACAACCACCCTAAAAAAATTATCATTTTGTTACAAAAACTAGAATTACTAGTGGCGGAATGCACATATTGATAGAAGATTTTGAACAAATTCGTTCTATATGACTTAAAATTATACTTATAAACCTTTAGTGCGCCTAAACCGTAGCAAGTAATGCTATTGTAATAAATTTTGGTCTGTCACAGTTTTATATGACTAGAAATTACACCGTCAATTTTCGTGCAGATCGGTCCATAACTTACCATTGGGCCCATATAAAACCTACTCTCGGAAAAATTTTTGTACTCATAAAACCATAACGCTCTCAATCTGTGTTCTATTATAATAAAATTTCGTCAGTCATAGTATAAATGACTTGTTCAAATTTCGTAAAGATAGGCCCGTAATTTACCATAGGTCCCATATAAAGACCACTCCGGAAATATTCTAACTGTAGGTGGAGGGTATTAAAGATGCGGCACAGCCCAATTCATCACTCTAACTAATTTATTTTAAAAAGTATTTAAAAAAAAAGTCCCGCTTATTTAAATATTTAGCGGTTTTGAAGTCCGCTTTGGCGGGAAATGTTAAAAAAATGGCAGCAGTGGTCCCAATAGACTGCGTAAATCGAGGCTTACATGTACATACTTTAAATTTCAGAGCATAGTAAATTTATAAGGTAGCCCCAGTAGCACAGCTGAAATTAATGTTGTGTCATAATTTTTTACAACGTTGCCAGAGCGATGATTTTATCATATTTTTGATGATTTTTTAACAAAATATGACAATTTTTTTCTGATGAAATGGTGATTTTTATATTAGAATTTATGATTTTTAACCTTTAGTATGCTTGTTCAAAATACACAACTTTTCTACAGGTTTTATGAACAGTCAATTTTGATACCCATAACAAATTTTTTGGGAATGAATTCCCAACCTTCAAAAATTTGGCATCGCCAATGTTTTTTACTAAATAAATTCCCAACAATTGTTAATGTCAAGGCCCATTGAAAAGGTCTGCGCAAGAAGCCTGATGATCATTGTTTATGTACTTTTTAGTTGTCAAAAGTTGTTTACATGTGCATGTATACGTTTATGGTATGCGACACATACACGTTTTTCCTTTTACTTTGTATATGTGGTAGTAAATTTTTGACAACTAAAAAGAATCGTTTTTTGTTTTTGTACAAGTAAGCAGACCTGATAGATGGGCCTTGGTTAATGTGAACGAGAAGTAGGACTCAATTAATGCCAGTAATTTCTACAAACAGATATCTGGTCGTGTTCGTACCTAACAGTTATCTTTACCTATGTGGTAATTTTAACGCTAAGTTTGCCTACGTTAATTAACTATCGAAAATCAACAGTGTATTTTAAACTTTAACCCGTAGGTAGGAAAAACGTTTTAAAATTATGAAAACTATAGATATACATATCTATATACACAGCTAGATATCTATTTGTAGAAATTACGAGCATAAATAATAGTATTGTAAGATTTGTCTACAACATTAAGCGTCGTGAGCATATATCTATTTCGGTCCGGCGTTTTCTTGGGTGCACGTTTGAAAATTATGTGAAATATCGATTAAGTATTTTGTTCTATAGAGTAATTCGACAACGCAGACCCATTGACCTGCCTAGTTCGTTTGTATTTACAAGATCTGTTAGAAACCCCCAGATTATGATTCCCAGAATTTCCTCATCTTTTTTTAGTAGGTCTTTTATAGTTAGGATTGCTAGGGTTTGGAATTTTTTACCATATTCATTACGGATATTTTCGCATTCAAATAATGTATTTCGTTTAAAACTACTGGAATTCTTCGCTAATTTTACTTTTTAAGGATTTTCTATATCTCAACTAAATACATTTTAGCACTTTGTAAATTGTATTTCCATTTTACCTTATTTGGTTGTGCTATTTCCCTCTTAGTTTGTTACTGTCTGGACCTTTTTTAGGATATTTTTCATTTCTTTTTTTCTCTTTGTTATTTTTTTATTGCGGCTGGGGAGCCATTAACCATTAACTATGATATGTTGTTTTTTTGATAATAGCTTAATTATTTTTTATTATTATTATTATTATTAGTTTATTAGTGTACAAATATGTATATAATTTGTTGTTAATTTCTCAGGATATATGAACATGTAATATTGTTATTTTGGCCTCTAAGGCTTGATATTGCATTAATGAAATAAATAAATAAATAAATTAATAAAAAAAAACGAAGATAAACACTATTCATTCACCCTGGTTGGCGAATTTAAAATACGCCTGCGACTGTTTGGTAAAAGATTCAAGAGAACATGAACTTATTTCCTTTAATCTATTACCAAACAGTCGCAGCCTTTACATTTACAAACTAAAATTTTAGTTTGCAAGACATATATCTTTAAAGTTTGAACATTATTTTATTATGTAACGTCTTTAATGTTAATGATTTAAATAAAGTACATATGTGTATATAATTTGAGTGTGATATTTGTACCACAAAATGTAAAAAAATTAATTGAAGAAGTCAAAATTGGGTTTTTATATATACAAAGTAATGAGTGCTACTTCATATTCAGAAAAAAATTACAGTAATCGACGCTAAAGATTCGCAGATATGTATAAGCAAAAATCTGCTCTGGCGTGACGTTAAAAAAATGGAAGTGGATTTTGACTTGCATTACAAAGCTGAATAAGAATGCGAATTAAGCAAGATGTTTTGTATAAAACCTTTTTAGTAAACTTTGGACTTATATAGATTTATTTTTCAAGGTATCAAATTTAAAAATCTTGCTCGTTTAAAGTTACATATGGGCATTTTCAGCGAAAAGTCTACTTTTTTAATGTAACGCCAGATTGCAAATAAGGTTGTTTAGGTTCGGACCATGTTGTTCAATTGTTATCTCTTTTGTTGCTAAATGTAGAGCCAGTTGTGCTTTATACCAAAATATAAAAAGTAAACTATACAAATAAAATTTTTTGAGAAACAATATAAAAAACTTCTGGCGTTACGTTCCAAAAAGTAGACTTTTCGCTGGAAATGCCCATTTGCAGAACACATATATAAAATGTGTATTTTTCCAATTACACAAACAGTTGTGTGCTGGAAATCGGAAACGTAGTTTTTTCCATCAAATAATTTAAAAAAAGGGTGGTCGATTATTCGACATTTTTAAGAAACCGATTGGCAACTTTGGAATTTACGTTCCGTTTCGTATACATTTTTTATATCCACCACCACAATTAGTTGTGAAGAGGGTATACTAAGTTTGTCATTCCGTTTGACTTTTTTATTATTCATCTCAGACTCCATAAAGTACATATCGCTCATTTGCTGCAAGACCGGCATAAATCAAAAAATACAATTTTGGAGTTAGTGATGCAGAATTGTTCGCTATGTTTTTCTTTATATTGTGTAAAAAATTCAGCTTTATATCTTTTATACTTTTCCCATTTGAAGAGAATGTATCGTTATTTTTTCTAAGTGATTAGAGCAAATGAAAAACTTTAAACGCGTTTATCTCGAAATGGATTTTTTTGACTTATGCCGGTCTTGCAGCAAATGAGCGATATATATGTATATTCTGGCTCCTTGATGTCCTTGGTCTCAAATTCCTTGTAGTTATCCTAAGCAGTTTGGGATTGAAATCCAGCAAAATCGGTTCAGTAAGACCAGAACTATCAGGTATGTTCTAGGTTTAGACTCGAATTGAAAACGAAAAATTTTTTGAATCAGCATAATTCATAAATTGGTGTTCTCAAATCAGCATGTTTTTGTGTATTCGAAGTTTTTGTTCGAAAAAACTTTTGTTGAACTAATGATCGCTAATTTGCTAACCGAAGTATGATAGCAATGTCTAATATTTTTTAAAAATCGTGAAAGCTGTAAAGAATCACAAAAAAATCGCTAACATGGCTAAAATTCTCGAAAAATTGCAAACTTTTAAACAAACACTAAAATTTATTTGAAATCTCTAAATGGGTTAAAAAAAACAAAATGTCGGAAAATAACAAAAAAAAACTTGCAAAAATAGCGAAAATTCGCGAAAAATTTTAATATTTCAAACCAGCCATAATATTGATTTAAAGTCCCTAAAACTATAAGGAATGGCAAAAAATCGGTAAAAATTGCTAAATTCAAGGAAATTCGCAAAAATTTGCAAACAGCGGCATGATAGCAAAGTCAACTATTTATTATAAATCGTTAAAGCTGTAAAGAATCAGAAAACTTACACGACCAAATCGCTTATATCGCGAACATGGCTAAAATTCGCGAAAAATTGCAAAGTTTAAACAAACCCAAAAACTAAGAGATCGCTAAAGCGATTAAAGAAACAAATTGTCTGAAAATAACATAAAAATCGTTCAAAAAAATTTGGTATAATTACATCAAAATCAATGAAAAAGTCGACTTTAAATTTAGGGTTAGTAAGAGCCTTTTGCGTTTTAGATAACGATATATTTTTGATTAAATTGGATTAAGAAGATTTAAAGCTAAAAGCAATATTAATTTTTTTGTTAAAAATGTTATCACATATTACAATAAAAGTCGATTCGGTTTACTTTCACCAACCCATATCTACTCTAATTGAAAACGAATAAAAACATGTGGATGTGAAATGCAGAACACCAATAATGCTAAAGTAATCCACTTTCGAGTGGATTCGGATTCTAGAACACGCCCGTATGAATCTAAATGTGAAGCCACCACCTTAAAAAATTGATAATTTTGTTACAAAAAATAACATAAATGGTGGAACAAGACACGGAATGGAATAAGATTTTGCAAAAATTCGTTTTATTCGACTGGAAATCACGCTGTAAAATTTCGTGAAGATCCGTCCATAATTTACCCTAGGTGCCATACAAACACTGCTCCCTGAAAACAGTTTAGTACGCCTAAAGCCGTAAAAATAATGCCATCATAACAAAATTTGGTATGTCGCAGTGGTTTAGGACTATAAATAACACTGCAATTTCGTGAAGATCGGTCTATAATTTACCCTAGGCCCTACATGAACCCTACTCCCGGAAAACAATTTAGTACGCCTAATGAACGTAATTTCTACAAAAATAAATCTAGGTGTGCATAATTTAACTTTGATTCCATATTAAGCAGCCTTCTGAAATTCACTGCAAACGCTAAAACGTATTTCACCGCTGTATTGAAATTTATGTTCTTTAATACCAGATATTACTCTGCAGAATTTGGGTTCATAACTTACCATGGCTGCAATATAAATTCCCCTCCTGAAAATCATTTAAGTTCGACTCAAGCTAGTTAAAATTTCTATAAATAGCATAAAACTTTCTGATGGTCGGACAATAATTTAATATGGGTCTAACCCCAACCAATTTTAATGCTGACGTCTGTTTTTATGAAGAAAAACTAATAATAGATATCACTACTGAAATAATCGAACTGTCGGTGGAGGGCATCAAAGATTCGGCACAGCCGAATATAGCACTAACTTGTTACGATTGTATGTATTCTGCATTTCAATTGCAGTTACGTTATTGCGAGATTTAAATTTATTAACGCTCCTGATGCCACATGTTTTTTACGGATTAGAGGTTGTGTCCGGTACTCTTGCTTGCATATTAAACAAATTTAAGCGTGTAGTTAATATGATTACGCGTTATGTATATAATATTTCTAGGAGAGTACATATTTCTAATTATGTGAAAACTTTTCTAGGTTGTAATTTTGGACATTTTGTCAGGATTCGTTGCTTATTACTTTTTTATAGGGTGATTAGAAGTGGTGTTCCTTGTCTTCTTTGTTCTGAATTTAAATTTTCCTCTTCTAGTAGAAATCCCCAGATCTTTATACCTAGAATAAGATATAGTTTATTTGAGAGATCTTTCGTTGTGAGGGTGGCAAGGAGCTGGAACTATTTGCCTCTTGTTCTCCGTACTTTTTCTCACTCTAATAATTCATTTCGTCTGAAACTTTTGGTTCACGACAGCCGACTAATTTAATATGTTTATTTATAATAAGAAGTTATGGTTTGTTATGCGAATATTCATCATTGTAAATATTATTTTATTTACATCTAGATAAATGGCTAATATATCCGTCTTATAAACCAACTGAAGAATAAAATTTCGAATAGACAAAAAAAAAAATATTATATTTAGTTCAGAAAAAAAAGAGTAGACGTAAAAGTCATACAATTTAAAGAACATCTACATATGCATAAATCTAAAATTAAATACATTCTTAAACTTATTGTAAGAGCCAACTTAAATTAGATATTTAAGTTTAAGATGTTGAAGGAGTAGCCGTTAGACCTCCTGGGGCAGGTGGAATGTTAGCTGTAGGTTGGGGTGGGCCAGATAAATTGGTTGTAATTGGCGCAGAAGCATTTATGGAAGCAACGGACGGCACTGAAGAAGGCGTTGCTGAAGATGCTTCTGAAGCTGTTGTTGGTCCAACTAGAGCCCCGGTCGCTGGAGTTGTATCTAAAAATAATTGTTAGAATGTCTTTTTCATTTAATAGATCTATTGACCTTACCCATTGGTGTCGTTATTTGACCAGCCGATGGTGCTCCTGTTATTGGGCTACTTGATGGATGGGGTTGATTTAAACCTGGTGGACCAACATGTGTTGTTGGAGCTGCAGAAGGTGCTCCAGGTATTGAAGCACTTGGACCAACTGGAGGAGCCGCAGTTAGAGTATTACTTTGAGATCCCGAAGAACCAGGAGCCACGCTACCGGCTGTTGAGGCAGCAGTGTTTCCGGAAGAACTTGTACCCGCTACTCCGCCTTGCCATTGCTGCTCTTGTTGAAGGCGATGATGAGCCTGCTGTCTAGCTCTAAACTCTGCTGCCTTCAATTGCTCTAGATGAAATTGTTGACGTTCTGTAATAAGTTGTTGTCTTTGATATTCCAATCCCTCTCGTTCCCGTTCCATGGTAGTTTCTAACTCCTCAAAGTGGCGCAATTTAATTTCAAGTTTTTTCATTTGAGTTTCTACGAGGAGGGCAACCAATGACTTAATTTTTCTTTCTTCTAAAGCTGCCAAGTGTTTTGCTTTAACGGCAGCAGAAGCTAAAGCGGCAGCAGCTGCTGTTTGAACATTTGCCTCATTAAATACTTGTTTAGCCAAATCGATTTCCTTTGAAGCAGTTTCACCTGTTGTACTATCACCACTAGACTCTTCGGTTTTAATATCTTTGACATCAATTCCGCCAGCGTCTACAAATAGATAAGAAATTGTGGATAAAAAAAAACATGTTTATTGAAAACTATTTCCGCCAATATCAATAATTAATATTACTTTTATCTTTTTTATTAACGGGTTCTTTTTCAGTTTTTTCATTGTCATCTTTTTTATCTTTGTTTTTATAGTCATCTTTGGGTTTGGAAGGGGATTTGGTAAGATCTTTATCTGCATGCAGGATATTTAAAAGAAATAGCAAAAATTTATAAAAAAAAGTAATTCCAAAAATTTTTTAAATAAAATTAAGCAGTAAAAATTAAACAAAATAGGACTTATTATTTTTTGATAAAAAAAAGCGGTGCCAACTTCGTCGGTTTGATCTTATTGGTACATATTTTTGAAATCTTACCATCTTTTTTGGACAGATCCTTCATTTCTTCATCTACATTTCCAGATGGAGTTATTACACCAACTGTTGAGGAATTAGGATCTTCATCTTCCTTGTCTCCTGTTCCTGCAATACCACTACTTGCCAATCCATAAGATGGGTTGAATTTTCCAGATGCAGAAGCTTTTTCAACATTTTTCATGTGATTGTCCATTATTGTTGCTGGTACTTCATCTTTGATGGCAGCAAATTCTTCCATAGCTGCTTTAGCCGCTGCAGCAGCTACTCGCGGATCTACCACAGAAGCTAAAAATGCCACTGTAGACATGATAGGATTGCCTGACTTGCTAAAAGGTATAGGCTGGCATCCCAAAGGACCCAAAAATCCACCATCATCTTCCAAGTAGGGATCTTCAATGGGAAGTCGTAAGAAATGTAAAATACACTCATCTTGGGTGCGTGTACCGACATGTTCGCACACCTTATTCCAATCATCCTTGTGCAATTCCAAACCTTCAAGTAAAAGTAGGGTTTCTTGGTCTGTCCACTCTCTAGACATACTAGCGGCTGTACGATTTTTCATTGCTGCCGGTTTTTTAGCGTACTGATCTAGTTTTAAACCAAACTGACCGGAGGCATTGGCCGTACTACCGTTTTCAACTGGCTCTGTTTTTATTCCTACTGGTGCTTTGTCTAATGAATCTTCTTTACCCTCCTTGTTTGATCCACCAGAGGGTTTCTTGTCGAGATCAAGTAAAGATTTCGCAGCTGATGGTTGTTGAGTTTTTTGTGGATTAAGAGATTGTATACCTGAAGGTGTGTCAGACAAAATATGAAAATGTGATGTAGGTGGTGGTCCCATGGGTGTGGGACGTAATTCGGCATCAATTTGGTAATTTATTAAACCCCATTGCTCGAGAAAAGCATGAACACGCATAATGGCGCAAACATCACCAGCCAAGTTTCGTCTGCAGGCTGTGCTAGTTAAATACTCGGTTGGATTTAGACGATATGTATCAATCATAAAATTTCTATAAGCCATATAAATTTCTGGAGTTTTGGATTTATTTTTTGAATTAAAGAATTCCGGCATTGCCCGTTTTTCAATAACGTGTATGGAATTGTAGTCAAACCAAGCTGAATAAGATGGAACAATAATATGATGAGTCTGTTCGGTAACATTATCTTCCATGTCTTCTTTGGCTGATGATGAGAATTCTTGTGTATTACTGTTTTCACTTGTTTTCCCAGTTTGAGAGTTTTCACCGTCACATGCCGACAAAGCTTGTGTGCCACTTCCACCAGTCATTTCATCATCTAAATCAGTTAAAGTACCACCTAAAAAATTTAAAATATGTTTGTAAGCAAATTTAAGTTACAAAAAAAACATTCAGGGGTGTGCTGGAAACCGAAAACGTAAAACGCAAGAATTGGGAAGTTTGTTTTTAATACACCTCTAATCTAATTTGTATAAGTTTTGTTATAAAATTCTGTTAAATAGAGAAATATTTGTATAATATTTGTTATAAAATTCTTTAATTACAGAAATATTATTAAAAAACGACTTTTAAAATTCCTGCGTTTTACGTTTTCGATTTCCAGCACACCCCTGATTACCTTTAATCGGCATCATATCATTGTCAGCTCTAGATTTGCTAGGAGGTGCTGGGCTTGCTGTGGATTGCAGAGAAGTTGTCTTAATAACCTCTTGTAGATTAGTTTCAGAAGGTGGATCATCCATGTCACGTGTTAAATCTTCATCTTCCTCATCATTACGAGATTTTTTATGAAGAACTGCAGGAGAACGTTTACGTTTCCCTGGTTTAGAAGAACTAGGTGATGGAGAGCGTCTTCGTTTTTGTTTTGCTGTAACCGGAGTTCCGCTAACTACTTTTTTTTTATCGTCTATACCACCAGACATTATATCATCAATTGATAAACGCTGTTTGTGCATTTTCTTTTTTCCTAGATCATCTACTTCGTAATCTTCTTCTGCCATCCACTCGTTGTACTGTTCAAGATCTAAAATCCACGAAGCGGACACACGCCAACGTTCAGCAGGAGACTCGGGATTTTCTGGTACATTATCTGGTAATTCCACAGAATTTGGTGTCCACGTATCGTATGATTCGGGAAAATAGTACCAATGCATCATTACACAATTTCCCCGTTTAAAAATAGGACGAGCATATTCATCGGGATGAGGATCAACTACAGGGTATATAATATGAGTAGCATCTTCTTCATCCGACACTATTTCCACTCGCCGAGTAGCAAGAATTTCACGTAAACGTGTTGCCAGTTGTTTATCTACTTCAGTCCGAATAAAAATGTAAGGAATACGGTAAAGGTCAGCTTCTACTAATGCTTGTTCTATGTCAATCAATAATTGTATATTAGGGTCTTTGCGAGTGGGATTCTTTCCCACGGAAAAATCAAACTTCTTGCCCCTCTGTTCAGCACGAAAACGAAACATTGTTGAAAATATAATGCACAACCCACCGCCTGACTTAAAATCCAAAAAACAGCGCATCTACAATAAGAATTATAACGAACCTTTTAATTTGTATCTACTTATATTTTGCATTAATTTCATCAATTTAGATACATACTTTTCAACATTTTATTACTTTAATTAAATACACCACACTTACCGGTATACGCGTCGCCGGTGGCTCTGCCGCATTTTTACCAAGTTTCGCTTCAACATATTGAAGAAATTGGATCAATAACTGAGATAAAGATTCTTTTGTTATGGGTTCGTTACTGCTGGCTAAATACTATAAAGAAAAACAAAAAATTTAGTTTTTTGTCACAAAAAAAGTTTTATACGCCATTTTCAATGCAGTGTTTTTCTTAGTCTACTTTTTTCATGCTGTTATACTAACTTTTTTACAATTTTTCTGCAGCCATAGGCGTATAGATTCAAAGCCTTGCAATGACTCAGGAGAATTATAAAATTCGATATTTGGACTGCCGTCTTTTTTTGGAGCTAAAGTACACATTTTTGTTTTGTTTTTGTGCTTTTATTCTATTTAATTTGAAAATTTTCACACTAAAAATATATATTTTCCAGCAAGACGCACATACGAATAATAAAAACGACGCACGAATAATTGTCAATGTTTGTAGCCAGCAGGGCTGCCAGACATTTTTGTGAGAAAATCGTCAGTTTTCTGAGAAAAAATAAAAAAATCGTCTTTATCGTTTCGAAAAATCGGCAACTTAAAATTTAGTTTTTTTTAGAACAATTGTGATTTTTAGTTGAACTGTTAATTTTAATTTTGATATTTTTAGTTAGGCTTGAGTTCATCAAATTTAATTTTCATTAAATTATTTTTACTGAAGAAAGGAATTTTTACAACTTTGAATTTTATTAAAATTTATTGATAATTTTCTTGGCTGAGCTGGGGATCGAACCTGGGTTGAATTTACATGTTTCAAGAATCACCACATTCTTTCATCAGAATTCTTTGAGTTCTAACCTCTGCACCACTGCGGTGCCTGCCAGCCAACAGTCAAACATCAATCTTTAACCAGTGTTACTGGTGGTTCGAAATTTGCTGTAATTATCATTTTCAATTTATTCACATGTTGCTTCCTTTCTTCTGTTTTTTCGTATTCTTTCTGTCAAGACTTTGGCTTGAAAACCTGAATATATTTGTTTATTATGTTTTTTATCCACTTTCGACATTATATTTGTACAACTAGAAGTACAAATTGTTGCGGTGGCAACCCTGGGAGGAAAAATTTTTTGACGTAGCGACGTCTTAGGGAGAGGTATTTTTAGCACAGGGGCGGGCACATAAGATGTTAAGTACTGGCCGGCCATGCAAATAAGTTAATATAAAATAATCTGTGGGCGGGCACATTGGTGTTAGGAACTGTCCGGCCTCACAGAAGGTTTAGGGAAAACATTATGGGAAGAGGCGATTGATCTGGGGAGCGAGCCAATAAAATATTGAATAATTTACCCCACCCCTTCCTCTGGCTCTATTAGGATGACCCACCACTGGTAAACGCAGATGGTCAAACTGCAGTGGGATCATCGACCACTCAAGATGGACCTTATTGTCTGAAAATACATTTTCCAGTCCATCCTGAGCAAATGGAATCTGAAAAGGAAAAGAGAAAAAAAATATTTATAACACAATGAATTTATTTACTGGAACGATACATCCTTACCGGTACTACGTGCACGTCCTATAGGGATAATTTTCTAGAGGGAGAATAATAGGAAATTAATGAAATTGCAAATAATAAGTGTAGATAAAAGTATTTAGTAAAATCTTACCTTGTGTTCGTTTGTTTATTGTATAATTGTTATACTACAGCTGACGGTGAAATTTGGTGTTGCCAGAAGGATGGAAAAACAGTATGTGGAAATATACTGGAAGAAATTGTAGTAAACATATTTTATGAATGAAATTGACTGTTATAAAATGTTTGAATTGAAAAAAAAAGGAACAGGATCTAATGATCATTATATTACATCATTAGTTTGAAATAAGGTAATAAGGGGAATATTAATTTATAGTTAATTAGAAGAGAACCAACAGATAGCACTATTTAACAAATTGTAGGAAACGAGAAAGATGTAATAGTATGGGAATATATATTTATCTCATTGGCAATTAAATTGAGGTAGAGAACTCAGGAGGCCATCTTTCTTAAAACATTGAGAAAAAGGCCGCCGAGAAAAGTAGACGTTTCCAGAAGGGAAAAGTGTATGAGCCGCTTAAGAGTAAATATTCAAAGACAAAAAGTAAAAAGTGAAACATACTGTGTGCCAAGTGTTAAAAAGAAAAAATATTTTCTGTGAGGGAGTGGCAAATAATTGAGACCGTATTTTAAACGACGTAATTCCGGATAAGTGTGGGTAAGATTCAATTGGAATGGCATAGTAGGGAATTCTTCTAGAATAAATATATTTTTTTTAGGCAAACTGTTTTGTATTTGTGAGGTTACCTGTCGGGGCTTGACTTCGAAAGTCCCTGAAAAAATATAATAGGAAAATAATAAGTAAGTGGTTGGTGTGATCGTAATATGTGTTTAAAAAAAAGAAAAAATATTAAAATCTGTGATTTGTAGAATTTTAACGTGGTAAATTTGGCGTCCGGAGGAAACAGGGCCAGTGAGCCAGGAAAAAGGTTAATGCAAAGCCGGTTTCGAAGGGCATAGAAAATTTGCCACAATAGAAAAAGGTAACCCAGAAAAGTTTTTATTTTATTATTTACCAACAAGTATTAACAACGAAAAAGAAGTGAAAAAAATAGTTTGTGCGGGCAGAAGAAAGTTTTTAAAAAAATGGCCAGAGAAGATATGACCAAAAAGAAATATAATTAAGAAAAAGAAGAAACATTTATCTTGATTTTAGGTTGTTAATGATTTAAATCCCGGATTTCTATTTTTGAATTATTAATAATTATTTATTGTTAAATCTATATGTATGTGTTATGTTAAAATTTTGTGTGTAAGCTGTAGGATATATGTATGTGTGAAATTTTGTCAAAAAAAAAATGGTCATCATTTTTTTGTAGAAACAGAGTTTTATTATTAAAATAGTTTTGTGCATAGTGACCCACTGTTTTGGAAAGGAATTCACAATAGAGCGAATTATAGGAAATAGATATTGGGACCAATGTTGCCCTAGATCCACTTAAGCGAGCTCATTTAGGTGTAGATCACATTAACGTTTAAAAAAAAAAAAATTTTTTTTGAAAGAGGAAGTAGTTACCACATTTATTGTGAGTTGTGGAAAAATTATAGTGGAGTTACATTTTTTGTTATTAAAGTAAATAAAACAGGAAAAAGAACTTTGTTTCTAGAGAAAAGGGTTAAATTTTATTAGGTCTAATATCGTTTTTTGTGACATAATTACTAAGTTTATTGTTAAATGTTTGAATGTATATTACAAATAGTTATATTCATAGGTTAATACATAAGGTACAAGAATAAAAAAAATAACATATTTAGAGAGACATAATCCATTTGGAATTTCCTGTCTGACAGGGTTCGGTTCAATTATTATTAACATAATCTGAAAAGAAAAAAAAAAAGAATAAAATAAACATTTTAAATTGGTAGTAATAAGTTAGTGTTAAATTTTAATTGTTAAATAAATATGTCTTAAGTGTGTATTTTAAAAATAATGTCTGGTTAAATTAATTAATGGGTTGTTGAAGGAAGGTAAGTGCGGATGAAGTGCGGTTCATAGGGGTCACCTGGAAATCTAGCACGGAGGTGCCGGTGACCAAGGTTGGGTTGGGCGGTTTGAGGTCAACACCTACCTCTCATTCCGGACATGTTGTGGTGTAAGTGTAAGTGTTTGTTTTTTTTTGTTCTATATAAATTGTTTACGATCCTTGGGCTAGAGTGAGGGATGGACACGCCTGAGAGAATCCGTTTTTGAGCTAGGCGAGAGATCACTCTAGTGCCACCTAATGGACACGTAACAATATGGCGCCCAACCGAAAGGCTTCAGCGTTTTACGCGTGCAACCAAGAAGAAGCTGACAGGTGTGTACAATCTTAACACCGTGAAATAGAATATTAGGGTAGTGCAATAGTTAAATTAAGTTTATATGATTGTATTCATCGTTTGTGGTATAGTGTATTCGTAGCCGTTTGTGTTGTATGCAATCACAAATGTCGTACGAGTATCTGAATCATAGATATGAATTCAGGCATATAAATTTAAGTATAGCATAGGGGAGAATATAGTCCATAGGGGTATAGATGATTGTTCCTATTTGTTCTGTATTGTCACCATCGTTTGTAGTAAATGTTTAGTTTCAGCCTGAAGTTAGTTTTAAAGGTGACAGAATAATATCTGGACGATATCCGCTTTAAACGACGTTTTAAAGGACCGTAGTATAGGAAGATATTATACCTGTTCATGGTGATATTCATAGAGAAGTGGAAGTGAATTGATCGTAACTAACTGTTTATAATATTTCTTTGTTTTTGATTCGTTGATTTGACAACATGTAAAGGGAATTGCTTTTTATGAAAGAACCAATAAAAATAAATTTTTTTAGAACCGCTCCGCACCAATCTTCAGCAACCCGGTAAAGGAAATAAAAATTTATTGGAGATTTTATTATTATTTATTTATTTCTTTATTTTTCTTAACTTAATATTTATTTATTTATTTTTATATTTACTCATTTATTTATTATTGTGTTAAAAGTATTTTATTGACGGTTTTTATTGAGTTTTTTTTTTTTTTTTATTTAATTATTTCGTATTTTAATTTATATAACATTTATTTAATTATTTTATTTTTTTGATTATTTATTAACCTAAGTATTTTATGTCGGTTTAGTTCATTTATATATTTTTTATTTTGATTTTTGTTGTAGTTTTCTGTTTGATTATTTGTTTGTGTGATTATATTTATTTATAGATTTATTTATTTTTATTATTTAATTGAAGAATTATATGGCCATTTGAGAGGATAAATTTACATAGCTTAATTTTTTTTATTGGAAATTGAATATAGAATTTTAGGCATAAAAGTTTTGATTATATAAAGACCTTATTGAATATCTTACCCACAAGTTAATAGGGCAAAGTCTCATTTTAGGGAATTGTGATAGTATGAATGTAGAGACTAGGTCTCAGCTTAGAAAAAGAAGCAGGCAACCACAATTCGATCTTAATAGATCCATTCCTCACTGGCAACCAAAAGTGCCCAAACTAAAGAATCGAACGGAAAAAATGAATTCTAATACAGATAATATAAATAGACCTCAAATTGTTGATCTTTCTCAAACCATTAATGCTAGGACTCAAAGTTTAGGAGGTACGCCTAGTCAAATTAATTTGGCCCCGCAATTGAATGTGATACCCGACGAAAATTTAACATCAGAAGTTATGGAAATGGTGGTGGATGAAGCCATGGTAGTACAGAGATCATTGGAAGAAAAAGTGAGAAAAATGGTCCAGGACGAAATGTCAGAAATTAGGAGAAATATAAATGATTTGACCAATTCAATGGCTAATCTTATGAGAATATCTCAGGGTAATACACTCGACTCAAATGGGGACAATAATCCGAGCGGAAATAACCGCACAATAACTGAAAATCGTTTAAATCCGCGAAATCCTTTAGATCAGTCTTCTGATGATAGTGTCCCTACGGGTAGTACAAATAATATCCCTCCATATGTAAGGGACAGAATAGCACATCCGATCGTAAACAGCCTTGAGCAGATTCGAATTCGTATCGACAAGTTGGGGGTAGTATTTGATGGTAATTCAGCTCGTACTAGCGTAGAGGATTTTATTTTTCGCTTGGAACATCTCCAGAGGCAGTATCAATTACCATGGTCTGAGGTTCTGCGTGATTTTCATCTCCTGGTTACTGGACCGGCGAGAGAATGGTATTGGCTGTTTGTAAAGACGCAAGGATTTATAGATTGGCCTGGTTTGCGTCATGCATTAATAAGTCAATTCCAGTCCACTAGATCAAACTTTGAAATTATGAGAGACCTTGTGGAGAGGAAACAGCAATTGAATGAAACTATAGATAATTACTTCCATATCATGAATCAGATTCGTTCAAAACTTGTTCAACCAATCCCTGAATACGACATGATAAAGATCCTTAAAAGAAATATAAGAGAAAGTCTAGGTAGAATTGTTTACCCTATGTCTGTGTCGTCTGTGGAACAGCTTAGGATCGAATGCCATGAAGCGGAAAGAAATTTTCCCAGAAAAGAGTCTAAAAATCTTCCGCCTCCGCCGCGTCAACAACGCTTTGTTAGCGAAATATATGATGAACAATGTGAGTTAGATGAAGAACCTGTGAAAATTATTGATGAAGTCTCAGTTCGAAATACCCATCAAATAAAAAGACCAGTAGTATGCTGGAATTGTAAAGAACCTGGCCACATATTTATTGATTGTCCTGTGACAGAAAGGAATCTTTTCTGTTACCGTTGCGGAAAACCGAATGTGATAACTCCAAAATGTCCAATATGTCAATCGGGAAACTGGAGACGGGACTTGGGAGTGAAGGGGGACCCACGTCAATCCGGGAACACTGCCTCTTTGATGGAATAAGGAAAAACTGGGGGCATAGTAGGGTAGATGTTGGAAATTGTTTTCCGAAAATTAGGCATTACTTACCGGCCAGTGTTAGACGGGAAAATTACGAAAAAGTTAGGGAGCGAATTTTTGGAGATAATTTTAGACAGGGATTTGTGTCTAGGCGGATACGGAGGGTACGGGAGAAATTTGCTGCGAGAAAGAGGACAAGACGTATTGTAGTGGAGTCATTGAATAGGGCATTATTGACAGGAAATGATAACAGAATGTTTGCGAATGTAAGTATAGACGGAATAGAATATAAAGGTTTGTTAGATACGGGAGCATCAGTAAGCATTTTAGGACGAGATTGCAGGGAATTTGTAGAAAATTTAGATCTAGATATTCTACCGATGTGGACCAATGTGAAAACTGCCAGTGGTCAACATCATAGAATATTAGGAAAAGTAAAGGTTTCCATTGCCTACAAAGATCAAAAGAGGGAAATGCTTTTGTATCTTTGCCCGGATTTGGAACAAGTTTTATATTTAGGTATAGATTTTTGGAGAGAATTTGGTCTAGCCCCGGACGTCGTAGGAGTGAATGAATTGAATGTGCAACAGATAGGAGAAGAGTTTCTGGATAAGGGAATGGTGTACAAGATGAGACCACACGACTTAACGGGAGAACAACAACAAAAGCTAGAGAGTGTAATTCGAAAGTTTGACACATTCGAGAACAAAGGGTTAGGGTTGACGCCTTTGGAAAAACACAGCATAAAATTAATTGAGGGAGCTGTCCCCGTCAAAGATCGGTATTACCCAATATCTCCCGCAGTACAACAAATTACGTACCATGAAATAGATAATATGTTAAAGCTTAATGTTATAGAACTCAGTGAAAGTCCATGGAGTAATCGAACAACAGTGGTGAGGAAACCAGAAAAAAATCGATTTTGCTTGGATGCCAGGAAGTTAAATAAATTAACGGTTAAGGATGCATATCCGCTTCAAAATATAGATGGCATTTTAAGTAGAATCGATGACACCCATTTTATAAGCAGTGTCGATCTAAAATACGCCTTTTGGCAAATCGAATTGGACGATGATAGTAAGGCATATACAGCTTTTACGGTGGCGGGAAGACCGTTATACCAGTTTAGAGTGATGCCGTTTGGATTATGCAACGCTGCACAACGATTGTGCAGATTAATGGATAAAGTTGTTCCGCAAAGTCTGAAGGAAAATGTATTCATATATTTAGATGATTTGTTGGTCATATCTAGTACATTTGAGGAGCATCTGGAGTTATTAGGGAAAGTTGCAAAGTGTCTTAAGGATGCAGGATTAACGATAGGTTTGAAAAAGTCACAGTTTTGTTTTCAGGAGCTGAAATATTTAGGGTTTATTATAGGGGGAGGAACTTTGAAAACAGACCCGGATAAAATAAGGGCAATTAAGGATATACGGTTACCGAAAACAATTAGAGAAGTTAGAAGTTTCTTAGGTACGGCCGGATGGTATAGGCGGTTTATAAAAAATTTCGCAACCATAGCCGCACCGCTTACCGATACTCTAAAAAAGTCAAAAAAACTTATAATGACCCCTGAAGCTATTAAGGCTTTTGAAAATTTGAAAAAGGCCCTAACGACTGCTCCAGTTTTGAGACATGCCGATTTTTCAAAGCGATTTTATATTCAATGCGACGCCTCCGACTATGGGATCGGAGCTGTATTATACCAATTAAATAAAAATAAAGAAGAGCACCCTATAGCGTTCTATTCGCAAAAATTGAACCCTTGTCAACGTAACTACACAGTAACGGAAAAGGAATGCTTGGCTGCTGTAATGGCTGTTCGCAAGTTCCGACCGTATGTAGAAATGATGCCATTTACTATCATAACGGACCATGCGAGTCTGAAGTGGCTAATGACACTAAAAGACCTAAGCGGTAGGTTAGCTAGGTGGTCTCTACAGCTACAGGCTTTTGATTTCGATATCGAGCACCGTAAAGGAACAGAAAATGTAGTAGCAGATATGCTTTCAAGGATGGCCCCGGACGTCACTATAGCAGAAATTGCGGCAGAGGATTTTTTTGATTGGGAAACTATGGAGTTTGAAAGTGAGGAGTATATAAGCCTGGTAGAAGATATAGAAAAGAATGCAAGCAGACTACCAGATATAAAAATTAATAACGGAAGAATTTATAAACGAACGACTTGTAACCCAGACTTAGATGAGAATCAATGGAAGTTGTGGATTCCCGCCGATCTTACTAACGCCTTAATTGAAAAAGCCCATATATCAAAGACTTCGGCTCACGGAGGCTTAGTGAAAACGCTTGAAAGATTAAAAAGGTTTTACTATTGGCCAAAAATGACAAGTCAAGTAAGAGAATTTGTTAGGAGATGCCAAACGTGCAAGGAAACAAAGCCTTCAAATACTCACATGATGCCCGAGATAGGAAGCGAGGTAGTTACCGAACGACCATTCCAGAAGTTATATATTGACTTCTTGGGAAAATATCCCCGTTCTAAAAGCGGAAATTCGTTCATCTTTATAGTAGTTGACCATTTTTCAAAATTTGTATTTTTAAAAGCCATGAAAGACGCGACCACCAAAAATGTCGTGCAATTTTTAGTGCAGGAAATATTCCATAAATTCGGCGTACCGGAAATAATTCACAGCGATAATGGCTCACAATTTATTTCGAAAGATTTTCAGATAATGATAGAGGCGTACAAGATCATACATATGAAAACGGCTGTATATTCGCCACAATCGAACGCGTCAGAACGCGTTAATCAGTCAGTATTAGCGGCGATTAGGGCTTACTTAAAAGACGACCATAGGGACTGGGATTTGTATCTCTCTGAAATCGAATGTGCGTTAAGATCATCGGTACATTCCGCCACAGGAGTAACCCCCTTCTTTTCCCTTTTCGGAATGCATATGTTCACTAGCGGAGCCGACTACAAGTTAGCAAGAAAACTTAAGTCCTTATCGGACCATGAGATTACACATTTAGCTAATAAAGATAGGCTGGAGATCATTCGAGAAAAAATAAAAAAAAATATGCATGATGCTTACGAGAAGAGCGCATTACGATACAATAGGAGGGCGAGAAATCTTATGTTAGTGCCAGGACAAGAAGTTTATAGGCGAAACACTGTGTTAAGTGATTTTGGAAAAAATATAAATTCTAAATTTTGCAAGAAATTTATTAAATGTCGAGTAATTAGACCTATAGGTAATAATATGTACGAACTTGAGTCGTTACAGGGTAAACCTATTGGCGTATATCATTCCAAAGACATTAAATTATAGTGCAATATTTAGAAGAAATAAACTGTGATATTGAGAATATCTTTCCAAAGACTTAACATGATGGTGCAATATTTAGGCTGGAATAAACTGTGATATTAGAAATAAGGTCCCATACTTTTTAAACAATCTGTGATATTAAAATTAGGTTTAGAATAGAAACAATTACAACCTTGTCCAGATTGAATATTTATAATGACGACTTTTGAAAGGGAAAATCTTATTTCGATACGTCTGGGTAATGTCTAGCTTAAATGGGAAGTAAACTTACATTTCTTGTGATCGAAGTATGTATGAATATGTATTTGTATGCGGGAACCTGGTTAAAGTCCGCACAGTGTTTTTAACAACCTTCAAAATGTGACGTAATAAAAGCCCATTTACCTGTAAGAAAATAAATGACACAACAAAGAATCGATTCTTTACGACAAAATGGTATGAAAAACTTATCTGACAATCTTGTGAGAATCCTGTACCTGTAATTAAATTTGTTAGCAAAAGGTAAAAGAAGAATGGAATAAATGTATTACATATGTACCTTACATGATTAGCAAAGTGGATAATAATGCCCGGCTGATGAGATTCAGGGCGTGGGAGTTCCCCACGTTAGCTTAGAATAGGAGCCACGCACACCGTTTTTGTCTTGTAGTTCGTCGTCAAACCCGGAGTTTTGTTGCGGTGGCAACCCTGGGAGGAAAAATTTTTTGACGTAGCGACGTCTTAGGGAGAGGTATTTTTAGCACAGGGGCGGGCACATAAGATGTTAAGTACTGGCCGGCCATGCAAATAAGTTAATATAAAATAATCTGTGGGCGGGCACATTGGTGTTAGGAACTGTCCGGCCTCACAGAAGGTTTAGGGAAAACATTATGGGAAGAGGCGATTGATCTGGGGAGCGAGCCAATAAAATATTGAATAATTTACCCCACCCCTTCCTCTGGCTCTATTAGGATGACCCACCACTGGTAAACGCAGATGGTCAAACTGCAGTGGGATCATCGACCACTCAAGATGGACCTTATTGTCTGAAAATACATTTTCCAGTCCATCCTGAGCAAATGGAATCTGAAAAGGAAAAGAGAAAAAAAATATTTATAACACAATGAATTTATTTACTGGAACGATACATCCTTACCGGTACTACGTGCACGTCCTATAGGGATAATTTTCTAGAGGGAGAATAATAGGAAATTAATGAAATTGCAAATAATAAGTGTAGATAAAAGTATTTAGTAAAATCTTACCTTGTGTTCGTTTGTTTATTGTATAATTGTTATACTACAGCTGACGGTGAAATTTGGTGTTGCCAGAAGGATGGAAAAACAGTATGTGGAAATATACTGGAAGAAATTGTAGTAAACATATTTTATGAATGAAATTGACTGTTATAAAATGTTTGAATTGAAAAAAAAAGGAACAGGATCTAATGATCATTATATTACATCATTAGTTTGAAATAAGGTAATAAGGGGAATATTAATTTATAGTTAATTAGAAGAGAACCAACAGATAGCACTATTTAACAAATTGTAGGAAACGAGAAAGATGTAATAGTATGGGAATATATATTTATCTCATTGGCAATTAAATTGAGGTAGAGAACTCAGGAGGCCATCTTTCTTAAAACATTGAGAAAAAGGCCGCCGAGAAAAGTAGACGTTTCCAGAAGGGAAAAGTGTATGAGCCGCTTAAGAGTAAATATTCAAAGACAAAAAGTAAAAAGTGAAACATACTGTGTGCCAAGTGTTAAAAAGAAAAAATATTTTCTGTGAGGGAGTGGCAAATAATTGAGACCGTATTTTAAACGACGTAATTCCGGATAAGTGTGGGTAAGATTCAATTGGAATGGCATAGTAGGGAATTCTTCTAGAATAAATATATTTTTTTTAGGCAAACTGTTTTGTATTTGTGAGGTTACCTGTCGGGGCTTGACTTCGAAAGTCCCTGAAAAAATATAATAGGAAAATAATAAGTAAGTGGTTGGTGTGATCGTAATATGTGTTTAAAAAAAAGAAAAAATATTAAAATCTGTGATTTGTAGAATTTTAACGTGGTAAATTTGGCGTCCGGAGGAAACAGGGCCAGTGAGCCAGGAAAAAGGTTAATGCAAAGCCGGTTTCGAAGGGCATAGAAAATTTGCCACAATAGAAAAAGGTAACCCAGAAAAGTTTTTATTTTATTATTTACCAACAAGTATTAACAACGAAAAAGAAGTGAAAAAAATAGTTTGTGCGGGCAGAAGAAAGTTTTTAAAAAAATGGCCAGAGAAGATATGACCAAAAAGAAATATAATTAAGAAAAAGAAGAAACATTTATCTTGATTTTAGGTTGTTAATGATTTAAATCCCGGATTTCTATTTTTGAATTATTAATAATTATTTATTGTTAAATCTATATGTATGTGTTATGTTAAAATTTTGTGTGTAAGCTGTAGGATATATGTATGTGTGAAATTTTGTCAAAAAAAAAATGGTCATCATTTTTTTGTAGAAACAGAGTTTTATTATTAAAATAGTTTTGTGCATAGTGACCCACTGTTTTGGAAAGGAATTCACAATAGAGCGAATTATAGGAAATAGATATTGGGACCAATGTTGCCCTAGATCCACTTAAGCGAGCTCATTTAGGTGTAGATCACATTAACGTTTAAAAAAAAAAAAATTTTTTTGAAAGAGGAAGTAGTTACCACATTTATTGTGAGTTGTGGAAAAATTATAGTGGAGTTACATTTTTTGTTATTAAAGTAAATAAAACAGGAAAAAGAACTTTGTTTCTAGAGAAAAGGGTTAAATTTTATTAGGTCTAATATCGTTTTTTGTGACATAATTACTAAGTTTATTGTTAAATGTTTGAATGTATATTACAAATAGTTATATTCATAGGTTAATACATAAGGTACAAGAATAAAAAAAATAACATATTTAGAGAGACATAATCCATTTGGAATTTCCTGTCTGACAGGGTTCGGTTCAATTATTATTAACATAATCTGAAAAGAAAAAAAAAAAAGAATAAAATAAACATTTTAAATTGGTAGTAATAAGTTAGTGTTAAATTTTAATTGTTAAATAAATATGTCTTAAGTGTGTATTTTAAAAATAATGTCTGGTTAAATTAATTAATGGGTTGTTGAAGGAAGGTAAGTGCGGATGAAGTGCGGTTCATAGGGGTCACCTGGAAATCTAGCACGGAGGTGCCGGTGACCAAGGTTGGGTTGGGCGGTTTGAGGTCAACACCTACCTCTCATTCCGGACATGTTGTGGTGTAAGTGTAAGTGTTTGTTTTTTTTTGTTCTATATAAATTGTTTACGATCCTTGGGCTAGAGTGAGGGATGGACACGCCTGAGAGAATCCGTTTTTGAGCTAGGCGAGAGATCACTCTAGTGCCACCTAATGGACACGTAACAAAATGTAAACATAAGTGCTTGTGCCATAGCTAAAAAAATCAAAATTAAAATTAACAGTTCAACTGAAAAACACAATTGTTCTTAAAAATACATAGTTGGCTTTTATACTACACAAAGTGAGTGTAGTGTCGGTCACGTTTTGGGCTGTAGTGTCAGTCACAATTTATTTTACTAATACATTTTTTTTTTAAATAACTTACCGCTTTTATTTTAGCATTTTATAAAAGTTTAATTCTTGAACTTTCGATAAAACACAAATTAAAGTTATTACGAAAGGGCAGAGGAAGATTATTGAAGCTTAAAAACACTCTCGAAAACGACTTCCTTTTGCATATAGTTTCAGTCACGTTTACATTTTACTAAATCCTATCGCATGTTGTTTCACTCAACATCTTATGATTGATTTAGTGCAATCACAAGAAGAAACAAATAATTTGTTAAAATGTATCACTAGAAAAAAGGCGCTCATGCACGTGGAAATAAATATTTTTATGAAGATAATGAAAATGTTAACAAGTTTTTTACATGATGTGCTCAATTGTAAAAGGCTATAATAGATTCATACTTTTAAAATATGATGCGAACTTGCTTTAAAATTCTTTTTCCAATTGTGTGTTTCAATTTACAGTCAAGAAAGTAGTTGATTGCAATTTTAATGAGCAAATTTTTCTTTTGTCCCTATAAATTATTTTCTTGATGATATCTGGAAAACAAATTGCCTAAAAATTGCATGCTGCTTACATCATAGCTTACAAATTTTGTGGGGTTTGACAAGCAAAATGTGTAACTTGGTGGCCACCCGATCAAGTTTTGCTTTTCAATTCCATTCAATTTGAAATACTCTCACACTTTTTTACTAGCACACAAACACTTTTTAAATTGATAACGAGATTGCTTTTAATTTCACCTTTCCATTTGTTTAGCAACTTTACCGTGTGGCCGCAGGGTAAAAGAATATCAAGAAAAACTTGAACGTGTCACTGCAGTGCTATTATTTTAATCGCAATTGGCAACGCTGCCAGAGTATAAAAATATGGCCAACTACAAAAAGTGCAGCCAAATTTAATTAAAATATATTTTTATGATAAAATTTTATATTTATATATATGTATATATATAAAGTAAATATATATACATATAAATACTTAGTATAAAGCACAAATTATACAAATTGTATAAAGTATACATAGAAATTATCTTAAGTTAAGAATTTTACCAACTAAACAGATTTAACTACAAATCCAAGGTACTTTTACATTGCACCTTGCTATTTGCTACGATCCGGCATCACCGATAATTGCCTTAAATTGACGTACATTCAAGACCTGGCTGTCAGTATAAATTTGAGAAGAAACGCGATGGCTGCTTTCCCTGGGAAGATAAAAAATTCTAAAATATTTAAGAAAATCCGAAGCAAAGTAAATCGGCGTGTTAAACCCTTTGTAAAATTGAAATAAGCCCAATAAAATTTATATACATCTGTGAGCACGCATAGCATGACACCACCAGGCTATGGCTTTTTTGTGATCTAATTTGCATACAACGCAAATAGTGAATGTGAAAAAATCAGTTTGTTGGCAAAAAAAATTAAAACCATAAGAAATAGCTACTTATAAAAAAATTTTGCAAATTTCTTAACTGCTTGTTATAACTAACAGAAGAAAATTAAGCAAAAGTAAATAGTATATAGAAAAAAATCGATAATTTCTTATCAATATCACAAAAAATCGAGAGCAAGTGTTTTAAATTTGAGAAAAAATGTATTGAAACAATTTCATTCTTTGTATTTTTAAGTACACCAATACAAGTAAATACAGCAGCACATAAAAACTGTGGCTGCAGAGCGGTTTCAATTAGCAGAGCTCTTTTGGCATATTAGTATAAAAATTACCAAAGGTAAGCAACATTTTTTATTGTATTATACATTTCAAAATTATTATCAAAAAAAACTAATAAAAAATATTTTTTAATATTTATTTCGGGATGTCAGAATGAAAGTTTTTCTTGGTATGATATTTTGACGTCTCGAAGGTAGAGATGCCAGACTATTAACTTACAAGAAATATGAAAACAATGTTTTTTTCTTTCGGAACAAGTCCAGTTTACCAACGCAGCTCCAAATAAAAAAAAAGTACATAGGGTAATAGAAAATCGAAAAATAAGAAGAAAAAATTCAATGGAAAAATTCTCGGAAACGCATAGTTTCCGAGTTATGGACCTCTGAAGTTTTCATATAAATTTGCGATTTCCCTCTTAATTTCTGAACGTATATGGCCAATATTGGTATTATTTGAAAGCATTTGAACAGATCTTTCTAGAAATGCAAAATTTATTCAAAACTTTTTAACTCTAGCTCTTAATACAGTTTTTACAAAATGTGTATCAAAATGATACGGAAGTGCACTAGGTAATAAATATGTAATCAAATAAACCCCAGCTTCCCTGCATAGCCGGCCTTCGGCCGGCCGCAACGATTTTATCCTCAATGGTATTACAAACACCGGCTTCGCTAAATAAAGCCTCAACGCATAGCCGGCCTTCGGCTGGGCGCATGGATTTTCTCCTCTATGGTATAACAAACACCGGCTTCGATAAATGAAACTTCTCCGCACAGCCGGCCTTTGGCCGGGCGCATGGATTTTCTCCTCTATGGTATAACAAACACCGGCTTCGCTTAATAAAGCTAAATAAAGTTTATTTTAGAAAAAAGTGAATTACAAAAGAAATTTAAAACATAAATACATACTTATGTATATTAGTTTTTATGCTTACTAAAAACGTTTGTTTTTTTTCACAAACTAATCGGCGCTCCTTAATGGATTAATAATTTTTAAATAAAATGTTTATATCTAGAAAAATTTATTCAAAAGCTTTTAAATGATACCAATATTGGCTATATATGTTCAAAAATGTATTGGGAAATCGCAAATTTAAATGAAAACTTCAGAGGTCCATAACTCGGAAACTATGCGTTTCCGAGAATTTTGTCTTTTATTTTTTCTTCTTATTTTTCAATTTTCTATAACCCTATGTATTTTTTTTTATTTGGAGCTGCGTTGGTAAACTGGACTTCAGCCAAATGTATTAACAAAGTGACCCCAGTACTACCACAATGAAACAGTAGAAAAACAGGCATTTTGTTGCTAGAATTGTGACGGCAAATGTCAAAATGCCTTTATAAAAAATGTAAATATACAAAAAAAAAAATGACGCCAAACGTCACACACGAAGAAAATCACTGCAAACAGCAGAATGTACTAATAAAGTGACCTCACAAGCGCAACTGTTTGCAGTGATTTTCTTTGTGTGTGACGTTTGGCGCCATTTTTTTTATTTATTTACATCTTTTATAAAGGCATTTTGACATTTGCCGTCTCAATTCTAGCAACAAAATGCCTGTTGTTTTTTCTATTGTTTCATTGGTCTAGTACTGAGGCCACTTTGTTAATACATTTTGTGCAAACAGCTGCGCTTGTGAGGTCACTTTATTAGAACATTATGATCGTTTATCAATCGATATGATTCGGATAACCGATTAAATATTCTGGCATCCATTATTATAGTTAACTAGTGATTTATTTTTTTTTCTTTTTAATTTAATTACTTAGATAATATTAAAATAAAAAATAAACATGTATTTTTTTTACTAGAATAAATTAAAAAAAAAAAAAATACCAAGTGTTAACGTTGTTAGTTAAAGGGTAGGCGAAATAAGAAAAATAACATACTTGCTGGTGCAACACTCAATAGTATAATGACGTCAAGGTAAATAAAAACGTGAAAGATACAAACACTTGTTTAAACAGCTAAATAACAAGTGTATTGTGTCCGTCTTTTTTTTTTGTAAAAAATAATTTACTTATTTTTTGTTCCTCCTATAAAAATGCAGACTTGATCGTTTATTTATTTTACTGGAATCGGGCTCGTCAGCTGTGACAAGACGAGCTGCTGCGAAACAAATTGGAGAAATTCAAAAACTATACCCCCACGAATTGCATGCATTATTGAATCGTCTGATTGGTTATTTGCACAGCACTTCATGGGATACACGTATTGCAGCTGCACAAACAGTCGAAGCAATTTTAGCAAATGTACCGGATTGGAAACCAGAGTTGAGTGCCATTAAACTCGAAGTGAAAAAAGAAGAACCTTCAACAGGCGCTGATGAGGAAAATAGTTGTCAGTCAAATGCTTCATCAACCACAACTGTGACATCGCTATCGGCAAATAGCGATTATTATAAAGAACGTTATTTAACGTTTAGTGAATTTAATTTAGAACAAGTTTTGAAAAAAGGAGCACGTCTTATTGGTTCTGAAGGCAATGAGTTCGATTGCAATGAAGATGCTGCAGGTGCAGGTCTTGGAAACACTGATACTGCTGCCGAGCGCTTGAGTCGTCAACGAGTATTATTAAACGAAAAGCTTGGTTTAACACAGGCTTCTAAATTGGGCGTTAACTTAATTGATATGATAACCGATGAAGATATGATGCGTAATGGCGGCAACTACAACGTCAATGAAGAAAAAGTCCCAGTTGAACATATACTCAATATCAAACCCAATGTAAATTTGATACCATCTAATGGTCAACAGTTGAGTTGCAGAGAAATGAATCGCGCCAAGCGCAAGGCGAGACAAAATGTAGCTGTTAACATCACACCGCCAGCAACTGTAGGAGGGAGTGGAGTTAGTTGCACCACTTCTGCTAACGGTATGTCTGATGAGCCTGAAAAGAAAAGACAAAAGACTGGAGAAACTCATAGACAAGAAATTTTTTATAGTCTTAGTGGTGAGTAATTTAATACTGATTCCTTAATTTATATTTAACACGATGCTTTAGATCCTGTCCCTGATGCTACTGGAATGTGGATTGATGCGGTACACTGGCCATTGGAAAACTTTTGTGCCCGTCTCTATGTGGATCTATTTAATGCAAAGTGGGAAGTACGTCATGGCGCGGCTACTGCTCTACGTGAACTTATAAATTTACTAGCTGGAGGTGCTGGGAAAAGTGTAAACATGACAGTAGAGGAGGTATTTAATGAATTGTTAAAATTTGTTAAAAATATATTTATGTTTCTTATTTATTTTAAAGATGCAACATTACCACAATTTGTGGCTGGAAGATGCTGCATTGCGTCTTCTTTGTGTTTTATGTTTAGATCGTTTTGGAGACTTTGTTTCAGATCAAGTTGTTGCTCCTGTACGAGAAACCTGTGCCCAGGTCTTGGGTACAATTGTAAAAGAAATGGATGCCAATAAAGTCCATGAAATTGTCTTTATTTTACGTACTCTGCTTAAACAAAGTGAGTGGGAAGTCCGCCACGGAGGTTTATTAGGTTTGAAATACGTGTTCGTGGTTCGTGAGGATTTATTGCAAATTTACTTGCCACAAACCATATCGGATATTTTAATGGGACTTTTCGATACGGTGGATGATGTTGGCGCAGTAGCAGCTTCAACGTTGATACCAGTGGCGTCGTGGTTACCGAAACTTTTAAATCCAACTCAAGTTTCTTCTATTGTTAAAATGTTATGGGATTTATTACTGGATCAGGATGAATTGACTTCTGCTAGTAATAACTTTATGGGTCTATTAGCTGCCATTTTATGTCTTCCAAAAGCATCCATGTGGATACAGTGAGTTTAGCTTATGCTGCAATTTTTATTAATAAACGGAAAAATTTATTTACTTATTTTTTTCAATAAAGTAATACAGTAAGCCTATTTAGGCCAATAAATTTACAAATATTACAAAGATACATCCGGAATAACAAAAAATAAATTTTTTTTTAAATATGATATAGATATGAAAACAATACTTTAACAATTAAATGTTTGTTTTATAGAATGGAACCAATGTCTACCTTAATACCTCGCTTATGGCCATTCCTTTCACATAGCACTAGTTCGGTGCGTAAATCCACTTTATCTACATTAAAAACACTTACCAGGAATGCAACATCCGTAGAAAAAATTACAGCAGCAAATTTGGGGGATGATAATCACAAGATTAGTGCCGTGTCATCGAACTGTGCTGAACACTTTAGTTTTGATTCGAAGAATCTTAGTATTAACTACGGAGTTATAGACTGGCAATGGAAATTGTTGCAAGAGGCCTTAAGGCATATTTTTCAACGTATTCTAGTCGAACCCTATGAAGAAATTCAACAAATGGCCAAAGAAGTATGGTTCAATTTAATAGCAAACGCAGACTTGGGAGCCCTATTGCATGCTGCCTGTCCTTTTGTCTCTTCATGGATTTGTTTAGCCATGCAGCCGCCACGTTTGTCGTTTGATTCGTCAATTTTAATTCAAACCACCAGCCAAATAGGGGAATCTGGCGATACATCCACACATCGAAGACGCCACCACAAACTTGCTGATGATTTGGGTGGTGCAAATCCAACTGCAAATTTAAAGTTATATTTGGGTGGAAGCGAATCTACTCCAATCGAGATAAGAGAGAAAAATTATATTCGTGCTCGAGTATTGGCATCTCGGGTATTGGGCTCATTGTCCCATTATTTGGTAAAGCCTGCACCCGGTGTTGTCTACACTTCAGATACTGAAAGCCCTATGGATTGTTATACCAAAGTTTTATTGGGGCATTTAAATTCGAGATCAGCCGTACAGCGTTTAGTTTGTGGCCTAATTATAGCATTTTGGGCAAAGTGCGATCCTGCAATATGTCCTGGCCCCCAACAACTTCAAGAAAAATTGCGTTATTGTATAATGGAGTATGTATACTATGACGAGGTAGCTGTTTCTCTAACAAGGTAGGATACCATTTAATAAAGAAACTTCTTTTTAAGAAATTATTTTACTTTACAGACTGCATCAAGAGACTCAAGATTTTATTGCTACTTTAAAGCAGTATAAAATACCCATTAATGATTTTGGTCAAGCCAAAGTATTGACTCTTGACCAAATTGAAGCCGTAGCAACAACTCTTACCGCAGATTTACGAAAATATTCCCTAAAACCAAAAGTCATTCAAATGTTGGAGGAACGCCGCAAAGGTTTACAAATAGCATTTCAACAAACGTCCGCTGAACAAGCAGCATTTAGTGTAAGCACACAAGCTGCCCTAGCAGGTGCCATTGTGTATTTGAAATGCCTTCCAGAGAAATTAAATCCTGTCGTCAAACCTCTTATGGAATCAATAAAACGAGAAGAAAGTTTATTATTGCAAGAGCTCTCTTGTGAGTTCTTGGTCCAGTTTATGGCAGAAGTTTGCGATAAGAATCCTAGTCCAAACGGTAAATTGC
Source organism: Pollenia labialis (assembly GCA_949318255.1). Taxonomy (NCBI): domain Eukaryota; kingdom Metazoa; phylum Arthropoda; class Insecta; order Diptera; family Polleniidae; genus Pollenia; species Pollenia labialis. The sequence goes on along the minus strand of OX439139.1, from coordinate 5,738,476 downwards.
TAACTAATCTATGTACTCTTCTCAAAAGTGATACAGAATTTACTCCAAAAATTGTAAGTCTATTTATTATTGCAATAAAACAATTAATAATATTTAATTTAAATTCATCTTTAGTTAAATCCTATCCTCTCCTTAAAGCAATCACCAGTTTTTTCTAGTGCAAGTGATTGCAACTCTTGTATTTATTATGGAATACTTACATTAACTTTACAACAGAACATAACAACATCCACTAATAGATCTACGGCGGTAACTCAAGGTAGTAGCGTATCTGTTGGCACAACTGCAGCCACCACTTCTCGGGGTCCAGGAAGACCTCCTTTAAGCGAAGCATTGGCCGCTGCCTCTGCCACTGACATAACTTCTAAAGTGTCACTCACAGAAGCCGAATTAAAAAAGTGTCGCATTCAACGTCTGGGCTCTGTTACTGCTATTACAAAACTATGCCAACATTTTGGAAGTTTGGTATTAGAAAAAATACCTGTCTTACAGCAAATAATGTTTATTAAAATCGAACAATTCATAGAAGCTTTTCCTCAAATGGAAATTTTAAAAGAAATTCTAATTGATGTAAATCAAACAAACGACTTAATGACTTCACTGCAACTCATTGAAATAGCAGCGCCTTACTTCCATAGTGAATTGCATGAAAAACTTTTTGAACTGCTGGAACCACTAGGAAAATTTATTGGCCATCCGCTAAAAGCTGTACGTCATATGGCAGCCAGATGTCTGGCCACTTTGGCTCATATAGACCCTTGTCGCATAATGGATTTTGTAGTCAATAAAATATTAATTTTATTAAAAAAGATCGAAAATATAATAGAACGCCAAGGCGCCGTTGAGACCATAGAAAGAGTTGTAGAAAAGCTGCAGATACGTATAGTTCCCTATATTGTTTTGTTGGTGGTGCCACTTTTGGGAGCTATGAGTGATAATGATGAAAGTGTACGTCTGTTATCAACCCAATGCTTTGCTACTCTTGTTCAATTAATGCCACTTGATACCACTGCTGCAACTGCCGCTAATGGCGTAAAGCATGAAATAAAATCAGCTGATTTACAGGCCCGCAAAACTAGAGATCGGGAATTTTTGGATTACTTATTTGCACCGAAAACTATACCTAATTATAAAGTCCCTGTACCAATCTCTGTGGAATTACGTTGCTACCAACAAGCCGGAGTAAATTGGCTCTGGTTTCTAAATAAGTACAATTTACATGGTATATTATGCGATGACATGGGTTTGGGTAAAACCTTACAAACCATATGTATACTAGCTGGCGATCATTGTCAACGCCACTTAGACAAGAACACAAACTTACCAAGTCTGGTAATTTGCCCACCAACTTTAACGGGTCACTGGGTCTATGAAGTGGAGAAATTCTTAAAAGAACCAAACACTCTCACACCCTTGCACTACATAGGTTTGCCCAGCTGTCGGGAAAGATTACGCGGCTTTATTGGTACCAAGTGCAATTTGGTTGTGGCTTCATATGACACTATACGTAAAGATATTGATTTCTTTAGCACTATTCACTGGAATTATTGTGTTTTAGATGAAGGTCATATCATTAAGAATGGCAAAACTAAAAGTTCGAAAGCCATTAAAATGCTTAAAGCCAATCATCGCCTAATACTCTCTGGCACACCCATACAAAATAATGTCCTAGAATTGTGGTCTTTGTTTGATTTCCTTATGCCGGGCTTTTTGGGAACGGAGAAACAATTTATAGCCCGTTATTCCAAACCCATATTTGCTTCGCGTGATGCAAAAAGTTCAGCCAAAGAACAAGAAGCCGGCGTTTTGGCCATGGAAGCATTACATCGTCAGGTTTTACCTTTCCTATTGCGACGTGTGAAAGAAGATGTGCTCACCGATCTACCACCAAAGATTACTCAGGACTTGTTGTGCGAATTGAGTCCATTACAAGAGCGATTGTACGAAGATTTCAGTCGTACTCATCTAAATTCTGAAATCAAGGATTGTCTCGAAAATGGCGGCGATCTTGGGGAGAAAACTCACATATTCCATGCATTGCGTTATTTGCAAAATGTATGCAATCATCCCAAGTTGGTGTTGACACCAAAACATCCAGAATTTGCACGCATTACACATGAACTAAGTCAGCAACAGAGCTCCTTAAGTGATATTGAACATTCAGCTAAATTGCCAGCATTAAAGTAAGTATAACTCGAAAATGAAAGAAACATTGTAAAACTAGTTTATCTTATTATCAGTTTTCACCCTTTGTATTAAGTGTACAACTCTGCTTTTCTTAATACGATTTTATACAACAAAGCATGAGTGTCTTTTTCGTTAGAATTGTAAACTAATGAAGTTGCTGAGTGAGAGAAAGAGACAGATATAGTTTCTTCAACTGTTTTATTCTGGGTTATTTAACAAACGTGTTTACTACAGCTTTTTGTTTGATTTTTCAGCCACAGCGTTGTATATTTTAGTGTAATACATTTTCTTGTTGCAGTATTGTAAATCTTAGTACTTTAACTAAATTTTTAATATTCACACGGACTACAAGGGACTTTACTATCAAGGGTGAAAACCGCTATTAATGTTGTTAAGGAACTAATATCAAACCATTATGAATAAAAATTCCCCGGGAGTTTTCTTCCTTCTCCCATTTTACCTATGTAAATTGAATTGTAAAAATTGGAAAAGGGAAGACACCCCCAGGGAATTTGTATTCATAACCCAACCCAGCGGGTTTTTAATAGGTTTTTTTTTGGGTTTATTGGGGTTTTTTTGGTTTTATGTTTTTCGTGTAATGATATAATAATTGGTCTAACTAATGTTGTCAACTCAGGCCTTTTCGGTAAAGATTTAGCAAGAAAATCTTCAAGATTTATTTATGACATCATTATCAAATTCATGCGTTGTTAAAGTACTTAAATAAATCCTTAAATATATGCCTCAACTGTCAAGTTCTGTACAGTGGAACTTTTTTGAACCTTGAATTTGACAATGACATTTATAGAATTTTAAATAATTTGGTTGTATAAAGATGCTTTGAATATCCAACAAATGTTACTCAAAGTTCAAAAAGCTCGAAATGCTTTACATAGTGGCTCCGTTACAATTGCAACTGCCAAGGGTACGAAGGTATTTTTCTTGTTTCACTGTCAAGAACATGTAAATATAGCGGAAGAATGGATAAGTCAGAAGCATCTCTCATTTCTTGCACCCTGTTTGTCATTTAAAATTTAAGCTGCAGAATATTTTTCATAATATGTAACAATACTCAGTTAAGATTTTATTTGATTAAAAAAATGGAAAAATGAATTTTATTGCAATCAAAAACAATCTGAATGTAAAAAATTTAAAATATTTACCAGCAAACTTTTACGATTTTTTCACTTCAGAAATAAATTGCCCAGCTAGTTCAGCATCAATAGAAAAAAATTTACACCTTATTGTTTAATATAGAATAACCAGAGAAATCGTATTGGATTGGCAAAAGCATTAGCTCTTTTAAAAATGTATCAACATTTCAAATCGGAGCCACTTTTGTACGTGTTTGCGCTGCTATTTTATGAATTTTTTAATTATTTTCTTGTAATTTTTTATGTATAAGATTTTAACTTCAATTTCGGCATTTTCAAAATCAAATTCCGGTTTTTAAATAACAAATTCAGAATTAGTCAAATTTACTAAACGTAGCGAAGAGACTACAACAAGTCAACAACACAAAAAACAACGGTATTTTGGGTATTATATATGTATATGAATTCGCCTTGTATAAAACAGTTGTCTAACCCCGGATCTCCACGTAGCAATATTTATTGCGGCAAACGTCAAATTTGATTGCTCCATAAAATTTGCGACGTATAGACCGCATATTGCCATGAGTGGCAATCCATTGCGCAATGATTGCTCTTCTTATTGCTTGAGCAATTATTGCTTAGCAATCTGCTGTAAAATCAGCTGTTATTTTATGGCAAAGCAATTCCACGTGTTCTCCAGCAATATAGTCAGCAATTATTGCGCAATGGTTCTGCCGACGTTATTGCTTGTGCTTAGCAGAAAAATTGCTACGTGGAGACCTAGCGTAATGCAAAGCTACCAGATTTAGGGTTCGAATCTCAAATTAGATAACAAAAATTAATTTTTGGCTTATATTGAGAATAATGAGAAAATAAACTAATTTTCTTTTTGGGAAAATTATTGATCTTTTTTTTACAGTTAAACATTTTAAAATCTGCAAGATTTTTTAGGCGCAAAACTCATATTAATACAATTAAAATTAAGTAAATTATAATCCTTTTTCTTCGACCTTTTTTAAAAAGTGACCTTAAGCTTAAAAATGTATAAAAGAATAATAAGGGTATTCACGTCACAAGTTGCACCCTTGCAAAAAAGCAAAAGTGCACACCCCTGTATGTTTCAATTAATAAATAGACAAAAGCCCGCTAACGTTAAATATACATACGGACAAATGGGCATATAAACACATTGTATGCATTTCATATCATTGTCTTTTATGTTTTTTAAATAAAATTTAAAAATTTTACCATCTTTGTTTAAATGAATATAAAGAAAAAAACCCACTTGGGTTTTTTAAACAAAATACCCATTAAAACACGGGTGGGTTGTTCTGGTTTACACAGTGGGCAGCCAACCCCGATTCATAATTGGGCTGATTTTCAATATTGCAAAAACAAAATGTATTAAACTTTTATTTACTATGCTGTGGCTGACAAAAAACACAAAAAGCTATAGTAAACACGTGAATTAAATCTACCAAAATATAACACTTCACGAAACTCTTTTTTTCTGTAGCAGATTCATTCAATTTACGATACATACGCAAAAGACACGATCGTATGAAATCGTATTAAATATAACAGAGTTCTAGAGTGCTAAGGTAAAAAACGTTTTTATAATATTTGCTATAATTCTATTGAAAGTTTTTTTTTTAAATGAATGACAATCCGTTGGAAGAAATGACTTAAAGTCCTTTAGATGTTGCTATATGTTGCTTGAAATTGCTTCTTTGTTAATGTATTTTCAAAGGTCAAAAGCTTCAATTCCTTCGAAGTTTCTTATACTTATCTGTAACATCTACTGTAGGATCTCTAAATTTTTAAACTGTAGAAAAAATGTTTATTAGGTTTATTAGGAACAGTAAAAAAATATCCTATCTATACGTATGAGTAAAATGATGAACTTTGAGTGGAATAGGTGTTCTTCGAGCAATTTCTATTAGGTCTGCAAGTTGGGATTGTAAGTTAATATTTTTTCTTTTTGCGAACGAATGTGTTGAGTCATTTATACGTGACCTTCAAGTAGGTACTTGTGTTCAATAGTGTAGATTGTTTTTTTGCAAAATAAAAGTATATCATTAAATTATAGAACATTTTGTTCAATGTTCTAAAAAATTATTATCATATTCTAACAAATGTTAAGAAATGTTATGTATAACGTGGATCTTGTTGGTGTGCATCATAATCAACAATAAAATAATTTCGCACTTTTTGTTATTAGCAATACCTTGTGTTTCAACTTATAATTGTACAATATTTTGATAATATTAAACTAGAAATATGGGAATTATTTTTTTTAACAGACAACTTTTATTGGATTGCGGAATTGGCGTACAAACTGAATCGGTGTCGCAACATCGTGCTTTAATATTTTGTCAATTAAAAATTATGTTAGATATAGTAGAAAAGGATTTACTAAAAAAACATCTACCTACTGTCACCTACTTGCGTCTGGATGGCAGTGTGCCGGCTTCAATGCGTCAGGATATTGTTAACAATTTCAACACCGATCCAAGCATTGACGTACTGCTGCTTACAACACAGGTATGCGTACAAAATATAATTGTTCCCGTAAGTTAACAATAACGATTTAAATTTATATAAATCTTTAGGTCGGTGGCTTGGGTTTAAATTTAACGGGAGCAGATACTGTCATATTTGTGGAGCATGATTGGAATCCAATGAAAGATTTACAAGCCATGGATCGAGCTCATCGCATTGGACAAAAGAAAGTAGTCAATGTTTATCGCCTGATAACGCGCAAATCGTTAGAGGAGAAAATAATGTGCTTGCAAAAGTTCAAATTACTTACCGCCAATACCGTAGTAAGTGCTGAGAACGCTAGTTTGGATACTATGGCTACTGGCCAAATATTCGATTTGTTTAGTTTGAATGAACGTAGTAGTAAAAATGGCAACGATAAAACAAATTCTAATTCATCTACTACTGGTCAAATTTCTATGAATTCAGTTATTGAAAATCTTCCAGAGTTATGGTCTGAACAGCAATACGATGAAGAATATGATGTATCTAATTTCGTACATGCTTTAAAAAAGTAGTAAACACGTGTTGGCCCATTATGGAATTATCTCCAATTGTATACTTTAACAAACTTTTTTAGACGTTATTTTTTCTTAAAATTTTTTATTTTCGTTTTACTTGAGGATTTATAAAACTTATGCTCAAGTATCAAATAAATTAATTTTTTAACAGTCAATAAAAATTTATAATATCACTACTACATCTCATTGTGTTTTATTTCTGTATACAAGCATTGTCTTTAGAAAGATTTTTCATTATTATGATGGAAGTTTTTAATGCCTCTATTATAAAACTAAATTATCCTACGAAACGCTTTACTGCTAACAAAGATAAGGGCACAATAGCTAGCGTTGTGATTGTGGCACTGTTCAAACGAAATCATAAAATTTCTTTTAAAAAAAGAGTATTAACTCAAAATTTAAACATTTTCGGTAGATACCAAGGTATATTTATAGCAGGTAGCCGCGAGATTACAACAATTGTACAATAAAACAAACATCAGGGCTTTTTATTGTTGTTATGTGATACGAACTGTCAAAAAGCAAAGGGGCTGATAAGAGACAAAAAAGACAAAAGATAAAGACAAAAAACTTGTTTACTATACAACATTTGACAGTTCGTATCACAAAACAAGCAAATAAAAAAATAAACAGCTGGCTTTCCGAGACTACCTGCTATAAATATGCCTTGGTAGATACAAAACAATTTTTAATTTAACATTAAAAGCATATGAAACATATTTTTGAAACCAACCCAATTATGAATAAAAATTCCCTGGGAGTTTATTGCCTTCTCCAATTTTTACATTTGAATTTAAAAATTTTGAATTTTAATAGGAAAATGGAAAAAACAACCGGGGAATTTTTATTCATAACTGGTCTGATAGAAAAAAATAATATAAAATTTGCTTTTTCATTAGCAACACACCGACGCGACGCGACAAAAATAGTAGTTCTTTTTGTGCACATGACGAAATATACATACATACATATCGGGAGTTATCTTATCATGTTGCAAAAAATTAGATAAAACCTGTGGTAAATTTAACAGATCTATCGATCTGCGCAATCCTCATGTCTTATGGTTAATGAGATATAACGAATCTATTTTGTTGTATATCCACTTTTGCGAAACATTTAATAATGTCGTATGCAACATAATTGAGGATATACGAAAAAAGCGTATAAAAACTTTCAATTAAAAAAATCTTCCGTTATATCGTTGTATGTGAACAAGTTTATCACGCATGTCACTATCTTATTAATATAACTGTTATTTTAACATACATATTTCGTTTTAGATGTAGAGTTTTTTTCGGATGTAGTACACAACGGTTATTTATTTTAATGGAATTATTGTTGTTACATTGCTTAAATTCATTTTGTTATTAGGCAATGTTATTAATTATAAATAAAACATAAAGTTTCTTAATATTTTTTATTGTTATAGAAGGATCTATGACAATTATGATTGAGACAAAATATCGGCCAAATGCTCGCCACGGCTTCGGTAGCATACCTCTGTCCGATGGTCCATCTATTACTTTAGCTCTTAAATTGTTCTTGGTTTATTGACGTACACTTTTTATTTTAAATATTACCAAAGAAAGAAAGCCAACGGTGCAAAATTACATGACCGTGACGGCCAATAAACAGGGCCATTGAATTTCTCGCGCAAGAGACATTGTTTCGTTGGCCGTGTGACACATTCTGTTGGAACTACTTATCGTCCAGGTCCATATCCTCAATTTCTGGCAACATGAAATCCGTTATCAGCTCACGATACCATTCACAGTAACTATTTGGCACACCTCATTTCCGAAGAAGTACGGCCCTATGATGCCGCCTGGCCATAAACCGAACCAAAAATGCATGCACAGGCGTTTTCACATTTCCTACAGTATGCTGAAATTTGCGCACATTTTCCCGATTGTGGACACATTTGATCGATTATGCTGACCAAAAAAATCAAGGTGTACACGATATGTATTTTTGATTTGAACGCCCAGTTTCGTTAAAGGCTTCAACAATCTTAATGCGCTGCTCAATGCTTTACCTCTCCATTGTTGAATTTGACACCGATACAAAGAAATGTAAAATTAAGCTGGACAAAAATTTGATGTAATGGTGTAACTCACAATTAACATCGTGCTTTATGGTTGGACCACCCTTAAGTAATAAACCTTAAAATTATTCATACATTAGAAAATTTACATTTTCGTTTCGATAATTATTATAATTTAATATTCAATATTGGTGAAACACGTGAATGTAGTTTTTTAATACCTTATTTTGACTTATATCCCACAAACAAAAAATATTTCGCAAAAAGTGGCGTATACGACAAAATTGAAAAAAAATTCGGACGTGACAATGGCTATAGCTTAAAAATATTTTTCCATGACTTTGGATATTTATTTATTATTTATTTTATTTTATTTTATTTATTTATTCATGGTAATACAAATAGCCAATTGGCCAATAAAATATATTACAAGTAATTTCATAACTATGAGGTAAGAAATAATTCAATATATGTACATATAAAAATAAGTACAACTATGAGATTTCATTATCTAAAATAAACATCTAAAATAAACATATACCAACATCATGACAACCCAACCAACTCCCATACATTATAGCGAGTAAATTAAAGCAGGATAAAACAAGAGAAGTGAAAAAACCCCAAAAAATTATCAGTGATTACAAAATTGAGCTATGTGAATTTAGAAACACACAAAGGTTACGCTTAAAGAGTGCAAAAGACATGGCGAAAGAACGTAGATTTCTAGGCAAAATATTCCATAACCGTGCCGCACGTACGAAAAAAGATTATTTTTACCAAGGCCCATCTATCAGGTCTGCTTACTTGTACAAAAACAAAAAACGATTCTTTTTAGTTGTCAAAAATTTACTACGCCATATACAAAGCAAAAGGAAAAAAACGTGTATGTGTCGCATACCATAAACGTATACATGCACATGTAAACAACTTTTGACAACTAAAAAGAACATAAACAATGATCATCAGGCTTCTTGCGCAGACCTTTTCAATGGGCCTTGATTTTTACATAAATCGATAAAGAACTTCAAACACAATCGGGCATGTTCTAGAAATTGAAATCGAACGATATTTTAAGTTCAGTTATTTACAAAATGGCCGCAGTTTTTCCTGGCTTTAAGAGTTGTTCTTGTAAAGCTAATTGGTACTTACAAAATGAAATTGATAAAATAGAATACTTGTCTAAAATTTCAGTACATGGTCGTTCTTAAAATTTGCTCGATTTCAAATCCACTTCATTTCAATTTTTTCTTTTTTATTTGTATGTATTTGTATTTATTAATTAGATTTTAATACATACAACAAGACACAATATCTTATAACCCAGCTAGCATTTTGTATCATAATCCAATCATTTAGCAATCAGCTTCAAGAGCAAAATAATTTATAATCATTATTGAGTCGTTTTCGTCTCATTTTTCAATCGTAAGCTATGTAATTTTTAATTATATTTTATAATTATGACTTTAATTATTTGAACCAGCTTTATTTTAAACCAAACAAAAGTTATCGGATTTTCGCAAAGAAGAGTAGAAACAATTTGCACAAACATTTATGTTCATAAATTGTCGATAATTTTTGGGCTTCTTTTTTAGCCAAGCTTCTTATTTATTTGGCTAACAGGAAAGTTTTTCTTTTTATTTTTTCATTTGGCAAAAACAAAAATTCAAAATATTTAAAAATCATTATTTAAACCAAGGCCCATTGAAAAGGTCTGCGCAAGAAGCCTGATGATCATTGTTTATGTTCTTTTTAGTTGTCAAAAGTTGTTTACATGTGCATGTATACGTTTATGGTATGCGACACATACACGTTTTTTCCTTTTGCTTTGTATATGTGGTAATAAATTTTTGACAACTCCCAACAAACACGAAGTCAAACCTTTGATATGAAATGACTTTATCATTTGACATCAAACGCAATTCTCAAACGTTTTTCAATTGTTTGATTTAACATTTAAATTCAAATTGATAATGATTTGAATATAAACATTTGATATCAAATGTTTTATCAATTTGATGTCAAATGTTTGTCAAATGTTAAAATCAAATCAAAAATAAACTTTTCAATACTAAAGCGAAAAAAATGGCGATTAAAGTTACATTTTTTACTTTGTGGTTACATGTCTTTTACTATTAAAAATAAATTTTAATATAAAGTGAACAGTTAATTTCTTGTGAAAAATAAAAATTATTTGTGAGAAATTACAATGATTAAAAATACGAAAGAAAAAGAAAAATACTAAAACGGGAAAGTGAAGAAAGTTTGTTGAACGATCGCGGTGCTACAATCCTCAAAATAAAAGGGATCCAAGTATTTTGTCTTTCCAAGAATTAGAGGACGGAAAGAGCACTATTTCATATTTTAGCTATGGTACCGAATATTTACCTCAAAGTTTATTTAAATAAATAATAAATTTAAATTAAAAAAATTAAATTGTTTTATTTATATTCCACATCCCAGCAAACACAGAAATACACCCTATGTATTGCCAAACGTATTGCCTGGATGAAAAATTTTATTGCGGCAATAATCGATTTCGTATTGCGGAAGATACTTCCTTCGGGAAGAAACGTGTATCAATAGCAATACTCCTTAGCAATACGAAAGCGATTCTGCAAGATGATAAACTGGCAATATCGCCAGATAACCACATATAAGAAAATAAGAAGATATCGCCAAAATATCATTGGGATGATGAAAAGAAGATTTTGCATTTTGAAAAACATTAATTTTATTTTACATACATTTTTTTATAACAAACATACATATAAGTAAATTATACTTACAAATAAAATAAAGTAAAATAAAAATAATTTTGTAATTTCCAACAAATTCCTTTAAATTTGCATCCATTATGAGGGTTGAATAATATCTGGATAAAGTTGAAAAGGAAACAGATTAATATATTACAGATTTATTTAATTTATATATTTACCTTCTGCAGAATATTTTAGATTTAATCAGGTATGTTCTAGGTTTAGACTCGAATTGAAAACGAAAAATTTTTTGAATCCGCATAAGTCATAAATTGGTGTTCTCAAATCCGCATGTTTTTGTGTATTCGAAGTTTTTGTTCGAAAAATCATTTGTAAAACAAAAGATAGCTAATTTGCTATCCGCAGCATGATAGCAATGTCTAATATTTTTTAAAAATCGTGAAAGCTGTAAAGAATCACAAAAAAAATCGCTAACATGGCTAAAATTCTCGAAAAATTACAAACTTTTAAACAAACACTAAAATTTATTTGAAATCTCTAAATGGGTTAAGAGAACAAAATGTCGGAAAATAACAAAAAAAATTGCAAAAATAGCGAAAATTCGCGAAAATTTTTAATATTTCAAACCAGTCCTAAAATTGATTTAAAGTCCCTAAAACTATAAGGAATGGCAAAAAATCGGTAAAAATTGCTAAATTCAAGGAAATTCGCAAAAATTTGCTAACAGCGGCATGATAGCAAAGTTTACTGTTTATTATTAATCGCTAAAGCTGTAAAGAATCAGAAAACTTACACGACCAAATCGCTTATATCGCGAATATGGCTAAATTCGTGAAAAATTGCAAAATTTTAAACAAACCCAAAAACAAAGAGATCGCTTAATCGATTAAAGAATCAAATTATCTGAAAATAACATAAAAATCGTTTAAAAAAAAATTTGGTATAATTACATCAAAATCAATGAAAAAGTCGACTTTAAATTTAGGGTTAGTAAGGGCCTTTTGCGTTTTGGATAACGATATATTTTTGATTAAATTGGATTAAGAAGATTTTAAGCTAAAAGCAATATTAATTTTTTTGTTAAAAATGTTATCACATATTACAATAAAAGTTGATTCGGTTTACTTTCACCAACCCATATCTACTCTAATTGAAAACGAATAAAAACATGTGGATGTGAAATGCAGAACACCAATAATGCTAAAGTAATCCACTTTCGAGTGGATTCGGATTCTAGAACACACCCGAATATTTCTTATTTTTTTATATATGACGTACAAATATTTTATAAATTTTTTTTCTATACAAAATAAAAAATTGCTTTGATTATTTCCTTTTAGATGACAATTTGGGGATATTGCTAAACTATTGCCTTAGGGGATATCTTTCATTTGTTTGCAGGGATTGTATTATAATCCACATTTGAAAAACATTTGAGAATTACATTTGAAAGCAAGTTGAAAATAAAGGCATTTTTCAATTTGAAAATAATTTCCCCTTTTTGTTGAGAACGCTATGATTTTCAAATGATTTTCAATTCATTATCAAACGTTTGTCGTTTGAGAAAACGTTTGATTTCAAATCATTTTAAATTTTTAATCAAACCTTCGTGTTTGTCGGGCTAAAAAGAATCGTTTTTTGTTTTTGTACAAGTAAGCAGACCTGATAGATGGGCCTTGATTTAAACATATAAATGAATCATATACATATCGTCACCTAAAAGACGAAATAACCTATCTGCAGTTTTCAAAAGTGTACAGGAGAGGGAAAAAACTTTATAAAATTGGACCTATTAACGATATTGAAACGAAAATTACACATTTTGATTAAAATGAAACCAGTAATATAGTATATCGGGTGAGAAAAATTTGGTTTTTCTAATCACAGCTTATGTTATGACACTTAGGTTTTTTGGAATTGTAAAAATCTGAAAACAAATAACCTATCTGCAGTACTAATTAGTATGAATAAATAAAAATTTCTTTACACATGAATATTATATACATTAAATAATTAAAGTAGTAGTTTCTTTTACTGGTTTAAGCAAAAACAAGTACTAAATGTTTGATTAATTTACACTTTGCAACAAAATAAAACTTTTATCGTGATTTTTGATGATTTATTTTTCTCTTTTTTTGTGCGTAACGGTCCTCTAGGTAGAAAAACTTTGTCATTTGTAATATTATAGTATGTTCAAAATTTTGCACACATATGCGTTATGATATAAGGAATAAAAATCCATAAAAAAATCAATTTTGAAATTTTTGCAGATAGTTTATTAGGTCTTTTAGATGACGATATGAATCTTTTTTCAATCACTCAAGTGATAAATCAGTTTTTAATCATCAAAACTGATCTTAAAAGAATCATTTGGGTGATTTTTACAAAAAATAATCAGCCAAATGCTAGCTGGGAAATTATAGTATTAGAATCAGACAAGTTAAATTAAACAAATTGAGTTGAATGAATATTTAAAAATGATACTGCAAAAACAGTGAATATAACTTTAAGCTACAGAATTAAAAGATAATAAATAATCAAATAAAATAATAACATAAATATAATAATAATAATAATTTATTTATAATGTAATAGATTAGTTTTTAAATTGGAAAACCTTTTTTGTTTTTAATTGAAAATTGTTTTATGACTTTTTGTTAAATTTATTTCATTTGTTAAAAATTGTTATTTTTTGTCAAAAATTAAAGAAAAAAAACCCTGAAGAAGGCACACAACGGAGTGCCGAAATATTGGTTCAATAAATTAAATATTTTTTAAAAAAAGAGACCTCAAGCTTAATAAAATAATAATAATAATAAATTTTGTAAAGGTCGAATAAAAAGTAAATTTATATAAATAAAATAATTTTGCGTTAGAATCTAGAACATGCCCGATTATCTGATAAAAATATTGGACGACTTATTTCACGTACATTTTTGTGTATGAATATTTGAACCTTAAGATTCGATTTCCCAAAAAAAAAAATTTTGTGATATACGGCAAGATAACTTCGTCACGACGATATTTAAATAATTCAGCGAAATTTATGTATATAAACCTTTTTTTGTGAATGTGGAACATCTTTTGTGTGTAGATTTATGAAAATTTTCTTTTGATTTTTCTTAAATTGGATCAAGTACAAATACGATCGCGACATTTTTTTCAAGAGAACAAAACACAATCAATTTGCTAATTATGATGATTAAAGTACAAATTGTTCGAATCCGTAAATGATTTCTTTCGAATCGAAATACGGATTAACCCCCCAGAAGAGGCCTGTGCTGAGCCGAGCGGCTATGTTTCTGTAGCCGTCGCCGTTGATGGTATAGATTTATCCGGCTAACATCTGAATTTAACCTGCGTCTAGCTTAGGTCTCTGATGTTTGCTAAACATCAAAATAAAATTTATTTGTGGTTTGCGTCTGAAAAATGGAAAATAGTCAGGAGAGATCTAATTTAATTTGTAAATTCTTGGATTATAATTAAAAAATATTTTGATTTTAGGAAATAATTTATTTTTTTATATTTGTTTTAAATCAACTGATTTAAATTCAAAATAGCACACGAATTTATGAGGGGTTGTTCACAACAGTCGTATTTCTTCATGTTATTAATTTACGACATATGACTTTATGACACCTTGTAAATCCCTTAAGGGCCATTATTACAACTTGCCAATAGTTAAATGTCGGATTTTGTCGGACCGATAAATAGCTTTGCATTATAAAACCTTCATTTATTATGTTTTCATCTATTAAATATTATTATTATTGAAAAAAACAGCAATAAAAAATGGAAGTTATAATAATACAAAGCTATTTATCGGTCCAACAAAATCCGACTTTTAACTATTGGCAAGTTGTAATAATGGCCCTAAATGTAATATATTTTTAAATTGAAACCTCCCAAAAGTTCAAAATTATAAAACCTACATGTTTTAAATAATATATGCACATATTTCATTAAAAGTTCTCCAAATCTGGTATAAACAACGTTTTTCTGATAAAAAAAAAATATGTAAATGTTGTAACAGCGTTAAATCAAATGAAATTAAGTCGCAAATAAACAGAATGAAATATTTATTTGAAATCGCAAATTAAATTCCCGTAAAGACAGACTTAGGTGTATATGGCATTATTAGATTAGTTTATGAAAAAATGGAAACAGCCATCTATGTTTCTATACTCCTCAAATAAACTCAATGCAATCATTAATTTTACAGCTTATTTTATCTGCAAACAAGTTACAAAGTAAAGTCGGCCAAGCCCGACAACAAAGTATATTTAGAAAATGTTTCGAGAGTAAATACTATTTGGGACCCCATGGGCAATAATAAGCCCTTCGGAACAATATAATGTTATAAATAAGGTAATAATTTATGTAAAAGTTCTTTGTGCAGAATATTATTTAGATATCTTCATCTATATGGGATTTGTTTCCACTCAAGTTCTTTAACAAGGAGGTTTATATGGGACCTACATAAGTTAAATTTTGGACATACCAGCACAACATTTAGGTATCGTAAAAGTTATTTTCGTCAATTTGTATGTCAATATCAAAATTTTTTAGAACGTTATGGCATTCAAAGCTAATTTCGGGAGTAGTATTTGTATGGCAGCTTTGGTCAAATATGGACCGATTCCGATATAATTTGATAAGGTGATTAAGATTGCAATGAAGTAAGTTTGTACCAAATTAAATATAAAATGGTTGCTAGGCACAAAGACTCTAGTCCAGAAAGAAGTTTGTATAAAGGCCATGTGAAATTATACACCGATTCCAACTGTTTTCAATAAGGTTATGTACTTGTTATGGTAATTGTACCAAATATGTACCAAATTTCATCAGGTTATCTCTTAAATTGCGAACTGTACTTTGCGCACAAGGTTAACATGCCGGACGTACGGCTATCGTAAAGGCTCAGTTAGCCGGGAGTAGCAGTAACAGCAACCTTACCGTAAAAAAGTAAGACCAATCTATTTCTTACAGATTGAGACGTAACATCTTACTGCTAACTATAATCGTCCTAATTGCTTTACACACAACAAAATGAATCAGCTGATTTGCAACGTTACTGTTACTCCCGGCTAACTGAGCCTTAAGACTGATCCAGAAAGTGATTCTGAGTCGATCGGTATACTAAATATTTGTATGTATGTGTTACACACATCAGCACAAACGCATAATGCTCTCTCTACTATTGTGGTGTGGGTAAAAAATAACACTTCGCTTTCTTAACTAAATAAAAAATAAAAACAAATCGTAAATTAATAAAAAAGGATGAAATTTTATAATTGTTTTTGCTATTGCAGCATTATAACTTTTTATAACTTAACAATAATTTGACTGATAATGAAGTGGGTGTTAAGAATGGTTAATGGGGAGCATATATTTGATGTGTTAATGGTACTGGTTTAATTTGATAAGGACTTTAGTTAAAGTATAAAAGAATCTTGAAATCAAACAATAAGTAGTATTCTCAACGTAGATATAAGGAAGTAAAGAACTAAGTACAAAAAAATTACAAAATGAAAAAAATTATTATAGTGATTGTATTTGCGACGCTGTTTAATATGACTTGGGGTCATGGCATGATGTTAAGCCCTGCCGGCAGATCTTCGCGTTGGCGTTACGATAACACAGCTCCTATAAATTATAATGACAATGCTAATTACTGTGGTGGTTTTGCGGTAGGCTATCTGATATTCCATGATACTTTTTGTAAATGTTAAATTTTTAATTTTATTACAAGGTACAATGGTATACAAACAATGGTCAATGTGGTGTTTGTGGGGACAATTACAATGATCCTACTCCTCGTGATAATGAATTGGGTGGTAAATACGGTGGTATTGGTAAAATAGTTGCCACATATGAAAATTCTTGCCCAGCCAGCGTGGGTGTACAAATAACCGCCAATCATTTAGGTTATATTTATTTCAATCTTTGCAATTTGGATGAATTTTTTGAAGAATCGGAGAAGTGTTTTGCCAAGAATCGCCTTAAGTTTGCCGATGGTAGTGACAAATTTTATATTGGCACTACTTTGGGTTGGATTGAGTCAAAAATTGTATTCCCAACGGGCTTAAGCTGCGAACATTGTGTATTACGTTGGACATATAATGCAGGAAATAACTGGGGTATTTGTGAAGACGGCACTGGTGCATTGGGTTGTGGACTTCAAGAAAATTTTAAATCCTGTGCTGATATCAGTATTAAAGCACCTAATGATACTGAAAATAATTCATTTTTAAATGCTGAAATTCCTATTCTAGTTGAAAATTAGCCAAATAATTGCAGAGTTTAATAAAAACCTGTGTAAATAAAGTAAGTATTACATACATACATACATATGTTAATACATACATATTTATATACTTCTTTAATTGCAAATAAATTCTCTTAAATAAAAAGTTCAGCTTTGTGTTTGGTAAAAGTAAAATTTTTCGCTTACTTTGAATAAGTTATTTTTTGTATTTTTTTACACGAAATTTAATTATTACCAGTTCAAGTTTAGGTATACATACATATATAATCAAATTAATTCAATAATGCAAGCAGAAAAGCTTACTGGTCTACCTTAAACAGAGCGGCAACAGTTTTTAAAACTTAACAATTATAGTGCCAGTACATTTTCAAACAAAAGAAAAAAAACCGACCTAGCGATAATATGTATAAGATTCTCCAGCTGGGTGGATGTTTGTTTCGTATAAACTGTGAAGTTTTCGAATAAAAAATGCTTGCCGCTCTTATTTTAGTACTTTTACACGACATGTATTTTACAGTGGCATTGTCAAATGTAAAATCAATCACCCCCATCGTGAATAACAAGTGGAATTTTTGTTCCCATGAAATTCTCATTCCCCTCGAAGTAAAAAAAGCAATCATGAATCGCATGCAAAAAATTGTTCACGCTTTCAGTTCCAGTTAATGTAAAAAAAGAAGAAAGATTAAAAAAAATAAAAATAAATGAAATTTTTGTTCATATGTAAATATACACGTATATATTTAAAAAAAAAATTTTAAATAATAAAATAAAATATTTAGTATTGGAGGGATAGTTTGATTACAACGTTAGTGTTTTGCACTTTTTAAATTTTATGTAGTAAAATAAAGCGATTAAATCTAAGGGAAACGTAAACAAATTACGAGGAAAAAACTTTTCAGGTTAAGGGGAAGTTTTTCCCGTGAAAATTTGTTCACGTTATTATTCTCCTTATCATGATTTGGAATTGAGCTGTTAATTTACTGGCAGTAAAAATAACAAAATCGGTTTCATCCAGAAATCATGGATTTGGTCCATATGTTGAAATGATTTACATGGATACATGCCCTTAGGCCTATTCCATGGTGGATCTTTACCCCTGGGTGACAAGCAATGCGTTTACCAATCGCCCCCCGAGTGTGAGAGCCACCAGCACACCCCTTGTTAAAGTCCTGGAGCTATCTAAACTTCGCTGCTTTGGGAAAAATGCTAGCATCATATGGCCGAACTCTCTCGCGATTTTATGGTAGTAAACCACAAAGTGATCACCGATAGAATATTTTCAATGGAAAAGCAAAATAAAAATTTCAAGACAATCTTCCTGAAATAAAGAAAGCATTTCCTAAAATAAGCATACTAACAGGGACCTCAACCAATATCAGACTGGTGCATGCTAACTGTGGGATGTCGACTGAAATGGTTCGAGATAGGATCTCTGGTCAGCCGCGATCTCAAAAGATCTGTCAATTTTGGATTTTGACCGAATCTAAGATATTGACTTTAACTGATTTTCCCCGGAGGGTGTAACACCAAAATGTGAAATATCCTTGAGATGACCCCTACAAAACCCGGGGAGCCTTGTAACGCCCATAATATATGAGATATGAGTATTAAATTTTTCTCAGATATGTTTTTTGTATACATTTTATACACATATGTATAAATATTTAACATAGAACATGATCAAATCGGGCCATATGTGCTAGGACAACTTGCATTTCAATATTTTAGCGAACATAATTTTAATTTAAATTGGTCATTTCCGGTTTCGCAGTGCAACAACTATGGATGTTTATTTACTTATCTTTTAAATTTATGCATATCCATCCCACATCAGAATGAAACAGGCTAATTTTGGATTTGAAAAATTGAAAATTGGGTCTTAGTTAGAAAAATTGAAATAAAGGTGCATTAAACATGAGTTTATGTGCATTTCTTTACGCAAAAGGAAAGAGGGGTCAGCAAAAAATTGCCAATTTCCTTAACGACGACGAATACAGCAATGCGCTTACATCCTAAAAACTCAAGACTTGACGGCTAAAGAGAAGAGTGGGAAATATACTTCCATTTTTAAAATTTGTTAAAGATTTATGCATGTATTCATTTAACTTTTGAGCTACCCAACAAACACGAGGTCAAACCTTTGATATGAAATGTCTTTATCATTTGACATCAAACAAAACATTTAAATTCAAATTGATAATGATTGGAATATAAACATTTGACATTAAATGTTTTATTAATTTGATGTCAAGTCTTAAATTCAATTCAAAACTAAACTTGGCAATACTAAAGCGAAAAATAAATGTAAACATTAAAAATTGCGATTAAAGTTACATTTTTACTTCGTGGTTAAATGTGTTTTACAAGTGAACGAATTATTTCTTTTGAAAAATTAAAAATCATTTTTGTGTAATTATAATAATTAAGAATACGAATTTAAAAAAATAAAACGGCAAAGTGAAGAAAATACAAATTTGTTGTATGATCGTGGTGCTACAATCCTCAAAATAAAAAGGAGCCAATTATTTCATCTTTGAAAGAATTAGAGGACGGAAAGAACATTATTACATCTTTTGGCTGTGCTGTCGAATGCTTGTCTCACAGTTTATTTAAATAAATAATGAATTTAAATTAAAAAAATAAGATATTTTTATTTATGTTCCACATTGTATTATAATTCACATTTGAAAAATATTTGAGAATTACGTTTGAAAGCAAGTTGAAAATAAAGGCGTTATTCAATTTTATAATAATTTCCCCTTTTTGTTAAGAATGCTATGATTTTCAAATCATTATCAAACGTTTGACGTTTGAGAAAACATTTGATTTAAAATCATTTTTTCAAATCCGTGTTTGTTGGGTATGTATGTATGTATGTATGTATGTAGTAAAACAAATAACTTGTCCTCAACTTTTCAAATATAGCTTTGGATACAGTCTCTACAAATTCTCTACCTAAATGTCTAAATAATTAAACATGTCAAATACTTACATAATTTATATTTATTTATTTCATTTGGTTTATTGTTAAAATACACAATTACAGTTTTTATTTTCTATGTATATAAATGTAGTACATATTTTCTTTTTACTGTGAGTAAGCGGGTGTATAGTGTTCTGTGAATGCATTCATGAATAAAGGAGTGTGTGCTCAAAAGTCAAATAAATACAGCAACATTTTTTAAGAATTTTTTGTAGTGTATACATTTTAATGTATGTCAGATGTTTCCCAGGGGAAAAAGGAAGGAATACGGATGCCTTCTAGAAGGCCTCTGTACTCCTATTAAATATATATACAAGGCCTGCTGGCTTCATTTCATGTTTTTTACACACGTTGTCATTAAGGATAGCGTTGCCACGACCAATCAAATTTGTAGCCAAAATGTAAACATCAGACCGACTTCAAAGAGGAAACGACAACAATCGCAACGAAAAAAATTGTATAATGCGAATTGGAACTAATACATAAGAATGTTATGTTAAGAATGGCAACATTTTTGTAATGTTTGTGAACGTTTCATCGCTTGCTTGTGGCAATGCGAGTGATTTTTTTTTTTGGAAGCCTATAAACAATATTTCCCGCAAGAGTTTATTACTGACGTAAACTATGCCCCTAAAAAAGTTTGCTTTAATGGCTATTCAACTCTTATGCAATGGAAAAGTGGAAAGAAGAAGGCTATGCCTTTTGGTATACTAATGATGTGGTTAGACAACAGACCGCATCAAGAAGAAAATTGCTATGGATGTATCAACTACCATAAAACTTTGAATAGAAGGAAAGCAAAGAATAAAACTAATGTAGCAGTGCCAAGTGTCCAATTACCATTACCGCACTCAGAATTCGTTCCAGTACCAATATACCGAAGTATTGATCTTCAAACAGATATCAGAACTACAACCGCCGCTGTTACATCCATGGATTTCTTCTCAAAATACGACCCTGAATAAGGGACATCCTATGAAACATCAAAGGAAACAATCCTAGTGACACAAAATCAATTAGATGGAATTGTTGCAAATTTGTGTTTAACTCAGAAAAAATCAGAACTACTGGCTTCATTTTTGAAAGGAAATAATTTGCAGGCGAAAGGTTCCAAAGTAACAGCATATTGAAAACGCCAAAAAGAGTTAGAAAAGTTCTTCAATGTGAATGATGGAAAAAATTTCGCTTATTGCAACGATATTGAAAAGTTAATGGATACGATAGGGTTAACCAATAAAAAAGATGATTGGCTTTTATTCATCGATAGTTTACTAATCAGCTTAAAAGTTGTGCTTTTGCACATGAAAAATAGAATGCCTTCTGTTCCGAATGCTTATAGCACTGACACTAGTGAAAATTTCAATAATTTGAAACACATTCTGGAAGAAGTCAAATATAACGAACACCAGTGGCGCATTTGCTGGGACCTCAAAATGGTTTCATTGATTACAGGCTTAACAGCATCTGGGCGTCAAAAATATCCGTGTTTTTGTGCGATTGGGATTCACGATACGGAGAAGGTATTAAGCGGTTAAACCAGTATAAACAGCATAACTGGAATAGCCGCATTGGACAATAGGCTAAACGAAAATCTTGTTCCTGAAATTAAATTGTTGTTGCCGTTGCTTCACATTAAACTTGGCATTGCTAAAAATTTTTTGAAATGTATCGCAAAAAGGCCAGCCGTATTCAACCGCTTAAAAGACATTTTCCCAAGACTAAGTAACGCCAAAATTCAGGAAGGGGTTGTTAATGGTCCCGACATACGGAAACTAATGAGTCGTCAAGAGTTTGACCAAGTTCTGACAGACTGATAATTAAATGCATGGCTCGCATTGAAAGCAGTAATTTAAGGACTTTTGGGTTAAGAACGCAAAGACAACTACAGGCAATCTGTTGTTAACATGTTGACAGCTTTCGATGAAATTGGGGTTAATATGTCGTACAAAATTCATCTCTTGCATCAGCATCTTGATCAACTCGATCAACAGTTGCCAACTGAATCTGATGAGCAAGGCGAACGCTATCACCAAACTAAACTGCGCTTCCATTTGAAATAAGCTAACTTTACAGTGTGCATATTTTGAATTCCTAGATTTTTCTAATATCTTTGTCAGAGTGCGCAATTTAAACATGTTAACGATTGAAAACTAGAGGAAAGAAATCTCCACATGCAATACTCGCTGAAATTTGTTGGTGGTATAAAAACACCTTTAAAGACGAGGAAGAAGGGGAAGGCAACGATAAAATTCCAGAATATCTGTTGGATGCAATTATCGGCCTTTCTGATGATGATGGCGATATCCAAGATTTTAGAGAGAGAGAAAGAGCAGTGATGTTGATCCACAGCCGCCTGCTAAACGGCAATTGGCCAAACCATTAATTTAATTTATTTAACTTTTTTTACTTAAAACTTTTCCTAGATTAAACAGAAAGCAAAAAAGACTTGGTTTTGTGGAAAATATTTTCAAAAAGCATGAACAACAAATAATTTTTTCAACATTTTGCTTCATAAGCACCACTAACATTTTTTAAAAAAATTATGGAATTGTTGCACAGCAATAATTTGGCCTTAAAAAATATCAATTAGTCGACGAGTTATAGGCAAAAAACCATAAAAACAATATGCTGAAAATCGGCATTTGACCGTAAAGGTTGAAGATCGATTAAAAAAATTCCAACTAACATAAACAAACGCCGCGATACGGGTCTTCTAATTTAGCCTCAATTTTCACCCCTCACTCTCAGAATCGACCTTACTTTTGCTAACCTGAATTTGTTCCACAGTGTTATTTAACTCATTCGCAGGATGCATTAAAATAATTTATTACAATCCTAGGACATGTTCCCTGTTAAGAATAATGAATTCTGGAATTAAATATTACACAGTACAACACATGATTTCGGGACTCAATTCTGATAATTGGTTATGAAAGTAGACCCAAAAAGAAGAACTTCTGCATCATTAGTTTGGTCATGGCATGTCAAAAAATCATTAAAAATTTATTTGAAGTTAGTAAGTATTTTATAGGGGAATTTGTCACGTTTTAGGCTCTTTTGTTTGTCATAACTTGAGAATTATAAAATAACTCCGAATTAGCTGAAACAAATTGAAAAAAATTAAGAATTACAATTCCTTTAATCTGTTCATACAACGTTTCGCTACATAAGCAACAGTTTCGCAGTTATAAATGTTGTACTGTGTTATACAAGATGTGTACTACATTCTCGATTCCTATTGATTACATTTTCCCACTGGGTAGTTCTTTTGTTTTTGCATTGGCAAAAAGAAAAACAAAAAAAAATGTTACTCCTTCTCTTCTCCCTCCTTATTGCAGGGAATGTGGAAAGTGTATCTTATATTTAATACGAAAGAGCAGAGGTCTTCTATGAGGCATTCTATGAGGCAGTTAGAAAAGAATGGTAATCGAATTAAAATTTTAAAGAAGGCCCGAAGTAAGAGGGTTTTCTGAGTTTTCCCGCTGGGTTGCTTGCATGTATGTATTGTGTATTGAATTTTCAATTAAATACATTATTTTATTTTTATTTTGTATAACAATGTTTTTAAGTTGTTTATTATAAATTCGCTACTATTACATAAATATAAATATTGTTGTTATTAAAGTTACATTTTTTATATACAATGTTATCTTTTCCAAAAGAATAATCTACATAGTTCCTCTTTCTGATTTAATTGTTCATCTCGTTTTTATTTATATGTATGTATGTATGTTATGTGTAAGTTTGTTTTGGTTTGTCGACAGCGTTAAAAAAATGCAAATTAAAAAAAAAAGATGAACGTAAAAATCTGCACTTAAAAAAATAAAATAAATATGTTGTATCTATAGTTTATATCGTAATTTTTATAGAAACATTACAACAAAATAAATATGTATGACATTACAAAATTGTTTATTAAAAAAATATTATAGAAACTGGGAATTATTTCCTTCCGAAGGTTACTTTATATTATAGTTATTTAACATTTTTATTTTTCGAATTTATTCTATGAGCTAAATTTCAGTTATGTATTTTATAAAGCTTTTTTGTAATAGTCCTATTCCTTCAATTTTTCAGAAATGACTTTATACACTATCAGACTATTATATTGTATTTTCTTGTTACATTTATTTCTGAAAAATTGAAGGAATAGGACTATTACAAAAAAGCTTTATAAAATACATAACTGAAATTTAGCTCATAGAATAAATTCGAAAAATAAAAATGTTGAATATAATATAAAGTAACCTTCGGAAGGAAATAATTCCCAGTTTCTATTTGTTAAAATAGTTGAGTTAAATATATTCAATTTATAAAGTATCACTATCCAGTGTGACACAAAGAATGCTGACGAAGGCCGTAGCGGGCCAGAAAATGCATTACATTCTGCTGGTGTCTAATAATTGTAAATTTTTCTGTACATAGAATATACCTCATTGGTTTCCAAAGGAAACCTAAGGTAAAATGTAACAAGAAAATACAATATAATAGTCTGATAGCGTGTAAAGTCATTTCTGAAAAATTGAAGGAATAGGACTATTACAAAAAAGCTTTATAAAATACATAACTGAAATTTAGCTCATAGAATAAATTCGAAAAATAAAAATGTTGAATATAATATAAAGTAACCTTCGGAAGGAAATAATTCCCAGTTTCTATTTGTTAAAATAGTTGAGTTAAATACATTCAATTTATAAAGTATCACTATCCAGTGTGACACAAAGAATGCTGACGAAGGCCGTAGCGGGCCAGAAAATGCATTACATTCTGCTGGTGTCTAATAATTGTAAATTTTTCTGTACATACAATATATGTACCTCATTGGTTTCCATAGGAAACCTAAGGTTAAATGTAACAAGAAAATACAATATAACAGTCTGATAGCGTGTAAAGTCATTTCTGAAAAATTGAAGGAATAGGACTATTACAAAAACGCTTTATAAATACATAACTGAAATTTAGCTCATAGAATAAATCGAAAAATAAAAATGTTGAATATAATATAAAGTAACCTTCGGAAGGAAATAATTCCCAGTTTCTATTTGTTAAAATAGTTGAGTTAAATACATTCAATTTATAAAGTATCACTATCCAGTGTGACACAAAGAATGCTGACGAAGGCCGTAGCGGGCCAGAAAATGCATTACGTTCTGCTGGTGTCTAATAATTGTAAATTTTTCTGTACATACAATATTCCTCATTGGTTTCCAAAGGAAACCTAAGGTAAAATGTAACAAGAAAATACAATATAATAGTCTGATAGCGTGTAAAGTCATTTCTGAAAAATTGAAGGAATAGGACTATTACAAAAAAGCTTTATAAAATACATAACTGAAATTTAGCTCATAGAATAAATTCGAAAAATAAAAATGTTGAATATAATATAAAGTAACCTTCGGAAGGAAATAATTCCCAGTTTCTATTTGTTAAAATAGTTGAGTTAAATACATTCAATTTATAAAGTATCACTATCCAGTGTGACACAAAGAATGCTGACGAAGGCCGTAGCGGGCCAGAAAATGCATTACGTTCTGCTGGTGTCTAATAATTGTAAATTTTTCTGTACATACAATATTCCTCATTGGTTTCCAAAGGAAACCTAAGGTAAAATGTAACAAGAAAATACAATATAATAGTCTGATAGTGTATAAAGTCATTTCTGAAAAATTGAAGGAATAGGACTATTACAAAAAAGCTTTATAAAATACATAACTGAAATTTAGCTCATAGAATAAATTCGAAAAATAAAAATGTTGAATATAATATAATGTAACCTTCGGAAGGAAATAATTCCCAGTTTCTATTTGTTAAAATAGTTGAGTTAAATACATTCAATTTATAAAGTATCACTATCCAGTGTGACACAAAGAATGCTGACGAAGGCCGTAGCGGGCCAGAAAATGCATTACATTCTGCTGGTGTCTAATAATTGTAAATTTTTCTGTACATACAATATACCTCATTGGTTTCCAAAGGAAACCTAAGGTAAAATGTAACAAGAAAATTCAATATAATAGTCTGATAGTGTATAAAGTCATTTCTGAAAAATTGAAGGAATAGGACTATTACAAAAAAGCTTTATAAAATACATAACTGAAATTTAGCTCATAGAATAAATTCGAAAAATAAAAATGTTGAATATATAAAAAATATTAAAAATTCCAAATATATTCAAAAATGTAGACTGAAACCATGGTCCAATTAGTAGATCTGCTTGAAACGCCAAGAAAATACAATATAATAGTCTGATAGCGTGTAAAGTCATTTCTGAAAAATTGAAGGAATAGGACTATTACAAAAAAGCTTTATAAATACATAACTGAAATTTAGCTCATAGAATAAATCGAAAAATAAAAATGTTGAATATAATATAAAGTAACCTTCGGAAGGAAATAATTCCCAGTTTCTATTTGTTAAAATAGTTGAGTTAAATACATTCAATTTATAAAGTATCACTATCCAGTGTGACACAAAGAATGCTGACGAAGGCCGTAGCGGGCCAGAAAATGCATTACATTATGCTGGTGTCTAATAATTGTAAATTTTTCTGTACATAGAAAATACCTCATTGGTTTCCAAAGGAAACCTAAGGTAAAATGTAACAAGAAAATACAATATAATAGTCTGATAGTGTATAAAGTCATTTCTGAAAAATTGAAGGAATAGGACTATTACAAAAAAGCTTTATAAAATACATAACTGAAATTTAGCTCATAGAATAAATTCGAAAAATAAAAATGTTGAATATAATATAAAGTAACCTTCGGAAGGAAATAATTCCCAGTTTCTATTTGTTAAAATAGTTGAGTTAAATACATTCAATTTATAAAGTATCACTATCCAGTGTGACACAAAGAATGCTGACGAAGGCCGTAGCGGGCCAGAAAATGCATTACATTCTGCTGGTGTCTAATAATTGTAAATTTTTCTGTACATACAATATACCTCATTGGTTTCCATAGGAAACCTAAGGTAAAATGTAACAAGAAAATACAATATAATAGTCTGATAGTGTATAAAGTCATTTCTGAAAAATTGAAGGAATAGGACTATTACAAAAAAGCTTTATAAAATACATAACTGAAATTTAGCTCATAGAATAAATTCGAAAAATAAAAATGTTGAATATAATATAAAGTAACCTTCGGAAGGAAATAATTCCCAGTTTCTATTTGTTAAAATAGTTGAGTTAAATACATTCAATTTATAAAGTATCACTATCCAGTGTGACACAAAGAATGCTGACGAAGGCCGTAGCGGGCCAGAAAATGCATTACATTCTGCTGGTGTCTAATAATTGTAAATTTTTCTGTACATACAATATACCTCATTGGTTTCCATAGGAAACCTAAGGTAAAATGTAACAAGAAAATACAATATAATAGTCTGATAGTGTATAAAGTCATTTCTGAAAAATTGAAGGAATAGGACTATTACAAAAAAGCTTTATAAAATACATAACTGAAATTTAGCTCATAGAATAAATTCGAAAAATAAAAATGTTGAATATAATATAAAGTAACCTTCGGAAGGAAATAATTCCCAGTTTCTATTTGTTAAAATAGTTGAGTTAAATACATTCAATTTATAAAGTATCACTATCCAGTGTGACACAAAGAATGCTGACGAAGGCCGTAGCGGGCCAGAAAATGCATTACGTTCTGCTGGTGTCTAATAATTGTAAATTTTTCTGTACATACAATATACTTCATTGGTTTCCAAAGGAAACCTAAGGTAAAATGTAACAAGAAAATACAATATAATAGTCTGATAGTGTATAAAGTCATTTCTGAAAAATTGAAGGAATAGGACTATTACAAAAAAGCTTTATAAAATACATAACTGAAATTTAGCTCATAGAATAAATTCGAAAAATAAAAATGTTGAATATATAAAAAATATTAAAAATTCCAAATATATTCAAAAATGTAGACTGAAACCATGGTCCAATTAGTAGATCTGCTTGAAACGCCTGCTGATTTTTTGAAGAGTTGTGTTTTTTACGTGCAATTGTTTTTGTAGCAATTGCTTTTGACATTTCAACCATTTTTTTACACAAACAATTGCTTTTGTTCTTGACATCTTTATCATTTTTTACACAAACAAAATGCGTGTGGTTTTTTCTATTGTTGGATTGTTGTAGTTGCGCGCAGACCTACTAATTGGGCCATGACTGAAACTATTAAATTGTACTAGTGAATCTTTGATTCCAATGTCTTCATCATATGGTCCCACAATAAATTCTTAGTCAATTGTTCTAAGGTCAATTGTCGATTTCCACGGTGGCATGTCATAATGTATCAATGTCCATAGACGTTGTGAAACTTTTTGGTGTTATCTTACTTTTAAATGTGTAGCAATGTCGACTTTGTAATAAATACAAAGAAATACTGTTATATTTTTAAATTTTAAAATCCCAATATAATATCCAGAGTTTAGAACCTGTAGTTAGCGAAGCTGAAGTTTGTTATACATATCATAGTGGATAAACTCCTTTACTCCCTGTCAACAACCGAAATGATTTGCTGTTATAACCGTGCTATAACATAAGAAAAACTCTTAACATTATGAGTCTATACTTAACACTAACATAATATTAGTGTTAATGTTAAGCATTTTATGTCAGTTGTAGACTGTGTGTTACACTGGGTCTACAACACCCTCAGGATAAATGCGATCTCCATTACATATGCTTTTCATCGGTTACGAAAAAGCATTCGACTCTATTCATAGAAAATTTATTTGGGCCGAACTGAAGAATATGGGTGTTCCACATAAGATTATATCTATTAGTGGATCGATTTGGCGAGATACCAACCTCTCGTCCAGATTTCAAATTTTTAGTTTCAGGCGTTTAGAATGTGCTATGATGAATCAGCCAGTCGGTAACTTTACAATTGTGTATATGTACATACATAAGTATTTTATGATTTATTGAATTTATCAGCCCAATTATGAATACAAATTTCCCGGGAGTTTTCTTCCTTCCCCCACTTTTTCTATGTTAATTCAATTGTAAAAATGGGGCAAGGGAAAAAACTCCCAGGGAATTTTTATTCATAATTGGGCTGTATATGTAAATAGAAAGGAATAACGAAAGTAATGGAGAAAAATTAATAGAATAGTGTTCATCTGTAGACACCAACAAAATCAATTTTCAGTATGGGAACTCCTCCATATATTTGTTTTTTTTTTTTTATTTCACAGTGTTAAAGAGATTTTACAAATACCAGATATATGAATGTATGCTGTATTTACGTTATTATTATTAGAGGTATATTGTAGATGTATATTTAAGTTTTTTTTCTTTTTAATTTTAACTATCAAAACCATTTTGCTTTAATTCTATTAATACATAATTGTTTCCTTTATTTTAAATTTACAATACAACGCAATTTTCAAATATTTTTGAAAAAATATTAATGATTTTTTGTTTTAAATAAAAGCTCTTAAAATTATATTAAAAATATGTATGTTTTGTATGGCGATGTTTTTAAAACATTTCACTTCTTTTGTAGATTTGAATTTAAATATTTATTATAATTATTATGTTATATTTGTAGCTAATTTACAGTATCAATTGAAATTTGTTTATTTAATTTGTTATTTTTTACTTAATCATGTTATTTTTAATATATTTCTTTTTTGTAATTTAGTACCTGAATTTTAGAATTTTGTTTTTGAGTCCGAAACATTTTCTTATAATTTTTGTATTTTTTTTTTTTTTTTGTTAATGCCAAAAACTTCTCCATGGTCCAATTAGTAGGTCTGCTTGAAACGCCGGCTGATTTTGCGCACAGTTGTGTTTTTTACGTGCAATTGTTTTTGTAGCAATTGCTTTTGACATTTCTACCATTTTTTACACAAACAATTTCTTTTGTTCTTGACATCTTTATCATTTTTTACACAAACAAAATTCGTGTTGTTTTTTCTATTGTTGGATTGTTGTAGTTGCTAATTGGGCCATGAACTTGTCTAAAAATTTTCATTTAGCCAAAAAGATTTATTTTTTTAAGGTCGGTGTTTTTTTGTTTAAATATTTATTTATTTTTGTGAATAATATATATGTATGTATGTATATTTTTTTATTTAATTATTTTTATTAATATTGAAATATTTTTAAAAGTAATTTTTATTACTACATATTTTCCTATTTTTAATGCTTGGCACACAGAACTTGATAATTAAATTACTATGTATAACGAAAAATTTTATTTTACATTTGCAAGTATGTACTGCAAAAATTTTACATTTTTGTTTGTTTAATTTTAACAAAACTGATGTAACGTTACCTAAAACGCAAAAGGTCCTATCTTAAATTTGAAAAATTTTACGGGGGAAGCAAAAACCTATTTAAAATTATAAATTTATAAATCGCCTTAACTGTTTATAAATCTGTAGCAATAAAAAATAAGCAAGTATTTTGCTAAAACTTCCTAAAAATATTACAAAATAATTTAAACTTTGTCTATGGGTACTTTTAAAGATGGAGATTACAAAGGTGTCATTAACCTAAATTTAGCTTAAGAGGACTTATGCACTTTTTTCCTTTTTGCCGCAGACAAATGGTTAGTTAGGTCTTTTTGGGTTTATCATATAATCTTTTGTAGATAGCAACGTTTGTTTTTTGTTAATAAAACCGCGTATTTTGGTCGAAGAATTCCAAAATGGTTTGTGGACATTTGTGTTGATGCAATACAATAGAATCAATGAAAAGGGCGGTTTTTAATTTTTGGTTAGTTAGGGCCTTTTGCGTTTTAGTTAACGATATGTGGCTCATTTTTATATAATGCAGTCATATCTTTTTACACTTTAAAAGATTTTAAAAATGTTACAAAGTATATTGTTTTTGTTGCTGTGTTGCAAGAAGTGTATAGAATGGTTAGAAGATTTGAAAAATCATGGATGAGTTGTTTGTTTAGTACCTGTATTTTGCGATAATTTTAGAGCTAAAGTATTTGCGAAAAACGTAGAAAGTATCTAAAATAAATATGTAATCGAGGTAAGATGGTAATCAACATTTTTAACAAAACTACAAAAAAATGTTTGTTATCACGCACGCTCATGAACCTTAGTCTAGTCTAACAAACACACATAAACGAAATATTTTCTCATAGTGCTTTTTTAATAAAATACGAAGCATAAAAAAGTTCTATGAAAACTTGAACCGTACATTTTGCAATCACATACATTTACTTATAAAAAAATTTAAATTTATTATTTTTTTTATTAAGAAATTTATTTAATCCCATTTTTAGTCACGCCCATGGTAGAATAAGTTCGAAGGGTTAATCATTTAAATTGATTCTCAATTTTAAAACCCATATACATAAAGTTAAAGAAAAGCAAATAAATAATAAAAAAAATTAAAACAAGCGCCATAAATCAAATAAAAAAACTCGACATTACATGGGTAAATAATGAAAATCACTTTTTTCTCTAGAAATGTTGACAAATAATTCTTTTTTTTTATTTATTTGTAATAAAAACTTGTCAGGGTAACCAGCCGCCTGCGTTCGAATCTCAGGTCAGTCAAGAATGAAAGATTATCAATAACAATTTTAATTAATTTTAATGTTGTAAAAATTCCTTTCATCATAAAAAATTAATTAATGAAAATTAAATTTGATGAACTTAAGTCTGATTAAAAATATTGAAAATTTGGATTAAAAACCATAAATAGTTCAACAAAATAATTATGTACCACAATAAGTGCACAGTGGTGATGTGTGTAACACTAGGGTGGTTTTAGTGAATATGGCAAAATTTTTGTTTTCGAAATTTGAAAGTGCTCACGTCTAGAAATGTTCCATTTAGTGTTAAAATTCAATTGTAAAAGTTTAAGCTCAATCGGACTTTGCTTTCCCGTGCCTAAAGAGCCCCAAAGTTTTAGAAAATGACTGTTTTTCACAAAATAGCGCCATAAATGGTCTTGTCGGGTGGTATTATTTATTTCGCACGGAAAGGAAAATCGAACCGACATAAATATCGATCGATATGCAAATTGCAATTATTCATTCCTGTGTTATAAGCTTTTCGCAACAAATTTTTAATCATCCCTGTATTAATAATTTATAAGTTTAATAGGTATAAAAATAATTATTGTGTCAGTTGTTGGTAAAAAACTTTTTAAACACGTTGTTAACATTTTTGAGAGCAATAATTTGTTAATAAGATAAATTTATATACCCATGTAAATTATACAAACGCGGAAAATGTGGATTTAAAATCGAAATTATTTTAAAAACGACCTTGTTATAAAAGTTCGTAAGATTATTCTTTTTTACGTACCTAATTCATGGTTTGAGCAATGTTTAAAAAACTGCAATTACTTTAATATCTTTTGATTTTTACTTCTGCTTGTGCTTCTGAAATCAACAACAGTTTCAATCAAAGCAAAATCACAAAACGAAACGAAACTTGCGCCAGCAGTTGCTTTAAAAATTGTGATTTTGATTTTCTTTTGAACCGTTTCGCAAGTAAAATTACAATCAGTCTCTTTGCTTTTGTAAGTCGAAGAAAAAAACTTTTTGTATTTGCAAGTTATAACTTCCGGCTAACGACAATGTCAAGTCAAAGCCGTACCTAAATTTCTTTAATTTTATTTATCTATTTATTCTTTTATTATATGTACATATAAAAATAAAAATGTTTGTAATGAATTGTTGAAATCATCAAGAATTACTGCTACTACTAAATACTTATAACTTATAAGCAAATGCAATCAGTTGATTTTATTTCTCGTGTTTTACACGTAGGCCCCCAGGGGCCGAGCACATTTCGTGATTTTCACACACACACACGAATGTTAACTAAACTCACTTCAAATCAGTGATGCTATTAGGATACGAAAGATACAAATTCCGTATTGATTCCGATATTTATGACTTCCGGTATAATGTAACTATACTCCCGACATTTTTCGTATCTTTTGAATCTGTTCGCAAAATGTACAGAAATAAAATATTAAACTTTTCGTCTCTGACAATGTTTTTTAAAGTTATCATTTTGTTATGAGAATTAAAAAAACAGTACAACTAAATACAGATATGTATATATGTTCGTGACTATTCTGAAATACGCGTCGAAGAAGTGAACATTTACATGAAAACAAAAAAAAAATACAAAATTTACAAAAATTGTTTTCGTTTTCTATACACTTCTTAAATCAAATTAACGCGAGAGTTATAACGCGTTTCTTTCTCTTTTAAAAAGTGTAAACTTTGTATGATAAACGAAAACAATTTTTGCCAATTTGGTTTTGTTTTTATGTAAATGTATTTCAGAATAGCCACGAACATTTATTTTGGTGACTAGGGCTGTCAACAGTGTAGATTTCTCGCCAAACGTGGTGATTTTTGAACTTGTTTGGTTACCTAATTTTCGATTTGGCGACATGGCGATGTTGGCTATTTCTGATGTGCCATGAATTTATTTTAAAATTCGTTAAATTCAATACGAAGTACGTAATAATATTATTATTTTTATGCTAGTATTTTTATGTATTAAATTTGAGGTATTCATATACATATATGATCAGTATTTGAAATTTAATAATGCTGAAATGGCTGATGAAGGTAATGAAAATCTTCGAGAAATCTTCATATTAAAAAATGCTCTTAAAAGAACCGAGAAATAAAATTCCTTAAAACATGAATATATTTAAAGTTTATGAACATGTTTCCATTATAAAATGTGGCAATTTATTATCACCTACATAAAAAATTCGTTGTTGTTAAAAATATTTTCTTTATGAATCCTAACGTACTTTTGGATGTTTATGAAACACAATTACAGTTTGTTAACTGGAAATAGTATTTTAATGATGATATTCCATCTACCTTAAATCAGTTTAGGCCAACATTTTATAGCTACAAGGATACATCACGTATGTACCCATTTTAAGGAACTTGCTTTGGCTGTTGTTTATATGCTGGTTATTACAACAAGTAATGCCTATGTTGACACAAAGAACTCCACTAAAACTCGACTTCGAAGTAGAATGAAATTAGAACTTCTTGAATCGTATTACCCTCACAATGTATTCAAAAGGAAAGACAAAAAAGGAATATTGCCGGTGAAGCGTTTTAGATATACAGTGTTAATTCGATAATCCGGACTCCACTAATCCGGAATATTCGGCAATCCGGAGACAATTTTGCAGCTCATTGTGTATTCTATAATCACAGTATGCTTTGAAAAATAGTTAGAATAGTGTGATATGAGTATGTTTGCACATGCGTTTTTAGTTTAGTATTGATGCAAGATGCCTTCATTGAAGAGAGCACACAAGACTTTATCTATTTTAGATAAAGTAAAAATTGTTGAAGAACTTAGAAGAGGTATGAGTGGAAGTTTGTTGGCTGACAAATATGGGGTTGGTGATTCCACTATTTCAGATATAAAAAAGTGATGGCTTCAAAAGGTGAGTTAATTTGTTTACATGATTTTAAATTAAAAGGATGCTGTACAAAGTTTCGATGTCTCAATAAAGTGGGCCGAAAAAAATGATGCAGGAGTAGAAAAACTCTTAATTCTTAATGAATTACGTGATCAAGCCTTAGAAAGAAGTTTAACAAGTTCGCGACAAACACCGTATTAGATTACTTTGTCAAACGAAATTAATATTATTTATTGTAAAGTATGTACATATGTATGTAAATGGGTATTTTTTTATTTTAACTGAACTGCACAAATTAATATTTATGTTTTTATGCTATGAATTATTATAATTTTTAATAAATACATACATACATACATTCGCTAATCCGGATTGGGGTCTGCAATCAATTATCAATACAAATGTATATCCAATCTTTGTTTCCCACCAGAGTTTAATCAATTGGAAACGAGAATGTAAAACATGTCTAGATTAGTATTTGTTTCCAGAACTCATTACTCTTAACAAAGAACTTGTCCTACCCTGCCTACCTACCCTGGATTGTAATAAATAATTTTAATGTATATTGCGAATAAATTAAATAATTCTACAAAATACAAATAATTGTCAAGAACAAAAGAAAAAACACGAATAATTTTTACGAACAGAAACAATCCATTCCTTGCTCTACAAATGTGGGAATATACGTGGTAATTTGTGTCAATATAATTACTTTCTCGATGTGTCGGTGTGTAGTAAAATAACATACGTATACGAAGGGTTCATTGGCAGTAGCTGTCAGCAGTATGTGTCTATGGCCCCCTTAAAAGCAAAATTTTTTTTTTTTTTTTTTACTTTAAGTAGACTTAAGGCTCAGTTAGCCGGGAGTAACAGTAACGTTGCAAATCAGCTGATTCATTTAGTTGTATGTAAAGCAATTAGAACGATGTTACGTCTCAATCTGTAAGAAACAGATTGGTCTTACATCTTTACGGTAAGGATACTGTTACTCCCGCATAACTGAGGGGAAAAGAAACGAGTACTCAGATGCATGTACTGTTAGTACGCATTGCTTTTTCATTCGTTGTTTAATTTTGTTTTTGTTTTCAATATCAAAAAAAAAACACACATGCATACGCACGACTATACAAAATTAAATCATATCGTCAACATGACATGAATCATATGAACGCCAATTCATGTTCAAAGGAGAAAAAGGAAGAATCATGTCATTTAACAAAATAAATTTTAGGTTAAATTTTAAGGGCCGATGTTGAATGTGAACTAAAGACCTGCACGAGTGTATCAGTAAGTATTGCCAAAACAGATACACCAGATATTTATCTGTTGCTACTGATATAATTGAGAGAATGAGTGTAACTGATATTGTATGGTTTTGCTTTTGCCCACTCACCATATCTTAAAAACAAAAACAGTTGCTTATAGCCTTTTCACACTTGTCAACATTTAACATCAATTTGCGAAGATGTTGGAATTTTCCCATAAAAAAAACATAGGGCTGAAAATTGAAAGCAGCGTTCCCATTTCTCAATGTTATTCACTTTTGCAAGCCTTATGTTACTTGAATTTTTTTTATATTGTTAAAAAAAATTAATTCTAAATTCATTTAAATTTTTGGCACTTTTGTAGAAAAAAAGTATTTAAAAATAAATTTTTTTTTTTAAAAAATGGTAAAATTTTTAATTGATAGTAAATGTTAGATGTTTCAAGTGTGAACGCGTATTTCGCATTTTTAACATCTTCCATGCGTTACTCCCAAATGTATGCAAGTGTACAATGGCTATTACATTCGATTTTTTGACAGTCGCAACAAAACTCATTAAAATTCTATCTCACAAAGAATTTTGAGGAAAATACAGCCCTGTCATGATAAGTTGTTTTTTTTTTTTAATTTTTAAACCTTAATTAGATCAGAGATGCATTTTCGTCAAAATATGACGTATGACTTGTGTGATGGTTTACATGGCCTTTACATAGTAAGTCGGAGTATCAAAGATGTAAAGATGTGCATGTTAAATGAATTTTTTTTGTTAAAAAAGCAATAAAGTTGCATAATTAAGTTTTGTTCTCTAGTCCACTTATTGCAAACGAACAAATTAACTAAGTTTTGTTGCGTAATTTCACCTGGAAATACAGTGCTATCTGGGTAGAGTGAACCCCCGATGCTATGAATGCCTCGTAAGAGTAAACACCAGAATGTTTACATTGACTACTCTGTAGAGTGAACACTGATGAACCTCTATAGAGTGAATATACTTTATTGTGAGTTTTTAGGTTTGGCGAAGGAGAAAAACAATGAAATAGAGTGTAAAAATTAAAGAGAACATAAAATAACGATAAAGTAACGATTCTTTTAGAGTAAGTTGACAAGTTACTCACAAATACGCATTCTACGAAGTGTTAATTTATTTTAGTCTGCGCGCATGTTCCATTAAGGTCGTGTCTCAAAGTTAATTTCTGAATAATTGGTGTTACATAAAAATGGATTCGAAAAAAGAAAGCATTTTTCCTTAAAACAAAAAAGCGACATTATAAAAGAAATTGAAAAAGGTGCTAGTGTTACTTCTTTGGCGCAGCGTTAATGCGTTGCAAAATCGACAATTTCTGGCATAAATAAAAAGAAAATCGGAGTAATAATAAATGCATTAAAAAATAAATAAATTAGTTTTTTAAATAAAAAAAAATTCAACCTTGATTTAGTGAACAACCTGGGTGTAGTGAAATCGCTCTGCAAAAATTAGTTCACTCTACCCAGACAGCACTGTAGTTGAATAAAAATAAGAAACTAAAAACTTGATTTTCTCCATATCTTTACAGTTACAAATACATACAACCTTGTAATATTGAGCCAGCGATACGTTTATTATTGTATATTTTTTTTTCAAATTTAAAACTTTAAAAAAGTAAATAGATATTTAGTTCGAAAAAGTTTATTACCCTTGGGTTTTTTTTCGCGATTGTACTGTATATTAATTAACATTAATCCATATCTGACGAAGACTATGCTGTAGAGTACTAAATACTTAATTAAAGCATAAAAATAAAACACATTTTATAGTTAAAAAGCTGTAATTATAATAATATATATTTAAAAAGTCTTCAAGAACGTGCAATGAAAAAATTGAGTTTTTTTTTTTAACAAAAAAATGTAACAATTTGCTTAAACCAC
Source organism: Pollenia labialis (assembly GCA_949318255.1). Taxonomy (NCBI): domain Eukaryota; kingdom Metazoa; phylum Arthropoda; class Insecta; order Diptera; family Polleniidae; genus Pollenia; species Pollenia labialis. Next base: position 5,700,548 of record OX439139.1, on the reverse strand, counting down.
ATTTGCTCTTTTTTTTGTTATTGGATTATAAAATAAGATAATAGTAAATGATGATCTATTGTTTTCTAAATTGTTACACTGACTGGCAACTAAAAATTAAAGTTTATTCGCCTTATGCAAAAAAGTTAAACTAATGTGAACTTTATTTTTATTTGCATAAGGAGGTATATTTATATCTAATATAAAAAAAGAAATCTTAATGATTTAATGCCCAAAGAGCAATAAAAAAGTAAACTTAATTTTTAAATCAAACTAATAATACAATTTAAAATCATATTTTAATATTGCAGCACAAGTGGAAGACAATAAAAAAAATTTACAATTAATTTTTCCAGTTTAAAGCATTTAACACATTAATATTTTAAATATTTTTCCACTAAAACTGCAACAGTTCATTTAGGAAATTTTTTAATTTTTAGTTTTTATATTACAATCATTTTTAACAAGTAAAAATGCGTTTTTTGTTTTAAGTTTTATAAAAACGAATACAAAAGTTAAATTTTTTAAAAACACTTTTTAAGACCAATTTTATTTTCGGATTTAAATAAAATAAAAACAGATTAAAAACTTTAAACATTTTAAAACATTTTTTTTGTTGTGGTTAATTTAAAATCGTAGTAGAAATTAAAAAAAAAGTAAAAACGTTTTTTAAACGTAATTACCAAACAGGGACAAAATTTTAAAATCAATTTGTTAAAAACTCTTGATAAAATAAAAACAAATTAAAATCATCTTAAAAACTAATAAAAAAAATAAAATCTAATTACTAATTAATAGAAAAATTCAATAAAATTCATAAAACAATAAAAAAAGTTTAAGTTTTAACTTCATATAAACTAAATTAATATTAAAAGATAAATAAGAAATTAAAAAAAATAATAATAATAAAATTTAAACTGACAAGTGGGTGGTGTGGGTAAAAGGAATGAAGAGAAATTTCTCTCAATAATCTAAATTATTATTACTTTCATTTAGCTAAGAAGTCCGAAATGAAAATTTCTCTAAACATTTTGTTAAAAACAAAATTCTTACTAAAATTTATTGTTCATGTTATTCTGATTGCAAGTTTATGTGTGTGCATAAAATTAGGCCCAAGAAATTACACAAATTCTAAATATGTATGTATGTATACATAAATACAATATTTTTTTTCTTTTCTTTCACTTTACCCGCTAAATTATATGTTTCTTTTTTTAATAACATTTTGTTTTCTTTTCGCTAAAATTACTGAGGCAGAGGAGGGGAATCAGGAGTAGGATAAGGATTAGGGGTTGTGTGTATGTATGTTGTTTTTTCGTAATATAAATTCTGTATATATTTTTTTCATCATTTTGTTTTCATTATAATATAATGTACGTATTTAAGCTTATAAGATGTTGTTTCTGTTATTCTTACAAAAAATCCTTATTTTTTCAAAAAATTTAATTCAAGAAATTTACTTCCAACATTGAAAAAAAAAAACGAACATCGTACAAGCTTTAACATTTATGTTCTCGCAATTAAAATCTAATTTTTTTTTTAATTTTATTATTTTGTTTGTTTTCATATTGTAATGCTAGTTTCTTGTTGTTTACTATATTAAACATAATATAATATAAATATTTATGATGCTTTTGTTTTATTATTTTTTTAATTGAATGTGTAAAATTGATTCGTAATCATGTGAATTTTTAATGCATTTAATGCATTTTTATTTGTTTGTATCGTATCTAGAGTTGTGTATCTGTGCGATATTTTGTCAAAACTGTGAAATTTTCTAACGTTTTTTTTTTAAATAAATTTGTTTTTCTTTCAACGGAGACCATTATTTATACCTACTTAAGTTACTTTTAAAGTTAGCTTTTTTGTGACTGATGTTGTTGTTGCTCTATAACATGTTGTTGATGTGCTGTTATTATGCCTTAATGGAAAAGTATTAAAATTGTTGTTCTTTTTTTTTCTATAAATATTATTATAAAAAAAAAACATAATTACCTGCAGTTGTTGTAATTTCATTGTTGCAGTTACTGTTGTTGATATTTTCTGATGGGGTCATGGGACCAGCAGACTGTGGTGTATAGCCCGACTGATTCATTTGTTTTTGTCGTACTTCACGTATTTTTAATTGTAAATCCTGACGTCGAGGAAAAACATCAATATGCTTAGTCTGAAATAATAAAATTAATTTTATATTTTTTTCATTTGCAGTAATACATATATGGCCTAACTCCATTTTTCAAAAATTTCTCAATTTTGTTATATAACTATGTATCTTAATAGCTGTGAATTATTAACATTTTTTTGTTTGTTAATTAAGGTAATCACAATGGTCATTGTGCAAATTTGCAGTGCATATTATGATTGATCGTTAGCATACCAATTTTTATTTTTGTGCAAATGAACTATTTTCTAAAAACTTTTTCTAGCAACACAAAATTTTTTTGGCAGCACTGTAAAAAATCTGTATTGGTTTACTATTATACACAAGCAAATTAAGGCCCAGGCCCACGATGTCGACAAGAACATTTCTTTCGTATATTTGTATTGAAAACAAAAACAAATTTTAGTTTTTTATTATTGTTTTCAATATAAATATGCGAAAGAAACGTTCTTGTCGACATCGTGGGCCTGGCAGTAAAATTTTCTTTTTAAATTATTTGAATTTAATTCTCTTTTTTAAATTAGAACCCACAAAAATTTTCATTTTTAAAGTTTCCTTAAAAAACAATAAGGCGCTTAATATGTCAAATGTTATTTTTTACATTTGGTTGCAAGTGAGCAAATATGCACTATGTACTAAGTTTGCTCATGGGGTTTTTAGTGCAAACGAAGTAAATAGAGCAAATTGCAAATACGTTTGCACACTTTGCACTACCCATCGTGATTTCCCTTATTATTTAAATATTTTCCATTCAAAAATATAAAAAATTGGTATCGGTTTTGATGCAATTTAAATTTTTTTGCTTTGTGTTTATAGTTATTTTGAAAATGTTTGCGAGAAAATTTCATTAAATATATTTTTATATATTTATACATACATCTATATATATAAAATTGTAACGTTACTGACTGATTCATCATCGCACAGCCTAAGCGCCAAATGCTAAAAACTTGAAATTCGGACCGGAGGTGGGTATCTCCCCAAATCGATATTTGGAAATTCGAATGTTCAGAGGGTAAAAACGGGTAAATTGGAAAACCTAATACCTCCAAACCTTAAAGAGATACAAAAAAACTGTAATACTTATCGTTGTTCTTTATAAAAATATAAGTCTGCTTTCACACGTTTCATCTTTTGATGCTCAACTCTTATGTTTTTAGGTGAGAGAAGAAAGATGAAAGGGGGTTAGCACGGAGATGCCTGTACTCGGTCAGTACGCTTTATGTTTTTATTCGTTGGTATATGCACAACGATGGCTGCATGTAATTTTTTTTACTTTTTCTCTTTGATTCGCTGTTAATAAACTTGTTGTTTTTTTTGAACCGAAAAAAGTTGAAATCGATTGCTGCGTGTGATTATATTGGCATCTTTAAAAGGGAATTGAAAAGGAGTTGAGCATCAAAAGATGAAACGTGTAAATTTAGACTAAGCGGACAGGTGCCTGGTACTTTTTTGAAATTTGGCTCTTTTAGGGAGAAAACGGGTAAAACCTTAGTTTTAGTACTTTTTTGTCACCCCATCTATCTTCTGAACCAATAATCCTAGAAATACAGTTTATACCACATTCGAAACTTAACCAAAAAAAAAAAGAATATGAATTTGGTACTTTTTCGAAATTCGAACGTCTAAGGGGTGCAAAACGCAACTATTTTTGGTACTTTTTTTACAAAACATTTTTCTCCATTCATTGACATATTCGTACTAAATTATGGGCCCCACTACAATACTGCAATTTTTGATACTTTAATGGGGGGAAAATAGTACCAAAAACGGGAAATACGGGAAATTTTATATCTTTCTTCAGCTTTTTGGTTCTACAACTGGCATTTTTTTAAAACATAAAATTTAACATGTAATGTCATGAGTACGAATCTATGAGGAACGTTTTTGGTACTTTTTTGTATTTTAACTGGTACTTTTTGAATTTCCGTTAGTATTAGACCTAGAAACATAAAATTAAACATGCAAGATCCTGTGTGAATGAGCGGTTTAAATGCTAGAATTTAAACAATTTTAAACCTAGAAAAATAAACTTTGACATACAGATATGTCCACGTAGAAAATGGAGACGCTAACGAAGTAGCGGGTTAAATGCTAGTTAATAATAAAATGAAAATCAAAAATATGTATGTATGTACATCAGATATTAATGTATTTTTTAATATCACAAATTAAACCTCAACAAATTAATTATTGTACAGAATGAACTAGTGACGTGTAAACGATCAAAACAAATTAAATAAAACTCGTTATTTGTATACTTCATCATAAAATCATCCTCTAAATTGCACTTTTACTAAATAATTTTTGAGCACTTTTTATTTTTTTAAATTAAAGAGAAACTATCGTACAATTAAATTAAGGTGGCATGCCATAACGGATTTTTTCTTCTATGGTATAACAAATACCGGCTTGGCTAGCTAAAGCTTCTCAGTATAGCCGGCCTTCGACCGGGCGCAAGGATTTTCTCCTCTACGGCATAACAAAAACCGGCTTCGCTAACTAAAGCTTCTCTGCGTAGTCGGCCTTCGTTCGAAAACTTTGTTAAGTGCCATAATGTCCATTTGCAAAGTGTCACAGTGTCCGCGGACGTTATGACACTTTTTGGAGTGTCCATGGACACTATGACACTGGACGTTATGACATGCCACCACAATTAATCATTTATAAAAAACTATTTTTTCTTACAATCGACAAAAACAAATTGTAGATACAAGTACGAGTATGAATTAATAACCACTGTTTTGCTTCATTATGATTTAAGTATGTAACAAATAAAAAAGATAGTGTTGCCACCATCCAATTAAAAAAAACCATAAGACGCTTTTTTGTTAAAATGCTGATTATGAATACGAATTAAAAAAAAGCTTTTTTTAGACTTAAAATGTTTTTTTAATAAAAATGTATCCAAGACATGAATTGGGATGTTAATGTTTACTCGAAAATTGTAAGACAAAGCAGGTTGTCATTAAAGATAAATGTTACGATATGTGCATATGTAATGCATAGAACTCTAGACCAATCTTTTAGTATACCGATCGACTCAGAATCACTTTTAAGTGTTATAACGATGTCGATCCGTCCGTCTGGCTGGTTGTCTGTCAATGTTAACCTTGTGCGCAAAGTACTTGTTCCAATTTTTTAGATAATTTGATCAAATACGAACGAACTCTATATCGGTCTTTAATTTCACATATTCCCCATAAAAACTTCTTTATAAATTACACTCTTTGTGTCCGTAAACCATGACCGACATCATTTTTTATTTTTAAATGGAACCTTTATGTAATAAACTAAAATAAAAATATTTTAAATATCTCAAACACCCACAACGATAAGGGTGATTGGCTCCCCCAGCCAAGAAAAAAAGTTAAAAAAAGATCGCATGTTGTTTTTTTCATTTTATTTTAATGTCCAACATTCTTAGCATTAAAGCAATAGATATGTGCGTTAGGTTGTCCAGAATTTTTTTATTAGATTTCCCTAACGCAAGACCTCCTAAAATTTGCGAAATTGATCGTAGATTACCAAAATGATTTTAAAAATAAAATTAAACTATGTACATATATCTTTAGGGTTCTACCTATACCGATCTTCAAAGTTTTGAAAAGTAGCTATTTTCATGATTATATTGCGCTATCCTTAATTTCTACACCTAAACTACGGCGACTATGAATTTGATAGACATATTCGTTCGTTTAAAACGTACAACGGTTACAACGGATTTTTTATAAAAAAAAACTTCCGGGAAAAAATTTTTTTCGGACCCAAAACATTCACTTTCAAATTATATACCAATTATTACAGTTATAGCAAACTCTTGCTTATTACGTACTAGAGGTCTGCAAGCATAAATAAAAAGCAATTTCAACACACTCATTTGTTTTTTAATTACAATGTGTCGATCACCCAATGATAACGAAACGAATGAAAAAATAACCAGAGACAAAACAACAAAAACTCATTCTCTTCAGTCAACTCAAGTCAAATGAGTAAATTATTCAAATATAATTTGAATGTAAAATATGTGTACCTACACATAATGTATGTATGTGCAAGCTTAACTCTTATAAATAAAAGAAGCCACAAGCTTACACACATATTATGGCAAGGTATTCAAATAAATGTATGCTCATTCAATAATTCAAAAATTATTTGAATATTTTTTGTAAACTTGCTCTCTCTAACGGGTTATTCCAATGTTTTGTTTAATATGAATTACTCTCATATTCATTTACAGTAAACAAGTTTTTTATTCAATTCATTCATTCTTATATGGTTTACTCTCTTCTTATCTTTTTAAATGTTTTATAATTGAATAAATGTTGTGCACTTTGAGTAAAGGCATACAAGTGAGTTATTCAAAGCAGACCTCTATTACGTACCAGTTTTAAGTTCCTTTTATAGTTACAGCCCTAAAATATAGAAACCCTTGCATATGAAATAAAAAATCTGGCAGCACTTCAAAATCACCTGTTATGTTTATAAATACCAAAATACGTAAATGGGGGTTTCCCCTAAAAAAGAAAACCAAAACTAAACTTATTAATAATAAAATACAATAATTTATAATACATAAGTCAGTTGCGATAGTTACAGTATTAAGAGCGGTGTTTAAGATTTACTGCCTGGCCCACAATCTCGACAAGAACATTTCTTTCGTATTTTTATATTGAAAATAGGGTTGCCATTTTTGAAATTGGAAAAATCAGTACATCGTAAGAAAAATACCAGTACATTCGGAAAAAAACCAGTACACAAATTTTGACCCACAATTTTATTGAATTCATAAGTTTTAAACGATTATTAAAACAAAAAGAAAATTTTACATTAAAAATAATTCATTTTTCTATTTTTTAAAGCAAGAAGATAGGAGTTATGCCATTGATCGGCACATTTGTAATAAATGCACAAAAAATTCTAAATTCATACAAGTTATTGTCAATATTATGAGGGTATTCACGAGGTCTCCAATAGGCTATAAAATTAAAACCCCTTAAAATTTTTTGTTTTTGAATTACAAACGAAAAAATTCAAATAGTTAGGAGAAATATTTATTATTTTAAGAAATTTTTTTAACGTCAAGACCAATAGTTTGGAGTAATTTTTAAATTATGACTTGATGAAAATGTGACTGGATAGGAGACCTTGTGAATACCCTAAATACTTTGCCAATAATTTGGTTGTTCTTCCGCAACTAAAATTGGAAGCAACTTTGGAATCAGGGAAGATTTCTTTGAAAAGTTTGCTGCTACAATCAGTTGAAGAGTAGCTGTGGCCATGAATGAAATGAAGATACTGTTTTTTGATGACTCCCTGATATATTTCGCATACCTAGCATTTACGCATGAAAGAAATTTCTTGAAAGTTGCAATACACTTACTAGTACTAATATTTGTAGGGTGATAATACGTATACTCTACTTGCATGAAAGTTCTTTCATGTGTAAACCCCGGGTTATGTCTACCTGTTTGCATGTGCCGTTTTATATCTGTTTTACACACAGGACGTTGGAAAACAAAACAAACATTTTACGTTGGCAGTTGTTCAAAACGAAGACAGGCGAAGCAAACAATCCTGCGAGAGTTTTTATACTTTTCTCTTTTTCGCAAAAGCAGCATTTTCTTTTGAAAAGCACTAATTGCACTTCTATTTATTTAAATACAAAGCATATGGTAAGTTAAGAGTAAAAACTTAATTTTAGCTTGGTGATTCATAACAAATCAAAAGTAATAAGAGAAGTAAACCAATTTTAAACAAGTAAAATTATTTGGAGGCAAAATTTAAAAAAAAACAGTACTTTTGCGTACTGATTTGAGTGTTATGCATAAACCAGTACATTGAATAAAAACCAGTACGTGTACTGGTAAAATCAGTACGAATGGCAACCCTAATTGAAAACAATAATAAAAAACTAAAATTTGTTTTTGTATTCAATATACATAAATATTCGAAAGAAATGTTCTTGTCGACATTGTGGGCCTCACAGTTAAAAAAAAATGAGTTCCGCGCGTAGTGCGGCAACTTGTGTTATATGAGAACGATATAAGGAACTTGATGATCGGCAGCTAGCAACTATAAGAGACGTTCTTAAATATATTTTATTTATCAAGTATAACATAAAATTAAAGTATAACGGAAAAAATCCCTCTAATTCCGATATATGCGATAGTTTTTGAAGAGATTTACTTACAATAGTTGGACCAAAGCTTTTATTCCAATCGTAACAAAGGAACGAGTTATTCAGTTGCTCAAATACTATTTCGAAAAGTATCTCCATTTGAAAAGATACCCCAAAAGCAAACGAAAAAATGGTTTTGAAAACAAACTAACGTGTTTTTTGGAGTCATCTGAGAAGCTTTTCGACGTTGCTGCTTGCAAATGCACTTCATTTGGATTTTGTTCTTGTTTAAAACCTAAGAAAGTTCCAATCAGTGAAAGAAGTTTTTTGTTGGATCAAAGAAATAACAGAAAAATTATTATATGTGGAGTTGATAAAAAAACATCTCGATTAACAAAACGAAACAGAGACAAACTGAACTTTCAATAAGGGCAGCAAAAAAAAAGCGTTTTACTCAAAAAACCGATTCTTTCCCAGAAAATTATGAAGAAGTTTCACTGTGCGAATCTTGAAACGTATCCGATAACGGAGGCAATTCCCACTAACCCACTTTCGACATCAACGGCGAATCGGAATACATTGCCGTTGCCAGCAGTTGCTAAGGTGTGTGATAGATACGGTTTATCGACTCGTTTCTGCTGCTGCTGTTGCTTGTGCGGTTTTGACTGACTTCGGCTTAACAGAGCTGTATCTAAAGTCCGTTAAGAAAATTCAAAAGACATTGGAGGTATTGTAATTAAAAGCATTTACTTTGACGGACGAAAAGACAAGACTCTGATAAGTGAGAAAATAGGAGATCGTTACCATCGCAAAGAAATTTTAGAAGAACACATCTCAATTTTAGCAGAACCTGAATCAATTTATTTGGGTCACACAACGCCAAGTCGTGACAATGCAAAGGGCATTCTAACTTCGATCACAACTTTATTAGAAGATAAAGGTTGGAATTTAGATGACGTGATTTGCATTGGATGTGACGACACTACAACTAATACCGGTTGGAAGGGTGGCGTTATTCAATATTTGGAGGAGTATTTGAAAAGACCGCTACAATGGTGTGTTTGTATGCTCCATGCCAATGAGTTACCCCTTCGTCATTTATTCTTGACCTTAGATGGTTGCACTTCGGGACCTAGAGAATATTGTGGACATATTGGAAAAAAATTAGCTACTTGTGATAATGAAACAACGGCGTCTTTTTGTACGGTGGCTGGTAATTTGTCTGACTTGCCGAAAAATGTGGTCGATCAACTAAGTACTGATCAAAAATATCTTGATGAGATATGTAAAGCTGCACAAACCGCCAAACCGTAAACCTGGAAAAATTGCGCACTGGAGATGGCTTATCTCTGCTAATCGTCTACACAGAGTTTACGTTAGTACCCTAAATCCATCAGAAAATTTGCAGCTGCTTGTTAATTATGTTGTTAAAGTATACGCTCCGATTTAGTTCCTAATCAAACAAAAAACGTCTTTTAAAGAAGGAGTTAAACATATTTTTCATCTGATTATGTATTCTCGTTTTTTACACGAAAATATGAGATCTGTTGTAGATTCTGTTATTGAAAGAAATGCTTTTTTTGCTCACCCGGAAAATCTACTTGTCAGTATGCTGTTTGATGATAGATACCACATTCGGGAGCTGGCATTGAAACAAATAATCAAAGCTAGAGAAGCTGAAAGTAGCACAAAACACAGAATATTTAAACCACCAAAAATTAACTTTACTATTGGAGATTACACCGAAATTATTACATATCACGAGTGAAGGGTTATAGCAACGCCGGTTCTTCGGCATATTTCTAATGAGGACCTTCAAATCATGGTAAAAGATAACAGCATGGAAATTGTTGACTTTCCTTGTCACACACAAGCTGTGGAAAGGTGTGTTCAGCTGGCAACAGAGGCCTCTCAAAGTGTAACTAACGCTGCTTCTAGAGATGGCCTTATTAGAACCAGGTTTAAATGTTAAGTTTTAGTCATTTATTATTAGTTTTATTATCTTGTACATTAATTGCAAGTAACTATAAAATATATAAATAACTTAAATTTTAACCCCTTTCTTTGTTTTTTTATTATTTTAAGCTTACGGTTTATGTTTGCAAAAACGTTTTCAAAAGTAAAGCCCTCAAGATGGCATTTAATTCGATTTTTATTACTTTTACCGTAATCTGTGTAAAATTACGCAAATTTTGATACCTCTTGCGTAAGTGTAGCTCGAATAAAAATGTTTAAGGAAAAACACTAGCACCCCAATTATGAATAATAATTCACCGGGAGTTTTTTCCCATTTTAACAATTTAATTTTGATAGGAAAAATGGCAGAAAGGAGAAAACTCTCGGGGAATTTTTATTCATAATTGGGTTTGTAGAAATTTTAAGATATAAGTTTAATGTGCGTATGGTTTTAAATAGTGGAGAAATATCCTGCACCACCTTAAGTGCACGCTCGGCGCATGCATTGCTGCGCTGGTGATTTTTAATTTTAGACGGTTCTCTTACCCAGTGCATCAATGTTTGTTAAACTATCTTATCAAAATAGTTGGAAATGATTTTGAATGAAGTCATAGTATAAGGAAAAAAAATTTTACCAGGTAAAAGAAAGGTACATTTTCAGCTTAAATTATCGCTATTTGATCAAACTCTTGCATTAGACTTATGAAAAATGGTTTGCTATTGAGGATTATATGTGACAATTTCAGTTAAAAGGGACCTATGGATGAAAAAAAATAGATTTTTACTTTTTTGGTGATTCTTAAAATAGACAATACGCTCTTTCTAATGCAGCAAACCGCAGTTTTCTAACTTCATTTATTTTGTCATAACTAAGCTTTAAAATTTACCTTTGAAACGGTAAATAAATTTCTGTACAAAGCAACAACAAAATTATAAAATATTTATGAATTTGTTTTTGCTTTCAATATAATACTTTGGCATGCGTTGTGTTTTACAAAATTAGGGCCTTAACTTCAAAATCGTTTTTCTCCAAAATAACTTATTAAAAACAAAAGTAACTGTTTAAATAAAATAAAAAATATATGTATATATATATATTAGGGTGGGTCAATTTGTTCGGGGGAGAAAAAAACGTGACAGGCGTATACCAAAATCGAAATCTACGTAAAATTCTAAGAAAATTACCCATAGAAAGTATGGGTCTAAAATGAAAACCTAGCTCCCGCCGGGAGGCTTGATTATGAAAAATAAAAAAGTAGCAACATCTGGTATATACATACACAAAACGCAAATATGGTTGCTTTTTTTGGGCCTTTTTATTGCATTTTTTTAAACCTTATTTGATTACAAATAAATTTTATGTATTTTATTATGTTCCCACTAACTATTGATTAAGATGTATGAAACATTGTTGTTGGATCGATATAATGTTTTAATTTTTATACGAATTACGAAGATTTAAAAAGAGAATGATTTTTTTAAGCCCCGTAAGAGTAATTAGAATTCAATGTTATTAATAGTTCTAGTCATTGTAGAAATTTACCGTTAATGCATTTATAAAAATTTGGTGTTAAACATGTGTTTTGGTTGACTTATGCACTTGATAGTTAACTTTCAAAAAGTAAGCGTGTGTTAATTTATTTTTTAAAAAAGTAATCATTAAATTATGGAATCATCAGCGATGTCGATTGACTCTAACGGGGTAAGTTATCTGACGAATCAGAACGCTAGTATCATTGGCATACCAAGTGAATTTAGTGGATTAAATTTGCCAAGTTATCGTGATGGTTTGAAGTATTATTTTTATTAAGTGAACGCGAAAAACAAAAATCAAAAAAAACAACAATCGTATTCAAGATTTTCTCCGATAATTGCAAACAATATAATTGAAATTTGTGAAAAAATTAATATTGCACTGATAAATAGAAAAAGCATTTAAAGAAAACTGAATATATTTCTCAACAAATATCATAAAGAGGTGTAAAAAACATATCAAGAGGTAATACATTTTTAGTATTTGAGACATCGTTGAATGATATATTTTATATCGGCAAATGCACTTGCACAAAAACAAAGCCATGCTCCAAAATACAGTTTTTTCTATGGCGACTCTTGTAAGCCTTCCCATTATTGTTGTTTTCAGTGTTTGTTGTTGTAGCGGTCACCTAGCTACATATTCTGTCTTAATTGAAGCTCTTTAGTTCTTACCGTTTCCTCACCGTTCCGGAGAATGGGCACTGTGGCGGACGGACGGACAGACAGATGGATGGACGCACGTACAAAGAAGTCTCAGTAAAAAGGTTTCATTTACACTCTTTGAGTACGGAACATTAAAAATGCGTAATTTTTGCATAAAACAGTATTTTGCTCTCATTACCTATTATTTTTTGAAACCAATTTTCAAGATTCCATTATGTCTCTCGGCGGGAGCTAGGTTTTGATTTTAGACCCATACTTTCTTAGTCAAGTTTTCTTAGAATTTATTGTAGATTACGTTTTTGGCATACGCCTACTTACAAAAAAATTGACCCGCCCTAATATATATGTATGTCCTTTATTTATTTAAATACAGTATAGATACAGCGATATAAAAATACTTAAATAAATTGTTCACGAAGAACATAGGGCGTTAAATTATTTAAATTTGTTGACGTTTCTGTAATCATACGAGTTAAGGAAGATTGACTGATTAGGCCAAAGCCTCCGATCCTAGAGTTGGGGCTGCCAACACCGCTAGGCCGGTTTAATACAGGTGAGTTTCAGTGACTAAATGTTATCAGTTGTCACCTATATATACAATAAAAACAAAACTTCAAAGCTTTCGGTGCGGAAATTTTTTCACGATAGCGGTAAAGTGACACCATATTTATTAATATTTTTGTATGCCCCAGACGGCTATGTGGTGGCATTTTTGATATTTGCAAAAAGTTATTATCCTAATGTATGTACATATATGTATGTACATACATATATACTAAGGAATGATTCTATTCCTGTTACATGTTTTACTTTAGCTATGAAGTTAACTAAAATAATAAAAAAAATCTTTAGCTTTTTCTAAAATCTTTGGATGAAGTTTCCTGACGATCTGGACTAAGCAACCAGTGAAGTGCGCATAGGAATAGCTTATCCCTTCAACAATAAATTTCAGTTTCTCAATAGTATGAAATGGGAATTTAGCACATTTAAAAGAAACCTTGTTAATTAATTTTTGAATCCCAAGAAAACCTTTGATAAAATTGCATTTAGTTCATCAAAATGGCTTAAATGTCAAAAATGTTAAATTTTGATGTCTTTTTCACCATTTTTATTTATTTATTTATTTATTTTGTTTTTGGCCCATAGCTAAAAATTTTAACGTCATCGAGTGTAAACTCTTTTTTGTGAGAAATTTCTCGAAGTACTTATCGAAACAAACACAATCTTATTCGGGGTTTGCTAGTTTAGCTGCCAATTGGATTTTATGGTCTTATGAAGATTTTGGCCAAAATTTGATTTTTTGAAGAACATGCAATTTTTCTCAGAAACCAATTGAAATTTTGTTTTCCTGTCTTTGGCTCAATTGCGGTAAATAGAATTTACTAAAAACGTGGTGGTTTGTTAAAAATTAGTCATACCCTAATGTACATATTTGAAGTTAATGAACTTAATTGTTTAAGTATTTCGAACGCTATCGTACGCATAGAAAATTATAAAACAGTTTTTTTTTATATATTTTCCATATGGAATTCTATGCGAACGTTATGCGCCTATTAGACGGTCATACTTGGTATGTTGAGAGAGAGTACTAATCTCAAAATCTTTTTATTTTCAACATACCAAACTAACTTACACGAATTTTTCGCCATCACTAGTAGGATGACGTACCATTCTCCCATACCAAGAATGACCGTCTAACAGGCGCTTCCAAGTTTTATTAAACTGGCTGTCATTTAAATAAAATAAAAACAAATAACATATGTACATACATACTTATTATATTTTTATGATCAAATTCACTTTCAAGTTTAACAGATTTTTACTTTTTAAAATTTTTTTAATTGAATTTTATATTAACATTTAAAATTACCTGAAAAGCTATTGTTGCGGGTGCCGAGGGAAACAGACCATGTTCAGCAAAAAGTTGTAAAACTAAGTTGCGCCGTTGCTCTAATAGTTTTCGATGACCTTTTTCACTAGCATCAGAGCGGGGTGTTTGTAAAGGCGTTTGGGGTGTTCGTGGAGAACGTCCAGTTTGATCAGAGGATTCTAATTCTAAAAGCACACATACACACAAAAAGTTAAAAAGTAAATCTATTGAATTTGTAAAATATATACCTCTTAATGTGTCTATATTGAAATCAGGGCCAAAAAAACGTTGAGTTGCTATTGGTGGTACAGAAGCAGTTTCGTCTGTAGCTTCATCTTCACTTTCTGCAGTAGTTAATTAACCCAACAAAAATAATAATACAATTATATTTTACTTAATTATTTATACAATATTAACCTATCTTACGTATTCTTTGAACTGGTGGTGGAGCTGTGGCATTCTTTTTTCTATAATTTGTTCCATAAACACGTGGCGATGACGGCACTACTATAGCGCTAGGTGATTGACAATCTTTAGGTTTAAATTGTGGCAAAGCTTCATATTTCTTTTCAAAATCCGCCATAAAACTGGAAGCAAGAGCACTATTTTAAAAATATATATTATGTATATGTGTATGTCAGACAGACTAAGCTGTTGCAGAAAGTTAACAAAAAAATAAAATACCTAGATTTTTCATCTTGTTGCTGTTGTTGCTTTTTCTTTGGGCCTAAATTTGCCTTTGGTGATTTTGGAATTGTACTGCTATTATTAGCGCTACCACTGCCACTACTTCCTCCACAACCACTACTAGATGCTGGCGTTAAAGGCAATTGTTCGTCACTGTTGGGTGTGGTTGTGGATGAGGTAGGTGTTGGTAATGCCGATGCTAATGTCGCTGTAGAAACATGACCTATTATTGGTGATGCATCCTCAATTGTGGGAGAGTTTAAATTTTTTAATTGGCCACCTGAGTTTGGATTTGATAAAATTGTACCCGTTGTATAGTTGTCTTGATTGCTATTGTTCTCCTGTTTAATAGAACTTAAACTACCTACAGCTATAATTAAAATAAAAATTAAAGCGATTTGTATAACAAGGGAATAGTTTTATTTTATTCTAAGACTTACATAGATTTTTACGTCGTTGCGAAGGAGCTCGACCTAGTTGTGCAGGTGTAGGCGCCAACACGAATTGCAATTGTGTATCATTATTATCTTGTATTTGCTTTTGGCAATCATCATCAGTATTCCTTTGGAAGCCAAGCTCTGAGGCTGATTTAGGTGTCGTAGGTAAAGATGAACGAGGCGATGGAGAAATTGGAACTTGTTCTGAAAAATAATAGTTATTTTTTAATTTTCAAAGAAAAAAAGTATATGTGCATTTCTCCAATGTCGAATGCGACGTTCGTACGCCTTAAAAGTGAAAAAACATACACCAAAACATTATTTTTTTTTGACAAAAGGCGAAACTTATAGCCCTTGATTAGCACTTTAATTTGTGCTAAGTAAGGTTGACTTTGAGCAATTGTTCGTTTTCAAGATAATTAAAAAAAAACCAAGGCATTTGCATGCGACAATAACAGAAGTCGCCTTTAAGGCAAACAGTTCAAACACTGATTTCTGTGAAACCTGATGAAATATTTAAATGCGACTAATTTCAAAATAATATGCATTGATGTGTCTTAATAATGCTTTTTATTTGATTCAAAAATATTGTGTAGTTTGTTTTTAATTTAATTTTAATCACTGTCGCACGCTAGATGTTGCATGCGCCATTTTGTTCCATCATACTTTTATGTTCATGTTTTTACTTTTTAATTTCAATACATTCAATATATTTATTTTCCGAACAAAAATTATAAACTTAAAAAATATCTTCAATAAAGAAAAATACAAATATAGAACAAAAACTAACTTAACTGAAAATAGTATTGCTAGTCTCAAATAAAGTTTTTTTTTAATGGAATAAGCTGTCCTTCCTGCTTGTAGTTGTTGGCCATCGCAAATAAAGATATTTTAGAAATTTTTTTTTTTTAATTTATGCATTTTACACTTACGATGCCACACGCTACAAATTTAAAATAAGAACCAAAAGAAAAGCACTGATTATTTTCAAGCAAAATTTTTCTATTAAATTTGCAACAAAAATATCTGTTTGTTACTAATATTTGATGCGCATTGTACAAATACCCTCGACGCACTGATAGCAAATGTTCTTTTTCAATGTCGCACGCTACATCGAAATATTCGGAAAAGCAATGAAAAAAAAATTGCCGTAACTGGCAATCGCAGTGTTCCGTTTACATTTTTCTTATATTGTTTGAATATAAACCGAGATTTAAAAAGCAATTGTCAATGCATAATGTTTCTCATTACGATCACTTAGCAAAACAATTCCCTTTAATTTCTTTGTAAACAAGTTCCCTTACGTATTTTTATAAAAGTTTTTTTCATTAGTTAAAAACAAAATTTACTTTGTATTATTTATATGGATTATTTAGAAAAATTTCCCGCTTTCCTGGAAATCGAAAAAGTCCGGGAAAAAAACTTTACAATTAACCCATAATATAAAGTTTAAAAAACTTTAACTGCCAGTAAGGCTCATTAAAATACAACTCCTTTTTTTAATGCTGGTAGCAATTTATTATGTACACAAAAAAATGTTATGTAAATTTGAAACTCTTGAAAGTCGTATTCTCTCTCTCTCTCTCTCAACATTACGTTTGAAAACAAATAACTTTTTGTAAAATAAAATCATAACAAAATAATTTTCGTGGGAATACAAAATTTAATTTAAATGATTTTGTTATTCGTGCTTAATTCCCAATTTTTATTGTTTGATAAAAACACTGAAATTTATTGTTGATGGGATAAGCTATTCCTATGCGCATTTCACTGGTTGCTTAGGCCAGATCATCAGGAAACTTCATCCATAAAGATTTTAGAAAAACTAAAGATATTAAACCAAATAAAACTGTTCAGCGTATAGGAATTACAGAAACAGTTCTATTTGTAACATTATCAAAGTTTAAACAAAATCCTCAACAATAAACAGTGAGTTTATCTCTCCTTACATTCACCACTACATTTGATTGGAATTCTTCCAACATTAATTGTAGTTGTAAGTAGGTTAAGAAAAAACAAAATAAAAACAAAAACAACTCGCTTTATTCATAACTTTTGAATTATGTTTAATTGTTTTTTTTTTATTAAAAATGTTTAAGTATGTTTATCACATGATCGGACTCCTCGACTTCAATTTCTTACTTGACTTACCTTGTGTATTATAATTGTGTAAAAGCAATGTATTTTGCTTTGACGTCGATACCAACTCCGCTTGTCCGTTTTGCTTTTTTAATATATATTGCATTTGTAAAGCATTAGCCGTTGGTTGTTGTTGATGTTGCATCGGTAAAATAGCATACTGTATGGGAATTGAAAGGTAGTTTGTTGATTATTTGAAATTACTTTTCTGTTATAATCAATATATTTATGTATATATCCATTACCTGATGATGTGGCATCACATTGTTGACAGCAAACAATATTTGTTTTGGCTGTCCTGACAGCGGTTGCTGCTGCAACGAGGATGATTGTAAACCCGAAGCCGGTGAGGATGGCACAGAAGAAGTCGTTGAAGATGACGAAACCATAGCAACGGTCGAACCTAAATTTTTTGAATTAAGGGTAGAAGAATTTGTAGTCACTATTGTATTAGCTAGAATTGAAGCATTTTTCGCCATAAAATTATTTATACTAACGCCAACACCGCCGGTATTACAACACTCATTATTTGCCTTTAGAGGCGACATAGAAGCGATTTGTTTACAAACTGTACTTATGCTACTGCCGGTGGTGGTGGCGTTAATGCCTCCACCACCCCCGTTAGTAACAACAATCGTGTTAGTAGTTAATTTGTTAATGTTACAATTATTTATTGGATTATTATTAGTATGATTGTTAGTCGTTGTAGTAGTTGTACCGCCACCAGCTGGTATAATGGTTATGGTACTACCTCCACCCGTATTTAAGTTAGTTGCTGTGGAATTTTTTTGCAATTGATTAATGTTATTTTTGTTAACGGCTGATGATGCTGTGGCTGTGGTGGTTAATATACGAGCATTTGCAGGTAAAGTTATTTTACTAATAAATGATATTGAAGGGCGTACTGTTGATGAGTTGGTCGAAGAAGCTGCAGAAGCAGCTGCGGTCGAAAAATTGTTATTACGTATTTTATGTTGCAGCAATTGTTGAGCTATACTTTGCTGCTGCTGTCTATTCAAACTGTTTGCGTCGGTTATGAGCAACATTGTTTGTGGGTGATGTTGCTTCGGTTGCTGTTGTTGTTGTTGATGATGTATGTGAAGTTGTTGTTGTTGATGATGTTTTTGCAGCTGCTCCGAACCTATGTCAATATCCATAACTTCATTTTTTATTTTATGTTGGTGATTAAGCTCTTGCTGCTGCTCTTCAGCCTCCGTATTTATGTCGTCATTAAGAGTGTCCAATACTAAAGCATCATATAATTTAGCTGCTCTACCAGTTGCCTTTGTACAATTTTCTATTTTTATGCCAGTAGCGTTGTTGTTGTTATTAATATTATTTCGCATAAGCAATGTTTTTTGTGAGTTTATTAGAGAATTTGTTGAGAAAGCAGTTGTAATTGTAGTAGTTGTGGTGGTGTTGGTTGCCGTAATTGTGTGGTTGTTGTCGTTGTAATTAATATTGTTGTTGGTTGAGGAGGAAGAGGAGCATATTTTGGAATATTGATTTTTAATACCATTCGTTTCATTATTACATGATGCAGATGTGCATGAAGACACACATGATGATAATGATCTAGGTGATGATATGACCAAAGGTATGGAAGATGAATTTGTTATGTTTGATGTATCACTTGGTGTATTTACTTTTGCTCTAATTGCTGGTACAATAGTTGCGGACCCTGTTACTGTTCCTGGTCCAGTCATGGTCTTTTGTATTGTACGAAAAAACAAAGGAGGCGGTGTTGTCAATGTTCTTATTATAGTAAATTGTTTTGTTTGATTGGACAAACCACCTGTATTACCTCCGGTAGAGTGTGTAGTAGTGGTTTTTATTAGGGAAGTTGTTGGGGTCACTACAATACCCTGTCTACTACACTGCTGTTGTTCATGGGAACAAGGTGTGGGTACCCGGGTTATAACAGTGGGGGGTGTTTCTACTCTACGAATATGTAAATTTTTTAAATGTCTATGAGGCGAGGCCTTGTGCTGTTGCGGAGTTATCGAGCGTCTAATTTGGGTGTATTGCTGCGTACGTATCGGTGGTGTTAATGTTGCCAAACGTATACGATTTATTGGCAACATGGTTCCGGTAGTGGGTGTTGGTGTACGCGATACTAATAGTGTTTTTGATTTAGGTATGGTGTAAAATTCAATATCATCAAAATCTGTTTCGGTCTCATAGTCATCATAATCGTCATCGTCATATAAAGTACTATTGTCCTCTTCAATGTCCATGGAATTATCGCCAATATTGGGCTTCGTTTCATTCATATCACCATCAGCATAATGATCTTCTTCTGAATTGTTAGTAGTAAAACCGTTTTCGTTTTTAAGTTAGATAGATGCATGGATAGGTACATGGATGAATGGGTGATCAATGATTGATGCATTGTTTTATATTCGAGTTTAGCACACAGTGTTAGTTAGTAAAAGCATAAACGCATTGAAGTATGTGGCATTTTATAGTTTTTGTTTTTATTTAGTTAGAAGAAACACATAACAATACATGACAGTACATTGCATTAAACATTTTTGTATTACACATTTATAAAACCGAAAGCCAAAAAATTTACAATTTGTGGAATGCATGATCATAAGAGAGAAAAACAATTTATGAACAGTTAGATGATTGAATATGCAGTATTTACTTAATTTTTTCTATTCTCATATTCCAAACGAATAAAACAGTAGACATACAAGTGTTTAGAATAGATTATAAAAAAGTTATTTAATTTTCTTAACAAAATAATGAGTGAAATGAGTTAAGAATAAACAACATCTATTTTAATATCTGCATATTATCTGATATGTATTTATATAAGTTATTAAACATTAAAAACATGTACCCACCTCTTGATTCCATGGCTGTAGGACTTCGTAGTTGGGGGCGTAGCAGTGATTGAGATTTCTGCTGTGACATTGCTGTAGCAGCTGGTACATTAAATGTAAAAATGTTACTAGATTGACTAACAGTTGATGAAGCTATCGAAGCAGATGATGATGATGTGGTTGATAAGGACGATGATGATGCTATAATACTAGAACCACCACATCCACCACCATTTAACTTATACGGTGATGGTGGTTCCTGTTTAATATACTTGGCATCCATGAGATCCTCTTCCTTAATTATAATTTGTTGTGGCTGCTGTTGTTCGTCGAGTTTTGTACTCTTTGGACTTATTGGCATAGTCTTAAAGGCACCACCTAGAATATTTATGTAACGCAAAAGTATTTGTTTAGTTATGATTTTATTAAGATTTATGTTAGGAAATAAAAAATAAGAAGAATATATTGTTTAAAATCAATTCATATAACTTAAGCTAAGTTTTTTTCATGTCGTTCTTCTTGTTTTTTTTTTTTGGTTTGAGTTTTAAATAAATGCTCGCCTGTTGGTTGGAATGGTGTTACACCAATTGGATTCTTTGGACTGGGATAAGAAAGCATTGACATTTGTTTATAATTAATAATGCTGTTTTCTAAAGTGGGTGGCAAAGCCTTAAGAGGTGTTGGTTTACAAGTTGCTGGAGGCGTTGTGCCTACCACCTGTTGCTGATCATCCTAAAAACAAACAAAAAAAATTATAACAATCCCCTCATATGATATGTTAAATATGTATATTCAATTATTAAACAAAAATTAAAAACCTTATCAGTGCCCAGAGCACCAGACGCTAAATTTTTCCGAAAATCATGACCAGTGTCTTCTAAATCAGAATCTGTAACACGTTCGCGACATTTCAGATCAACAGAGGCTGAATTTTTCTGTATTTGCAAATTTGGATGATTATATAAAGCACCACCATTGCTATTACTCTGATCATCAGGATCTTCATCAATTACCATCTATATGTAAACAAAAACGATTGACATTAATTGCCAATAAATTTATGTCGCCAAATTACCTGTTCATCTTCGGATGTAATATCATGTTTAATGGGCTCCTCTTTAATATATTTTTGGTCACTCAAGTGATTATTTATTGTTGTTGGATCTGAATCAGAGCAAGTTGTATTGTAAGTCGCAATGGTTAGGGGTATAATATCGGTTTGCATATCCTGTTGCATTTGACCATTCGGTGTGCCAACAGAAACACCATTATTATTAGAAGAATAACCCATCATACCTGGGGTAGAAGGACTGTGTTCGTGATCAATTGAATCAGAACCATCTATTGAGTCATTGCGCTGTTTGGCCTCATTTAATGCTGCATTAGAAGAAGCACTATTATTTCCACCTTTTCCAGAACTAGAGGATTTGCGTCGGTCTTTTGAACACCATTTCCATTCGGGATGCAATTTGAAGTGAGCATCTTTATATGAAGAAGCCAATTCATTGTAAGGCGCCTTTTCTTCTGGCTTTAATGCGTACCACCATTCACCTAATATTTTACTAACAGTTCTATTATCCTGATTGGGATGCTTTTTGTGTACTAATTTACGATGTTTTTTTGAAAATATCATAAATGCATTCATAGGGCGGCGAATTTTATTCTAAAATTTTATATTTAATTAAACAAAAAATTGTTCGTCAATTAGTAGTAATTTATTGTTGTTTGAATTTTCAATTCCCAGTGAAAATTAAAATATGCGCACACAATGCGTATACGAATATCAGCGTCAATATGAGTATCCAATTTGAAAGTTATATAGATTTTGGCGAATATGAAAGTAGGTGAAGATACGAATACGAATATTTGTAACATCACTAATACATAGAAATATTTTTTACTTACCTTTGTCATAGGACTCATGGGTTCTTTGCAATTGGAGCTATTGTCACCCGAATTCAGCCCACTACCATTGGCCATAGAATGCTGTTGTTGTTGCTGTAATGCACTTAATGATTGGGAACGCCTTTTAGATGTCGTGGTTCCATTAGATGCGGTATCAGCCAAGTCATTAGTTACTTCGTTTAACCTATGTCCAATTCCACCTCCTCCCTCAGCACCTAAAATTATACTTTGTTCACCAGCTGCAGATGTACTATAAATAGTTGGCCTATAGCTGTTTCTTATAACATGATCATTGCTGTTATTCACAAAGCGTTGTTGTTTCTTTTTTAAACTCAAATTACTGGCCTGAGTCTCACAGATTGAAGAAGGTGGGTCAAAGACATCATCGTCAAATTGCTCATCAGTATCTTCAACGTTACTATTACTACTGGTATTTATTTGATGACTATTTGAAGTGGCATTTGCAGCTGATGTTGCTTTTGCAGCATCATTTAAAGAGCAATCTAAGGGATTACTCGGAGAAGATATTGATTGTTGTATTAGCAAATGATTATTGTTATTACTATTCACTGGCGGCGGTAGTGGTGGTGTAGAGGCTGCTGCAACTTCGGCTGGTGACTGCGTTACAATACCAGCGATTGAGTAATTGTTAGCTGTCTTTTGCTGTTGTTGATGTTGGGTTTTCACGGGGGATTGATGGATGTGCGGCAGCAGCGTATGCCAGTGAAAAATCGACCCCGAATTAACGCCGTTTTTTGGAATAGTCTTATCGTTTAATAAATGTTGTGATTGTTGTTGCTGTTGACCCAAATGTTGGGGCTGAGGAGGTTGCTGTTGATGTTTGTGTTGTCCTCCCAAAGCCACTAGAGTACTGGCAGCGTTATGTTGATGATTATGACGCAGTTGATTTAGAGAAGTACTATGCTGGAGACTTGATTGCGATCCAGCCTGCAAAGTTAAAGCCTGTTGAGACTGATGATGTTGCTGTTGTTGCTGTTGATGTGGCAGTAAGGGCATTAATTGGGTGGCATCCACTATAACTGGATGAAATGACTGTGATGCTAATGTGGCAGCATTGGTCATGTGAGTGCCTGTCGTCGCTGTGGACGAAGCTGGTGAAATCCTTATAACACTAGTAGCATGGGCCATTGACGTTATAGCAGCTGCAGGTGACATAGATGAAGCCACAATTACTGGCGGCGGAGGTGGTCCTGGTGACTGAGATTGTTGTTGCTGCTGCTGTAAATGCTGTACCGCTAATTGAGGTGACATCACTGGCTGTTGAGCTGGCGCCGTAATTGTAGGCAAATTTTTCTGATGCATGACCATTGAAACGGGAGACTGTTGTGAAGGTGTAGGTGGTGGCACTTGTGCGGTGGAAGTAATCACTACCCCTGAACCATGGGCGCGTACTGATTCTGGACATACAACTTGGGATCCATAATTGGATACATTATACATAACCGGTGAAGGTGTCGCTTTCCATGGTTTATTAGCATGAGCATCTGTTGGCGTTACTGGTCCTCTTCCGATTGGTGTAAAAAAGTTTTGATGATTTGTTACAACTACTTGTGGCACAGGTGAATTATTGGCATTCATAGGTGAAGTGCCATGATTAACGGGCGAAGAGTATGATGGTGTTCCAGATCTTGAACTGCTTAAAGACACTTAAAATAATAATCAAAATTAAAAAAAATCTAATAAAGTTATTATTAACGACAAATATACAAATATAACAAAATCATACATAAACACTGCAGATAAAGTTTTGCTCCTAAATCAAAATCCTGAAATGCGTGCATTTTCAATTTTTATTTCACTTGTCTTTTATTTTATTTGTATTACTTATCATTCTTTTTTTTTTAATTTTTTAATACTAAATTTTGTACAATTTTAAAACAAAACATATAATCACAATTTATTTAACTTCCACATTTTAGCTATGTATATTTGTTTTATTTTTATTTTAATCGTACTTTGTTTTATTTCTTTCAATATCTTTTTTTTTTCTTTTCGTGGAAAACAACAGTTTGTTTTTTTTCAGCAAAAATCTGTACAAAAAAACTACGGGTGTTAAAAAGCAACGACATGTTTAGGCATGCATTTTTTGCAAGTATACAGTGTATCACGAAAGTTCATACATTTTTTAAAAAAAGCATTACTATTTTAGACTTTACATTTACGGTTTGGCTCAAATTTACAAAATACATACATATGTATGTATGTACATATATTTATTAAACAAAAATAATTTTCCTGATAAAATTTTCCAGTGTTTAATTTTTTATTTTTATTTTGAAAATCCCGAGCATCGCCGGGACGAAAGAAACATCTAGTTTATTATAAAATTAAATCGTGATGTGTTTTCTACCCTTACTCTTTCTTCTCTACCCAGCTCGACCATCAAAAAAATTGTCCTTTTGTGTAGTCATGGTTCAAAATCACTGTGTGATTTGGGTATTAGAATGACTTTCAAAAACAGCTATTGTATATTTCTTATTTTAGTTCTGATTTACACCTTTCAGGTTTTAGTCGTCCAGTCTTCTTGGTTTTTAAGAGAGAAGGGAAAACACGCGCTAAGCGTGTTAATCAGCACTTAACGCTAAAATGTAAAACTTGTATATTACTTACCCAACATATTGGCAACATCTGTTTCTTCTTGATCAAAACGACCAGTTGTGCGATAGTTTGGAGATGTTTCCGAATCTCTAGAAGTGTCTTCATCAACTTGAGTCTTACTGCTAGAACGGCTGCTAATATCACTATTAGTTATAAATATAAATAAAATAAATTTTTAATCGAGGTACCTTTCTAATTTATAAAATGTTTAATGATTGTAAAATACAGCATTTATTGGTTATCTGTACAACGGTTATAAGCATTTGGAGCTTCTGTGCATCCCAACGTGTTCAATTATACAGTATAACAGGTTTATAACAAACTCAAAGGGACAGACACTTTTAGTTTGTTATAAACGTAGTTCGCTATAAGCGTAACATTGAAATTTAAAAGTTTCAAAAAGATGAGATGTTTTAGGAGTAAATGAACTCTTTGGGTGTGTGTGAAACGGTAGCAAAGTACTCATAAAAGTATAATTTTGGCACTATTGAGGTGAATAAAATTTCACTAGCCCTGGGGGCTGTTATAAATTTTGACATTAGTGTAGAAATTTTTGACAACCACAAAATAATTTTTTTCATCAAATTTGTTTAAACTACATAAATAAAAAATAATATGGAAGTAGGACCAGCGGTAAAAAAATTAAAAAGAATTATACAACATGTAAGTACATATGTACACATGTAAAAGCTTTCTTGCCCGCACTTTTTGTTAAAATTGTTAATATATCAGAACGAATTCATCTAATAGTTGGGACGATCTCAATTCCAACAGAATTGAAATGATTATTGGTAAAAACTTGATTAATTTATTCATTTTCCCAAAACTACAAGTAATTGTTTTTTTCTTTATGTCAAAATTTTACGTTGTCAAAAATGTTATAATTTCACACAGCACAAATATGAAAATTTTCTACCACAAACAAATTTTATTTCACCATAGAACTTTGCTACCGTTTCACACACACCCTTTACTAGCAAAAACTACTTAGCTGGAAGATATAGTGCTGGGAAATTATCGATAGATATTTTAAGACTATCAATAGAAGAAATATCGATATCTTATTATGAAAAGCGCTCCGTTTTTTGAGTGATTTTCATTAATTTTCAAAAAATTTCTTGTCTTCCAAATTTGTATGCTCATTTTATGCTACTAGTGCCAATTAGTGAAAGTAAGCAATAATTTTCTGTAAAAAACATACTTAACCCTTTCGCGCCCAAAGTTGCTTATAAGCAACTTGAATTTTAATCATCGTTTTATTTAAAACCATCGTAATAAAATTATTAAAGCACATATAGAGTTGGTTAAAGAATGAATATAAAATAGAAAAGTTTGTTTTAATTTTTCATAATGTGAAATACTTCCTGAACGGCCCAAAGTTGCTTATAAGCAACTTTCAATTTTTAGTCACCCGAAAATTAAAAAAGTCTGAAATTTTCAAAAATCCTTAATTTTGATCTAATCACTAAGGAAATTATAAAAAATAATTTTTCTGGCAATGCGTTCAAAAGCGCGAAAGGGGTAATACCGAGGCGAATTCATTTTTCAGGTGACGTTAAAAGCACAGGTGTGCTACTTTTTTTTCTTACTTAGAGAGAGGAATGCCAAAAGTTGCTTGTGTTTTTAGCATATCGACCAACAAAAGCAACAAAAATTATAATGTTGTGTTTTTGGCGTTGTACTTGTTGTTGTATCGCCACCACCGCATTCGCATTGCCTAATACTTAATAACATATCGAAAGGCTTAGATATATTTAAATAGTGTTATCTGCAATTTTCACTGACGGAAATGGCATTTGTCATTTCAATTAAAAAAAAAATTACTTTCAAACCGTTTCTTTTCACAATACATTTTTTGTTGTGATATGGGCATTTCCATTTTGACGTGTCGTGATATTTGTACCACAAAATGTAAAAAAATTAAATGAAGAGGCCAAATTTGTAAAAAGGGTTTTTATATATACGAAGTAATGAAGTAGCACTATATTCAGAAAAAAATTACAGTAATCGACTCTAAGGATTTCCAGATATAAGCAAAAATCTGCGCTGGCGTGACGTTAGAAAAACGGAAATGGAGTTTGACTTGCATTACAAGACTGAATAAGACGGCGAATTGAGCAAGATGTTTTGTATAAAACCTTTTTTAGTAAACTTTGGACTAATACAGATTTATTTTTCAAGCTATAAAATTTATAAATCTTTGCTAGTTTTAAGGTAAATATGGGAATTTTCAGCGAAAAGTCCACATTTTTTAATGTAACGCCAGATTGCAAATAAGGTTGTATTTTAGGACCATGTCGTTCAACCGTTATCCCTTTTGTTACTAAAGTGCCTATTATGAGTTACATTCGACAAATGATTTTCGCTGGCGAATATCGACTATCGAATGTTAGTTTGGTATTATGAGTTGGCAGCACCGTCGAAAATTTCGTTGTGCATCGAATTTTTCAACGAAAACAAATTTGCTTTCGACGGTGCAAATAAATGTAAAAAACTTGTTGAAAATGTAACTATTTGTAAATTTTTTTGTGTTCGTATACTAAATACCATATTCTTTATCAGTTTTGTTTATTTTATGCAAATCCGACGTCGTTAACAGCAATTGGAAACGCCCATATTCCTAATGGAACAAAATTCTTTGTTGACCAAATGATTTGCAGCAAATTTCAGCTTTTAAAAAAGTGGGATGAAACCCCATTGAAGCTAAATTATTTAAAAACAACCATAATTCCGCCGTGGTCACGCTTAACTTTAATTTTATTTTTTAAATTTGTAAACAAAATTTTTTTATTTTAAGTGACAGCTGATCGAACGTGTACTACCGTGAATTAACAAAATCACAATAGTAAATTTTTATCGAATGCGCGCCATAATACCAAATGAAAATTCGTACGATCAGCTAATTCGACTGCTGTCGAAAATCGAATTTAGTTCATAATAGGCACTTAAATGTAGAGCTAGCTGCGCTTTACACCAAAATATAAAAAAGTAAACTATACGTATAAAAGTTTTTGAGAAATAATTTAAAATACTTCTGGCGTTACGTTACAAAAAGTAGACTTTTCGCTGGAAATGCCCATATCTAGCACACGCGTTGTTATGTTAGTAAAAAAGTGCAATCTGCATTAAAAAATATTGTGTACCTATAAAACAAAATAATAAAAATTGTTTAACAAAAAATATGTACATATGTATGTATTTATACATACATATATATATTTGTATATATACCTTGCAATTTGTGATCAACCAACAAAATAAATTCGCTGCAGCGTATTGCAATTGGTTGTATTTCACCCAAACTGCAGTCAAAACCAAAAACTGTCAAACAAAAAACGAAAGTTTTTTTTAAACGCTGCTGGTTTATCTTTCAAATTTCGTCACAGTTATAATTGTAGCCAAAAATTTGTTCTAGATTCCAAGAATGAACATATTAACCGTAATTTAGTCTCTTGTCGTAGATGAAACCAAGTCTGTTTTTTCGTTAATAAGAAAATCCGTGTGAAGGGTCTGCCATATTTGGGATTTTCGACAGTATTGTTTCATCTAAAAATAATTAACTATAATTGCGAATTCGTTTTCGAATTGCTTTCTATTTTTTTGACGACATGATTTTTGAATGCAGGAATTGATGTAATATTTTTATACTGGCCACAGAGGCTTTATATTACATAATAAATATTGTTTTATTAAAAAAACTAATATGTATATAAAAAAATCGAGTTAATTAAGTTAAAGCCTTAATTGGTTTTCATTACAGCTCATTTTTATTTTTGTTCAAATAGTGCTACCTAATTATTTCAATGTTCGAATCGCTTATTTAAAACAGCGTAACGCCAAATCCGCATATAAATAAAAACTATAAAATTAATAAATGCTACATGGCTAATTTTTAAATAAATTTTCAAAAATATGTAATAAACTACATATTAAAAAAATTTTTGGAATGACGATTTTTTTAAATTTTCATCGGTCAAATAACAATTTTCAATTTTATACGAATTGCAAATTTTTAAAAAAGTTTCTTTAAAAAGAAAATTGTATGTACATACAGTAAATTAAAAAAAAAAGTAACGTTTTTAAAAATTTCCTATTGAGGTATTTTTAAATAATTACCTCGGAAAACGACTTGGACCAGTTGATCGTAGCGAACTGCCTTTTTGGTTTAAATGACGTGAGCAATATCCACGTCTTTGAGATTCTTTTGAACATAGTGAACACAATCGACGCCACTGTTTGCCATTGAATTTCTTTCGTACGCCTGACTCGGACTCGACTATGTCGCCCTTCTTGAAGCGATGTGGCGTATTTGCTTGAGATCGTGGTGTAGCTGGATGAGATCGTGGTGTTAGCCTCTGATCGACTAATGAAGATGTACTGCCGCGAGATTGCATGCTGCTGCGTTTACTGCAGCCCGAAAACTTTTCAGGATCAGCATCGCCCAATGAACCATAACCGTCGATATCGACCCGTTTCAGTTCATCATCCGAATCGTAGGAGTCGTCGTAAGAAGGCCCTGCCGAGCCGGATGGACGATTTTGTTGCGATTGCGGCATCTGTTGCTGTCGTTGACGCTGCTGCTGTTGTTGTTGAATTAGCATTTCAGCATCAGCCGGTGATGGAGGTATTTTATTATCACTTATATTTTCAATACCACAAACTGTTTGTTGCTGCTGATGATGCTGCAATTGTTGATGGTGGTGGTGGTGCTGCTGCTGCTGTTGCAACATATTTCCCTCAATTGCATTTTGTTGCTCGTTAAAACCAGCAACCACGGCTGCCGTGGTCGAATCAACACAACCATTTTCATTTTGTATCACATACGTACCTGTCGCAACATTATTGTTTCCGTTGCCACCATTCACAATACTTCCTGCTGCAGAGCTTTGAAAGGGCGATGTGGCTATGGTTCGATAATAATCGTCCTGTTTTTGTTGAGTAATCGCAAGGGGACGACCGGTACTTAGGATTTTATTACTGACATATGCTAATTGTTGAGGTTGTTGATGTTGAAGATTTTGTTGTTCATTGAAAAAATTCTGATGATGCATTTGGCTACTTCCACCCGCAACAGCAACTGAACTTAGTGTCTTATTTCCCAGATGTTGGGCACTTCCAAAACTTCTTCTGGAATATGGCGATACAACCTTTTTGCATAAGTCAGTGCTTTGTTGAGATGGTGGTGTAACCTCACTTCTGGATGATACTTCATTGAGTTCATCCCACCAAGGAGGCAATAATAAGCGCAAGTCAGCTCTCTTAACTATTTTTAGCTGAAATAAAGTAGAGATAAAAATGTTAGCAAGTTAGATTTTAATTAAGTTAACCAACACTAAAATTATTAACTTGGTAGTGTCTACGAAGAGCTTTATATTGAAGGAGTAGTTATTAATTTACTGTTAACTTACAATTGTTGTTCCAGAGTCCCCAGTGGCAATTTGTATGGTAAATTGTTTTGTTGCTGTATGAACTTCCGTTACAGTACCC
The DNA here is from genome assembly GCA_949318255.1 of Pollenia labialis. Lineage (NCBI taxonomy): Eukaryota > Metazoa > Arthropoda > Insecta > Diptera > Polleniidae > Pollenia > Pollenia labialis. The sequence goes on along the minus strand of OX439139.1, from coordinate 5,670,157 downwards.
TCAATAAAAACACAACCATTTCGCCCTTCAATTGAAGTTCTCACACAAACTCGGGTATCCTCCAAAATCTGTAAAACCCACATACATATGTACATAAATAAAATTTCAATCTAGCATTTGCATACAAAAAAAATTAAAATCAATTCCAAAACAAACAAAAATATTACATACATCGGCTGCGGGTGGACTCGCGTCCAATATCACATTATAACGCCCACTATTAAGTACATCCGTATAAAGGTGGCTGCTATTTTCGGGCGGATCGAATTCAACTATAATTGAATTTGGTGGCACATCATTAATCGCTGACGATGATGGTTGACGTGTAATGCCTGGAGCATAGTAGTTATCCAATTTGGCAAGTACTCTTGTGTTATTCCAATCTCGCAAATTAAGTACAATTTCTTCGTTGGAAGCTACACTTGTTGATGTTTGTTGTTGCAAAAGATGCTGCTGGTGTTGTATTGGTTGAGGTGAGTTAATAGTATGTTTTTGATGATGCTGCGGTTGTTGCTGTAGTGGTTGTTGTTTATTTTGTATAAAATTAAATCGTTGACCAGCAACACTACTTGAATTATTGTTGTTGCAATTGCTGCTATTCATATTATATGCAATACTTCCTACTCCATGTGCATGCGAACTAAACAAATATTAAATAAAGATTTTTATTACTTTTTAATACATAAAACATTTTTTTTTTTGCAAAAATATTTCAAACAGAAGAAATCTATATATGTACATACATACATACATATGTCTATCAGCCCAATATGAATAAAAACTGCCCGGGAGTTTACTCTATTCTCCCATTTTTCCTATTGAACAAGTTATTTTGGGAATTCTGGGGGTTAGATAGTTGGCTTATTAGAGTTTAGTGGACGTAGAGTTAGCTATGCCTATATGGGTATAAGTATAAGCCAACTAGTTAGGTTGTTCCCGTTTACTTGTTATACGCGGCTTTATAATTTCTCGTCGCCAGGAGAAATTATAAAGGAATTAGAGTTTGGTAAAGTTTTTGGGGTTGGAAAAATAAAAGAGTTAGGGTTAGATTCAATATAAGTAAAAAGTTCAGCTTTTATTAATGATGCTCACCGTTGGCTAGCTTCCAGACAAGTGCCCTCTTTTTTAATTTTTACAATTTTAACTAAGTTTCGTTAACAAATGTGTATATAGCAAAATTCCAGTATAACATTTTAAATAGAATTCACAATAATAGAAATTTAATCGTTACATGATATTAACATTAAGAGCCACTTTTTGGGTTTGAGATTAAAGTTAATTTTATTCTATAATTAGATAATCTGCGAATTAAGTTAATCTAGCATAAATTGAATTTGATATTTTTGGGTTGTGGCTTAAACCATGTAGTGCTACCATACTGAGCACAAATAAATGACAATATTTTTTTTGCAAATGTAAACTTTTTATCAAAGCAAGATGGATGTTTTCAAAGAAGAAGAAGAAAATATGCGAATTTAATATTGTTTACAAGGTAGAAATTTTTACGTTTAAAGAAAAAATATATTAATGAAAAAATATAGAAAGGAAAAATTATATAAAAGTATATATTTTATTTTTAAAATAATTTTTTGTTTATATTTTTGCATTAATTGTTTATGTTAAACATATGTATGTTGACAGTTTAAGTTAAGGTTTAAACCACCATCAATGGCCGCTTAAACTAGCAAAAAAAGTTTAAAAAAATACAACTCAAAAAGTAAATACGGAGATTGAAGTTAATTTAATCGCTAATCTCTAACCCAAAAAGTGGCTCTAAGAAGCAAATTCAATATTTTAATTATGTTAATAAATTCCGTTAAAAAATATGTAATTTCAAAAAAAATAAAAGGAAATTTATTGTTTAAAATTTTGATTTTAAACACCTATGTTAATTCAATTGTAAAAATGGGAAAAGCGAAAAAAACTCCCGTGGAATTTTCATTCATAATTGGGCTGTATATGTAACTACATATGGCTGATTTTTTGTAACGTCATTATAACTCAAAAAAATGCATTTCGAAATAATCGTGTTTAAAGTTTTTAATTTGCTCGCACCACTTTAAAAAAAAATAACGCCACATTCTATTCAAACGGGGAAAGTATAAAAGACATAAAGAATAATTTAATACACAATATAAAGAAAAGCAAACCGAACAATTTTGCATCAATAACTCCAAAATTTAATTTTTTTTTGAGTTATGACGACGTTGCAGCAAATTAGCGATATATATTTTCAGTTTCCTATCTGTGTATAATTCTATGGTACAAACCTTGTCATTATTGTACGTTTTTCAGGAATTTCAATGCATGTGGCACCTTTGCCAGCAACTGAAATCAGAGACCCGCTGCTGATTTCATTGCTGTTGTTGTTTATCGCCATTGATGTGGCAGCATCTGAGGGACAGTCAAAAGTTGTGCGTATGGTATAAATAGTGGTGGCATTGCTGACATTTGTTGCCGCGGCTGTTGCTGTGCCACTTCCATTTGATGTTGTTGTCGTTGTATTCGTCGCCCTCGTCGTCGTTGATAAAGATGTAGATAAAGTTGATTGTGATAATGTTGTTGAGATCTGTATTGTTGATGGCAAATATTTAATCTCCGATGTTGCTGGTGATGTTTGATCATGTTGTTTGAAATTATCGTTGTTGCTTTCATCCAACTCAGCTGGATCAAATTTGCGTTTCTTGGGATGTTGCCTGGGTATAGCGGCGGTAGCCGCAAAGCTTGAAACTGTTTGAGCTGTTGCCGAAGACGAACCCGTTTGTTGCTGATGGCCATCTTGAAGCTGCTGTTGGTTACTACCACAGTTTGTATATAATGCATTTGTTGCCGAATTAGTATTGTTGCTATTATTGTCGTTTGTGGCTACAGATGTTGTTGCTAATGCCGTTACCGAAGATGGTGTAGACGATGCTGCTGCTGTTGTTGTCGCTGCCACTGATGGCGTTAGCATTTTGTTGGCCCTAAAGGCAGGCTTCAGCAGCGAGGCCTTTTTGCTCTATCGCTATAATTTCCTATTGCTGTTTCAATACAATGTTCTAAATAGTTGCTGCCAAAATTTGTTTAAATTATAATACTGATTATTCTTTGATTGTTTGTTATGAGATGTATCGCATTTTAAGCAGCATTTGTTGCTTGTCATATTGCAACGATCGATACGTTGCAATAAACATTTTTAAGCTTATTGGGCGTATTCAAGACGAATTATAGCAACATCAAACATTCTTTCTTCAAACAACCTAAATTTAAAAAGTTTTACAAAATAATTGATTAATGTTAAAATAATTGTTATTTTAGTGTTACAAGTTCTTAAATATGCGTGTGATTTAATATAATACTGTCAAATACCGTTGTTGTAATTATAAAAAAAAACTCAGACACAAAAACAAAAGAGAAACAAATCCAGTGAGTTGTCAGCTGGTTTATATTTTTCTTATTTTTAATCTAAAATATACATACATAAATATGTATGTATGTATATGATCAGATCCCACTCAATACTATGCTTACGTTTACTACTCTACTCTACTCTACTCTACCTACTACAATTTATTTATTTCACATTTTAACGTAAATCTTTATCGTGTACAGCGTTGCCATTGATAAATTTAAAAAAAGGCTCAAAAAGGATTTCTTTCAACAAAAAAAGTCACAAAAAGTACTTGAAGAAGAAAAGGATTAAGTTATTGTAAAGCAAACAAAATAACATTTTTAGTCGAGACTGTAAGAAAAGATAAACTCACTGTTTATTGTTGTTGTTTTTGTTTAAACGTTGATGTTGTTACAAGTTAAACTGGGGTTTATAGTTCTTATTCGCTTAACAGTTTTATTTGGTTTAATATCTTTAGTTTTTCTAAAATCTTTGGATGAAGTTTGATGTTGTTACAAGTAAAACTGGGGTTTATAGTTCTTATTCGCTTAACAGTTTAATTTGTATAATATCTTTAGTTTTTCTAAAATGTTTGGATGAAGTTTACTGACGATCTGGCCTAAGCAACCAGTGAAATGCGCATAGGAATTGCTTATCTCATCAACAATAAATTTCAGTTTTTCAATAGTATGGAATGGGAATTAAGCGCATTTAAACCAAACCTTGTTACTTAAAGAAAAATAAAAAAAAATTCTTCGAGTTTTAGTAAAAAAGCAAACAACTTTAAAAATTATTTAAAATAAAAAATAAATGCTTTTTTTAAAAAATACCTACATAAAAAAGCTCGAATAAATAAGCATTATGAATGGTCGAATAATTTATATTATGTAATGTAATTTTAAATACAAGTATTATTCAGTGGTGCAATTCTCTAACTTTTAGTGAACCGAAAATCGTAATATTTGTCGACATACATTCATATACATATGTATATTCGCTTGCAGTAACGATAGTGATTCTATAATTTTTTTAACGATAGATAACAGCTGTATTTTTGTAAAATATCTGTCTACAAAATGTTAAAAACAAATGAAAAGCACAACAGAGAATAAAATAATAACAAATTAAATTGTTCTTAGCCCACCGTGTTACATATGTTATTTCATTCAAAAAGATCTGCACAGACTCATGAGTGAGACGAAGGGGTAATTTTCGGTTTTTATATGTTTTGTTGTGAATTTTACATTTAGAATTTTGATTTTGTTCTTCATTTGCTTTTTTTTAAATTTTAAATTTAGGATTTTGTTTTTGTTCATAAATATAAATATGTACATATGAATTTATGTTTGTAAGCATGCAAGCTATTTTAAACATAAAATACTTTTTATCGATTAAATAAACACAACGTAAATTATTGTCGCTAACAACGAATATCTTTAAAAATTTTACTGAAAAGCGTATTTAATAAATTTTCGTTATACATATTTATTTTAATGATACTATTATCATTATAAAAGTAAGTGAATCGCACTACCGATTGATCAACATAACACAAAAAATTTTGGAATCTTTCGACAAAAATTACTATTTTATTAAAGTTTATTAAATTATGCCCCAAAACACCAAAAATTGCTTATTTTAATACAAAACATTTAACATCTAAATAAAATTTACAAATAAAAAATCATTAAAAAATTTTAGTCGGTAAAGCCACACCATGCACCACATTTTAAAAATTTAAATCAAATTTGATTTGAAGTACAAAGACCCTTTTTCAGAAAAGCCATTTTTTGTTTGTTTTGATGCGAAAACAGTTGTAAGCAATTTGACCAGTTATCAACATATGGTTCAAAAAGGTAAAATATGCGCTAAAAATCGGTTTCCCTGGTTATTAAGTGGCTATATAAGTACGTTCTAACCTTTATATTACTCTCAATTCCTTAAATTCATTGACAATGAGGCTTTTGTGGTTCGAAAATTATGTAAATTTGGAAACATTCTTAAAATAATGTTAATCTCGTTTGGATTTTAAAAATATTAGTTCGATAAATCTTAAAAAACCTTTAGTATTAAATCATTTTAATTATTTTTAACACAACTTCGTAGCAAAATTTAAAAAAAAGTACCACGAATTGATTTAAAAGTACAAAAAAATTCCTTTAACATGGGACATAAAAAGTGGTAGGACCCTCAAAAAACGGTCAAACTGCCAGTTTCGGATCACAACAGCAACGCTGATCATATAGGCTTAATAAGAATTGAAGATATGTATGCACATGTGAATGTTTGTATATGGAAAAAGAGAGTTACTTTCAAAATATTGAAGATCAATATAAGAGTAAAATGTAAAAAACTAGGAACTATTCATTTATTTGTGCTCAATTATTTATTATTACTTAAGAATTTTTTTTTTTTTGATTTACAACTGTACATATATACATACGTATGTACATACATATGTATGTATAACAAAAGGTTCCTGACCTTTACATTGACCATGTTGTTCTGTATGACAGACGACTGATGATGTTTATAAAATTTTAAATAGGAAACTACTGGAGACGAAAATAAATGTGACAATAGAGAACAGAGAATACAAATGCATTTGTATGTCATGTGTAATTTGCATTTTATGTACAAACATAGATGCATACATAAGTATGTATGAATGTATGTACATATGTATAATTTTAAGTTTATTTTGTAATTTATTCGATTATATTCATAGAATATTTAATAAAAACATTTTTTTTTCCAAAATTAACATTTGTGTGGCAAAAAGAAAAACGTGTTTATGAATGTGTAAGTCGACGTAACCTAAATTTGAGTTTATGGCACCTTTGTAATCTTCATGTTTAAAAGTAGCCATGGACAAAGTTTCAATTATTTTGTACGTTTTTTTAGGACGTTATAGAAAAATTACTTTTTGTTTGTCTTTTTTTAATTTGCAATACAATTTTGAATAACAACTTATGTATGTATGTATGTACATAAGTAAATATCCGACCGATCACGTTAGGAGTAGAAGGGCTTCTCCTGCAAAAGTCACTTTTTCGACTTAGTATGTTTGTGTCTTGTTTTAAGCTCTATTTTGTATACCATTCACCTCAGGTGGAAAGTTTGTCATTCCGTTTAAAATTTCTGTTTGTTGAAATGAGTTTTCCGAAGATCCCAGAAATGATGTGAAAAATAGGTTTTTATATACATACTTAGGTACATATGTATGTACATATTTCTGTCGCATTTGCTTTTAAATTGAAAAACCACTATGCCTCTATTTTTTGTCATACAATTCCCTTGTTGTTTTTATTTTATACATACATATCAAATACACATTAACATGCTTATATATGTACATATGTATGTACATAAATTTTCGTTTAATAGAGAAATTTTTTTAAAGTAGGAACTGTACAACATACATATTTTATTTAATCTTATTTTTTCAATTCTGTTTGATAATGTGTGTTAGTGTTGAGTAGTCTAAGACGCTGCATTTCGTTAGGTAAAGGGTATTAAAGATTCGGCATATTCGGCAAATGTAAGTGAACATTTTCAGACATTTAAAAATCCTAGAACTTTTAACTTTATCAACTTTTCGATAGTTTTTAACTTTTTTATTCTATACATTTTTAACATAAAGGTAAAAAATTACTTAGTATATAATTCATGAAAAATGCAATAACAAAATTAAATAATTTCAAGAGCTCTAACATGAAACTATATAAATACATATACATTTACATACATATGTATGTACAAAGTAAGAATGGTTCATTCATAGATGCTGCAAAAATAAATAAATGAGGAGTGCTGGGGGCACAAGGTATTTTTTTGTAAACAAAAGTCTGCGTAGAAAAACATTCGTAGTACGATTCTATTGTTGTTGTTCTTTTTTCAACCGTGAAAGCATTTTTAGATATACAAAATTATGCATACATTTGTATAGAATCAGCGACGACAGTGCCAACAATAATAAGACAGGTGGGGTGGGATAGGAGCGGTTCAAGTAGCAAACATAATAAAACACTATGCGACCAAATGTTGCTTAGTCATTCGTTTACACATGTATTACAAACATACAATAATCCCTGTTCAACAAAATACCTATTCAAATATTAAATTTAGAAGTGAGTGCACGTATCCTCAGCAGTAAAAAACTCGTTCGAATTAAAAAAAATTATAAAGATTTTATGTAAAAGAGTATGATGCAGACTTTGGATGGAGTAAAGTGAATCATATGGGTTTTAAAAAAATGAGGCGGCCGTATTAGATTATTGAGCAAGCGGAAATCTCTGTAATAGGTAACTTTATAATAAAGAGTGTTTTTTAAGACCGATAAAACTTGATATTGCAAAATATATATAAAAAAAAAATTAATTTTAAACAGAAAAAAATTTTTTTTTTAAATATCAATATTAACCTTGGAAAATAAATTTGGTCATATATCCGTAGCGGTTGTTTTTTTTATAATATTATTTTTTCGATCGTTGCTAGCCGTATGTCACGAATAGTACGACTAAAGTTTGCCTCCAAAGCTTTAATTAATGCGAGTTTATTAGCATAAACTTCACGTAGCCCCACAAGAAATAGTTAAGAGGTGTCGTCAAATCACACGAACTTGGAGACCAATTTAAAGCTAAATTTTTCGAAATCATATTATAGGCAAATTTTGATTGAAGAGGATCGTTGAGGTCGCCGTAAGGCGCGTCATTTTGAAATCATATCTCGCCCAGATCAATGACATCCATATTAGCAAACAAAAAATGTTTAATAATGGTGCCTTAACGCGAGCTGCCGCTCCATTTTTGGAGTCTGTAGGATTTTTTTATATGCGGTAGATGGTTTGCAACGTAACTGTTACTGTCATCTAATTGGATCTTAGGCCTTATCAAAAACACAATGTTGCATCTATATGGCAATATGAGAGTTCGTTTGCAAGCTTAACCTGTCGTAAGTTATATCGGGCTACAAAACAACCACCTTTAGATATAAGAACTTCATTTGCATGTGTATATTTACATTTGTAAATTTTAACCGGAAAATAACTTAACTTAATAATTATATAACTTAACTTATATTTTAAGTTTTATTTATTAATTTTTAAGATTTGCGGCTAAAAAATCATTACAAGCGCTTAAATTAATATTCTGCAAATATGGCATCACATAACCAACTTGAGGACTTAAAGGGTAGACAAGATGTAATTTTTCATTTTGCTTTATTTTAGTAAAGAGGTGGTTGGTTGGCAAACTGAATCAACATCCTTATGAATATTATAGTTTAAAAAAAGTTCTCTCTTAGTAAATACAGTTTCGTTGTAAAATTTTTTAAAGCGAGAACCTGAGCACTAGTACTACGAGTAAAAATTGATGGCGAAGGTGTTGGCAATGGTATTGGTGTATTTTTCATCATCATTTTTTTTTCTAATGTTGCTTTATAGCAAAAATCTGTGAGTAACTATGCGGTTAAATTTGTTTCTTTTTCATATCTACACACACAAATCATGATTGTCGTCTTATTAAAATATACATAAATATGTACATACATATGTACTACATTCGGAATTAGAATGACACAAGTCGCTTTTGAACCTTTTGTGTATAATTATATATTTTTTGAAGTTTTAAGTTTCTGGAAGATTTGATTATTTTGAACTTTTTTGAATTTTAAGCTTTTTGGTTAATTTTCGAGTTGTATGCGCATACAAAATGCATTTAAAAAAATAAATATATGTATAGGCGTAAAATTTCATAAAAGTACACTTAAAATTTTGAAATTCTGTTTAAAGCAACAACAACATTACAAAAAATGTATGACTTTGTTTTTATTTTCAAAGAAATTCTTTGGCGTTGCGTTGCCTTTTACATAATTATGGCCTATGTCACTTGTAAGATTAATATTTGAATCTACATACATACATATAAAATGAATTATTTAATAACATACTTTTTTTTTAAATATTTTAAAAATTAAAGTTTTAAAAGAAATTAAAACGAAATTGATAGGTGCATAATTAAATGCTGATACATTGTTCCTTTGTTTTATATTAATTTTCACTACGCTGTTTTCGTAATTTAAATTAAATATGCTAGCATTTTGTTTTATTGTTTAAATCCTCCTTATCAAGCTAGATACGGATAAGTTTACTTAAGTTACTGTCCACAGCATACATCTTATTTATGGCAATATCAATTAACTTTAATTTAAAATTTTGTTTTGATACGTCATCACTATTGTTGAATGCTTTCACAACATCTTTTAATTGGTAAAAGTTTTCAGCATAATACATAATTGAAGACATTAATCGGGATAATTCTCTTTTTATATGGCAACACGCGAATGTGATTTACAAAACATTTTTTCCATAAGAAATTAATAAATAAATAACATAGAAGTTGTCTCCTATCTCTTCTGCAACAGAGTGCATGGCAAAATAAAGCAATTAAAACATGTTTTTTTTTTTCAAAATAGGCTACAAAAAAATGCAATATCAGCAATATATGCATTCTAAGCAAAATATGCACTTACAAATCAATGTCATTTTAAAATTTTGGGAATTTTAATTTATTTTTGCCTTGTTTACTATTTAAGAAGTTGTTTCTTTGGTTTCTTTTCGTTACATTTATTTCTTAAATCTTGTGTGTGACTTCAACAATATTTTTATATATGTACATACTATTCTTTTTTAAATACCTAGGAGTTTGCAACCTATAAGACTTATAAAAGTGAACAAGATTTCTAAAATGTATGAACTCTACAAATGGTCAACTTAAAAATTTTAAAAAATGGTAAATTTTTTGAGACATGTTGTCTTATTCTCAACGAGTAAAGATATCGCATAACTCGATTAAACACCAATCTTATTCTTTTTAGAATATAGCCAACTGTTCCAGAGTACACCTCCAATCCATATAAAAAAACTGGCATTATAAGCCCAGGAACAATTTTTTTCTTAACATATCGAGCCCTAACCGCGAAAATAACGTAAGCGACATCATTTTCAATTTTGGTTTTTTTTAATAAATTACTTTATTGTCAACACTTGCATCATCTCCGGAAATCTTTGAGTCCCATAAGGTACCGTTACGAAATTATAGCAAGAACAATTTTATCGTAAGCGACAAATTTCATACAAAATGTTTATGAAATAAAATAAAAAAACACTCTCCTGTAAAATTTGATTTTTGGCGCTTACGTTTTTTTCGCGGTTAAGGGTCGATATGTTGGCAACATTAAATATGTATTATACAATTTAAGCGGCTCATACACTTGCAATAAAATTGTTCAATTTTACGTATTGTACAATTATATCGCCTATTTGTGTGTGATATTCGAAGGTGGCACAACGAAAATAAAGTAAAATGTGTTGGCAACATTTTACAATGCTGTTTATGTTATTCCTATAGGTTATGTTCACCTATTTATTGAATGAGTGAAACCATTGTCTGACTTATTGCATAATATAGGACAAAATGGAAATAATATGGCGAATATCATATACAATAATATTGCAAGTGTATGGGCTGCTTTACGTAAAGTAAAATTCATGATAATTTAGTGTCAAGTATTACACCTAGACAATTAAGACGATCAACAAACTCAATATCACCACCACTAAGATTAATAGTAAACTTAGAACTACTACATTTGCCAAACAAAATAGCCTTAGTTTTACCAGTATTAACTACAAACGCATTATCCAGAACACAACTATCTAACAATTGAACTGTATAATTAATCACATTTTGCAATACGTCAGAAAATTCAGGTGTGCCCTTAAACAAAAGCTGCATATCATCAGCAAATGAAAATGGAAGACACGAATGGCTAGAAATTTGATTAAAAAGATCATTAATAAACATTATAAAAAGTAAAGGTCCAAGGACCGATCCTTGAGGCACACCGCTGTGAACTGGAAGCAAAAACATAATTTTTGATATATTTTGCATAATTTGGTTATTAGGGGTAGTACTCTCTTCAAATTAGTGACACATTATTATGTCAAAAAAAATTTATCAATTTTACGTTTGTATTCCCTTAAAGTTTGCGACATTGTTTTGGTATATCGTCAGCTCATTGGTGGATTGGCGCATATGCCAAATGTCGTAGTGGAGAAAAACAACAATGATATGTCCTATAGAATTTTCACCACTTTTCTGGCATCTGTTTTGAAAAAAAAAAATAAATTTTTGTGAACGTTCATAAACGAATATAGAAATTAATACATAGTTGGGGTATTCACAAGGTGTGCTATCATGTTATATTGTCATAATGTTCTAACACTTTACCATGGTTTAAACATTTTGTGTTGCTTTGTAAACAAAAAGTGTCATAAATTAATAGAACTTTGCTTGCTATGTTTATTGTGTTATCGTAATTAATCAGAACAGACCTGCGCTGAGCGGTTGATGGTATAGTTTTATCCGGCTAATATCCGAATTTAACCTGCGGCAAGCAATTTTTGCAGCAAAACACTTGCGGCATCAAGATATATTGGCTTAGGACTCTGATGTTTGGTAAACAAACAAAATAAAATTTATTTGTGATTTGCGTCTAAAAAGTGGAAAATAGTCAGGTACGATCTAATTTAATTTATTAATTCATGGATTAGAATTAAAAAATATTTTGATGTTAGGTAAATATTTATTTTTGTATTTGTTTAAAATCAGCTGATTTAAATTCAAAATAGCACACTTAATTATGAGGGGTTGTTCACAACAGTCGTATTTTTTAATGTTTTATTTTATGAATTTATGACACCTTGTGAATCCCCCAAGTATTTTATTGAATTGGACGCCCTATGTTCTCAGTGAATATTTTATTTTACATTTTTATACCCTCCACCACAATTAGTTCTGGGTCCTTGAGTGATTCTAAGCCGATTTAGCCATGTCCGTCTGTTGAAAACACGCTCACTTTCGAACAACTCAAAAGAAATGAACAAACTTGGTGTCAAATTGCTTGTAGTTATCCTAAGCAAAATCGGTGCAGTAGGACCAGAGCTACGAATCAAAATGTGGAACCACCACCTAAAAAATGATAATTTTGTTACAAAAAATAACATAAATGGTGGAACAAGGCACGGAATGAGATAAGATTTTGTTTTATTCGACTGGAAATCACGCTGTAAAATTTCGTGAAGATCCGTCCATAATTTACCCTAGGCCCCATATAAACACTACTCCCGGAAAACAGTTTAGTACGCCTAAAACCGATAAAAATAATACTATCATAACAAAATTTGAATTGAAACTGCTACTCAAGCTAGTTTAAATTGCTAAATAATTTAATATAGATATAAACCTCAAACCAACCAATTTTAATGCTGATGTCTGTTTTTATAAAAATAAATTAATAATAAATAGACATCATATAGATATCCCTCCTGAAATATTCGAACAGTCGGTGGAGGGTATTAAAGATTCGGCACAGCCGAATATAGCACTCTAACTTGTTTCTATTCATATTATTTTTAGATAAATAAAGGGCATACATATATCCGGGGGTTTAAGTGCTCTATGTGCTAAAAATGCATTTTGAGAAAATCGATGCTGAAGTTTTACATAATTTTTTTAAACAAACTCCTCGATAGAATTTTGTGATTTTAAAACCATACAATTGTTTGAAAAAGATGATATTTTCTAACGGTAAAAAAAGCATATTTTCTTGGAAATACATAAACGAAGAGCAAGGTATCAGTAAAAAAGCAGTAAAACACACCAAAAAGTTTTAGTAAAAATCAATTGAATCATTAACAAAAATTAAAAATATGTATTTACAAAGTAATTATAAATTCACAAATTATAATAAAAAAATTAGAATCTTATTTTATTTTAGTTATATAATAATTTTTGTCTGCATTAGAAATAAAATTTAATAATAACTATCTCTGTTTCAAAATTATTTTAAATGCTTAATAACTGAGAAACCATTTCGTGAAACAGGTTGAAATCTTGAAAAAACATATTATAATATTTTGTAAAAACATTTGTTTTAAAAAAACTAATTAAAAAAAATATTAGTTTTTTTTTTTTGAAATATGTGCGTGCATAATTTCTGTGCATATATTTCAACTTGCCCCGATTAAAAATATGTATTGTGACCAGGTTTTTCAACGACAATTAAATTATAAATTACTAAACTGTAGCACTACACGAAAACGACAGTCAAAGCCAAAATTTCTGTTATTTTTGACAAAAAATATTCTTAAAGATGTGCATTTTAATCCTTGTTAATGCAGATGAAATAATCTGTTGTAGGGTACAAACTCATTGACTACATACCAGTGTTACCACCACCAAAATTTGCGATGAAACAATTGCCCGATTTAAATATAATTACACCTGATATAAAACTAACATTTTATTTTATTAAAACGCTACAATTATTTAAATTTACGTTGAAAATCAGTCATCGATTTGCGCAAACATATAGGCGACTACAAAATTTTATGGCGCACATATTCGTCCATTTTAACGGGTTTGTTAACAACTAAGATGGCATATGGAGTGAGACTAATCCACAACAGACTAATACATCAAGAAAATGCACCGTTTAGTAAAGTTTACACGCTGAAGGCATCATCGTAACAATTGAAGCCTTAAAGACCGCAAACATTCCTCGTTATACAGCCAGCAATGCTCGAAAAAGTGGACAAAGAAATCAGTTTCAAATATTATTGCCATGTAATCTTTCGAAAAAGATTTATTTTTTTGTGTTAAGCTTCGTACAGACGATGGTCAGATCTTACAATATTGGTAAGCAGCGTTGCTTAAACTGCATTAAAATTGGCTAAAATATCTTACAGCTGTGTGAACATTGTAAGCTCATTTGTATTTGCAGAAGTGCAAAATTAATGCATCTGACAATTGCACCATTGTCAGAAAAATATTGCTGTTGGCAACGCCTGCTTTCAAGATTGTCCGATCTGACCATCGTCTGTACGAAGCTTTAGATTTACAATTTTAAGATTCATGGGCTTCAAAAACCTTATTTCAGATGACATTCTGTTTCTTAATTTATAAAAAAAATTAACAGGTTCTTTTAAAGTTGGAATACCTTTATTTTAATACATTTTATATTCTCTATCACAATAAAAGCTCATTTTTATTGAAATCTAAAAGTCCATCTGGCGTAATTAAATATCAGGATTTTGAAAATCTATGTATGTACATACATATATTAAACGATGGAAATCTTTTCTTAAAACACGAAACAAGTGAAAATCACGCGGATTTAGCATTTTTGGAATCAACAACATATTTAATGGCGTAATTTTTTTCGCTGAAATCAAATTTATATATTTTTTGTTTTAAACGAAATAATTTTTAACAACTCCTCATCTAAACCTAAAAGAAATTACCCACGCTCTGCCCGCGACAGTAAAAATTACAACAAATTCGGGTATTTACTCAAAATATGGCAACACTGTTACATACACGCTAACACAAAAAACACATGCATTCATCCAGATGCAAAAATACTCATACTCTCAGAATAGATGAATGTGTGGATAAATAGACGGATGAATGGATGGATGGATGGGTTGGTTAGATGGATGGATGAATGTACTAGGCGTACTTGTATGCGAACGTTTCTTAGTTCTATACTTTCTGTCGCTGCGGCTGTAGACGCTATCTTTTGTAATGCTGTATATGTTCTAAATATGCATGTGAAATATGTGAGGATGTAAATATGTATGAATGTATATAACTATGTAGGTATGCAAAAATTTATAGAGAAACATTTTTTGCAACTTTAAAAATACTTAAATATGTTTGCGGTTTTAGTTTTTAAAAACTCCTATTGCAATGATATAAACTCAATGTGAAAATACATTTTGGGGGAGGAAAAATTTTTTTAAATTGAAGGATAAAATCTTAAAGGAAAAGGATTGTAAATTTTTTTAATAAAATAAATATTAAGATAAATTCAATGAGTTTTTAATTTAGTAGTGATCAAAAAATTTACTTAAAAAATCATATTTTTTTATTAAAAAATATAAAAAAAAATTACCAGTTGATGTAGGCAAATCAAAACACTATCATTCTTTTACAGATTTCTATATACATACATACACATGCATACACATGTACAAATGTATGTATGTCTGTCGGGATATTGTGCAGTTGTTAAAAAACATACATATAAAAAATTGCATGGATGTAAATACATTTAAACAACAGAATGAACTTATTTAAAATATGTATATACAAACGTTCAACAGCAAAATCAGAAAAAAAAATTAAAAACAAAACATATATGTAGTAGGTATACATAAGTTAAGCACATTCAACATTCAGCAAATACCTCAAAACGGTATGATGGAAAACTGTATATCCTATTGAGGAACGCTGCATGGCAACCGACTTGAAGTTATAAATTCAATATAGTAGGCCTACTACCCAACCAGCTACGACGACTGACTCTACTCAACAGCAACAACAGAATAATGCAAACAAACATTGATAAAAAAAAAATAAAGTGAAAAAAACTAAAGCAAAAGAGAAAATGGAAATAAAGTCGACAGTAACAAAACGTCCCTTGTTATAGAGATGAAAGGATGTACTGAAAAAGCTTCATTCGTACACATTGTTTAAAAAAATGACTCCTCGCTTACTCTCCTTCTGCTTCTGCTACATCCGCAGCAATAATGATAACTCAAATGGTATTTTCTAGTTGTTATTTAGGTGATTTTCCAAATAGAGTTTTATTTAAAAAATATATATTAAAAACAAAAATAATTGAAAGATATTTTTAAAATTGAAATTTTAATAAATTATTTTTTACCGAAATCACTTCCCACCAACATTAACTGCCTATCCCTCGATTTCGAACTAAAATTTCGTTCGCTTATTAACGAAGTTTTCGATCGAAATCAAGGAACAGATAGAGAAGCTAGAATCTTTGAAATGTTGAAAAAACTCTTTACAACTCTTTACTTTTAAGCAAAATTCTCCACAAGCATTTCAAATAAATTTCGAAAATTCGTTGTCGGTTTCGATATCTTAAACAGAAATTCATTTTAAATACATACATATAAAAAATTTAACTTAATCAACCCGCGATTGTTTTTCCTTTTCCCAATTTTGCCATTTAAATTCAATTGTAAAATAGGGAGAATGGAAAAAATTCCTGGGAATAATTAATTATAATTGGGACGAATATAAAAATAATTATGAAGATACTTATATAAGTTCTTATTCAAATATAAAAAACACGTGAAACTTTCCTTTGTTTATCAAAAGTAAAAAAAAAATTACAAATTTTACTTTAATTCGGAAAATTCTGGGCTATTATTGAAAATCACTATATGTGTGTGTTGCATTCGATGCCAAATCTGATGGTTAAAAAATGTTTTTTATTGCACTAATTTTGTAATTTTTTTGATTTCTCGTGCCAAAGGCACTTTTATTTTTTTGTTCTTTGCTTATAAATTTCTTATTAATGGTTAAAATTGGAGTTTTTTGTGAAATATTCATTTTTAATGTTTTAATTTATTTATTTAAAACTAGAAAAAAAATATTTTAAGATTTTTGGGTTTGAAATTTTAAATCGTGTTTTCGAAAATAAGTGTTCGATTTTTTTTGAAAATAAGTAATTTTAAAGATCTA
This sequence comes from Pollenia labialis, assembly GCA_949318255.1. Lineage (NCBI taxonomy): Eukaryota > Metazoa > Arthropoda > Insecta > Diptera > Polleniidae > Pollenia > Pollenia labialis. Next base: position 5,653,171 of record OX439139.1, on the reverse strand, counting down.
TCCACCCAAAAACTTTTAACCCCTGTCCGGTAGTGGACATTATTCGATTATCAAAAATTTGAAAAATCAAAAATCGGTATCTAAAATAAAGCAAAACCAATTTTTATTATAAAACAAAACCTTTTTTTTAAATTTTCGAATATCAAAAAAAAAAAAAAAATCAGTGAGCCGACTGACTGATTCATCATCATCTTGACTGATTCATCATCGCATAGCATACACACTGCTCTCGGAAAATCGATCCACTAATACGGGATTTTTGGAAAATTTAGTGTTTAGGGAGCCTCATAGATCTTAAACTAAGTGATACAAAAATATTTAATAATTATCGTTGTTCATGAAAAAACATTAGCGGACAGCTATCTGGTACTTTTTTGAAATTCTGCCATTTCGGGGAGTAAATGGATAAAACTTGTATTTTGCGACTTTTTTTTTTGTCAACCCATCTTTTTAAACCAATAAACAAAGAACTAAAAATTATATCACATTCGTAACTTATCATTAAAATACAAGTATTGGTATTTTTTCGAAATGCAAACGCTTAAGGGGTGAAAATTACATATACATACATACGTATTAAGTTAATGCCTCCCACTACAATATTAAAATTTTTGATTCTTTGATGGGGAAATAATATTAAAAATCAGAAACAATGGAAATTAAATTTCTTTCTTCTACTTTTCCGTTCTACATGTGGTACTTTTTGAATGTTCTATAATATTGAACTTAGAAAAATTAAGTTATATGTATGTATGTAGGTGCATGGTCCTTTAAATGAGATAATATAAGATGAAACATTTTGGTGCTTTTTTGCTAAAACATGATTGTGATATAAATTTGTCTACAAAATAAAGGAAGTCTCTTACGAAGCAGAGAATTTAATACTTGTTTTAAATAAATTTAAAAAATTCTAACAAAAAAATTTTCTGTCTATGATTTTCAGGCATTTTAATTTCGTCTTAAAATGTTGGTAACAAGATTTTCAAAACTTAAATGTAACAGCAAAATTTTAATATTTTTTTTTCCTTAAGGAGGTTCGTTCATTAACAGTATTTTTCTGCTTTGTAACTTAGAATATTATTTTAAATTTCCATTTTACACCAAACTGAAAAAAAAACGTTTAACATTTTTTATAAATAGTTGACAACACTATTTTGCTGGGATAGATGGCTTCTTATACGCTTCGCCGTTTTAGTATGAAAGTTTATTGTAAATATTGTTGGAGATTTCATTTTTCCATTCCGTTATTTATGTATATTTTTTTTTTTTAATTTTTTATTTCTCAACACTTTTCATCTTATCAACATTACTTTAAAAAAAAAAAAGTTGTTGTCAAGAAGAAACAATCTTTGAAATATTCAAAACAATAAATGACATTGCACTGCATTTGAAGGGAGAAATTGAGAGGGGATGGTTGGGGTGAGAGAGAGTCAGTCAGCCAGTTAAGTGAGTTGAGTTAGTGAGCAAAGCTGAGTGGTTTTGTTGGATTTGAAAAAATGGGCTTTGAATAATTTAGTAAATGTTTAATTTGGATTGCTGCTATTAAAAATTCAGTAAAAATCAAATAAAAATTAACATAAAATCAATGAGTTTATTCTTAATAGTTTTTTCTTTTTTTTTTAATTAAAATTGCTTTTTTGCAATTGTGTTATTTTATTTTTAATTTGTAATCAAATACTTTTACTAGTATTAAATTATAATGAAATTTAGGCCTAAATTATATTTGTGGTCAGTTTTAATGTTTAAGGGATACAAATTAAAAAAGTCCCATATCAACTCTTTACGTATTTGCTAAAAATTTATTCGAAAATTCAAATAAAGTTTAAGGCAAAGGAAAATTTATTTTTTCATAAAGGTGAGAGTTGATATTTTTCTCCTTTTTAATATTTTAAAGCTTTAGCAACGCAGACGATTTTTAGGACCCTATTTAATGTGCTGTTTTCACAACACAAGTGACTGAACGTGTAGTAAAATTTATATGAAAAGCACTCCGTTCTTTGAGTGTTTTCCTTATAAATTTTACTACACGTTCAGTCAGTTGTGTTGTGAAAACAGCACACAAGTCATTATGACCAAAAATATAGAAAAAACTAACAATATAGAGAAAAGTTTGCTATCAACAAGTACAACGCAAATTTACTGACATTTTTAGGACCTAAACAATTTCTTTATAATTTATAGTTATAAAAGTTTTGAGAACTATACGTTAAACAACTTAACTTTACAAATTATATTCAACCATGTTATGGAAGCCTAATTCGACTGAATTTGAAATCGAACAATTTTTAAAAAAGATCCTGTTGAAGGGAACTTATCTTTACCAAAATTACTTTTAAAATCATTTACACCGATTTCAACTTCAATCGATTTTGAATTCAGGAACGTACACGAATATCTATATTTTTGCTAAGACAATATTATTATTGTAAAACACGGTCTCCGGTTTATTCGAAGACAAGTTTTTTGAAATATCCAGGGTTTTTAAACAGGTTTTTAAAAAGTAAAAAATATCATTAGCACCAGATTTATATTAGTTATCTGAAGATGATGAAATTTGCTTTAGAGTCCAATGTTTAAAATTTAATGTTGAACTTTGTAATGGTCTGTTAAAAAAAGTCCGATGTTGATATCGACATTTTAAAACACGTTGAAGTTTAAGCACATTTTAACTAGTGTAATAAACATACCCAATTGAGTATTTCTTTATTAAGTTCTATTGTGCCAAATGAAGTAAATTAAGTAATATTCAAGAAGTTTTGGAACATTGTTTATGGAAAGAGTAAAATATCAAAAATTTTTACTTTAAGACCATATTAACACTATGCAATTAACGCCGCAACTTTCGCATGCAACTTTTTGTTTGTTAGCAAGAGGTGTAGGGAAGAAAACGGTATTGAAAAAGTTGAAAAAATGCTTGAAAAAATTAAAATATAAATGTGAAAAAAGTTTCGTAGCAAATGCTTTAAAAGAAAATAGAAAAAAAACTCGGCATTAATTGCATAGTCTAAATGCGGTATAAATTAATATGAATTTTATTTTTAATATTTAATAAAAATAGTTTGTAAACTTTTTTTGGTTAAAAAAACATATTAAGGGTCCTCATGATATCGTTTATAAGTCTCGTAATCTGTGCAAACTGTGCATTTTTACGCCCTCGTAAATGAACTGTCGAAAATTGTATGAGAATTCATTTACACAAACTTGGTAAATTTGCCCATCAATTTTGTCTCGTTTTCGTCGTTTTCAATGAAAAATCCAAGTGTCTTTAAATCACAAACAATAAATTCTAGCAATAATTTCAGTAAATTGGTCTTTTGGCTTTCTTTGAGCATTTTTAAAAGCAAATTTCTCATACATATTAATCACAAATTTAAACACAAATTTTTATATTTTTGAATTTTAATTTTTAATTCATTTTTGTATTGACGTTTCTTACAAACTGACATTAATTGTTTAAAATTACACAAAAGTAAAAAAGGGGCTTCATGAAACAAGACTCGTAAGTTTGCGCATTTGCACAAATGGCAATTTTAAGCGACATCATGAGGACCCTTATTGTTTATTTTTTTTTTTTTTTTTTTAACAAATAAATTCCAAATACATTTTTGAGTTTTCTTTTAAAATTTTTGCACTTTTGTAACAATAACTGCGTGTTAATATATTTCCGAATGAAGACTTCGTTTACTTGAGTTTTTGACATGTATTAATACAAAGTATAATAGTGTTAACTGCCCTTAAATAAATATCGTTTTTGTTAACTTTTTAAAATTTAAAAAAATCGAAAAATTCGGTTATTCGAATCGGTTTTCTCAACTATTCGAAACCCGTTTTTTTAATATGTCGAATAGTTGACAACTATAATTACACACACATTTAATTGTCCGCAAATTTAGCTTTTTTAATTTTCTTTACACTTTTTATAACAGTCATAATTTCCAAAACTACATGTATCTTTGCTAACAAAAATAGAACTAAAACTAAATGCATTAATTAAAACAGATAATAAATGCATATTGCATTTGAAAGGAAAATAAATTAAATTTTGTTTAAACAATTGAAAAATTTGAATAAACTTTGTTTTCCACGAACAAATTTTCATTTCTCAGTTTTTTAGCAATCGAAACTAAATGCAATGTTTCGCATTGCATCGAGCGTATTGTTATCAATTCTCTTAATTAGAATTAGTCATTTGATGGAAAAAAAGTTTTAAAACTGAACTATCAACAAAATAACCACACATTAAAAAAACAAGTAAGAAAGTATAGTCGGTCAAGCCGGACCAGTTAATACCCTAGAATATAGTATATAAGGCCAAATTTTCGAGAGTGTATCCTATCCTATTTTAGACCCATGGGCCATCATGGACCCCCCAAAACAAAATTATATTATAAGGTAAAAATTCATGTTAATGCTACTGTGCTAGTTGCAAAATTAGACAAGCCGGGCACATGGATTTTTAACATAATTCGGGTACGTTGAATCCAATGGTGCTAACCGTTTTTTATAGGTCAGCTCTTGTTTTCGAGATATACCGTTATTTCGAAAATGGAGGAGGTTGCTTAACGTATATTTGCGTAACTCAAAAACGGTTTAGCTTATTGAAATTACTTTAAAAAAAAAACTCCGCAATAAAATTTCCTTTAAGAAAAGTAAAACTTTTTCAAAGTTAAAAAGGTAACGCACGACATGTATGTATTTTGCAGTGGGAAATTTGACATGTCAGATGACAAAAACATGCCGTGCACGGGCGCCATTAGAAACATAATGTGTAAAGTGTAAATTTCGAGCACAGTGTTATTATGTAGATTTCTTCATCCATATGAGATTTTAGCAAGGGGTTATAGGTTAAGAATAATGGTTGATTTTGGACATACCAGCGCAACATTTTGTCATGTCATGAAGCTATCGTAAATGTTATTCTGGCCAATGTTAATGTAAATACCACATAAGGAAGTTTTGGCATTAAAAGCTATTTTCGGGAGTAGTATTTATATCCATGGGCGCAATGTCAAAACTTGAAGCGAATTTTGTAAGATGATTTAGATTGCAATAAAATAATTTTGGACAAAGTTTAATCAAACACCAACATAATTGTTTATGGCACAAAGTCTTTTCCGGGAAGAAGTTTGTATAGGGGCCATGTGAAATTTTAGCAAAATATCTTTAAAATTGAACTTTATGCACAAGGTTACATAAACCAACTAACAGCAGACGGGCGGTAGATCGGTTAAGAAAGTGATTCTGAGTTGTTCGGTGAAATTAAAGGTGGGTCAAATATCAATATATTTGTTAGTGTTACAAACAACAGGACAAACGCAAAATACCCTCTCCACTATTGTGGTGTGGGTATAAAACACAACAATAAACAATTGTTGTAAAATTTAAACCAATCCTGTGTCTCTACAGTTCCCTCGCTCCATCATCCCACTTTAAAAACCAGTGATTATTACTCAACATTAATTTAAAGCGTGTATGTATCTTAAAATCTACAATAAAAAAATAGCAACAAGCATTGAAATGTTTATGCATGTATGTATGTATTTAGTATCTATGAAGTTAAATTGTGTAGGATGATCGTAGTTTTAGTGCGTAGGTTTACAACGTCGTAGTAAAGTTTTTTATAACAGTTTGTGGCCATTAAATAGAAACACTCGACTTAAAGCAGGGTTTAAACAAATCTGCAGTCGAAACCAAAAACTGTCGAACAAAAAACGAAAATTTGTGTACCAAAAGGAGGAGATTGTAAAGATTGCATCGTGTGTATGTCATAAAATAACTTTACTCAAGTTTGTCGAAAAAGTTCTTTTTTAAGATACAGGCTCCGTGAAAAATTTCTAAAACTATCGAAAAAGCAAAAATCAGAACAAAATTATGTTATGAGATCAAGAATCATTTAAGATTTATTTGTGCCGAATTATCAAAAAATTTTTGTTTATATGTATTTAAAATTTAATTTAACAAACAATTTGAGCTACAAAGAACACTTTTAACAAAAGTATACTTTTCAACATAAAGTACCCTATAAAAAAACAATAGCATTTAAACAAATAGTGCAATAATAATTTTTTAACAAAAAAAAGTTATGAACAACTAAATTTAACTTTAAAAATAAATTGTACCTTTTTAGCAAAAATTATATTTTTAACAAAAATTTATCAGATGTTTTACAAAAAGTAAGATTTTCAAAAACAAAAAATATTTTTTCCCTCCACCACTAGTAATGAATTAGTGTATAGGTACATAAAAATCCCGGTTTGCGTCGCTTCGAAGTTGCGTGTTTTTAAAATTATGTGATCTCAAAGTTGCGTTGTTTTTGTTTCAGTTTCTGTTGCATGGCTTCGATTTGTGTCGTTAATATAAAAATGTTTGTACAAAGTTAAAACAGATAAAGGGAATTTCCAGTTTAAGTCTAATGCAAATATGTATGTGAAGGTTGTCTGCAGTTGCAAGTTGAAGGTCGTTAGTTGTTTCAAATTATATTACAATAATGAAAGATCTGCTAAAGAAAAATTGCCACTAATTGTAAATTTTTAGTTCAGACGATTGTAAGAAAACAATTGGCAAACAACTGTCTAACAATAAATTCAATTGACAACAAAAATTTTCAGATAATTGCATGGCCAGAATTGCCAGATCTATTTTTAGACATTGTCAGAAAATAAAAATTGCGTGTACATATTTTTATGAATTGAAAAAGTGTAAATATTGTACTAATTGAAGGTAAAAAGCAAAAGCAAGGATTTTTATGTTGTTTTATATATTTAGGTTTCATTGATTTTCATTAAAATTAATTTAAATTTTGCAAAATTAAGCTTTTTTTTTTTCTCTTATGAAAATCAGGGATGGAAACTATGGTGCAGTTGTACTTTGTTTTTTCTTTATACATTTGTGGCTATCTTAAAAAAAATGCATTATTAAAAATAAGTCTTTTTTCTGTACATATCAAGAGATGAGCCAGAAAATATAATATTGGTACCGCCATAGTCTTAAAACTACGTTTTGTTATTGAAGTTGGTACAAAAACCAAAGCACCATTTCCATCCCTGATACCTATGTTTTTGCAACGTTGCCAATAGAAAAAGGTCTCTGACAATGATGCCAATGTCAGATGAATAAACATCGCACAACTGACAATAGAAAATAAGCTTCCAACGTCTGACAGTGATCTGCCAATGAAAACGAAGAGTGTTCACACGATTGTCAGATATCTAAAAATATTGTGCACATGGTTAAAAGCCATTTTTAGCACATTTTACTGACAATATTGTTAGATCTCTGACTACCGCGCGTACAAAGCTTTAGAACCTAAATGTGGAACAGCCTCTCTCAAAAAAAATTATATTTTTGTTGCAAAAACGGACATAAACATTTTATATGACTGTGAATCAATCTAATTTAAATCTTTTGAAGATAGGTCCATTTTTTACCAATGGACCCATATAAAGCCGAATCGCAAAAAACACTTGAGTAAGCCTAAAACCGTAAAGATTAATGCTAATGCAATTAATTTTTATTACTGTATTAAAATTTGGTATAATTTAGGTGAATACTGCACTCATAAAATTATAACAGTAACTGATTGTGGGTTAATAAATTCGTTTTTCGTATTGTTAAAATTTAATTAAAAAAATATAGTTATTTTACGAACACATAACTTTATTTTTTAACAATAATTAGTATTGTGGTAATTTTTTAACATTTATGTTTGTTTTTCAATAAAAAAAATAATCACCACTATCGTGAATAATTTTTCCCCTTTTCACAAATTTGCGAATGAAATGAAAATTATCCGTTTTTTATATAAATTTTTAGTTGTTTTAAATGAATTTAGATACATAATGATGGCTATTCTAAAATACGCGTCGAAAAAGTGAACATTTACATGAAAACAAAATTTTTTATGGCATTGCCAAGAACAGCAATGCCGTTACAGAATTGCATTCGTAGCCAAAAATCGCTAAATCAACTTTATAGATTTTTACCGATAGCGATTTAGTTTTAGCGAATTACAGAATACGGCTGCAGGTCGAGTTTTATAAAGATTGGCTTAAAACTTATATATCCCATATAAAGCCCACTCATGATATACCCGAACCTTCGGTGGAGGGTATTAAAGATTCGGCACAGCCGCCTACAGCACTCTGCTCTTACTTCTTTTTATACAGATTTTTACCAAAAAGTCGATTTAACAAAAAAGTGCATTGCTAAAAATATTACAATAAAGTGCCGTTTAACCAAAAAGAAAGGACTAGGTTTTACTATTTTACGAAAGACTAAATTTTAATATCAATTAGAAAAAGTACTTTATTAACAAAAAAAAAAATAAATAAATATATGTAGTTTGTTTTTACAGCACCGTGTATAGTTGCTTATTCAATACAATTTTTTTTTTTTTTTTTTTGCAAACTAAACTTTTTTTTCTCTTATCTGTAAATCAGCCATAAATACATACAATATATATATGTATATACTTACGTATAGATATTTAGGTATAGATTTCTGCACACACAAAAATTCTTATTCACATCACTCACATTTATTATTTACTCATACTATGTAGTATGATTTTTTTTTTTTATTAAATTTTTGCGTTTTTTTTTTGTTAGATTTTTTTTTGTTTATAGATACTATGAAAAGTTAGACGATTGCTGTTTATTAATTAAAATTAACACAACGTACGAATAACAACGATGAAAGCATTCTAAAGATCAATAGTACGAGTTAAAGCGAAAAAATACAAACAGACAAAAAAATATACAACCAATTATAAGTAAACAAAAAAAAGTAAAAAATACAATAGAGCAGGGAATTAAGATACAAGTACATATACACAATTAAATAAGTATAAACGTTTGTTAAGATGATAAATATGTATCGAGATGAAAAAATGTATAGATACAACTGCATATACATATATTAACATTAAGGGCTAATAAATCAGTGCAAGTTAAACTCTCTGTTTGGTTTAAAATGTGTTTAAACCAGCAAATCTATAATTCAGCAAACATCTAAACCTTCTTTAAACGCATAAAATTGGCCGTTTAAACCACCAATACAAACAACATGAATTTGACAACAGTTTTTTTCAATACATATAATAAATGGGGCACTGATTTACAGCTGTTAAGTTTAAACTACATATAAATTTAAGTTTAGTTGAACTTAACTAACGTTTTAACTTTCATTGATTAATTAGCCATAAGCTACATAGTGGAAAAGTAAAGGAAAGATTTATGAATTACAAAAAGCGTTTACTTTTCCCTACAACGATTATCTGTAATTCCTTTTTCTAGTCGAGTAATCGAAAAGTTGTAAATAAAAGTGAACAATTTTTAACGGGTTTTTTTATTTTTTTAATGAAATATTTTTAAGTTATAACACTTTTGATTTAATCGAATACAAAATTTTTTATATAGGAAATCCAAAAAGTCGATTTAATAAAAAAAACAATCGGTATTTGAGAGGTCATTTGCACGGGGGATATAAAAATTACATTTTAAAATTAAGTCATACATATACAAGAGAATTAATAAACAAATTTTAAAAACTCAAGCTGTTCTTCTCCGATCGCGTTAACCAAAAACCACTATTTCAGGATGGACATTTTTATGTATAGTTGGTGAAATTATTTCTAATTAAACAATCTCCGTTATAATGATTGGCGTTTTTAAAAAATGGTATCGTGGTTTGCAAAAACGGCAGCAAATACGACACTGTTTACAAATCAATTACAAAAAAGGTTATCGTGGTTGCCGTATTTGTTGCAAAACTGTCGTTAAGTTTTTTAATCAGGACAGCGTATATGTAAAAATTTTCGTCTAAATACGTCTTCGCCAGCCACGAATTCGAATTTTTGATTGATTATGGTTCGTTTTATCGAAAATTGCGGTTATATTACGGAAATTCCATTGCTAAGACTACTTAATTATTCTTGATTTTGTATTTTTTTTTCTTTTGCTGTAAAGAAAAATAAAAATGTAGTTACGTCCGTTTGCATTTAAGACGGATTTCACCATACTAGGTGGTTTTGTACGGCCGAAATTGTGCAAAACACCTTATTACCAAAGATTAATGGACCGATTTGGTTCATTTTCATTTCATTACCTTAAATTATGGCCAACAATTTTTGTTCTCCTAGCTTGCATGGTGTCTACGCTATGTACTATATGGGCATTTCCATTTTGACGTGTCGTGATATTTGTATTACAAAATGTAAAAAAATTAAATGAAGAAGTCAAATTTGTAAAAAGGGTTTTTATATATACAAAGTAATGAAGTAGCAAAGTAATGAAGTAGCACTATATTCAGAAAAAAAATTACAGCAATCGACGCTAAGGATTTGTAGATATAAGCAAAAATCTGCGCTGGCGTGACGTTAAAAAAACGGAAGTGGATTTTGACTTGCATTACAAAACTGAATAAGACTGCGAATTGGATGTTTTGTATAAAACCTTTTTTAGTGAACTTTGGACTAATACACATTTATTTTTCAAGCTTTAAAATTTATAAATCTTTGCTCGCTTTAAGGTAAATATGGGCATTTTCAGTGAAAAGTCTACTTTTTTTGATGTAACGCCAGATTGCAAATAAGGTTGTATTTTCGGACCATGTTGTTCAATCGTTATCCCTTTCGTTACTAAATGTGGAGCTAGTTGCGCTTTACACCAAAATATAAAAAAGTAAACTATACATATAAAATTTTTTGAGAAACAATTTAAAATACTTCTGGCGTTACGTTACAAAAAGTAGACTTTTCGCTGGAAATGCCCATATGTACTTTTGTCGGTAAATTTTTACTACCAATTTTTTATAAAAAAAAATTTTTTTTAACAAAATTTAATTTAAGGCAGTCGTGTTTTTTTTGCTCATATTTCAGCCATTTATGGACCGATCGGGCTTAATTTATCACAACCAGTTGTCCTAATTACAACTCAACTGAGAGATAAATTTTAATAAGTCTACTTACATCTTCCAAGAGATTGGTGCGATTCTGTGATGTATGTAGGTTTTTTTATTAACGAAAATACCACTTTATTTCAATAGTTTATTTAACTCTAATTAATTAATAGAAAAACAAAATAAAAGAACTTTTACAGAAAGGTTGCTGGCTAAAAAAAAGACATTTTCAAACTAAAGCATTTTAAATTTCTACTTCGTAATTTAAATAAAAATACTTTTCAATACCTTGTCGCATGACTATTGCTTGCAATAACAGCAACACAACGTATTTCCACTAAATTTACGAGGTTCTGGCATCTTTTCACGGGATTTAGATCGGGTATAGCTTTTCAAAGGCCTTCAGCACATGTTGGGTTTATTACTCGCATTTTTACATCTGATTAGGTTTTTAGTCATCTGCGGATAGATTTTCGATGGGGGTTTTTTCTGGCGACGGTGCTTACCGCACCATCACATTGATTGATTTATCAACGTACTCCGTTTTTTGCCAATTTGCTGATGTGTTTGTGGTCATTGTCAGTTTGAAAGGCCCACATGCGTGTCATTTCATCAGAGGTATATGGTAACATTACCTCCTGAAGGACTTTTACATAAAAATGTATGGGGGCCCACACTATGATATGAAAAACACCCCATACCATTATACTACAAACAACATATTTTATGGTTCTTGTTGGATATCACAGGTAGAATTCATTATGTGGTATTTGGACAGAAGAAATAGAATCGCTACCGCCAAAAAGGATCTTTTGATTTTTCTAACTAATATATTCTTATCAAAGTAAATTTTGGGAATACAAAATTTTTTAAATAACAAGATTTTGTTAGTCGTGCCTAATTCCCAATTTTTAGTCTTGATAAAAACACTGAAATTTATTGGGATGGAATTTCCTGACGATCTGGCCTAAGCAACCAGTGAAATGCGCATAGGAATAGCTTATCCTTTCAACAATAAAATAATCTTGCTAATTTATTTTTCTTTTAAAAAAAAGTTGTAACTGGCGATAATATTTTGACAGACACTGTATGTACATATATTTATCTGTGTTATATGTGTAACCAAAAATACAACAATTAGTATCCACTACTGGTTTAATAGAAATTAACATAATAATAGTATATATAAGCATATTTACATTCATATGTACATTAGACTGACTCAAAAAATAGTTGTTGATTTACTCCTTCAAAACTAACTTTAAAATGTTTTATGAAGTTTTCCAAAATATTTTGGATCTAGCGACAATTTCCCGTGCGCCGCGTCAAAAAAAGGACCAAAAAACTGGTATTTTTCATGAATAAAAAGTTCGGTGAATTTTTTTTGTCTAATGAATGCCCAAATATAATAGAAATTTAGGAATTCTTTGATTCTGCATTAAAATATTTTGAAAATCTCAGCACTGACTCGAGATAACGAGATGTTTATAGTTTTTTGATGCTCTTTAAATCGAATTTAATGGAAATTTAAATAACTAAACCATTTTTTGTCCAATTTTCATTTCCATTACGTCGTTAGAAAGGTGTTGACCACCGCTTGAGATTTTAGTCAAAAAATAACTCTTATGGACCCTTTTTTGACAAGGTTTAGCTCAAGCGAGATTATTGCTGGAGCCAAAATATTTTGGGAATCTTCATGAAACATGTCAAAGTTAATTTTCAGAGGGGTACAACTTATACTTTTTTTCCCCCATTTATGTTGGGTCAGCCTAATGTACATACATACCATACATATATGCATACATTATAATAAATATTTCAAATTTAAAAACTCATGAGTAAGTTTGGCAGTCAATTTGAATGTTTGGGCTACTTTTAGCTTCTTAAAATCGGGATAGGGATGGATACAGGCAGAAAGTCTCGCTATGTACTACGTCAAATAATAGATTATCCAAATGTTGTTTTTAATTTTTTGAGGAGCACGTGCTAGATAGAGTGAGTACATTGTTATCTTTTGTTATTTATTGAATTTGTTTTTTTTTATTTGTGTTTTATTTTTATTAAACAATTTTAAGTTTGTTTTCTGTTTTCCTTTTTTACTCGTACTAAAAGAAAATACAAAAAAAAAATAAAAACAAAAACACAGAAAAAGTGTTATCTAATACATACAAATGAACCAAAACAAAGTCAACCAAACACGAGTGAGTACGTAAAATGTGTGCGCTGTGGGGTCTTCGGTAAAATATTGTATCTTGAAAATATGTTTAGCAAAAATTTCATTCATTCATGTATTTTTGTCTCAACTTTTTTATCTAATCGCGCAGTTTGTTACTTCCATTTTTTATTGGTATTTAGTATTTTTTTTTTTTTTTGTTTGATTTGAACAATATGTGCTTGTACATTCATATTTTTTTAAAAAGTAATTGATTTGTTTCCAAATACAACTCAATAAAGAAAAATAAATCTATAATAAATTATTTTCTTTCTTACCGGTTTCGTTTTGGTACGTGATAAAAATGATCGCTTAATATTTACAAATAAACAAAAAATAAGTATGTACACAGACTTACAAACGTTTACATACCCAAAAATATTTTTCAATTTATTTATAATAGAATTCTTTTATATTACTGTTTTTATTATTTAAAATGTTTAGCAGAAAACAAATATTTTTACCAGTTTTTCTTAGGATTCAAAAATTTTTACTTTATTAAATTATATTAACGGGCCTGTTCTAAAAATCACGTGATTTGAGCTAACAGGCCTGATAATCAGGAATTTGATGGAAACGAAACTATTTTAAACCGAAAATAAAATTTGCAGTACATACATATGTTTTAGACCGTACCTCAAAAAAATGTTTCGTTATATCTTAGGCATTTACAGTACGATCTTAAAGTATGATATATCAATGTTTTTGGTTCTAGAAGACTAATGGTTTTCCCTTTGGGTCATTGATATGTATGTACATATATCAAACTTAAAGATCGGACTAAAAATGCCTCTTCTAGAGTTTGCTAAAAACCGTAAAAATATGAAACAGCGTTTTCGGGTTTAAAATACAATTAATATTTTTGTTTGATTTTTTTTAACCAACAAAAATGTTGACTATTCAAAAATATAATATACGCGTTATTGGTTTCAAGTTTTCATAATTTTGTATGAAATATTTAACGCTCTTTAATGTTGGGGTTTTTGGTATACCACAATATTTATGTTCATTCAGAAACAGTGCGAAGTGTTCTGCGAAAAAGCGGATTTCATAGCTGCGTACCAAGAAAAAAAATTAATTAGGAACATAAATAGCAAAAAGCGACTCGACTTCGCACTTAAGTATGCGGACAAATCAATAGTCTTAAATATAAATAATAAAATAAAGGGTGTTTATTTTTTTTTTTAATATCACCAATTTTTGGAAAATTAAAGAATTTTTAAGGAGTACGTACTATTATCTGTGTGACTGTATATATTTAAATATGTGTATATAAGAAAGTATTCATACTATGAATCACAATAGCCGGCAATTTGTAATAGAAATAAAATATTAATTTTTTACTATTATGGGACGCCTTAAAAACTGCTAATAAAATATGAAAAAGAAAAACCACAAATATTTTAACTCTAAATATATTCAATGTAAATTTCAAAAAGAATAAAAGACTTTAAATACCATTCAAATTATATTCAAATTATATTTTTTCAGAATTAAGAAATTAATTAAAATTAGTTTACGCTTTTAAATTTGTAATAAGAATATGATATTGTTTTTATACCCTTCACCACAGGTGGAAAAGGGTATATATAAGTTTGTCATTCCGTTTGTAATTTCTACAATATTGATCTTAGACCCTATAAAGTATATATATTCTGGGTCCTTATGAGGAGAGAAGTTGATTTAACGATATCCGTCCGTCCGTCTGTCCGTCTTACGTTTGATATGTGTTTTCCGGAGACTCCAGACACGATAGCGGCTAGGTTGTTTTACATTTATGTTACATATAGTCCACCATTTCCACTATTGAAATTTAGCAAGATCGGTCCACAAATGGCTGAGATATGACCAAAAAACCACGACCGCCTCTAATTTTTTCCAAAAATCCCTTGTTGTTGTTGTATTTTTATTACTTTTTCTGTATATCTGGAGAACGGCAAGAGCCAAAGTTTCCAAATTAGGTACAAACATTAAGGTTATAAATGCACACCATCCCACAAAATGTGGGCGGGATTGAAGAAGTGGGCGTGGTACCTCCCATACAAAAAATATAAAAAATTTTATAAAAACCTGAATTTTTTGACTTTAATATGACCTATGGCTACGCCTTATACATATATCAAAAATTTCGGAAAAATCGGTTCAGATACAAAAAAGTTATGACCAAAATTAAATTTTTTTTAAAAAATACCCATTTTCGGTAACGATGGATCTTCCCGAGTCCAAGTTTCATAACACAAGTAAATGGTAAATTTCTTCTTAAACACGTCGGTATATAAATCTGTCAAATCGGTTAAAAAATGACTGAGTTATAATCAAAATACTGAAATCCCAAAAATTACTCTTTTTATAATTAAGTTTTTTTTTTTTTATAATTAAGTTTGCTTAAATATATGTACATATATGTAGGCATATATACATATATGCCTATAAGTCAATTTAATGGAAATATTATTTTTAATGCGGCAGACAAAATTGCAAAAGATGCACTAAAATCACCTCTTATTATGAGTGAAACCCAAAACAGTAGCTCAATATACTCAGCAATTAAAAAATTCTTTCTCAGTAAACACAAAAATGAATGGAACATCTATACACATACCTACAAACAATTTAACCCAGACGGAAACCCATCTACCTACCCACCTGACATCCCAAGGGCGCATCTTCAAAAATATTTAAGAATTAGACTAGGCCATTGTCGGTTGACACACCAACACCTCCGCTCCCCAATGCATCTTCTGCAGATCTTCAACAATTTCAATGCATCATATTATATGTAGTAAAAATAATTACAATCTCCACAATATTGTCTCAAATGTCACAAAAGAAAATATTAACAACCTTATTATACTCTTAAAAGAATTAAATATATTTCATAAAATTTAAATTGCAAAATCATATGTACATATCACTTTAAACTTAGCATAGATTTAAGTACATATACACTTTTTTACCTGTCTATATAAAAAATAAGACATAAAATATGAGCTGATGGCCTTCGACGCTAGTGCTCTAGCAATTTAACTGTATAATAATTTTATTATTATATAGTTATAAAAAAATAAATAAATAAATAAATATTATTTTTAAGCACGTTGGTATATAAATCTGCCAAATCGGTTAAAATTGGTTTTTTTTTTTTTTTTTTTCAAATTTTATTATAAAATATAACAATATTACAACAATTTCACCTCAGCGCCAGATTGGCATTATTG
Source organism: Pollenia labialis (assembly GCA_949318255.1). Lineage (NCBI taxonomy): Eukaryota > Metazoa > Arthropoda > Insecta > Diptera > Polleniidae > Pollenia > Pollenia labialis. Next base: position 5,636,845 of record OX439139.1, on the reverse strand, counting down.
ATATTACGTTTTAGACATTAAAATATCGGAAATCTTTAGAAGAACACAATATCGGAAATCTTTAGAAAAACTCGGAATATCGGTAAAAAAAAAAGTAATGTCAAATATATAGTTTTTTTTAATACCTATTTTCGGGAACCATAGAACTTCCCGACTACAAGTTTTATCACCAAAGTAAATGGTAATTTTATACTTTAAGATGTCGGTATGACCAAATACTGAAATTCGATCAAGACTTAACGTGCTATATATTAATTAAACTTTTAATAGCACGCAATCATGTGCAAATAATTAAATAAAACTATGAAATGCGCATAGGAATAGCTTATCCCATCAACAATAAATTTCAAGTGTTTTTATCAATAATAAAAACTGGGAATTAAGCACGAATTACAAAATCTTTTGAAAATTTAAATTTTGTATTCCCAAAAATTGAAATTACTTTTTGATAATAAACAGGCAGGTGCACGGCCTAAAAAACACTTAATTGACAACATCTTTTTGTAAGTTGTTGTTGTTTTTATTTTGTTTTTCTTAACCTACTTACAACTACAATTAATGTTGAGAGAATTTCAACTAATTGTAGTGGGGAATGTAAGATGAGATGAACGCACTGTTTATTGTTGATGTTGTTTTGTTTAAACTTTGATATTATTACAAGTAGAAATGTTGCTATAATCCTTATACGTTTAACAGTTTTATTTGGTTTAATATCTTTAGTTTTTCTAAAATCTTTATGGATGAAGTTTCCTGATGATCTGGCCTAAGCAACCAGTGAAATGCGCATAGGAATAGCTTATCCCATCAACAATAAATTTCAAGTGTTTTTATCAATAATAAAAACTGGGAATTAAGCACGAATTACAAAATCTTTTGAAAATTTAAATTTTGTATTCCCAAAAATTGAAATTACTTTTTGATAAAACTATTTTATAAATATACATGTATATATATACATATATTTAAATATATATATATAAACTTCTGTTCTTTCCATGGTGAAGGGTATATAAGATTCGGCATAGCCGAATATAGCACTCTTACTTGTTTCCTTTATCCTAGATTTGACTGGCATTATATAAAATTGAATCGTTTATTTCAGAAACCCGCCAAGTGTGCCTATTTGAAATGAGAGTTGACGGGTTTCTGAAATAAACGATTCAATTAAAGCAGTGGGTGAGTAGTTTTGACATAACATTCACACAAAAAATTGTACAACTCTCACGATAACGCATTCTCACAAATAAAATATTTGCTATCACGAACTGCTGCTCTTGAAATATTTCTAAATTTTCACAATTTAGCACACTGACGAAAAAGTTTATTCAAACAGTAGTTTGTGTAAATATTTCTGCTCCTAAATATTAAGACAATGAAATTTAAAATAATGAGACAAGTTTCAAATTGCAATTACAGTGCTGTCTGGGTAGAGTGAACCCCCGATGCTATGAATACCTCGTTAGAGTGAACACCAGAATGTTTACATTGACTACTCTGTAGAGTGAACACTGATGAACTTCTATAGAGTGAACATACTTTATAGTGAGTTTTTAGGTTTGGCGAAGGAGAAAAACAATGAAAAAGTGTGTAAAAATTAAAGAGAACATAAAATAACAGTACAGTAAGGCCTGGAACAGAATAAAGAAGTTGTATTAGTAGCTGAAACTGACGAATGCTTTGTAGCGCGACAAAGTTCAAAAATTTGAATTTTGTACTTCAACTTCAACTGCGACGATTACTACAACTACGTATTCTGTGGGAAGTTCTTTGAAACTTTCGTTTTTAACTTTTGACAGCTTGCAGCGCTATTCGTAACGTTGTACTACAGCGACTATTCTGTTCCCCACTTAACGATTCTTTTAGAGTAAGTTGACAAGTTACTCTCACAAATACGCATTCTATGAAGTGTTAATTTATTTTAGTCTGCGCGCATGTTCCGTTAAGGTCGTGTCTCAAATATAATATCTGAAGTGTTATATAATTGTTACATAAAAATGGATTCGAAAAAAAGAAAGCATTTATCCTTACAACAAAGCAACATTATAAAAGAAATTGAAAAAGGTGCTGGTGTTACTTCTTTGGCACAGCGTTATGGCGTTTCAAAATCGACAATTTCTGGCATAAATAAAAAGAAAATCGGAGTAATAATAATAAATGCATTTAAAATAAATAAATTAGTTTTTTAAATAAAAAAAAATTTAACCTTGATTTAGTGAACAACCTGGGTATAGTGAAATCGCTCTGCAAAAATTAGTTCACTCTACCCAGACAGCACTGTACGATCAAAAAGGGGTTAAAGCAGTGCTTTGGAGTCATCAAGAAATAGTTCTTTAATTAATATTAACACGTGCCGCATTCAGCTTTAATATAGTTATTAAATATTAAATATATATATTGTAAAGAAGACTGGTGCCAGACCATCTTAAAATTTTCTTTATTTTGAAAAGTATCAGAAAATGTTTGGAGTCGGAGTCGCGAGATTTTGTGGGTACTTAGACTCCGACTCCGCTACGAAAATCTCAACTCCGACTCATCAACTCCAAATCCACAGTTATGGTTTAAAGGGGTTGAAAATCCAAATCGAGCACCCTATTCCTAGACTTACTGTCAAGTTCACTATGTCGAAAGAACGCTTTTGTTCCCACAAATAAAGTTAATGGGGCATACGTAAAAAAAGTGAACCCCCCATATAGTATATGTGTGGGTACTTAAATTAAAGGTCATTTGCTTACGATTGTTTTAGGCTCGTCAAAAAAATCGGACAACTTAAAATTTAGTTTTTTTTTTAATTTTTGTTCGATTGTTATAAAAAAAAACATTCAAACAAAAACATAATTATCAAAGTTTTTTTGGGATTTAAAAATTAATTAACAAGGTTTCTTTTAAATGTGCAAAATTCCCATTTCATTCTATTGATAAGCTGAAATTGATTGCTGATGGGATACGCTATTCCTATGCGCATTTCCTGACGACCTGGCCTAAGCAACCAGTGAAATGCGCATAGAAATAGCTTATCCCATCAGCAATAAATAAATTTGAATTTAGCACATTTAAAAAAAACCTTGTTAAAAACATAATTAATTTATACCCAGCTAGCATTTCAATCGTGTAAGAGCTACTGGTAGTCGCGTGTTTAATCGTCAACGACCGCATTTATTGATCGTAGAAGATTCCTCACACGGGAAATCTGTAACACGAGTGCGATTCTTCCATAGCACAGCAGATGCCGTTTATTCAATCGTTGTGGGGATCGTTTAAGACGTGGGTAAAGATTATCTAACGAGTCTTTCATGTCAATAATCGTATGAGACCCATGTAGATATTCTCTTACAATTCGTGAAATGTTCGCCGTATAATTGTTCAAAATATGATTTGTACAGAGATTTATACAGTCGTAAAAGGTTCATTGGATGACGGTTTTACGAACCATAAACAAAGTGTAACATTGTTGTTCTTGTAGTCTGAGATTAAAAAATTTTTCTTTGCATATTACAGAGGTACCTAAACAATAGCCGTACGCGTTTTCTGGTTTTCAAAATGTGTCATTCAAATAAAATTTTTATAAAGCATACCTAAATAGAGCGGCGTCAACGCTTTGCCAGCTCGTTTAATAGTGAAGTTGGCCGCTATTGTTAATTAATAATGGCAATTTAGCCACCTAGCGTTTTTATTTAAAATTTGTGGGTTTTATTAAACAAGAGAGCTATCACTACTGTTCGTGACACAACGTTGGCGCTCTTGCTTAAGTATGGCGTAAAAGCTAAGCGAAAGAAAACGTTCCGCCTTCCACTGCTGTTACACATTCCAAGATTAAAAAAACGAACGTGTCAGAAAATGTAATGTTTTATTCAGACTTTGGAGACTGAAAAAAATCTTCACTTTTTAGAAAAAAATCAGCAAATCGGCACTTTGCTAATTTTGAAACAAAAAATCGTCAAATCTGGCAGCCCTGCTCTCATTAGAAAAACACGCTGAATTCAATAAAATAACTGAATAATCCTTTGTTTTTACAAAAATATGTAGTTAATTTTTAAAAGTTATTTTATATAAAATAACTGAATATTCCATTGTTTTTACGGAATATGTAGTTAATTTTTTGATAATTAATTTGTTTAAAATAACCGAAAATTCATTAGCTTTTATGGAACAAGTGGTTGAATTTTTGGCGGTAAATATTAAATGAACTTTTTGTTAAAAATAAGTAGACCAGGTTTTAACTGAATTTTCATTTATTATACCCATTTGCATTTGTGCTGATGTGTGTAACACCTTAAAATAAGGGTGTCAAACAAAGATGTATACTGAGTCCAATTTTGTTCGCTTTATACTTAAATGACTTATCCGATATTCTCCCTGGTGGTGTGAGTATTGAGGACTTTAATGTAAAAATACTCTTGTATGCTGACGATATTGTATTAATTTCGGATTCTCAGGATGGCCTTCAAAAAAAAGATTAACTCTCTGTATACGTATTGCATATTGTGGCATTTAAAAGTTTATCTAGCTAAATCAAAAGTCCAAGATTTTCGTAGTGGCACAAGGTTATCAAAAAGTTTAAAATGGAATTACGGTGAAAACGAAATTGAAATAGTAAACTCATATAAGTATTTGGGTATTGACCTCTGCTTTGATTTATCGTTTCAAAATCACTTGGAAAAAAACTAATAACATCAAAAATGGCGATTGCATTATCATGGTCTAAATATATAATTAGTGTGGCCGCAAGTTATATGGAGAATTTTTTTTTCGTATTTTCACTTGGCAAACCCCTTAGATTGGTTCCAAATTAGAAAAAATTAATTTGGTTCCAAATTAAAATAAAAATTTTAGATCGTTTGCATAGTTATTGGGCGTGCCTTGAGCCCACAAAGTTTGCTAAAAATGGTATTTTTCTCACTATGTGTCGCTTTAATTGTTGATAACTTCAGTAATATTTATTTTAGAGAAAACCCTTATTCACAAATATTATAGGGCTATATCTTATGAACAATGTTGCTCTGTATTAGTTTTCTTTAACATTAATATTTAATCCAGAAAAATCCAAATTAAAAAATAACACCGAAATATTCACATATCTACGCATTCTTTGCCTGGTGATTACACTACGTGACAAATTTTCAATAAAGTCGTGACCAAATGAATCTAACAGCTAATCTTTATGTAAAACTTTCCCCTGAATCCGAATATGAAGTCAGAATTTCAAAAGTAGAACAGTATTTAAGATATTCCAAAATAACCGTTATTTGAGTTTTTAAAAAAGATGATGTGACTGAAATGCAATTATCTTCAAAAATTTTAAACGCACTATGTATTTCTTTCTTTTTATTGAGAGGTAATAAAATTACTAAAATAACAATTGATTGCTAGTGAAGATCAGTGATGTTAAACACTTTTTTTAAAAGTTCTTACGCAGTCCGAAAAACCCCTATTTTTCTCTACAAAAATCCCTACAACTTTCAAATGATATATAGCAATACAAATAAATCCATTTGTATTAATGGATATAAATTTTATTTAAAGTTCCCAGAATGCATTTGGATGATAATTTTTTATAAAAATCACCTGAATAAGTCTTCTCAGATAATTTTTGTTGATTAAAAACTGATTTATCAGTTGAGCGATTGAAAAAGGATTCATATATAATTCATTGACGAAGAAATAAAAAGATTGGTGAAACTAGAAGCCCAAAAATTACTGTCAATTAATGAAAATAAATTAAATTACGAATGTTTTCTTCTTTTATTTACAAGATCCATATAAATTTTGTTGTTTTGTTCAAAATAAAATTTGTTCAAATAATCAAGAGCCATAATTGTGCTGCTTTTATCGGAGAACAAATTAAAAACATGACGATTAAAAATTTATTTAAAACATAATCAAAAACATTATAATTAACGATTGAAAAATAAGATGATAAATACTCACTAATAATTATCAAACTACCATTAAAGAGATCAGAAAATTGTATCACAAGTTATTCTTTGAGTGGATTCATCGCGAGGGTACCATTTTCTCACACTCACTTTACTATTTCGACTTAACTCCAAAACTTTTGGATTCCCATCTTTTACATATTTATTATATATTTCTTGCTCTAGAAAATAAGGTTCAACATATCTCCTTTCTTCTAAAAGAGCTTATCACAAAATTAGGTTAAAATCAAAGCTGAAATGACGGCAAGCGATGACTCAAAGAAATTTAACAATTTTTATTGCTGCCGTATTAACAAATTCATTAGTATGCTATCACAAATCGAAAAAAGCTACCAAACGTATAGTTTTCCAACATTACTGAAAAGTCCCTACATTTTAATGATTTCAAAAAATCTGTCCTTTTTTAACTACGGCTATTTTTTTTAGAAGAAAATCCCTACGAAAATCACTGGTAAGATTGTTCAAGAAATGACATACTTACAGGGGACAGCGGACAAAAAAAAATAACTTGAAAAGAGCAAAATTGAACAAAATCATAAAATTTAAAATGAAGTTTGAAGTTTTGTCCACTATAACTCATCCATTTAATGACTTATCTTCACAAACGACCCATGGTTATTTAAGAAATTTTATAACCTCTCCATAAAAAGAAAGATATACATAGTGCGTTTAAAATTTTTGAAGATAATTGCATTTCAGTCACATCATCTTATTTAAAAACACAAATAACGGTTATTTTGGAATATCTCAAAAACTGTTCTACTTTTGATATTCTGACTTCATATTCGGATTCAGGGGAGAGATTTACATAAAGATTAGCTGTTAGATTCATTTGGTCACGACTTTGTTAAAAATTTGTCACGTAGTGGAATCACCAGGCAAAGAATGCGTAGATATGTGAATATTTCGGTGTTATTTTTTAATTTGGATTTTTCTGGATTAAATAATAATGTTAAAGAAAACTAATACAGAGCAACATTGTTCATAAGATATAGCCCTAGAATATTTGAGAATAAGGTTTTTCTCTAAAATAAATATTACTGAAGTTATCAACAATTAAAGCGACACATAGTGAGAAAAATACCATTTTTAGCAAACTTTGTGGGCTCAAGGCACGCCCAATAACTATGCAAACGATCTAAAATTTTTTATATATTATTTTTTTCTAATTTGGAACCAATCTAAGGGGTTTGCCAAGTGGAAATAAAAAAAAAAAAAATAGCGGCCACCCTAATATATCATGCATCCAAAAATCAGTAATAAAAATAAACTCAAAATATTTAATGCTGCTTCTGTTCTACGGAGCCCAAGTATGGGGTTTTAAAAATATGATTCAGTAGAAAAATTATTCCGTTTTTTCATAAAGAAGATGATCCTCCTGCCTAGGAACATCCCAAACTACATGCTCTTCCTAGAAACAGGGCTTAATTCGTTGTTCTTGGAGACCTTAAAACTACATTTCAATTACATCAACAAAATACTCAATTTACCATATAATAGGTTGCCGCGCCGGCTGGCCGAAATTATAATTGACGAACATACGTGGGCTGAGGAGTGGACGGACCTGTGTTCCAAAACAAATTATACTACACCAAAAACCACTGGTCCTCTCTGCAAATACAGCAATTCTATTTTACTGCTAGTTAAAACAACTCATAAAGCGCCTAAAGAACTGTTAGAATCAATTGTCATCTCGTATTTTTAATTTTGTAACGAACGAGTTTTGCAACTCACCTACTCATGTATTTATTAGAAAATAGACTGAGATAATTTAATTAGTTATTTCAATAGTTAAAGGAGATCTTATAAAATGATCTTTTAGAAAAGTAATTTGGCTTAAATGTTAAGGATTAAAGCGATTATTTTCTTTAGTTTTGACAAAACTTGACTTGGACAAGATTCTTTCATTTATTGTAGATGAATATCTAATTTCTCAGTCCTTTTCCAGGATTTCTCTAAACATTTAAAATACTCCATTATGCCATTAGAGCACTGTTTTAATTTTTTAACATTTTTAAAACTTCTAATTGTTTTGGTTAATTCTGTTAAAAGACTGATATGAGAATATATGAGAAGAAACAAATAACTAAACACATACATAAAAAAAGTACGTGAAACAAAAAAAGGTGTTGGCAATCAAACATTTAAGCCATTTTTCGCCACATTCCTGTTGATCGATGATGAAGATAAAAAAAACATTTAAAAAAAGAGTAAGAGTGCTTGTAATTTTAATAACTTGTCGGCGAAAAATGGGTTAAAATGAAGATCACTGGACACCTTCTTTGTTTGTATGAAAAATATTTTCTAAACACATACCTTTTGTATATGAGACGAAACAAATAATTAAATACACAAAAAAATATGTTATAATACTACAAAAAATCAAAATCGGGTAGTAATTAATCGGTTAATCGATTGACGGTTAACCGAATGAATACCCTTATATCTTCACAACAATAGTGTAGATGTATGATGCATTTTTGCTGATATTTGTAACACCTTAACATCCCACACTATGGTATACCGAACGAATTAACTTAGTTTCCATACAAATCCCCACCCTTAAATTTCATATAAATGAAGATATATAAATAATATTCGGCACAAAGAATTTTTACATGATTCTGAAGGTAGAAGGTCATACCACACGTTAGTGCGCGCGCCCTCTGTACACTTCTGTCATAAAAAGTTAAGCTAGTGTATTTTAATAGAACAAGCTACATGCAATATATTTTGACGCGTTAGCGCCAAAAAGTTGATTATAATTTTTGCCCGATTTTAAAAATTTTGAAAAAGTTAATTTTCTACAGAATGAATTGTGAAAAAATCTTTTGTAATTAAAAAGTAAAACCTATGTATTTAAATTGTAAAAAAAAATTATAAAAAAAGCTTTTCAGCAACATATACATATGTATGTACAGTCACACAGAAAATAGTACGTACTCCCTCTAAAATTAGAGTTTAAGAATAGCCCTGGATTTCTGACCGTCAAAATTTAACTACAAAACAGTTCGGGTAATATTCATATCTACCCGCTGTAAAATATCGTGCTATTATGTTTACTATTAAGTACGTATAAAAAATTTAAATTTTTTTCTTTTTGTGACTTTGGATAAGTAAAGTGGATTCGGTCGGCCACTAATATATACATAATATTCATACATACATATACGTATGTATGAATATTACGTGTAGATTTTTTTCGAAAAGTAAAAAAAATAAAGTTATGAGTTAATACCCTTTTTATGATCAAGTGCGATATGTAAATCAAAAGAGTTGCTCTTTTTCTTAAAAGCAGTACTAAGAAGGATGACCTGCAGTCTGGCATTGACTGTACTAAATTGTTTGTCGAATCTGGAGATGTTTCCTTCCAGGCGTTCCTTTTACAAATCTAACGTCTTAATAGATACCAAAAGTGATCGATACCTAGGGTTTTAGTCAGGGGACTAATTCTGGCAGTCGTGATCTAGTACTTTCTCGATTCGAAAACAATTTTATTTCAGTCGATACAGAACGAATCTAAATTATTTTTTCAGTATTTTGAAACTCAAATTGATTCTTTATAACACTGAAAAAAAATTCCGATTCGTTCAGTGTTGACTGAAATAATTAGATATTAAACAGCTTTCGAATCAAGAAAATACTCGATCACGACTGCCAGAATCAGGCTCCAGGTGATTCCGGAGGAACAAACATCTATCGTCCTACTCCACTAGCTGGACTATGTACCTACTTATGCATGTAAGTAGAAAGTCATTACATACATACATACATATGTACATATGTACATACATGTACTTATCTACGTACATAGGTATGTACTTACATACATACACATGTACATATGTACATACATGTACTTATCAATGTACATAGGTATGTACTTACATACATATGTATGTATGTATGTATGTATATACATGCGAGATTTGCCACTTTAGCAAAATGAGATAATTACATTTATGTAGCTGTTCTCAACACGGGACCCTATTGAGACGGATACAGCAATTAAAACTAAGCTAGAAACTGGACCTTCTACTAATTAAAAGCAGGTTAGAAGACAAGGTCGCCCTAAACATAAAGAATAATGTTCCTGTTACACCACAAAAACTTTCCAGTAGTGACCCTATTTATTTGTCCATAACTGTTTATGGACTTTTCAAAAATAAAAACAATAACAACAAATCAATAATGTAAAACAAAAAACTTCTCTTACTTAGCCCAAAACAGGTTTAGCTAAAAATTCACGATCAAAATAGAACTTGTATTTTGTCTGTCTGGCTGTCTGTTTTTTATGTCTCTGCCTGTTGTTCGTTTGTCTTCTAACAAATCAATGCATGCTCTTGAACGAAGTTTTATACATACATACATACATACATACATATGTATACTACTCCAATACTTCAGACAATGTGTATAAGAATACAGTATAAAACTTCTTCTTAAACAAACGATTTCGAAATGTATGTACATAAGTATGTATGTATGTGGATGCTTGCTGTAAACATGATCTTACAAGACTAAACAACAAAAAAGCAAAATTTTATTACAACATCGTTACAGTAGGGTATACAATTTTCTAACTTTTAATGTTAAAAAAAAGAATATAAAAACAAATAAGTACACCCAGAGAAAGAACATGTTTAAATATGGTCACCGCCTACAAAAGGTGACACAGCGAGTTGAAAGAAAAATAATAAGAACTGCTTATGATAACCACCAATCCAGCACGAGAAGATTAGCTCTTCAAGTGGAAAAAGACCTTGGGTGACGTGTTTCCCATTCAACCATCAGAAATGTTCTTTAAAAGCACAAATATTCGTCAAGAGTGGCGAGAAAAAAACCCCTGCTCTCAGCTTAAAATATTGAAAAGATATTAAGATTTGCAACTGAACACGTTTTACTTCCTCCAGAGTACTGGGACGATGTTATTTTCTCAGCGTTGAAAAATTTGGTTTCATAGACCCGGATAATCCGAATAAATTTAAATGCAAATATTATCAAGATAATGATCCCAAGCATAAATCTTATTTATGTATGTAGATCATGGGTACTATACAACTGTACCAAAGTTATTGCTACTCCTGCCCAAAGTCCGGATATAAACCCTATCGAAAATTTGTGGGTTCATCTAAAGAAAAAGGTAGGAAAAATATCGCCAACGAACAAAAAAGATTTGATACGGTTCATTAAAGGAGAGTGGGAAAAAATACCGTCAGAATACAATATTCTAAAGCTAATTTAATCGGTGCGAAGACGCTTGCAAGTGGTAGAGGATGCTCGAGGTAGACACACAAAATGTTAAAACCAAAATTTAAAAAATTTACATCAGAATTAATGTTTTACCAAGTGTGCAAACATGTTTTTACAATAGAAACATTTAAGTATTTTTATTTTTTAATATTCTACATTAGAATTTTTTTATTAGTAAAACATATGTTTTTAAAATACGGTTCGAAAAAAATAAAAAATTAGTTTATTTTTATTAAAAATAAATTAATATTTTTAAGTTTTTTTTATTTTTCTCTATGTGCAAAGATTTTTTACAAACTGTATGTAAAAAAAAACAAATTATGTATTCTCAACTTTTGTGCAGAAAATAGTTTCTCAGATGTGATTGAACTCATTTAAAAACTTAATTGTTTGTGCGCCATTTTCTTTAAGCTTGGGTATAAAATGTCTGAAACAAGCAGATATGCGTCTCTAGAAATTTTAACAAATCTAAGGTATCTGCGGACAAGTGAATGATATGTCACACATAAGGCTTTGTACGTAGTACTCTACCATGTTAGCCATTATGGTGTAGGGGTCTTCTAATACCGATTTTTCAGAAGTTCCTAATATGTATATTTTCAACTATTTTTACTGCACTAGAAGCCGGGTTTGCTTTCACTTAGCCAACGATATACCTTACTTTCTTACCTCTAAAACACTTAAGTCTTCTTCACACGCGGCAATTTCTCCATTGTTTTGTAATCCAATTTGCACAAGAGCTGCCAATAAGCATTAAATCTAACAAATCAAAACTTTCTTACCCAAACTACAAATATCTCCTTTATATACATATTTGATTTTGTAACAATAAAGAACTTCAAACGAATGCAACTTCAAAACTTAAAAATTAAAATTGTTTCCACTGCTACTGTACAAAGAAACCAGAGTGCTGCTACATATTAAGTTTTTTTTATTTAATTGAGTAAACATTTTTTTCAAGTGCATCACAGAATAATACACTCGCCGCTTACTATCTGTACAAATGCAAACTCATCCATACAAAATTGTAAAGAAAATCACCTCAGTCTATTAAAATTTATATCTAAGTATGTACACATTTTATACCTACATAGGCCAGCGTTGCCATAGGTGTTCTTTTCCGATCAAATTTGGTCGGCTGACAGGCTAAACCTTATTTAAGTCGGTTTGAGAAAGTTTAATATCAGGCCTGTTCTAAAATCACTTTAACTCAATTCACACGTTCCTACTTAAATCACACGTGTGATATTTTAGTGTCTTTTTTGTGTGTTTTGGTGAGATTTTCAATTGCCGAAAGCTCACCGAGAAACACAAAAATGGTATGACTTCCACAACACCACAAAATCACACGTGTGATTTTAAAAGCAGGCCCGTATATTTATTTTAAGAAATGGTGCCTTCTAGGGAGAGCTGGAGATTATTCAGTGGATTTGCTATTTTCACTGATGGCTCGAAGATGAGGGGCACGGGTGCGGAATCTACATTGAGGATCTGGACATCAGAATGTCATATAGGATTCCTGACGACTGCAGTGCTTTTTCAGGCGGAGGTTCTGCGGTCTTGTTAGTTAGTTGATGATCGTAGGAGTGCTCTGGAGGGAATCGTAGGGGAGTATGTGTTAAGGTTGTGCTGGGTGACGGGTCACTGCGACATAGGCGGCAATGAGGTGGCTGATAAGTTATCAAGACATGACTCATAGATGGAGGATCCTAACTGTATGGAGGCGGTCAGGCCTCCAAAAGGCTTCTATGTCGGAAGGATCAGGGAATGGATTCTAGGCACGACCAATCGGGCCTTGGGAACCGAACGGACTGCCGGGTATCACGAACGCTGTGGTCGGTGCTTAGGAAGTCCGATTCGGAGTCGCTGCTGGGCAGGAATAGGGTCTGCGTTAGGGCCATGATAGGAATCATCACGGGCCACTGTATGATAGGCAGGAAGGCGGTGAGGATGGGATCCGACTTGTCGGATATGAGCGGGTTGTGTAAGGACCCGAAGGAGTTGGAGACAGTTGAGCACATTCTATGCCACTGTTCCAGGCTACAGGGCAACAGGCTGAGGTGGCTGGGCAGTAGATTCCTGGGCGAATTAGGGGATGTCTCGGGTTGTGTACTCGAGGGTCTCATAGGATTCGTAATGGGGATGGCCTGCGGGAAAGGAGACTGGATTTAGGGCGAATTTGGTTGAGTAGGATTTCTTTCGGGTTTGGTCCGAAACTTTCTTTCCTATCTATCTTTTTAATCTGTCTTATGCTTTCGCTCTTTATTTCACCTACTTCCCATCTTTACATATCTATATCTAAATAAGTCGCCACAATGGACCATATTGGTCTCTGGGTGAGGGTGTGAAGAAAACTTCACACCAGCCCTTCAACCTACCGGCCAAAATTAAAAAAAAATTTAAAAATAAAAAAATTATTCTTGTAAATATTCCGTTAATTAAATAAACTGTATATTATGGTTGACCATTTCTACATGGTTTTGTAAAATTTGCAAGTTTAATGTCGAATCCCGTTTATTGGCCGACAATTTTTTACCGATAGCGAAGCCGATAATTCGGTCGAACACTAAAGTTTGTGCTTCTTAGTCAAATAAAATCTAGATTTAATTTCAACGCCACAATGCAGCGTTTGAAATTCAAAAATTCAATATGAATTTCTGTGGAAAACAACAACAAAATAATGAAATATTTTTTATTTTGTTTTTACTTTCAATGTAATTTTTGGCGTTGCGGTTGCGTTTTCCAGAATTAGGGCCTAAAATGTTACGAATTATTGCTCCTTCTAGTGTTGTTGGTTTTCTTTGCATTTTTTTTTATTACTAATTGCATAGTTTAAAAAAATATGTAACTTAAAAACCTTTTCAATTAAAAAAAGGTTCTTTATACCAATACAAGTTAGAAAGAATAGCCAGTCAAGCTCGACCACATGTATTCTATATTGGACCCATGTGCAATCATGGTTGTGCATGATTTTTGTAAAAGTTATTTGTGCCGAATATTATTTAAATATCTTAATCTATTTCAGTGATTTTAGGAAGCGGGTTTACATGAAACCTATGGTTAATTTTGGATCTACCAACACAACATTTTTGCATAACATAGAAGCTATAGTAAAAGATATTGTCGCCAATTTGTATAAGGAACAAAATTTATAGGGAAGTAATTTCATTAAAGCTATTTTGGGAGTAATATTTTTATGGGAGCTACGGTCAAAAATGGACCGGATGAATTATTAGATTGCAATAAAAAATTTGTGTATCAAATTTAATCTAAATACCAATATAATAATATGGTTCATGGACATAAAGACTATATACCGGAAAGAAGCTCGTGTAAGGGTTATGTATAATTATGGACCGATTCTTGCCATTTTTAATTGGTTTGGTTCTTGTGGCATTTAGAACCGTTGTACCAAATTTCATAAAATTATTTCCTAAATTGCCCACAAGGTTTACATGGACAGCCAGCCTGCTAGCCGGACGGACAGACATCGTAAAATCGATTTAAAAAGTAATTCTACGTTGATCGGTGTACTAAAAGGAGGGTCTAGGACCAATATTTAAAGATGTTACAAGCATCAGCACGAGCACATAACATCCTCTTGACTATTATTTTGTGGGTATAACTATGTAACTATACATACATTTATTTGTATTTAAACATTAAGTAAAAAAATGGGTCGGTTTCAAAACATGTTGGAAGGTTTTGTTGACAAGTTTGGTCGGATAGAAAATTGTTCAGTGGCAACGCTGACCTACACTCACAATATTCTGTACGTAAAATTAACTGAATTTGTAAAATAAAATAAATGAAAATTCAGTTAAAACCCAGTCCACTTATTTTTCATTTAACGAATAGTTCCCTTAATTTTTATTGTCAAAAATTCAACCCCATGTTCCGTAAAAACAAATACATTTTCAGTTATTTTATATACTTAAATAAACAATCAAAAAATTAACTGAATATTCCGTAAAAAACAAAGGAATATTCAGTTGTTTAATTAAATTCTGTAATTTTCGTTTACTCCACAAAAGAACTCTAAAAAAGAGCTCTTTAAAAAATACCTGACAGACACATGTCCGCTTGTTTTTCTAATGAGAGAGAGAGAACATTATTGTTTACTTACCCCAGCGCTGCCAGAAGTAAGATTTTACCTTATTTTTTAAGATTTTTTAACCGAAAAAGATTTTAAGATATTTTCCCTAAAAACAAGATTTTTTGTTTTGTCTAGACGGAGGTTAGGTTCAATTAACAAAAACTTTATTTGTTCCCATTTAAAAATTTTTAAACTAAATACAACAATTTAGTATAAGAAATTAAATGTTGTTTTTTTTTTGTTTATTTTATGTATTAAATAAAATATCAATTGTTTTTATTATTTATAATAAAAAAACTACTTTTTTCCAAAAATAAGATTTCTTAAGATTCTTAAAAAGAAGATTTTTTCTTCAAAAATAAGATTTTTTTTTTGGTAAAATTAAGATTTTTTGCTGAAAGTTTCTGGCAGCCCTGACTTACCCTGTTACTCACGCTTGTTTTACTTTTGTTGTACTGACCTCGTTTGAAGAACTCTCAATTATTAGACACCACAAAAAATTGTATGTACCTATTTAACTTAATACTTTTAACAAATAGAAAATGGGAATTTGTTACAGAAAACAAGCACATCGTTGTTTAAAGATTAGTCAAAATTTATTTTTTGGTAGTTAAATTACATAAAATAACAGAATATTCCTTTGTTTTTACGAAATATGTAGTTAATTGTTTGATAGTTAATTTATGTAAAATAACTGAAAACTCAATTGTTTTTATGGAATTGGCGGATGAATTTTCGACAGTGAAAATTAAATGAACTTTTCGTTACTTTAAATGACATTTTCATTTTATTTTACATTAAGAAGAAATTAACTTAATCAACGGACATATGTACATAATTAACTGCAACTGAAAATCCGTATTAATATGCACTTTGTTTTTTAAATCAGTTAAAAATAAATTTGCTTGGAATTTTAAATGTTTATTTATTTAAAAATAGCTGAACGGAATACTTCTTAAATAAACTACTGTCCGTTTCTGTAATAATATTGTGAGTGTATGTATGCTTGTGATACATAAAATATGTAGGTATGTAGGTATGGTTTTATTGTTCATGGGGAACACTCTAAAGCAGTAATACTACAAACATGTTGGAGTTGCTATGAGTAGTAAATAACTGGTTTTCTAAACGTTTGTTTAGTTTATTTTTCAACTAATGTTTGTTCAAAAAAATAGTGAAATTAAAAAAAAAACAGCAAGAGAATAATTGAAGAAATAAAACGTAAAAAAAAATTATGCCTAACTTTATTTGCTACTGGTCTTAAACATGATAGTAAACAGAGAAGTAAAATAACTATTTCGCTGTGTCTTAACTCTTAAAATTATGTAACACAAAATAAGCCAACAAATGTCTATTGAAGACTTTATCATTGTTGTGCATACATTTTTGCATGGCAATAAAAAATAAAATTGATTTCGGCGTTACTAACTATGTAAGTCCCGAAAACAAAAAAGAACTAAGTCCTTTAAATTTGAAAATATGTAGAATAAATCCAAAAAATTTTAAAGAACCAAAACAAAAATGTTAACTTATTTCACAATTGAAGCACAGCCGCGAATAACGTTGTAAAAGCCACTTCTTGCAAAATCTTGCAAGCTCAACTACTACTGAATGAACCTTTGTTACTGTTTTCTTTTTCTAAACGTTTGGAAATAGTTTTAACTCCTACCTAATTCTTTACCTTTTAATTCCTTTATAGGCTTTTTACACTGACCAAAATTTAGGTGAAACGCATGGAAGATAAAGAAAATGTGACACTCGTTTACATTAGTAGTATGTTTATGTACCTCCCAATGCAACTGTTTCATACAAATTTGGGAGCATGTTGTAAGTGTTGCCAAGTTTTTATTATATATGCAGTTTTAGCGCTTATTTTTTAGTGCTTTTTTTTGGAAAAATAGGAATTAAAAAACCGGAAAACTAAAATACCAACAAAATGGGTATTTTGAGTTGATTTAAGCGTCGACTTGAATATTTATTAAGGATTTTTTGATTGTTATATGTATATAAAATAGACAAATGGTTGAAGATTATCTATTAAGATTACGCTGTATTGGTTTTCTATATATACTTTTCCATAAAAAGTTGGGAGCATACTGGCAGTGTTGCTACGGCCTTCGTCAGCATTCTTTGTATCTTATAACTGGATAGTGCCTATTGTAAATTTTATGTATTTAACTTAATTATTTTAACAAATAGAATCTGGGAATTTATTTCTCATGTTGAGTAACATTTATTATACAAATTTTCATATTATTCGAATGTGTATTCAAAGTCAAATTACAATCTTCAAAAGCTTTTTTTATACTTTAATAGTGCATACAAAATATTCCTGGAAAATATTGAAGGAATAAGACTATTAAAGTATAAAAAAAAGCTTTTGAGGATTGTAATTTGACTTTGAATACACATTCGAATAATATGAAAATGTATATAATAAATGTTACTCAACTCTACTCTATAGGTTTGGTTAATTTATTTGTTAACGTATGTATTACTATTTCACAAACTTCGTTTTCAAACCAGGACACTTAGGGCTAATAAATCCGAGGAAGTTGAACTCTCTTTTTTTGGTTTAAAATGTGTTTAAACCAACAAATCTATAAATCCGTAAATATATAAACCATCCTTAAACGAATAAAATTTGTCGTTTAAACTACCAAGAATACAAACCAGGCGCCGAGCTATAAAGCCATAGGCAATAAAGCCATATAGCCTTATTTACCAATGGAGTAGGAAATAAAGCCATATGGCTTTATAACCATCATTCAAGTGCAATAACACCATAATCGTTTAGTAACCACAGTGGAAATAACGCCATAATAGTGTAACAGTGTAAGAATGAGTTGCCATTGTCAAGTGTTGTAAAAATGTGGTACAGTAGGTGGAAGGGGGGCGAGGGAGCACGTACTACGGGCCTGCCGGCTATGCAGAGAAGCTTTAGTTAGCGAAGCCGGTGTTTGTTATACCATAGAGGAGAAAATCCTTGCGCCCGGCCGAAGGCCTGCTATGCAGAGAAGCTTTAGTTAAGGCTAGATTAAACTATGTCACAAACCTTACATATTCCATAATACTTTGTGAGATAGAAATCTAAAGAGTTTTGTTGCGACTGTCAAAAAATCTAATTTAACATGGCAGTTTTTAATCACACCATCACACAAAGTATAAACACTCACACATAAAATAAAATGCAACCCTGATCCAATGAAAAGTATTATTGTTTTGAAATTTTTTAAAAAACGATGAAGTCGTATGGGATGTCAAAATTTTTCTTTAATACTTGTCATTTTCATCACACATGCATTCATACTATCAGACTTTTACATAATACTTGAGTTTTTGACATGTATTAATACAAAGTATAATAGTGTAAACTAGCCTTTAGCGAATCCGGTCTTTGTTATACCATAGAGGAGAAAATCCTTGCGTCCGGCTGAAGTTAATATCCTCTTTATGATCAAGTGCTATATTTATTAGGATTATGGATGCGATTTCCATGAAAATGCATGTTTTTTGTCGATAGTCTAAAACGATATCGATCAATTATCTTTCCGAACCATTAAGTTTGGGTAAAAAAATGGCAACGATTTGTTTTTGAATATTGTTGCATATATTCGTGAAAATTCATATTTTTGCATATTAAAGTTTTAAATGCATATTTTGACATTTTTGAGTGACTTTATTATTAATTTAAATATTATAAAAAAAATTCTTAAAAAAATTTTTATATGTATTTTCCAATTACGGATATATTGGTAACACAATAACTAATTAGGAGAGATTTAGTTTACTAAATACTGAAGTCATATCTAATGAATTGCAGAAAGCAAAATAACAATGTGGAAGAAGAATAGCCCAAAAAAAAAATATAAAAAATTCAAAACGTTGTACCAAAAAAATTAAATAAATTTCAAATATTTTTGATCTGATCTTGAATCAAAGTGAAATCTGATAATGAATTTTTTTCAAATTGGCATTCTTTAAGTATAAGACAAAGTTTTACTTTTAATATAACAGTACTAACTGTCTGTTCAACGATTTCGAACGTAAACGTTCGTATAGAATTTTATTTGGAAAATATTTTTAAAACTGAGTGTTTTTCATATAAATTTGTTATGCGACCGCTAACGTTCGAAATCATTGAACAGGCAGTTATTTATTTAAACAATCAAAACTTTAAATTAATTAAGGCTGTATTACACTATCACACAAGTCTAACGTATTTTGACGAAAATGCATCTCTGATCTGATTATTGTTGGATCATTTTTAAAAAACAATAACAACTTATCATGACAGGGTTGTATTTTCCTCAAAATACGTTATACTTGTGTGATAGTGTAAAATAGCCTTTAGTCTTTGTCCATATTATGAAACATTTGCTGCAGAAACTTTCTTTAATTCTCTTTTGAAACTGCATTCGTGTCCATGCAATAAAACTTTTGTTTTGCAGCATCAGGGCGAATTCAACTACAGGTGTTGTCGACTCTACAACAATCCAAAAACAACGTAGGGTTTTTTGCATTGCATTATTTAGTGCTTATAGCCCGAAATGTCAACCATTCTTAGCAAAACACTAACAAATCAAAACAAATAAGCTCAAACTGTCAAAATCAGATGCCGTTTCGACACCACCTGTAGTTAATTCGCCTTGTGCAGCATTAAATAATTTTGTATGCCTTCTCTCTTTCTTTCAATAACATACTCACAAAAACTGCTTGTACATGAAACAAAGAACACTTTTCCATTCTTCTTTCATCAGCAAACTCAAACGTTTTGCAGCAAATGTTTCATAATATGAACGAGGACTTATTTAAGTTTTTTTAACATATTTGAATAACAATAGACTAAATTTGTTACATTTTTTTTTTTTTTGGTAATTTTTTAGTTTTAACAGCATATTTTTAATTTTTTTAGTGCATATTTTGGATTTTTTAGTGCATATTTTAAGCGCATATTTTCGATTTTTTAGTGCATGAAAATCTCATCCCTATTTATTAGTTTTTAAAATTTGTACCTAAGCTACCTAAATAAGAGCGGCAAGGTTTTTTTTATGTCAAAACTTCTAATTTTCATAGTTTTTTTTTTATTAATACCATTAAGGAAACTTAACCGATTGGAATAAAACTGGCCGTCTGCACGAAGCAGTTGCTCGCTGGCAACACGAGTTGGTTGTGCTAATGCCTTTAAGTTGTTAAATGAACTTGTTTTCCAGTACTTATATATAAAGGGTCAGCCAAATAACTTTTTTTTTGAAAATGCTATAAAAAAAACTACTCAAATTTCTTTTTTTATTTGAAAGTACAATCCTTCCGGTTAATAATGGAAAATAATTTCATTCAAATGGCTGCCTCGGCTGGCCATGCAGTAGCCTACACGATCGGTCCAATTTTTAAGCACATTATCGATTGTGTGCAGCTGTATTTCACCAATGGCTTCACGAATATTGTCCTTTAAAGCGTCAATTGCCTCTGGCTTGTCGGCGTAACACTTATCTTTGACGGCACCCCACAAATAATAGTCCAACGGTGTCAAATCGCAGCTCCGAGTTGGCCAAACGACATAAGCTCTGCGGCTGATGATGCGATCTTCCAAAACAGGGCGCAAAACATCGAGTGTGGCACGTAGCACCGTCCTGTTGAAACCAAATGTTGCCAATATCCTCCTCTTAATTTTTGTGAACAAAAATTCATTAAACATAGCCCGATAACAATCGCCATTAACTGTAACGGACACTCCTTGCTCATTTGCGAAGAAAAATGGCCCAATTATGCCTCTGGACCAAAATCCGCACCCAACAGTGACTAGTTTTGGGTGCATCGGCTTTTCAATGTATGCGTGCGGGTTTTCTGTGCCCCAAATGCGACAATTTTGTCTTGTTTACATAACCGCCAAGATCAAAATGAGCTTCATCTGAAAAGATGATTTTTTTTGGCAAAATCGGCATCTTCTGTATGTCGATCGCAGGCCCACTAACGAAGCGTTGTTCAAGCGTATACACAACCATATTCGTTCAGCGGAAGCATAAAACTAATTATCTGTCAAATCAGACATGAGCTAAGTGTAACTATGCACGAAATAAGCACAAGTTGAAAAAAAAACGTTAGAATACGGACCCGTTATATATTAATGCTTCGTGGAATTAAGTGCTCATTTATATAAATACGTAATTCCTTTTGGAGAATATTTTCATTATTTTCTTCTACTTTCATGTGAGGATCTAAGTGGTGCTTTCCCCCATACAGAATCTTTAATTTGTTTCCCTCTTTTTTTCCGATATTGCTAGCTTGTTTACCTTTTTTAAAAAATAATGGCGCATATTCAGAAATCATAACTAAAGTCGCAACTAATAAAACAGAAACTAAAAAATAGTTCATAGATAGTTATAGATCTTATTCATAATTCATAACTAGCTTGGCAACTGCTTTCAGCTGATTATAGGCATGTAGAGAAAACAAAATGTCGATATTATTTTGAACGATAAATACTGTAGTGAATTTAAAAGCTTATTAAGCTATTAAAAAAACAATTATTGTTCTTAAAAAATGCATACAAATTCTAAAAAAGTAATTTTTTTGTTATAGTTTTGATATTAATCAATTAAAATGGGGGCCTGTAAAATTTGGTGACTAAAAACACATCTCTAGTTTATTTTACTTTCTGTATGGATGTTTTTGGGCGCAAGTAGCAAATGTAATAAGACAAGTTTATTATTTACGAAATTGTAAGAGTATTTATTGTTTTCTGTATTTTAGAGTGACAAAAATTGGTCGCCAAAATTGTTTTGCTATCCAAATATATTAGTTAGTTAGCATTTAGTTACAGCTTTACCCATAAATAAGTGTAAACTTTTCTTGCTGAAAGTAACCAACTGTGAATAACTTTAAAAGGTACTTAAAAAAGTTACCACTTAGTGATAATTTATGAATATGCGCCAATATTATTTTCCACAGCTGAATTTGGAAAAAAGTTTGTAATTTATTATTTTTGCATGGTTTTGTAACATTTGCATATGAAGGTATTAAAAAGTTCGGACTTCGACAAAATTCGGCCAAATTAATGTCGAACGCTGATTATTGGCCGTTAGCCATTCTTGGCCGATACCTAAGCCGATTAATTGGTCGGACACTAAATTTTATGTACATACAATTTGTATGAAGCATCCCTAAATACGGCGGCGTCAACGCTTTGCAATTGGAAAATCCGATTTTGACAGCGCGTTTAAAAGTGTAGTTTGTCGCTATTGTTAACAAATAATGGCAATTTAGCTATTTTATGTGGGTTTAATTAAAAAATAAAGTTAACACTGTAACACAACGTTGATGCTCTTGTTTAGGTATGGCATATCAGCGTAAAAGCTAAGTTAAAGAAAACGTTCCGCTATACGCTCTCTATAGGCACGGCTTAAAAAGAAATTACATCTGGTTGTTTTTCTAAAAACAGAAAAATTGTTGTTGCTTTGTTTGTTTGTAAGAAATTTTCCGTTCTGTTTTGTGTGCTTTTCATGAAGGTTTATTCGTCAAAGAAAAAGTATTTTTACTTTTTCTAACAAATTTGTACTACGGTGTTATTTTGGTAATGTAGTATGTACTTCTGATTGTATTAGTGGTTGATGACTTTATCTGTTAGCCTTAGGCCAAACATTAGCTTTCTGTCAAAGAAAGTTAAAACACACTGAACAAACCAGTCAGTATTAGCAGAGAAAAAAATTAAACAAACAAAAAAACAGGTTTAGGCACCTCAATCACATAAAAACTTAATAAATTCTACAAAATATATCTTAAACTCGATTAAATTTTGAAGTATTAGCAGATCACAGGCCTACACAGACCAAACAGTAAGACAATCATTTGTGGTTAGAGTCTTAATGCAGACAAAACATTTTCAGGTTTATTGTAGTTTTTGACTGAATGAAACAAAGGCATGTCACACTAAACAAATATTTAACGAAAAAGTTTTAAAAAAAGTGACCATAAACTGTAAACTTAATGCCAGTTGCTGTGTTTCAATATCAAAAACCACGAACCTATGATATATTTTTTAAGTTTGTGTTTAATTTAATTTTTCATGTTTTATGTTTTTATATTTGGCTACAGCAAATTAATGTTCAATGTAATAAAAAATTAGTTTCTCTTATTACGAATCCCTTGATGAAGTGAACATAACATTCACGAAACGTTGGAAAAATATGGATTAAAGTAATTTTTTAGAACTTAAGGCCTTATTAGCTAACATAAAATCAAATTTAATGAAGAATTACATTGGCAAAACAACAAAAATATAGGTACGTAATCTTTTCATAATTTTATATTTTATATTGTTTTATTTATTTACTAAACTTTATTTCTGAAAAAAATCGTTTTAGAATTTGATTCAACAAACCGAATGAATAATCAAACAAATGTTAAATAAAAAAGTGGATACGTGTGAGGCATCAAATACTGGTTATGTGTGACCACAACTTTGTTAAAAATGTAATTTATTAATACTTATTATATATATTATTTAATTTGTAACTTTGCATATAATTCGGTTACTTTCCCGCAGTTTGTGTTTATTACTTTATAATATTAATAAGTATTTGAAAACTACTACTAAGAGATACTTATGTATTAATAAATTTTATGTTACATAGTTTTATTTTATAGCGTGCATATTGCATTATTGACATTGAACTATACAGCGTTTGTCTATTGAATTAAAAGGCTTGAAAGACTTAAACTTATAATTAACTACATGAATATCAAAGTTAAATTAAAATATACACATTTAAACAAAATGGGTTTTGCAAGATGTTGTGTTAAATTTTAACAGCTAGAATAATTGAATCTGGATCAGTAATTTCAAGTTAATTAGTTAAAATGATCTAAAAATTAAACTTGCTTAGCTTTTATAAACGTATCTGATATGTTAAGGAGAAACCCAAACAAAATAATAGGGCGTGGAAATGCATGTAATTATAATTGGAAAATATGCGTATTAAACATGATAAAAACAAAAATATGCTTAAATATTAATAAAAATATGCATTTATTTAAAGCGGGGAAAATAGTTTTAACGCTTACAGTGAATTTCAGAAGTCTGCTAAATATGGCAAATTATGGACCGTATATCACAAAATTGCATGACATTTTTTCTGGTCATATGAAGCGAAATTTTACCGTAATATCTAAATTTGCTACATTTTAGGCGTATTTAATAATTTACCAGAGTGGGCTTTATATGGGCCCTATAGTAAATTATGGACCGATCATCAAGAAATTTATTAGTGTGATTTCTAGTCCTATAAAACTGTGAAGCATTAAATTTTATTATGATAGCATTGTTAATTACGGTTTTAGGTGTACTAAACTGTTTTCCGGGAGTATGGATTATAGGAGTCTTATATTAATTTATGGACCGATCTTCACGAAATCGTACAGTATGACTTCTAGTCCTATAAAACTGTGGCGTACCAAATTTCATTATGATAGCATTTTTTTATTACGATTAAAGGCGTACTAAACGGTTTTCCAAAAGTAGGGTTTATATGGGGCTTAAGGTAAATTATGGACCGATCTGCACGAAATTTCAGTGTCATTTCTAGTCCCATAAGCCTGGCTGGCTAAATCGACTTAGAATTATTTAAGGAGCCAGAATATATACATTTTATGGGGTCTTAAGGCTCAACCATAATATGCATAGCCAAGCTTAACCTACTGTCAAAAATTAACAAAAAGTCTCTCAAATGTATTTAAAAAAACAAATATAAAATCAACAAACATTTGATTCCGTACGGAATGTGCGATCAGATTCGCACTTTGCTTAAGCAAATGACAGTTTCATAAAATTTAACAAAAAGTTTCCTTAAGTTCAATATGGTTTACCTCATATGATTTACATGTATTCGTGCAATTGCTTAAGTCAACTTATGCACATTGTGGTTGGGCCTTTAGATGTATAATAAAAAAGTTTCACACGGAATGACAAACTTAGTATACCCTCATTCACCACTAGTGGTGGTGGAGGGTATAAAAATAACGAAACTTAAACATGCATTGCACTAACTCAAGGCGAATTAACTACAGGTGGTGTCGAAACGACGTCTGATTTTAACAGTTCGAGCTTATTTGTTAGTGTTTTTTCTAATAACGGTTGACATTTCAAGCTATAAGCACTAACAATGCAATACACAAAACCCTTTGTTGTTTCTGTTGTTTTTGGATTGTTGTAGTTCCAACATCACCAGTAGTTGAATTTGCCTTGTACTAACTTATTCAAAATTGCATACTGAATGTGTATGAGAGTTCAGTAAGAGTATAACCAGACTAAGCACGTCCCGACATTTTCTATACGATTTGACAGAAAAAACTGGTGACCGCCGTGAAACAAAATATATTTTAATTTATTCAAAAAAACCAATATTGAGCATGCTTTTAAAAATAAAGTTGACAAAGATGACAGATTATGAACATTTTATAGATGACAGCCAGTTAAAATAGATGATTCTACTATAACAAAGAGTACGTATGGTCACCTTAATGTTATAAAACATTTATTGAGTAACATTTGAGTTTGAAGGGAATGGGGAAAGACGAACCGAAAAGTGCGTATGTGATGGAAATCGATAGATTTCAAAACGAACGTTTTTAAAAGGTGAGATGAATTTCGAGGGATTTTAAAATCCATTTCTGAATTATAGTCTTAAATTTTCGTTCAGTATATACTTCAATTAACGTATATGTATGTATATGTAATATAAAATTTAAAAGAATAAAGACTGAACATAAAAGGGATATGTATGTTGTAAACAAACATGAAAGCCAAAAAAAAATATGTGTTAAAAAAAAATATTTTTCTTTAATCAGGAGTGTGCTGGAAATCGCAAACAAAAACGTAAGAATTTGAAACGTCGTTTTTTAACAAGATTTCCGTAATAAAAGAATTTAAGACAAATATTTAACAAATATTTCCCTACTAAACAGGACTTTAAACCAAAAATTATAAGAATAAGGTTTAAAGTTTATTAAAAACAACTTCCAAATTCTTGCGTTTTGCGTTTGCGATTTCCAGCACACCCCTGAATATGAAATTTCCTTGCTTCTTTTTTAATACACAGATCTACATACATACTATCACCCTTATCATGAATTCCACATGTGAAAATTTCCGAATGAAATTCTTAATTCACATGGATTTTAATTTCGTATCATGAATTCCCTGTGAATAAAATAACATACCTGATTTTAAAACCTTTGTCATTATATTCGGAGTTGTAAACAAAAAACATTTAATGTATTTAACAAAACTGTGTTTTTGGAAATTTATGGAATTAAATTCCATTTTTGAATTAAATATCGCTAATTTGCTAAGAGCGGCATGATAGCAAAGTCTAATTTTTATTAAAAATTGCGGACATGGATAAAATTCGCGAAAAATAGCAACAAAAAAAAAATTTGTTAGCAAACCCTAAAATTCATTTGAATTCGCTAAACGGGCTAAAAGAACAGAGTGTCGGGAAATAACAAAAAAAAATTTCAAAAATAGCGAAAATTCGCGAAAAGTTTTAATATTTCAAACAAGCCATAAAATTTATTAAAAGTTAAAATTCGGTTAAAAATTTGCAAACAGCGGCATGGTCTACTATTTATTAAAAATCGTTAAAGCTGTAGAGAATCACAGGAAAAAATCGCTTTAATCGGGAACATGGCTAAAATTCGCGAAGAATTGAAAACTTGTAAAAAATTCGCGAAAAGTTTTAATATTTTAAACAAGCCATAAAACGAATTAAAAGTTCAAAAAACTATAAGGAATGGCAAAAATTCGGTAAAAATTGAAAAATTAGCGGAAATTCGCAAAAAATTTCAAACAGCGGCATTACGGCAAAGTCTACTATTTATTGTAAATCGGTAAAGCTGTAAATAATCAGAAAAATTACAGTAACAAATCGCTTCTATCGCGAACATTTCTAAAATTCGCGAAAAATTGCAAAATTTTAAACAAACCCTTAAACTAATTGAAATAAATTAAATTTGTGCATTTGAAACGTTTTTTTTTTTAACAAAGAAACTTACATTTTCTTCCTTTTTATAAGTTGTAAAAATATTTTACATGTGAGCTGTTAACAATCGTGTGTAAAACAATAAATTCACAAATTATTTTTTTTCGGAGTTTAAAAATATAAACATTCGGAAATTTCCACAACAAATTTTATTCATGATACCAACTGTTCACACGTTCGGAAATTTACATGTGAAATTTTATTCATGATAAGGGTGTATATGTAAATATATAAAAGAACATAATTTACTACCATTTTATTGTATTATTTTATTATTTTTACGCTGCTAAACAAATAAATCAGCTGGAGAGTTGCATAAACCTATTTAATAAATCTGGATATTTTGGTTAATATGTCACTTTTTCGAAATTGTCAATCAACAATAATGGATAACCCAGAGTTGTATTCATGATTTTCGACATGTTTTGGAGCAAAACTAGTTTTTGTTTGAGTTTTTCGAA
This sequence comes from Pollenia labialis, assembly GCA_949318255.1. Taxonomy (NCBI): domain Eukaryota; kingdom Metazoa; phylum Arthropoda; class Insecta; order Diptera; family Polleniidae; genus Pollenia; species Pollenia labialis. The sequence goes on along the minus strand of OX439139.1, from coordinate 5,609,064 downwards.
CATGAAAAATGTATGGGAAAGCAATTAACAAAACACTTGTTTTGCTGCAAAACTAGTTTTGTGGCCCAACGTACTATAACATTAAACAGCAGTTTTTAAAAACTTGGTAAACGTTTGGCAGCTCGCTACCAAGAGTTTAGCAAATCGTTAGCCAGAGTTTGCAAAGTGTATTATGAATTAACTTTGTGCTAACTTCATGCCAAATTTTCATTATGAATACGGCTGTAACAATGCAATGCAAAAAAGACTGTTGTTTTTGTTGGTTTTGGATTGTTGAAGTTCCGACACCACCTGTAGTTGAATTCGCCTGGGTTGAAACTGGTGTTACTGAATACGATACGTACCAGAGATCAGCAATGAGTAGTGAATAACTGAGTAGAGATGAATCATGACTCATAATTTCTTGTACTTATACGCACTCATACTTATTGCAATGTTGATGTAGAATCTACATTGTAGATTCAACTTAACTCAATGTGTATAGGCGACAGGGCTGCCAGACTTGAGGATTTATCCCCAAAGTTGGGGATTTCATGCAAGCAAAAAGGACAAAGAAAGTGATTTGGGGATTGGGGATTTTATACATTTTAAATATATTTTCCCTTCTTTTATTATTTACGCTTATTTTTCTTTGTTTCGTATATAAAATATCGAAAAAAAATTAGCAAAGCTTTTATCTTACTCTTATCAACAACTTATACAATGTAAAGGGTCCTAATTAAGATTAATATTTTTGTTAAGTCTGTAAAAGGTACTTAATACACTTATGTTATTATTCTTGAATGAGTGTTTTAAAAAAGAAATCTTTAAAAAAATTCTATAACCGTTGAAAACACATAAAATTTTTGATTTTTTAAAGACAATTTTCAAGCAAATATGTCGTCCCCAAAAATAAGTAAACATGAAAGACAATATAATAAAGTTTTGAAAATATGTATTTTTATTGTTGATTTTAAGGATGGCTTAAACCGATTGGACAAGCTCCAAATTCTTATAAATTGACTCATTGGTCTTCAAAAACACCATATTGTTCTGCTTGTAATTCCTCACTGGAATCGCATAAAAAGGATTTAAAAATATGCCGAAACGAATCGCTACAAACAAAATAAAATTATTTTTTTACTAAAAATGTTTATGTGAGGATTTTTGGGGATTTCTTACTAAAATTTTTAAAAAAAATTTAAATTGGTCAGAAAAAAATCAATAAAAAAATACATAATGGCATTTCCATTTTGACGTGTCGTGATATTTGTACCACAAAAAAAATAAATGAAGAAGTCAAATTTGTAAAAAGGGTTTTTATATACATACATACATATGCAAAGTAATGAAGTAGCACTATACATATTCAGAAAAAAAAATTCCAGCAATCGACGCTAAGGGTTTGCAGATACATATAAGCAAAAATATGCGCTGGCGTGACGTTAAAAAACGGAAGTGGATTTTGACTTGCATTACAAAACTGAATAAGACTGCGAATTAAGCAAGACGTTTTGTATAAAACCTTTTTTAGTAAACTTTGGACTTATATAGATTTATTTTTCAAGGTGTCAAATTTAAAAATCTTTGCTCGTTTTGAGGTACATATCGGCATTTTCAGCCGATTTACATTTTTAATGTAACGCCAGGATGCAAATAAGGTTGTATTTTAGGACCATGTTGTTCAACCGTTATCCCTTTTGTTTCTTAGTGTAGAGCTAGTTGCGCTTTACACAAAAATATAAAAAAGTAAACTAAACATATAAAATTTTTTGAGAAACAATTTAAATTCCTTCTGGCGTTTCGTTACAAAAAGTAGACTTTTCGCTGGAACTATCCATATTAACTTTTTAAGGTTATTTTTTGCAACGAACTTATTAAATATAAGCAATGCTGCCAGATTTGTGTTTACTACAGTTGTATGTACCTTAGGGGTATAACTTTTGAACAATTTTTTAAATTATCAAAAAATACCTATCCATGCCATATAGACCATGAAAATCTATGATAAAAATTGGGGTCACTTTTTCGCGGGCGTTAAAAAAGTTCCCCCCCAAATCACTTTGAAGTTTAGTATTAGTTTTTTTTTTATTAATTAAAAATACAATATCTCTATTGTAAAAATAAAAAACATTCAGTTCTATTTTACTATTTCACAAATAAGCCTTATACCACCAATTATACTACATCCAAACAGTTAAAATTATGTTAAAATAACACGGAAACTCTTTTTTTGGACAAAATGGAAAAAACGGTTTGGGGGGAGGTTTTTTTATCCAAATTGATCTCAAAAAACTGTTTTCTTGATATATACATCAGTGGCCACCCCGTCGTGATAGGTATTTTTTTTGGTTATACCCCTAATGTACCTATGAAGTGGGCGATTTTTTTATATGTACATCAACGGTCTCGTGAGTATGAGTGAAGCAGAGTAATTGAGTTTAAATGGTTTCTACTCACTTATACCCAAAATTTCATGAGTCAGTATATGTAGCGAAAAAACGATTCGTTGCTAATCTCTGATACGTGCTGCTTTGAGTTCCTTACTTGGGATACTTCGAGTGCTAGTACCTATTTTGTATTTTCGCTTCCAAATTTTTTTTTACAATGTTCTTAATATAAATGGTGTACTTTCAATTCCTACATACATAAGTATATACTTTAGGTTTATTGTGAGAATTTATTAAAAATTTACTTAATTTGTTTGTGTAGTTTTTTGCCAACGAAAATTGTGTACATATTTGCCAAGTCGTTTTGTGTAGTTTATTTGGCCTTTCCTTTTGACAAATATTCACCATATCTTTTGTAATAGAATTACGTTTAATGGTTAGCGGAAAAAACTCGATGGGAATTTCTGATCTAAAACAGGATGAGAAATTAAAGGAAACAAAGACAAAAATCAATCAAAGCACGACAAACATTACACCAGTGATGTTAACTTTTATTTTTTCATTACCTTACAGCCCTCTAAAAATTACCGTTTTTTGAGAAGAAATTACCCTACGCAAAGATTTTTAATCAAAACATTAATGTGCTGTTTCTAAATGACAGGAAATTGATTGTTTCGTTTGTTAACAGAACATAAGAGCATTATTTATAAACCATTAATTTAAATTTAAATAGTGTGTTAAGAAAAATCTGAATGTAAATGTTTATCTTAAAAGTTGAAAAGGCATATGTCTTTAAATATTTACAAGAAATATGTATATATGACTGCTGTGGGCTACCGCTTATAATTTAGATTTCTACTGTACAGTTATGACGAATAATGAACACAGCATTACAATTTTTATTTTGCTTGAAACACAACAATATTTGTTTTAAACAATTGTAATATTATTTAGGACATTATGACGTTATGACTGGATAGCACACCCTGTGAATTCCCAAATTGTAATTTTTATGGATAAGGTAGTAAAATAATTTTGAATTTGATCCGTACTTAAAATAATCCGAAAATAAAAGTTAAATTTATAACATTGCGGCCATTTCATATGTTTAAGAATTGCTGATTTTTAACAAGCAAAAGGTTAAATATAAAATTAATAATACTCAAAAGAAATTTCATTTTTCTTATTTTGCACTTATCGGTGTTACGAAAACATTTATAGAAACATAATGGTATTAATTTGTTTGTTAAAATATTTATCTATGCATTTTAAAATTGAAAATCACCTCTCAAAAGTTAAAACCTTAAACTATGTACATAAGTGCCAAAAATCCAAATTTCTTTAAATTACCAAATTTTAAATAAAATTACCTTGCTACCTTTTGCGGCCCAAAATTACCCTAAAAAAGGGTAATTACCGTACGGTTCAAGTCACTGCATTACACATACTTTTGTTTATTACTCAACGTGTTATTTGGGGGTGTAAGTGAGAAAAAGAGATAACAAGTATAACTAAGTTCAAAGAGAAAAAAATGCATGAAACAAAAAAATAAATCAAAATAAAAGTAAAATAAAAACGAACGAGTGTGTAAATGAATGGAATACAATAGAAAATATGAACTTTTTGGTTCGTCTGGATGGTTTGTATTTAGTGTTGCCAGTGGTTAAAATCTAAACGCTCTGTAGCTCGTTTCTGTATTTCTCGCATTGTAAAATTTCTTACATGAAGTGTGAAACAAAAAATTCCATCGTTTCACGATTTGTGAGAAAATGTTTCTGTGGATGCGAAAACAGACAACACAGATTTGGTTTTAACTGGAATATATCCAGTAATTAAGTGTCAAATGAAACCGAAACGTCAACGAAAGAAATAAAAAGGGACGCCATTATTTAGTCTTTGCAATAAGACAATTTTAAATCTTTTTATACAGTGATGGACTTAAGTATAGGCAGAACAGCCATGTAGCATTAAAAGATTGTATTAAAATGAAGAAGGAATATTTTTATATTAAATTTACAATTAATCTATTACAGACTGATGTACATATATTTTAAGATTATAGCAGTTTTATTGGTGTAGAAAGATGAGTTAGTCCGTTGGCAGATGAAAAGTACAAAAAGTTCTAAAGCGGCCCATACACTTGCAATATTATTGTATATGCTATTTGCCATATTATTTCCATGTTGCCCTTTATTATGCAATAAGTCGCACAATGGTTTCATTCATTCAATTAAAAGGTGAACATAACCTATAGGAATAACAAAGACAGCATTGTACAATGTTGTCAGCACATTTCACTTTCTGTTCGTTGTGCAATAAAAATCAAAAGTCTTTTGATTGTTGCCAATATATTGTGCCATATTCGAATATCACATACACATTGGCGATATAATTGTACTATATGTAAAATTTAACAATCTTATTGCAAGTGCATGAGCCGCTTAAAACACAATGGACAAAAGTATAGGTACACTTTTTAGGCATCTATACAGGGCTGCCAGATAAATTTGTGAGGAAATCGTCAGTTTCCTGAGAAAAAATAAAAAAATCGTCTTTATCGTTTCGAAAAATCGGACAACTTAAAATTTAGTTTTTTTAAACATTTTTTGTTCGATTTTTATTAAAAAAAAATCATAATTGCTTCATACCCAGCTTACATTTGTAATCATGTAAGAGCTACTAAGAGTTTCATGAAGAGCGTCTTTGATCGTCGATGACCGCATTTTTTAATCGTAGAAGATTCCTCACACTGGAAAAACTGTTGCACGAGTGAGATTCTTCCATAGCACAGCGAAAGACGATTTTCAATCGTTGTGGGTATTGTTTAAGACGTGGGTAAAGATAACCTAAAGAGAATTTCATGTCAAGAATTGTATGAGGCTCATGTAGATATTCTCTTATAACTCGTAAAATGCTCGCCGAATAATTGTTGAAAATATGATTTATACAGAGAGTCGTAAAAGGTTCATTCGATGATGGTTTGACGAAAGATAAAGTCAAAAAGAGTAGTCGTAAAAGGTTCATTCGATGATGGTTTGACGAAAGATAAAGTCAAAAAGAATGAGAATAACAAAACAAAACAGAATTGCAGAGCAGGGATGATAAATGACAATCCCAAAATTGTACTTAATTCAGTAAAAAATTGTACTTTTTCAAATCTTATTGTACTTAAACACAAAATTATTTTTTACTTTTGATATTCGAAACTATGCTTTGAGAATGTCAAACTTTGTAGACATTTCTGTTCAGTAAGATTTGGCAAGTCATTATGAATTGTTTGTTGCTACAATGACGCTTCAAAATTGAGGAAATTTACTATGAAAAAATTAACCATTTCGAGGGCACTTTTATCGAAGAATTGTGTTTAGTGATAAGTGAATAAAAGGCTACGTCAATAAGCAAAATTGTTGTATTTGGTGCGAGAACAATTTCAGGAAGTTGTTCTGTAACTGGCCCCTCGTCGTGGGATTTAACGCATCTGGATAACTTTTTATGTAGCTATTTTAGGTCATTTGTTTATTGGAAGCCAATATTCAAGCCAACACTTACGCCACACGCCTAGATTTTTTTAGAAAAAGTGGTAAAAAATTTAACAGAATGGACCGTATAACTTGTAGCGCGGTAGACAAATGCCTAAAATCATCTTTTAAAAATAAATGCTATGAAATTATCTACCAGATTATAATAAAAAATTTCATTCAAACCATAGCTTGCTCGTGTTATCATTTTAAGTTCTCGTACAGCTAAAAAAAAAACATCCTATGCATTAAAATTCACTTTTATACTTATTTGAAATATATATCTGGCAATTAACAAAAAAAATATGTAAAAAGGAGTTTAGACGAAGATTTTTTAGCTTGTTTTTTAGACTTGAAAAATTCGCAATTCTCTGATATCTGGTAACATTAGTTCATTAATTTAATTTTTCAATTATCCAATCTTTGACCAAAATGTTTATATTTTAAAGCATTTGAAATTTTTAAATTGTACTTAAAATGTCATTGGAGTACTTCAGTACTTTTGCAATGCTAATAGTACTGAAAAAAGTACAATTGTATCGACTTTATCATCTCTGTTGCAGAGTAGATGAAACTGATTAACCCTTCTCAATCTTCTCGCCCCACTCCAGCGATGCCAGAAGTGCAGTTTTATCTGCATTTTGCAGATTTTATCCCCAAAATTGTCAAAATGCAAATTTAAAGATTTTTGGTTTAAAATTGCAAATTTTTAGATTTGTGGAAACTTCTTTACATTGTCACTTATGTTTGTACTATTTCCACTTCTTGCATTGATAAACGTTTGGAAAAAGATTCATTAGTAGGAATTTTATTCACAAAAGATTACTTAAAAATTCAAAATTCGCATTGTCTTGACACATTAATATTGCCGGACTTATGTTATCTGATTTTATACGATATAATATGCTGTATGTACATATGTATAAATATCATTGATTTCATCTCTTGTAAATTTTCAATAAGACCCTTGATAGTATAAATAACATGTTATGCAATTAACTTTTAATTTGTTGTTAAAGATACCAAAGGCGTGATTAATCCCTACTCAGCTTGAGAAGAATTTTGGAAAGATATTTTTAATGTAAAAATATCCAAAAATTATCAGCCATGATCTGAAAATCGCATTAGAATGAAATTAAAATAGAATCAATTTTTAAAACTTTGCTGTGTTGAAAGTTCAAAAAAATATTCCCTTTTTTGTACCTCATACTTCGAGGACTACTTATAGATATTAACCATCGATTTCAAATTCCAGAACATGGCCGTATATAATGAAATGAATGTAATAAGTTTTGAAGATTTATTGAAGATTTTTATATCTTGACGCAGATTATGCAGATTTTTTGTTGAAAAATTATGGTTTTTTTTTGCTGATTTTACCTCTTAATGTTCTGGAAACACTGCCCCACTCATCAATAAACTCAAGGATATCGGTAACAAAAATTGCAACTGGACGATGACTTAATTTTTGCAACCAAAGTTTTGTTTCAGTAAGTCAAAAAGGCAGTTTTGAACTGTTGTTCCTAGTCGTATTAGCCAAAAAAAAAACAGTTTTATCTTTTGTTGCTGTGGGTTTTTATGGCAGCACTGTTGTCTCGCAAAATATGTTAGTAAAAGAATAGGGTAGACAGAATGTAATATAACGTACACAAACATAAAATACAATTCATATAATTTTTTAATGAAAATAATTAAAGTGTAGTTAGGTATGTCTGTATGTAAATAGGTACATACATACCTATGTATGTACCTTTTAACAAATTAAAAAATTCTTACCTTGTTTTTAAGATGACCATTAATTTATTAATTATGTATTTCTATTTCTTAAATAGTTTATGCTGTTGATTTTTTAGCATTGTAGGTAGGCATACTCATATGAATTTGTTGGAAAAAAGAATTACAAAAGTCTCCCATCAATTATTTAAATTTCAGAAAGAGAGCAACCTAGGTGTGTAGGTATATAAAACAATTTTGATGTTGTTTTATTTATGAAGAGTCCACTTAAATGTTATTTATACCTATTATTTGAATAATTTATCATTTTTATATTTAACTTATATAGGAAGGTATCTAGGTAGTTTATTGCTAATAAAATTTAAAAATTTTTTCTGGTTTTAGGTACCTATTTCATTTTAACTTTAAATTATTAATAAAAATTGTAAATTCTGCATTTTACAAATTCTTCACACTTATACACACTAAAACAATAATACCGACATGAATTTTTTTGTATAAAAAGAATTATTCGAGCAGAAAAAAAACAAAGAACAAACGTTAATGTTGTTTTTGTGGTGGGACACGGGCGGCAAAAACAACGACCAACATGGCCATTGTTGACGTACAAATGTAATGCATCTTAAAAAACGAGAGTGCAAAATAAAGAAGTCTAATAGATTTGAAGAAGGCCTACTAAAGGGCCTTGGATTTAAAAAAACACTAGTTTTATTAATTTTTTTTTAACTTTGTTTAAATTTTGATGGAATGGTTTAACTGATAACCGGCCTCATGCAAACAAAAATAATGTAAACTTGAAGTTTTTGTTAAAACCGGTTCCCATACAAATAATAACATTTTACAAAAGGCCGTAAAAATGTACTTGAATTTCGTTTCAATAAGAGTCTAAACACAATGTTTGCGGTGCGCTGCGATTTCTCTGCGGGAGAGAAAATAAACACAATACAACGGAAGACGGCGACGGCAATAGTTGTAAAGCTTCAGTTAGCCGACGTAACAGTAACTTAGCCTTACCGTTAAAAAGTAAGACCAATCTATTTCTTACAGATTGAATCGTAACATCTTACTGCTAACTATAATCGTTCTAATAGCTTAACATACAGTAAAATGGAGCAGCTGATTTGCAACGTTACTATTCTCCCGGCTAAATGAGCCTTGATTGTTTGTTTACATTTGTATTCATTTATTTGTGCATATATTTTTATCATGTTTTTGTTTACAATTATGTTGTGAACATTGCCAATTATTCAAAAACTATGGCATTATCAGAAAGAGAACGAGAACGAGAACGAGTATCAAAAATTCAAAATAGTATGAAAAACTGCACCGCAATAAATTATCGTTACATTGTGTTCAGACTAATGCTGGGATACTATCGATATTTATCGATAGTTCAAATTTCTCTATCGATATTACTATCGACTGAATGTTTGTACTTGCGCAGGAAAACTTTAACTAGTTTTTAGTTGTTTTTATTACTATTGAACATATGAGACTTATGTATGTACGCACGTTATTTTAGATGACAGTTTTATATAAATTGATAAGTACCTTTTTGAAGGAACCGAAGTAGTATAAGATATTTTATTACAACTTTATATAATTTTCTTAATTGGCTTCGATTCTATCCAAAAAGGTAATCAATCTAGCGGACTTAGCCTCTAATGGTCGTTCATTGTTTTGGCCTATGCTCGCAATTACAATTACATTTGCATTTTTTTTACAACATTGCAAAAATATTTGACATTTCAGTCCCTATGTAAACATGTACAAATTTCGATTTAAAGGTTTAATTAGCAGTAAAAAATCACAGCTTAAGGCTAGTTTACACGGTTATACATTGTATTACGACATTATGTAGAATGGGAAAAATCATACCATGTAAAAGCAAAATTATTGAGTAATGATTTTTTTATAAACCATTTGAGAAACTCATGTATTTTCATCACACCAAAAGTGTATTTTAACAAAGTATATTGAAGGTGGTAGCATTTTTATACAATTACAAAAGCAACTAAAATCAACTCCGGAAATTTTAATGTTGTTTTAGTAAAAATTGTAAAACTGTAACCATCTGATTTGTTGGTATTATTTTTGATTTTACTTTTACCACCCGTGTAAACATGAAAAATACATACAACAGATTTTTATTTTTTTTTTCTTTTAAACACGGAAAGAATATCATAATATTTTCATTCTACAAAGTCGTAATACATTGTATAACCGTGAAATTGTATAAATTGTGAAACACTCCACAAAAATAAAAGTCACTTAATAAAAAAATTATAATTATTCTTTTATAGCCCTTAAAAAAAAGTTTGCTTTTCTGATGCAGCGCAGTGATGCATTTACGAACGTACCCTGTATTTTAAATAATAATAATATCGAAAATATCGATATTTTTATATCGATATTTTAAGACTATCCATAGCACAATCGATAGTTCCCCGGCACTAGTTCAGACTCTAAACAAAAATGTCTCTTGAAAATTAAGGTGCTATCAGACGGGATGTTTTTTATAGAACACGAGCGCAAGACCCATTCGTTAAGCGAAACAGCTAGGAAGTTTATTTCTCCTGAAATTTTTTTACAATTGTTGGCCATTTTGCATTTTATACTCATACTACAAACTAACATCTTAAAGGCACTATTCGCCATTTGCTTAAGCAAATGACAGTTCCATAAAACTGAGTAAAAAGTTTCCTTAAGTTCAATAGGTGTACCTAGTTTGACACATCATTTGATTTAATTCTATACATAAAAACTGCATGTGCCTACATAAAATCAAGGTATATTTATAGCAGGTAGTCTCGAAATCCAGTTGTTTATTTTTTATTTGCTTGTTTTGTGATACCTACAAACTGTCAAATGTTGTTTAGCAAACAAGTTGTTTGTCTTTATCTTTTGTATTTGTTGTCTCTTATTAAATCCTTTGTTATTTGACAGTTTGTATCACATAACAACAATAAAAAGCCCTGTTTTGTTGTAATCTCGCGGTTACCTGCTATAAATCAAGGCCCATTGAAAAGGTCTGCGCAAGAAGCCTGATGATCATTGTTTATGTTCTTTTTAGTTGTCAAAAGTTGTTAATATGTGCATGCATACGTTTGTTTAAGTTAATGGTATGCCACACATACACGTTTTTTCCTTTTGCTTTGTATATGTGGAAGTAAATTTTTGACAACTAAAAAGAATCGTTTTTTGTTTTTGTACAAGTAAGCAGACCTGATAGATGGGCCTTGCTATAAATATACCTTGCATAAAATGCGTAAACACTGCTTACTGTAACAATTTAATATGTCAACATTTTTATAAAGTGAAGAAAAGCCTATTAATATTAAACTCAAACCAACAAAATGTATTTTTCGGCAAGTATATGTAGGCAAAATTCATTGAAAATGTATACCTACTTAGGTCAACAATATTATTTTATACTATAAAATATATGTATGTAAGTAGATACTACGAATGTTTGTAAGTCTGAATAGGTATCTACAGAAATAAACATCTATGCACAGGTTTACGCTGTACTTATCTATGTATAGGTTTATCCATATAAATTTATACATATACATAACTGTAACCTATGTGTGAAGCTTTTTTTAAGTGCATAACTTTTACCGAGAATATTTTTCAGCCATTCATTCAAGAAAATTAAAATGAGCAATAAGTATGTATGTACATACATATGTACCTATTTTTCCAAAATAAAACACAAAAAAAACAGTAAAACACAATACACCGCAAAAACGACCCTACCTACCCACCCACAAACTATTTCACTCAATGCGACTATCATCTCTACTACAAAGTTTCCTTTTGCAATGTAGGTACATTGGGCCATGATAGGTACATATTCAATGTTTCTTCTCTCTATTTTTTAATGGATCAGTGCTCCACAAACAAATAGTGTGTACGTTTTTATCTTTATCTTTATCGCATTCGTTGTCGTCAGCCGTTCTTCAATTTCGTGTTTTTTTTATTTCACTTTATTCTAACCTATTCTTCTTATAAAAAAACCACAACACCAAACCCGTCGTATTGGGGCACACGCTTTTTTGCTGAATTTTTCTCTCTTTTACAATACATTAGCATTTGTAGCTGTAGTTGTTTACAGTCCCCAGCCCACCACTTGTTTATTCCACACTTTACATTCTTAAATACATACAATTTAAAACTACATGTCCATACATGTTTGTATATTTTTTTTCCTCATTTGAATTTGTATACAATTTATTTTTATTATTGTGTTTCACACCCGACGGACATCGTAAGTATTGGAGTAAAATCTGTAAGTTTTCTTCGTACTCACGCATTCTCAAAAATAACACTTCATATACACATAAACACAAATTTTTTTCAATAACTTTCATACTAAAAATGTTCTTAGAAAAAGCTTTTTTTACCCTTTATTAAACTGTATATATATGTACAAATAACACACTTACTTATTTATTAAAACTGTTTTTTTTAGAAAATTCTTAACTTAGTTACATAGTTCACTTTTAAAAAATGTTAAGCTTTGTAAATATTTTTCAAAAAATTTCTTCACTGCATTTTTTACACCTTGAAAAATTAACACAATTCCGATAAAGTTCCTCTCAGCGAACCAGCTCAACGCAAAGTGAAGAAAATCAAGAATGTAGTAGTAAAAATAATACGTTAAAAATCAACACTGTTGCCCAGAGATGCCAACTGTCAATGACGAAACGTGCCGACCGAGCAGTCAAGAAGAGAAAAAAGTTTTAAATCCATTAATTAATCATTTTTGTTCTTTAAACTCATTTATATTAAAAAAATGTAATGTACATATTAATGTTTAGTAAAATTACTGCTTAAAAATTGTATACAAATATTTACGTTACAATAAATAGAATTAAAAATACGAAGTCATTTTCAAAAAGTGTTAAATTCTTCTTCTGACCATATGTTTGTTTTTATATAAAATTTTGAATTTTTATATGTTTCAATTGAATTTATTTTTACAAAAATGCTTGCTTCGCAAAGGTTATTCATTGCTAAAAATGGTGTATATAAAGCAAGATTTGCGTGTGCAATTTATGTTTCTGTCGGAACATCTGGTGAAAATAATATACACATATGTGGTTGGTATAGTGCAACATCGATAAATGGCGTAATACTTTTTTTATGTTTTTGAGTGTCCGAATAATGTGCTAAATAAAAATGTAGAGCTTTTATTATTGAATTTTAATACCTGAATAAAGCTTTTGACGGATCTTTTGTCGGTTTAATCCATTTTTTAAACACAGGATTGGATTCCCATAGTATTGACCGAAGCAAGAAATGTGTACGTATATAAAATTTAAACAAAGACGAAACAAGAGAGTAAAAACGGAAGTATTTACTGATATATGTTAAAAGTGTCAAACGTTCCAATATCACGCTTGAAAAGATCCTGTGTTAGGTATTTTTTTTTTTAAATTACGAGCCAAGAGTAATTAAAAATAGCTATAAGTTGGCAGCACTGCTGTTGCCATAATCAGTGACGGCAAGGCGAATTGACTTTCAGGTGGCGTTGAAAACACAGCTGTGCTACTTTTTTCTTGCATAATTGGGTAGAGACATGTCAAAAGTTGTTTACATTTTTTTTAATAATGCAGAGATATGTCAAAAGATGTTTATGTTAAAGTGTAGCTGGAAGTTTTTCAAATTACAAATCAAAATAAACTTCAAAGTGAAAAATTAATTTAAATTTTTTTATTTTTTTTTATAATTTTTGTTATAAGCTTCTGTTTAATAGAGAAATATTTGTACATTTGTCATAAAATTCTTTTATTACAGAAATCTTATTCAAAAACCACGTTTAAAAATGCCTGCGTTTTGGTTTTTCGATTTCCAGAATACTCCTAAAAATTTCCAAATTTGTTGTTTTAAATTTAAGTTAAACGGACGAGTTTTGCGATCGTGTTTTATAAGCCATATAATAACATAACATATGTATAATAATAATAACCATATATAAACGTTTTGGATTGGCATCAATCTTTGTTTTTGACGATTGCAATGATACGGGCGTGGACAATGAGTTATGTTTTGTTTCATTTTTACTTGACGTGGCTGTGAGTGCTTTACTTGTTGGATGTAAATCGTTATCTGCATATCTGAATCGGTACTAACTTTCTTCTTTTTATCCTTTTGTCAATTTCTTTTAATTCTGACGAATTTCCATCTTTGCTTTCATTAACAACCCAATTAAGAATAAAAATTCCCCGGGAGTTTTCTCCCTTCTCCCATTTTTCCTATGTAAATTCAATTGCAAAAAATGGGAAAAGGGAAAAAACTCCAGGGGAATTTGTATTCATAATTGGGCTGTAATTCTGAATTTTCATAGCTGGCATTTAAAACTACATCTTCTTCCGAAAACGGATTTTGACACAGCAGATATTTGCCGGAGGAATTAACTTTAATTTCCTTTAAAGCTCGTTCAGACATAAAACATCCACAAGACCTACAAAACGAAATTTGCCAGACCTTTGCAAGCCAATCAAATTACAAATATACGGGGTGTGACGGGTGTCTAGCAATCCTTTCGTTTTGTCTTCTTCAGCACAGAACAATCGATTCCTGCAAACTTTGTTGGGTCAAAGCATAGAATTATCAACGATTTTCACGTTCAGCATCTTTTTTTTCTAAAATTGTAAATTAAATTAGTAAAATAATGCATTTTTTAAAACAAAATAAACTCTACCGGTTTTTTAGACATGTGCTGTAGACCAAGGCCCATCTATCAGGTCTGCTTACTTGTAAAAAAACAAAAAACGATTCTTTTTAGTTGTCAAAAATTTACTACCCCATATACAAAGCAAAAGGAAAAAACGTGTATGTGTGGCATACCATAAACGTAAGCAAACGTATACATGCACATGTAAGCAAAATGTAAACAACTTTTGACAACTAAAAATAACATAAACAATGATCATCAGGCTTCTTGCGCAGACCTATTCAATGGGCCTTGCTGTAGACTAATTTTTCCAACCTAATATAGAGAAATGTCAAAAGTTGTTTACAATTGAATTCGCCTTGCTTATGTTTTTTGACATACCGACCAACTCAAGCAACAATACAAAACAGTGTTGTTTTTCGTGTTGTTGACTTGTTGTAGTCTCGCCGCCACCTGAAGTAAATTCGCCTTGAGTGACGGCACAGAATATACAGAACTGACACGAGACGGAAGATTTTGCCTTTTTTTTTGTCTCTTTCTAAGAAAGCTGCCCTTTTGCATTTTTTGTTTTGATTACGCAATTCGTATTGATAGTAGCGGCCTGTTTTTACACATTGCCACTTTACTACCAAAAAACATTTTCTTTCTCTTTCTTCGAAAGCTGCCCTCGCAACTGATTTGGGCCTTTTTCACACGTCACTTTTTACAGTTCTGTGTATTCTGTGGTGACGGCTTGTCACATTTTTTTGATTTGAAAAAATTGTTGTCTACATTACCCTGAGGCCACACGATCAAGTTGTTCTTGATAGTCTTTTACATATACTGCTTGTCAAAATTTACAAAAATTGAGAGCTGTGACGTAGGTGGCACTCAATTTACTTTCAAGATGCCATAAAAAAAAAACAATTTATAAAGACAAACATGTACTCAGCTGTTAAATTGAAAGTAAATTGTCAAACAAATGGAAAGGTGAAATTGAAAGCCATCTCGTGGTCAATTTAAAAAGTGTGAGTGTGTAACCCGGCGTTTCCACATGCAAGTAATTACTTGCAAGTAGTGTATACGTATTATCGACGAAAAATCGAGGAAGCAGCCGATTGGCTGAAAGTACGAAAAATATGATGGTGTAAGTAAAAAAGTGTGAGTGTATTGAGTTTTTCGAACTTGTACTTGCATGTGGAAACGAGGGGTTAGTAAAAAAATGAGAGAGTTGAGTAAATTGAATGGAATTGAAAGGCAAAACTTGATCGTGTGGCCGCTATGTTAAGCGGCTCATACACTTACAATAAAATTGTTCAGTTTTACGTATTGTACAATTATATCGCCAATGTGTATGTGATATACGATGATGGCACAATATATTGGCAACAATCAAAATACTTTTGATTTTTATTGCACAACGAAAATAAAGTGAAATGTGTTGGCAACATTGTACAATGCTGTTTATTAGGGTGACCGTTATTTTTTTTTTGTATTTCCACTTGGCAAACCCCTTAGATTGGTTCCAAATTAGAAAAAAATAATATATAAAAAATTTTAGATCGTTTGCATAGTTATTGGGCGTGCCTTGAGCCCACAAAGTTTGCTAAAAATGGTATTTTTCTCACTATGTGTCGCTTTAATTGTTGATAACTTCAGTAATATTTATTTTAGAGAAAACCCTTATTCACAAATATTCTAGGGCTATATCTTATGAACAATGTTGCTCTGCATTAGTATTCTTTAACATTAATATTTAATCCAGAAAAAGTCAATTAAAAAAATAACACCGAAATTTTCACATATCTACGCATTATTTGCCTGGTGATTACACTACGTGACAAATTTTCAACAGCGAATCTTTATGTAAAACTTTCCCCTGAATCCAAATATGAAGTCAGAATTATCAAAAGTAAAACAGTTTTTGAGATATTCCAAAATAACCGTTATTTGTGTTTTTAAAAAAGATGATGTGACTGAAATGCAATTATCTTCAAAAATTTTAAACGGACTATGTATTTCTTTCTTTTTATGGAGAGGTTTCAAAATTTCTTAAATAACCATGGGTCGTTTGTGAAGATGAGTCATTAAATGGATGAGTTATTGTGGACAAAACTTCAAACTTCATTTTAAATTTTATGATTTTGTTCAATTTTGCTCTTTTCAAGTTATTTTTTTTTGTCCGCTGTCCCCTGTAACTCTGTCATTTCTTGAACAATCTTACCAGTGATTTTCGTAGGGATTTTCTTCTTAAAAAAAATAGCCGTAGTAAAAAAAGGACAGATTTTTTAAAATCATTTAAATGTAGGGACTTTTCAGTAATGTTGGAAAACTATACGTTTGTGACAGCATACTTATAAATTTGTTAATACGGCAGCAATAAGAATTGTTAAATTTCTTTGAGTCATCGCTTGCCGTCATTTCAGCTTTGAGTTTACCCTAATTTTGTGATAAGCTCTTTTAGAAGAAAGGAGATCTGTTGAACCTTATTTTCTAGAGCAAGAAATATATAATAAATATCGCACTTGTTCAACAATAGTGTATTAACTCAAAATTTTTCTCTTTTCTTTTTTTGGAAAAAAAAACGAAACGTTTTATATGTATTTATATCTAACCGCTGTAAAAATATCATGCTATTTGGTAATGAAACGGTTGGTTTAAGAATTCTTTCGCACATATGCGTTTTATGTAAAATTAAAAATTGATTTGCTTCTACTGAATTTTTTAATTTTGAGTTAATACACTATTGTTGAACAAGTGCGATATGTAAAAGATGGGAATCAAAAAGTTTTGGAGTAAAGTCGAAATAGTAAAGTGAGTGTTAGAAAATGGTTCCCTAGCGATGAATCCCCTCAAAGAATAACTTGTGATACAATTTTCTGATCTCTTTAATGGTAGTTTGATAATTATTAGTGAGTATTTATCATCTTATTTTTCAATCGATAATTATAATGTTTTTGATTATGTTTTAAATGTTTTTAATTTGTTCTTCGATAAAAGCAGCACAATTATGGCTCTTAATTATTTGAACAAATTTTATTTTGAACAAAACAACAAAATTTATAGGGATCTTGGAAATAAAAGAAGAACACATTCGTAATTTAATTTATTTTCATTAATTGACAGTAATTTTTGGGCTTCTAGTTTCACCAATCTTTTTATTTCTTCGTCAATGAATTATATATGAATCCTTTTTCAATCGCTCAACTGATAAATCAGTTTTTAATCAACAAAAATTATCTGAGAAGACTTATTCAGGGGATTTTTATAAAAAATTATCATCCAAATGCATTCTGGGAACAACTTTAAATTAAATTTATATCCATTAATACAAATGGATTTATTTGTATTGCTATATATCATTTGAAAGTTGTAGGGATTTTTGTAGAGAAAAATAGGGGTTTTTCGGACTGCGTAAGAACTTTTAAAAAAAGTGTATAACATCACTGATCTTCACTAGCAATCAATTGTTATTTTAGTAATTAATTTACCTCTCAATAAAAAGAAAGAAATACATAGTCCGTTAAAAATTTGTGAAGATAATTGCATTTCAGTCACATCATCTTTTTTAAAAACACAAATAACGGTTATTTTGGAATATCTCAAAACGGTTATACTTTTGACAATTCTGACTTCATATTCGGATTCAGGGGAAAGTTTTACATAAAGATTAGCTGTTAGATTCATTTTGTTGAAAATTTGTCACGTAGTGTAATCACCAGGCAAAGAATGCGTCGATATTTGAATATTTCGGTGTTATTTTTTAATTTGGCTTTTTCTGGATTAAATATTAATGTTAAAGAAAACTAATGCAGAGCAACATTGTTCATAAGATATAGCCCTAGAATATTTGTGAATAAGGTTTTTCTCTAAAATAAATATTACTAAAGTTATCAACGATTAAAGCGACACATAGTGAGAAAAATAGCATTTTTAGCAAACTTTGTGGGCTCAAGGCACGCCCAATAACTATGCAAACGATCTAAAATTTTTTATATATTATTTTTTTTCTAATTTAGAACCAATCTAAGGGGTTTGCCAATATATACGGCGAATATAAGATACAATAATATTGCAAGTGCATGGGCCACTTTAGTGCCGGTTCAGACACGTCAAGTTTGACTCGTCAAGCCTGGAGCTTTTAAAGATAATGCCATTTCTTTCCTCTTTCTCCAAAAAAGTCAAGACTTGACGAGTCAAATTTGACGTGTGTGAACCGGTACTTAACGCTGGGTCTCCGCGTAGCAATTTTTTTTGCTAAGCATAAGCAAAAACAATTGCGCCATAGTTTTTTTTGCTGATTATATTGCTGGAGAATTCGCTTTGCCATAAACAAACGCACAGAGAAATGAAATGTCAGATAAATGACAACTCATTTTACAGCAGATTGCTAACAGTGCAGCCACACGATCAAGATTTTCTTGATAGTCTTTTACATATACTGACTGTCAAAATATGCAAAAGTTGACAGCTGTGACGTAGGCTGCACGCAAGTTGGAAGCAATTTACTTTTTCAAGATGTCGTCGCCGAGAAAACAACTCAAAATGTTTGCCCCACTTAAAGTTTTGGAAAAAATAAATAACATCATTTTGCTTATTAATTTTATTAATAAACATATTTCACTATTTTTTTAGGTTTTTAGTTAAAATTTTAAAATTCCCGCAACAATTTGTAAAAAAAAAGAACTTCAGCTTTTGCCGGCAAAATATTTGTGAAAAAAAACAAAAACAACTTCAAAAGAATTGTAATCAGCTGTTTTCTTGAACGAAAATTGATACACTCACTGGCAAGAGAATTTAAGAGGCAAGTTCGTATCAATTTTTAAAAGTATGAGTGTTTGGTAAAAAAGTGTGAGTGTATTAAAACTTGATAGGCAAAACTTGATCGTGTAACCCTCAAGTAAGCAATAATTTTTTTTTTTTTATTATTTATTATTATATTTATATTATCATAAAAATTTTACAATTTTGAGCTTCATTGATGAAGCAAGTTGGCAAAAAAAATAATAATTCTTGAGTTAGTACTTAAATAAACAAACTTAATTGCTTAAAAATTAGCATTATAACATTGTAGAGTTATACGTACAATTTTTTAGTTCGAAAAAATTAATTAATAAATAAAGTAGATTTCATCGTGTTACCAATTCTTCAACTTGTTGCAATAAAAAATTTTTTAAATACATATCTTTTCAAATTTGAAATTCTATTTTCAGTTTTTAAAAATACCGGCAAATTGTTAAACTCATGACTAACAATATACTCTATACGTTGTTTGGTAATTTCAAACCAGTACCTGGCTACAAAAAGACTGTTATTATTTCTTGTGGTTATCAAATGTTGATTTCTCGCAAAGTAAATTGTGCGATGGCCAATATTGTAAATACATTTAAAAACATACATTATCAGCTTTAGTTTATAGATGGCACGTATTGAAAGAATCGTTTGGAATATATCTTTAAAAAGTGACAGCGTTGGGTAAGTATTCGGAAGGTTGGAAACAATTCTTAATACCTTATTTTGTATACGTTGTAATGCTTTTACATATCTCTGTGCTGTTCTTATATCCATAGATAATGGCTAAATAGTCAAAATGGCTTTGAAATAATGAATTGTAGATTAACATCTTGGTACTTGCATCAAACTTGTTTTAAAATTTTTACAAGTACACAATTGCTTGACTAGCTTTCCTTTAAAGTTTGTATATGTTGATTCCACACAAGATTGCTCTGAAGATTTATACCCAGATATTTAATTGAACAGCTTTCAAAAATTTCTTCTCCATTCACCAATATACTGAAAACGTTAGTCGGACTGTGTGGTTTAAATCTTATTAAACGTGTTTTATTTGCGTTTAGAAAACAGTTTATTGATTCTCACAAACTCAGAAATCAATGCTACATCTCGTTCAACATAGACTTTAGCAACTGTTTCATATTTGTAAGGGTATAACAAAAAAATATCATTTGCATATATAAAAAGTTTCCCAAAAGTATCTATATTTTTTATGTCATTTAAGTATATGGAGAATAAGATGATTACATGTTTGTCTTCATAAATTGTTTTTTTGATGACATCATGAAAGTAAATTGCTTGCAAATTGAGTGCTGCCTACGTCACAGCTTTCAATTTTTGTAAATTTTGACAAACAGTATATGTAAAAGACTATCAAGAACAACTTGATCGTGTGGCCACAGGATAAGCAAACTAATTTTTTTTATAACCCGACAACAGAAGCAGCAAGGCGAATTTATTACAGGTGGTCTTAAAAGCCCTGCTGATATTAGCTAAAATCACTGTTGGATGTCAAAATTTTGTTTATTCCAAGGCGAATTGAATAGAAGGTGGGGTCAAGTCAACATATGGTGTTTTTTTGCTGTGGTCTACTTGTCAAAGTTTGTATACAAACTAGTTTTTTATGTAAACAAACCTATTTTATTCACTAGCAATATTTTTGACAACCCGACCACAGAAGCAGTGTTGTTGTAGAGTTGAGCTCACCTTCTACTCAATTCGCCTTGGTGTATTATCTTTGTTTCTGCTCTGTTTTATTTCTGTTTTTGACATTGTACAATGATTTTACCAAGGCCTATCCAATAGGTCTGCTTACTTCTACAACAATACAACAATACAAAAAACAACAGGCATTTTGTTTGTGAAAAATTCCTCGCCGTTGTCAAAATCTTACTACCACATAGGTAAAACAAAAGGAAAAATGTGTTTTGTGTGCATGTATGTGTGGCAAAAAACCAAAAAAGTAAACAAAAATATACACGTATTAGGAAAATGTAAACAACTTTTGATATCGTTGAGGAAAAAACCAAATAAACATCTGGCTTCTTAAGCAGACCTTGGATTTTACAAAAACAAATTGCTTGTGGTTTTTGTACGAGTTGTACTTTTTGTAGTAACGAGATTACCTGGGATAAATTCGCCTTGAGAAGCAGTGTTGCTGTAGAGTTGACCTCACCTTCTAGTCAATTCGCCTAGGTTTACACCATAAATGGGGAAAAATTACGGGTGGCAGCACTACGCCAGATGACGATTTTTTGCTAAATTATTGCTTGTCTAATCTTATATCAAGGTTTTGTTTATGTTTACAAAAAGTCGACGTTTTGTGCTGTGATTATTATATTGTATTAAAGTTTTTGATTAAAATTAAATAAATAATTAACATAGTGAAATAAATAATGGCTAAAAATTTATTTATTTCATGGCGTTAGTCAGCAAAAAATGAATTTAGTTGTAAATTAATTTTGAAATATACGAGACTTAAGGCCCAAACATAATGTGCTTAAGTTGACTTAACCATTTTGAACTTACGGAAACTTTGAAACTGTTATTTGCTTAAGAAAGCATTTGAGGGACTTTTTGTTCATTTTTGACAATAGGTTAAGCAAGGCTATGCATATTATGGTTGGGCCCAATGCGAATTCATAACAGGTAAGTGCAACTCTACAACTACAAAAAGCCCTATGTATTTTGTTTTTGTAATTTAATGGTTAGCTGTCAACATTTTTTTTATTGCAAATAAAAATTATCACTTTTTTATAAAAGAAATTATAAAAATCACTTCAATCATTCGCAGTTTTGAAATTTTTTTATTATAAAAATAATATTTTTAGCACTTTTCAATCAACTTCTTCTCAAAACAAAATCATATTTTGACGTTTCACCATTTTTTTAATTCGCCGTGGAAACAGCTGATGAACGGCTGACGAGATGAGTTTACCTGTTTGAATTTTGTTGTAATCCAGGCGAATTTAAAAAGGTAAGTGCAACTCTACAACTACAAAAAGCCCCATTTATTTTTTTTTGCAATTTAATAGGCGGCTGTCAAAAATGCTGACAAGGCAAAAATTGATTTAAAACTATAAAAGAAATTATTAAATTCACTTTAATTATTCGCAATTGTTCCCAAAAATTTTTTCGGTTATTTTGGCGCAAAACATAAACAATATTATATTTTGAGATTTCCCTATTTTTTCTAATTCGCTGTGGAGACAGCTGATGAACGGCTGACGAGTTGAGTTTACCCAAGGCGAATTCAAACAGGTAAACTCATCTCGTCAGCCGTTCATCAGCTGTTTCCACGGCGAATTAAAAAATATGGTCAAACGTCAAAATATGATTTTGTTTTGAGAAGAAGTTGAATGAAGTGTTAAAAAATTATTTTTTTTATAATAAAAAAATTTCAAAACTGCGAATGATTGAAGTGAATTTATTAATTTCTTTTATAAAAAAGTGGTAATTTTAATTTGCAATAAAAAAATTTTGACAACCAACCAGAAAATTGTATAAACAAAATACATGGGGCTTTTTGTAGTTGTAGAGATGAGTTTACCTGTTTGAATTCGCCTTGAGTTTACCTTTTTAAATTTGCCTTTGTTGTAATGTTGAATTTTTTTTTTGTCTTAGTGCTGCCACCTGTATAATTTCACCATGACACCATCCAATAAGCTTTGAGATTAGATAACATTTAAAATAGAACAAAAAATCTGGAAAATATGATTGCACAAAAAAGAACGAGTCCGCCGAATGCTTCCTCGTGAGCAAGGTATGCATATTTATAGCAGGTGGTCGCGAGATTACAACAATTGTAATATAAAACAAATAACAGGGCTTTTTATTGTTGTTATGTGATACGAATTGTCAAACAGCAATGGGGTTGATACAAGGTATATTTACGCTAGGTCTCCACGTAGCAATTTTTTTTGCTAAGTACAAGCAATAACGTCGGCAGAACCATAAAAAACGTACAGAGAAATTAAATGTCAGATAAATAACAGCTGATTTTACAGCAAATTGCTAAGCAATAATTGCTCAAGCAATAAGAAGAGCAATCATTGCGCAATGGATTGCCACTCATGGTAATATGCTGTCTATACGTCGCAAATTTTATGGAGCAATCAAATTTGACGGTTGCCGCATTAAATATTGCTACGTGGAGACCCGGGGTTATAGCAGGTAGTCTCGGAAAGCCAGCTGTTTATTTTTTATGTGCTTGTTTTGTGATACGATCTGTCAAATGTTGTATAGTAAACAAGTTTTTGTCTTTATCTTTTGTCTCTTATCAACCCCTTTGCTTTTTGACAGTTCGTATCACATAACAACAATAAAAAGCCCTGTTGTTTTATTGTACAATTTAATATAATATTGTACCTGTTATAAATATACCTTGGGTTGATAAAACAAAAGATAAAGACAAAAAACTTGTTTACATGTTTGCTTACTGCCCGTCTATACCAGAGATAATTATTGCGACATATATTGCAGTAAATGTCAAAATTATGTTATCTTTAATGTAGACTGCAATTTTTTGTACATATTTATTGCCGGCAATTTATGCTGCAATAATTGTTAGTCCATTTTCGTTGACAATTATTGCTTACATAAAACGTCAAATTTGGTTGTCAAATACACAAAAAGAAGCAAAAAAGTAAAAATTGTGTAAGAAAGAAATAAAATTTTTGAAATGGGAGCTAAATGTAATTGTTAATAGTAATAAAAGAATTTAATTAAAGAATTTAATAAACACTAAAATAAAATTACAAAAATTATTTTTATTATTATAATTTTTTTCTTATTCGATCTTTATTATTCAAATTTAAATTAATTTGTTTAATTTTGAGTTCTTTTTTATATAATAATTTTACTTTAACAAAAAAAAAATTAATAAAATTAATATTTTTATATAATAAAACTTAAACCAATTAATATATGTACTTTTAAAAAATAAAGTCGAATAAGAAAGAATTTATATGAATTAAAATAAGTTTTCCAACATAGCGCTCGTTATTACACTGCACCTTCTTCCTTGATTTTTTTCAAATTATGAGTTAACATAAATACGTTTTCCCATGCCTTTAACTCCACGTCTACAACTGACATCATTTGCTGTTATAACATTATGTTATAAAAGCGTTGTTAAAACATTTGCATTAACAACCGTGTTATAACATGAGAAAACCTCTAACATGATGAGTCTATACTTAACACTAACATGATGTTAGTGTTAATGTTAACCATTTGATGTCAGTTGTAGCCTGGGTGTAACATAAGCTGAGAAATAAGAAATATTGCTTTGTTATTCTGCCGACGTTATTGCCAACTTGCTCAGATAATTATCTTTAGTGTAGACCTAGGGTTAACAACATTTGACAGTTCGTATCACAAAACAAGCAAATAAAAAATAAGCAGCTGGCTTTCCGTGACTACCAGATATAAATATACCTTGCCCGTGAGATGTGAAGTGGTGTTTGTTGGCCGTCGTTGTGATTAAAAAATAACAATTAAATAGAATCTAAATGGTACCACCGGCTTTTGAAAAACTTGGCTATAGTGAGAAGTTTCTTCTAGCCACAGAGCATGTATTCTGTGCTTCTAGCCTTTAATCAACACAACAGTCGGTCGGTTGCTGCAGCCCTTTTAAATTGAGGGGTTAATCGTGATATAATTCGATAATACTATTCATTTTAATTTATTATTTGTGACTTTTTTGTAATTTTGCCCTTTTAGCAAGTTGTAATAATTGGCACAATTTAAAACAACAAGTACCTACTTAACAAATAATTCGTTCAATTCATTTTACTCGATTGGCAACGAGAAAAGTCACAATACTTATGAATGCTGATTTCTGTTGAAAAAAACGTTTTCCTCAGTAACTTTTTGATTAATTGGAATGAAAAGTATATAGCTATACATGGATTGGCTTAAGATATCGTGCCTGTTGTGTGTTTTTGGATTTGTACGTGAAATTCGACCTTCAGAACCGTATATAACAGAATTTTTGGCTGGACCATGGCGCAATGTTACAGAAGAGCAGGTAAATTTTTAATTATCATACATTCTAACGTCATTCAGAACATTGAGAAACTACGTAAGTATGTATGTACATACATATCGTGACCTAAAACGCAAAAGGTCCTATCTAACATTTAAAAAATTTTGCAGGAGCACAAAAAAATATTTAAAGTGATAAATTGCCTTAAACTGCTTATACCTATGTACATATGTATATAATTTATTTTTTTTTTTGTTAAACCTGCCAGTTGGTTTGAGAATTGACATTGTTACATATTATGCAAACTGTTGTCTTTAAGCATTTATCATATAATTTTTGTAGATAGGGGTGTTTCTTTTTTTGTTAATAAAATCCCTAATTTTGGCCGAAAGATTCCAAAATGTGTGCAATAGTGAATATTTTTCACCAGAAAAACTATGTTTCACAAAACGCAAATAAGTTTAAATATGCATAAGTACATATCTGTGGCATTTTGACAAAACATCTTAAGTCGAGTTAAGATAGCAAAAAAGCTTTTAAAAAAAATTCGATGAAAAAATCATTTTTATCAAATAATAAAAAAACGAAAATTAAAGAAAAATTTCGTTTATACAGGCCTCTTCTGAAAATCACATTTTTTGAAAGTGATTTCAAATCACAAGAAAGGTGTTCTGGGCATATTATTTTGTGATTTAAAAACGTTTAGCTACGTAAGCAACTTTTTGAAATTACTTTGTTATTTTTGCGACTATTGTAAGTTGATCGTTATAATAAATTGCTTAAATAAAATATTTCATGTGTTGTTTATTAATTTTTTATGCAATAAGCTATTTTATTTACAACAAATCGTTTAAAATTAAGAAAATTCGATGATACTACAAAATGATATTTGCTTGTGTGACTTCTGTTGTGATTTCAGGTTTGTTTTTTTAGTTGAATTAAAGTTCGCTTTTTTGTTAACAGCAGCATGAAAGCAAAATCTAATATTTATTAAAAATCGTTAAAGCTGTAAAGAATCACAGGGAAAAATCGCTTCTATCTCTAATATGTCCAAAATTCGCAAAAAATTGGAAACTAACCCTAAAATATATTTGAATCTCTAAGGGTCATTATTACAACTTGCCAATAGTTAAAAGTCGGATTTTGTTGGACCGATAAATAGCTTTGCATTATTACAACTTCCATTCTTTATTGCTGTTATTTTCAATAATAATAATATTTAATAGATGAAAACATAATAAATTAAGGTTTAATAATGTAAAGCTATTTATCGGTCCGACAAAATCCGACTTTTAACTATTGGCAAGTTGTAATAATGGCCTTAAACGGATTAAAAAAACAAAATGTCGAAAAATAAAACAAACAAAAATTGCACAATAGCGAAAATTCGCGAAAAAATTTATATTTCAAACAAGCCATAAAATTGATTAAAACTCCCTAAAACTGTAAGGAATGGCAAAAATTCGAAAAAAAATTGCTAAATTAGCGGAAATTCGCAAAAATTTGCTAACAGCGGCATGATAGCAGAGTCTACTTTCTAATATATGTAAATCGTTAAAGCTGAAAAGAATCCGAAACTTACAGGAACAAATCGCTTCTATCGCGATCATGGCTAAAATTCGCAAAAAAAATACAAAATTTTAAACAACCCTAAAACTAATTTGACATCGCTCAATCGGTTAAAAAAACAAATTGCCGGAAAATTACATAAAAAGCGTTAAAAATACGCTATAATTTTGAAAAACAAACCCTTTGTGTTTACATGTGCTTTCGACAATTGAAAATCACACCGAAAAACACAAAATCACACGTGTGATTTTAAAAGCACATGTGATTTGAAATCACGTGATTTTCAGAACAGACCTGATAATACAAAATTTTAAAAATGTGAACAAAATGTTTTTTGAATGAAATTTCGTATGATTAACAACATTGTTTTCAACTTTTTGAATTTGACTTAAATGTTTTGTCAAAATGCCACAGATATGTAGGTATTAATTATGTGCTTACATACATACATACATACATAAATCATTCTAAAGTTTATAAACTTTAACCCAGCTAGCATTTTTGGAAATTTCTAATCATTTTCTGATCGTTTTTGACTCTTCAGTGCGATTTAAAAACCAGAATATGCGCTCATTTTCCGATCATAAATGATACTTTCGTCGGGAGAAAATGGTACCCTACTTGCGACTCTTCTTGATGAGTCATTTATGACTCGTTTTTCTATTAGTTAAGAGTCATTTTTGATTCTTTTGTAATGGTATTTAAAGTCATTTTCGGATAGTTTTCTAGTCATTTATCAGTCTTTTCTTACTTCATTTCTGATTCTTTTTCGATTCATTTATTACTCATATTTCTAATCGCTAAAGAGTAATTTTTTAGTAATTTTTCTATTCATTTAAGAGTCTTTTTCGTGTTATTTGCGATCATTTTTCCAGTCATTTATAAGTCTTGTATTGCTTTACATTTGAGTAATTTTCGAGTCATTTATTAGTCATGTTTCTAATCGCTTACGATTCTTTTTATAACTTTTTATCAGCCTTATTTCAATTCAATAAAGAGTAATTTCTACATCATTTGTGATCGTTTTTCCAGTCAGTTATCATTAGTATTGGTGATCTCATTTGACATTTTTCAGACGTTTTTCCAAAAGATTCCTTAATTAAAACAAAACATTTAATTCATTTTTCATATATATGCATATATGCCGTGTATTAAAAATTAGAAATTAAAAAAAAAACACATAGTTAAATTATTTAAAAACTCGCACAAGTAACGTTAAAATAAGAAATTAGTCAAAGAACAAAAAAACCAAATTCATAGTTCATTCATAAATAATTTAAAAAAAAAATAACAAACATGTATAATACTAATAATAATAATAATGATTTCAATAATGATAATAAAAATAATACTAATATAACGGTGTTATAACAAATTAATATGTATATTTATAAAAAATAAAACTGGTTTTTAAAATGTTTGTGTAAAATATTTGTCCATGTGGTTGTTGGTATGGACTTAATATAATAAAAGCAATAAAAATTAAAACACTAATTTGCTCTTTTTCTTTTTGCCAATCTATCTGTAGCGTGAACAAAATGCTTTTGTAAAATGCCGTTTATTTCTTTATCTGTGGTTTTAAATTTACGATGACAAATATCTGAAATGAAAAATATATGTATGTATGTAATATTTTTTTTTAATAACACAATTATAGACCTACTTTTAATTGTTGTTATGAGAAAACACTTTTCGGCGCTGGGCTAACTGGTGGTCCCTTTCCAGCTGTACAAAGAAGCTAAATCGTCACTCCGATCGAACTTTTTTCAATTAATAAAAATTAAATTTTTATACATTTACTTTACAATAATCAAAAAGTTTCCTGTTATGCTAAAAAAAAAACTAAACAAGTAGTTTTTATTAGCCAAGCAGTTTACAATCTTCTAGCTGCGTAAAATTTTATTATAAATAACTTATGAAATACTCACATTTTAAGCACCTGCATGATCCATTTTCGATTGTTATACAAACAAATTAACAATCACTTTTTAGTCATCCATCTGCGCAAAATGTGATCATAAACAACAAAAAAGTAATCACTATACAAACGCCTGTATGATCAGTTTTCGATCAACCAGCTTACAACCTTCTAGCTGCTCGAAATTTGATTATAAATAATGGATGGAAAACTCGCATATTAAGCGCCTAAATGATCTATTTGCGATTTCCATACGATTTGTTATTGCATTTTAAATCAAACACTTTAGAATTATAACCATGAGTCATTTTCGAGTCGTTTTTTAAGCGTGTAACTGATTTATCAGTTTTTGATCACCAAAACTAATCGAAAAAGACTCATTAATCTGATTTTTCAAAAAACAATCTTCCAAATGCTAGCAGGGAAAATACCTAAGAAATTGTATCTATGTATGTGTATGTATTTTTAGCACTATTTTCAAATTTATCCATTTGGTATGAAATTACTTCATTTAATCAGCCTTATTACGGATCTCGTTCTCGTAAACGGCTAAGTCACAATACTTATGAATGCTGATTTCTGCTGGAAAAAACGTTTTCCTCAAAAACTTTTGGATTAATTGGAAATAAAAGTATGTAGCTATAAATGGATTGGCTTCTGATATCGTGCCTGTTGTGTTTTTAGATGTGCTCCTCGCTTGCTGTTTACCATCAATAAATAATAATATTTTTTTACCAGCGTAAATAAATACATATGTATGTATGTATGTATGAGTTTACATGTGTCAGGGTCAGGAAGGCTACGGTGGCATACTATGCCTGCAGTAGAATGTTTGGCGCCAGGTGGGGCCTTAATCCTAGACTGGTCAAATGGCTATACACGGCAATAGTACGGCCCATTCTAACATATGGATCTCTGAATGGTGGTGAAAGCGGAGGCGGAAATGGAGCATTGGAATCCTGGCCGAGGAATACAGCACGAGGGTTTACACGGATGGGTCAAAGATGACTTGTTGGTGGTTCTGGGGTCTTCTCGGAGGAACTGCATGTGAATCTCTCTTTTCGTCTGCCGGACTGGGCCAGCGTGTTTTGTTTGCGTCACTGTCTTTAACATTTGTGAAACTCAGTGTGATTAAAAAATTGCAATCATGTTTTTGAAGCCTCTCCTAAGCATTTTTGAGTTGTGTCTGTTTATGATTTATCGTGCGATATGGGAACTGAACTTGAAAAAATAAAACTATCAGCCCAATTACGAATACAAATTCCCCGTGAAGTCCCTTTTCCCATTTTTACAATTGAATTTACAAAGAATAAAAAATGGGAGAAGGGAAAAAACTCCTGGGGAATTTTTATTCATAATTGAGCTGTATAATTCAGAAATGGATATTAAAATCGCTCGAAATTCATTACACCTCTTCAAAACTATCGTATTGAAATCGACCGATTATGATTAAATAAAAATACGTATGTTGTTTAAAAATTTGCTTTGAGAACTGACAAACACAAGGCCCATCAATGGGCCTTGGACAAACAGTTGTCCGTCTCAATTGTTTACTTTTGAATTTCTTTTGTTCGTATCTTTTTAAATATAATTAGCCTGCTATAACTCTGTAGGCCTCAAAAATTTATTTGTTTATGATTTGTGAAGATAAAAAAGAGGGTTTCATTGTTAAAACACAACTTATAAAAATAGCAAAAAGCAAGGAAATAACTCTGTTTTCAAAACATGCTAAAATGCGTTTACCATGCCATAAACGGTTTAAAAACGCTGCGTTTTCCAGAACATTGTCAGTTAAATGACTTTTAATTTTCATTATCTAATTTATTTTCTTATATATTTTTTATGTATTTATTCCTTTTAGTTAAATCGTCAAGTATATCCAATGGGTACTTATTCTTATTTAGCACAGTTGGTTGTAGTATTCCTGATAACAGATTTTTTACTGTAAGTTTCCAATCTAATCTATTAAGAAGACGTAGAAGTTGTTTATTAAACGTCAAAACTAATGATATTTAAAAAATTTCTTAATTATTTTAAACATTGCAGTTATAAACCATTGATAATAACAATTGGCATAACGGGTATTATAGTATGGAGCATGTTGCTATGGACTACCTCTCTGGAGGCTTTGATGACTCTTGAATTTTTCTATGGTACTTATATGGCGGCTGAAGTGGCATATTATACATATATTTATGCAAAAGTCGATAAGAAACATTATCCAAAAGTAACGTCACACACAAGGGCGGCCATGTTTGCGGGCAAACTGGTGGCCAGTATATCTTCACAGTTATTATTAACTTTTAAAGTTATGGACTATCGTGATCTAAATTATATTACTTTAGGAGGTATTATATTGAATTTTTATATTTTAAAATTTAGGTGTTTATGTATATTAAAAATCAAAAAGATAAACGTTCACAAAATTTTGTATAAACTAGCTGCCTAAACAAGTGAGTGAAACGAAAATTGTTTTTGTTTTCAATATAATTTCTCACTCACTCACTTGTTTACGTTTTCTAAAAACAGGCAGTAGAAAATGGTAAATATGTAGATTAAAAAATCGATTAATGATTTTTCGATCGACTTTTTTTATTTGTTTTGTGAAATCGATTAATCGTTCAAAATAAATTTGATTTAATGATGTTTGTAAAAAAACTTTTTTGGTTCATTTAATGACTGCTAAGCCTGTTTCTTAGTTTAATTACTCTCATTTCACAGGGCAAAAATATTTTTTTATTTTATTTCATTCTTTTAATACAAAGAAAGCCTACAAGGCTAATTATACATTTATGGCTGTTACTATTCATGTTTTAAAAAACTATTTTTTATAAGTGATTACGCTGTACTCGAATTTCACACTTTCGTGTACCTCAAAAACCTTTATGTTTATTAAACAAACAAAGAAAACAGAAAAATAAACCCTAAGTAAGGCTAAAAGACCTTTTGAAACCGCGAAGTCGTAGTATATATACATTTTTTGAAAAAAAAAAAAAAAAAAAAAAAAAACTATTTTTTAGCAAAATTTCTGTTTTCTTAAACGGCACAAAAAACCATGCTTTCAATTCCGTATATACATATAGAAAACAAAGTTCCAAACAAAACAAGCCCTTAATGATTAAAATCTTTCCAAAACTTTTTAAGAAAAGATGAAAAGAAAAATTGTCTCCAGCAATTTGGTCTGTGTTTGGATAAATTGTTTGCGTTTTTTGGTCTCTTCTAGTGGATTTAAATTTTAATCACACACTGGTCTGTTTAAATATTGGCATTAAGGGTATTTACATCACAAGTTGCACCCTTGCAAAAAAACAAAAGTGCAAACACATAACAACAACCACAAAGAAAATTATTTACGCACAACTAATTGTCTGTGTGGTTGTTGTTATATTTTTGCACTTTTGCTTTATTTGAAAGGTATGTTATTGTAAGAATTGCACGTCGTTGGAACACATTACCCATTGAGCTTCGCGTGTTTTCACACTCAAATAACGCATTTCGTGTGAAAATTTTGGCTGTTCTTCCGTACTTATAGTGGACAATTCATTGTATTTAATTTACAACGTGATGTTGCTTACATATATTTTGGGATCAATTTTCTTTTAATATTTTGTATTTAATTCTACCTTTGGATATATACAGGGGTGTTTTGGAAATTGAAAACGCAAGAATTTGGAAGCTGTTTTTATACACTTTAAATCACATTTTTATAAGTTTTGTTATAAAATTCTGTTTAATAGAAAAATATTTATTTTGGTAACGTAAATTCGATTGCAAAAATCTTTTTTTTTAACATACAATTTTCTTTGAAATCGATTTACCATTCCCTAGTGTAAATAAAACTTAAACGGCTTTTGAAATTTTGAATTTGTTCATACAAAGTTTTGTTAATGTTTGTTTTTGCTTTTATAGAATGACCATCTTAATTTATGTAATTTCCAACTTGCAGCACAAATTATAGCTACAATTTGGGCATTTTGCCTACCCAAAGTGAATAGAAGTTTATATTTCCATCGCAAAGCTTATGTAAGTAATAATCCAACCGAAATTACCCCTCCCACACAGTCGGTAGAGAACTGCAACACAGATGATGAAAAATCCGATAAATTGCTGTTGGCTACACCAACAAAATTAATATGGGCTCACTTTAGCAATGCTTATACAAATATTAAAGTTTTGCAATGGTCCCTTTGGTATGCGGTGGGATTGTGTGGCTATTTGCAAGTAACCTCATATATGCAATTGCTGTGGAAGGACATAGAACCCAGGCCAGATGTAATTATATTACAAGACTTTTAGAAAATATAAAGAAAGATTGAATACTTTAATAGATTGCTTGGAATGGAGCTGTGGATGCTATATTTACCGCTTTAGCTGCTTTATTTGCCCTTGGGGCTGGCTATATTCATGCGGAACGTTTGAAGTCTCGTACTAGCCTGGTAGTATTAGCAATTTTATCCGGTCTTGAAGGTGGTGCTATACTGTTGAGCTGTTGGACAGACAATATATTTGTTTCCTATACAGGTTATATTTTATTTGGTGCTTTGTATGCGTTTACTATCACTGTGGCAGGGTAGGCATAAATATCAGATAATTTTTATTAGTAATTAATTTTAATTTTTTCTTCTTGTAGTGCTGAAGTTGCCCGTTATTTAGAGGAGGATAGTTTTGGTTTAGTGTTTGGTATTAACACTACGATGGCCCTTATCTTTCAAACTATTTTAACTTTAGTTGTTATATCTGAAACAGGATTTGCTTTATCTCCTAAAGGACAATTTACAGTATATGCGTTTTATTTTATAGGCGTTGGTATTTTATATTTTATTTTTGTAGTATATGAGTATATTATGTCAGAAACCTCAAAGAAAAACAGTAATTTTAATGTAGAACAGGAATAGATTTTACTTTTAGTTTATTTTTCAATAAAGTTAGTTATTTAACAAAAATGAATAAGTTTTTTTTTTATTTAAAATCAAGGCACATTCATTAGGTGTATGCATCAGAGAGATTAAGGCGCATTCATAATACAAAAAATATGCATGTGTGCTTTAAATTTGCTTTACATATTTAATAATAAGGATATTCACGTCACAAGTTGCACCCTTGCAAAAAAGCAAAAGTGCAAACACATAACAACAACCACAAAGAAAATTATTTACGCACAACTAATTGTCTGTGTGGTTGTTGTTATATTTTTGCACTTATGCTTTTTCGCAAGCGTGCAACTTGCGACGTGAATACCCTTAATGAGACAATTTTGACAATTTGGAATTGACTGCCATTAGAAATTTAATTCTCAATTTTAAAACCCATAAAGCGTCAAATAAAAGAAAGTAAATAAATAAAAAAAAATTAAAAATCAAGGCTCCCAACTGAGTTGAGTTGTAATTTCTGAATTTTTGTACATATTATGGTTTACAACTTTGCTATATTGCGGTTTACAAAAACATAGCAAAAATTACAACTGATCATAACCAGTTGTCTTAATAATAGGGGCCCAAATTAATTAATTTGACATTACATGGGTAAATAATGATAACTCTCCCTAAACACCTACCTGGTACTTATTATACTATGCTGCAAACACATAAAATTAAGAGAGCGACGAGTTCACCTAATGAATGTGCCATTTATATTGCGTTTTTACCGTTACACGTCACATATATTTTTTTCAAATAAGCTTGGCGTTGACATTTTTTGAGGTAATGAATGTGTTTTTAAGAATATTTTTTTAAAAATCGTAATACACAGTACAAGTTGTTCGAACTCGTAAATTATTTCTTTCGAATCGAAATATGCAATAACCCACCTGTTCCTTTTCTGATTATCAAGGACATCAGATGTCATTTGAATGATAATAAGGTAGCGACCTTTATATGTATCACTTAACTTGACTAAAGCATTTAGTTCTGTTAACTTCCGAATTTTGATAAGAAAATTAAGAGAAATATTTAATATTTCCGCAACGGCTTGTAAACAGCGTTACCGTTATACGACTAAAGTCGCATTTTTGACCCTTTTTGACTGCTGTGCCACTTTTTCGGCCCCTTTGTTTTAAATCCCCTTTTGTATCATTTTGTAGTTTTTGTGCCCCTTTTTGAACCAAATTTTTTTTATACTGGCAATCAATGTAGGCGCCCCAAAAATATTTTACTGCAATTTAAATTCTTTTTGATTCATTTAACATAAATAGCTTTAACCTTCTTTTATTTATTTAGTTAATCAACAGAATAAATTCTGAGACTAAATATGGGAATGAGCATTGGCAGCAAAGGCCATCAGCTCTATCCTTCTTTTAAATACTAATATTAATAAGCAATGTAGCGGCCGTCCCAAAAATCCCTTTTAAGACAAAAAATCTAATATGGATGTTAATATTTAAATAATATTCGGCACAAATAACTCTTATGAATTTTAACCTCTCAACATATCGACCCCTTTGCGCGAAATTATCGTATGTTACAAAAACCAAATTTTACAGGACAGCCATTTTTCTACTTTTCTCTGCGTTTGCTTGCATATAAAAATGAAAATATACATTCAATTTTTGGAGCAACGAAGTGGAATTCGCCTACAATATTTTGTCAGGTGACGTCTCTTTGAATGTAGAACAAGATTGCATCAAAAACTCAATTTCAAAAAATTTTCATATACGATAATTTCGCGCAAAGGGGTCGATATCTTTGGTTTTGTGAGCAGATCGCTTCCAAATAGGGTAAAATTTAGAACAATTTTAACAATTTTCAGCGCATATTTTCAAGTTCTTACTGCATATTAAATGCGCATAAAACGTGTTTTTAGAGCATATTTCTGGTTTCCCTGGTTATAACATTATTTTAAGCTTGTTCTATTTACAAGTAATTAGTAACTATTTTTGTAAATATAAATAATTGAAATACAAATTTATGCAACAGTTTATAAACGTTTACTTGCAAACAAGACATGTATTTTCACGATATATGTTTAAGTTTTCGATGAAAATAATTTAATAAATACATATGTTTGTTTTGTTTTTGAAAATTTTCCTGTTTTTAAAGTTTCCCCTTTTTGTGCCCCTTTTTGAAAATTTTGAACGGTAACGCTGCTTGTAAATAGGTTTATTCGTACTTGATAGATCGTGCTCAGTTTGTTGATGTTAACAATACATATTCTGGGGGGATACCGCGTATTTCGATTCGAAAAGCAAAATTTTTCGAAGGCAATTTCCAAATCGAAAGTTAAACCGTACTGCGTAACTCGTTCGTAACAAATGGGAAATTTGATTAAAAGTTGGTAGCACTGCTGTTAAAATACCAAAATGGACGAAAATATCCCACAACAAAAACAAATAATAAATACTATTCAATGTGTGAAAAATATATAATTGTTTTTTAATAAAAATTTATTGTTTTCCCCTGTGGTTTGCAGAGTCAACAGAAAAAAATCAACCATTACTTTATACAGCTTTTTGTTTGTAAATGTAATTTTTTTTTTTAAATTTCAAGACCACAAATATTAAAACATTTTCAATTATAACGTTAGTAAACATTTATTTTATATCAATTATAATATTATAAGTTTTAATTTGTTTGTTTTACACTTTTAATTATCTTGAACTTTGTAATTTGCACTTTGTCATTAACAGAATAACTTTCGAACAATTTCCTAACGCTTTTTACAAAGCTGACGCTCGTTTTCGTAATACGGAGTTGGAGTTTCGAAAGAGATTGTTATTGTTCGTAATAGAGAGTTGCCGTTACGAAAGGAAATTTTTGTTTACGAAAAGGTATTAACAACTTCCGCTCATTCGAAACAAATAGTACGAAAATCGTAATACACAGTAGAGGTCTGCAAGAATGAATAAAAAGCAATTTCAACGCACTCATTTGTTTTTTAACTACAGTGAGTTTTCCACCACGCACGTTTTAAATTCGCTCTGTTGAGCACCCAATAATAACAAATCAAATGAGAGAATAACCAAAGTCAAAACAAACACAAACAAATTTAACTGAAGAGAAGCAATTTACTTACTCATTCAATTCAGTCAACTCAAGTAAAATAAGTTGAATATTCAAATATATAGTGAATGTAAAATTATTTGAATTTTTACTTCTTATTTGAATTTTTTTTCTCTACAAACACTATGTACTATGTATGTGTTAGGTGGATAATGGTAGTTAAGCTAAACTCTTTTAAATAAAAGAAGCTGTAATAACAATAAAATTTATTTATTTCATGAATTTTAACTTAAATAGGCACATTTTTGTTAACTTAAAAAAAAAATTTTTTTTTACACATTAAATTAATTTTTGGTTTTGAATTTTAAATTCATTTTCTTAGACATTAAATACATATACGTACATATGTTTTGAACACTTATTTTCACAGACATTTTTGTACTTGTTACTAAGAGTTAAAATATAATAAGTACATTGTTTAATTCATTTCGTTTCCCTTCGTGTTAAAAACCAAAATAAAAGATGAAATGTAATACAAAAAAAATAATACATATGAATACATTTTAAAAAATAAAAATCAAAAAATAATTGTTATTTTTGATCGAAAAAATAAAAATCAAAAATAACTATTATTTTTGTTCAAAAAAATAAACATCATAAAATAACTTTTATATTTGATCGAAAAAATAAAAATAACTGTTATTTTTGTTCAAAAAAATAAAAATAAAAAATTAAACTGTTATTTTTGTTCAAAAAATAAAATCAAAAAATAACCGTTATAATCTGACTTTTATAAAAAAAAAAAATAACTGTTACGGTCCCTACGTAGAATTATAAAAATTTTTATTTTAGTTGTTATTTCGTGTTTTGTATTACGTCAAACAATTCATTTTTCTTTATATTTGAATGTAAAAACATTATTTCGTCTACCAAATTGTCATTACATGCGATGCGACATCTTTTTTCAGAAATTAAATTTCGCGCCGCGGAGAATACTCTTTCAGAGGCTGCACTACTTGCAGGTGTGGCCAGTATTTGGCAGCTAAGCTTGTAGAGAAGGGGATATTCAGTTTTATGCAAATCCCACCACTGCAAAACGTTAAAATTATTGTTGAAGTTCATTACAGTTAAACTCTCATAATTCGATAATTCATTTGTTATTTTGTTAGCTAAAGTTATATTTTGTGGTGGTTGCACATAGTCTGAAAAAAAATCTGTGGGTTTTTCTGCTATAATTTCACATTGGTAGTCAGGCTCTGGTATTTCTTGAAGATAATCTGTCATAATGCGTCTACATTCATCTTTTATTTCTATCTTCTCATTATCGGTAAATTTAAACAATTTATTTGCTGGAGGGAAAAGGAATACTGCAATTTTATGATAAATGGTTAAATTTTTTAATACAACAGATTCTAAATAGGTGTTAAGTTTTTCTTTCAGCTGTTTCGTTATTTCTAGATCAGAAGAATCACAGATACATTTTTTTTGTAAATGATGGACTATCATATAAACATAATGAATAGTAACGTAATTTTCACCTTCTAATTTTGAGAAAGCTTCTTGGAATGGTTCTAAAACTTTTATTATTGCGGTTATGTGACTTAAATTAACGTTACATATTCGACTAAGTTCGTTATGTTCTTGCAATATTTGCACTATATTCGGCCAATTCGTTTCAACTGAAACAAATAACGAATATATAGAGTTCCAGCGAGTGGGCGAATAACTTTTTAGTGTTGATTTAAGTTTTGAATTCAGTCCAGATACCTTAAAATACTTTACTAGCTTGGAACACGAACCACTTAATTCCGCCACATCAAGAATTTCATTCATAGATTTTTGGACTGTATTGTGCAGCAAATGGTCAATGCAATATATATGGTTATTTTGCCGAAATCCTGCAACCATATTTGAACCTCGATCAGTAACCATTATTGCTTTGTCATCGAGGTCCAAATCAAATTCATTCAAAATTTTGCGAACTTTCGTATTTACTTTCTCACCTGTAAGTTAAGGAAATGATTTTTATTTATTTACCACTTAGGAGACAAATCGCTTCAC
The DNA here is from genome assembly GCA_949318255.1 of Pollenia labialis. Classification (NCBI taxonomy): domain Eukaryota; kingdom Metazoa; phylum Arthropoda; class Insecta; order Diptera; family Polleniidae; genus Pollenia; species Pollenia labialis. The sequence goes on along the minus strand of OX439139.1, from coordinate 5,570,520 downwards.
TTCGAAAATTTTAACTATGGTAATGTGTAATATGTGCAAATTAAAATTAATGACGAAAAAATCAATATTGAAATAATTCTGAGTTAAGCGATTTTGTTTCCGAACAGCCCATATGAATATTTTCTTACTTGTACATTTTCCAGTTTCCATACATTTCATTCCTAATAGTCTGCTAACTAAAACCTGATTTTTAATGTATTGAATTGTCAGAGATATATATGTGTTTTTAAGGTAGTCATCTTTCCAAAGGTCGGATGTAAGGCCAAATCCGTTATTTTTAATTGAGGCTATTTCTGTTTTAACCTTTTGAAAGTGTGCATTGTGTACTTTTGTTATATTCCGAGATATTGTTGTAGGATGTGGTAAAAGTGTTTCTAAGTCAACATTCCGTCCGTACTTTGCACCAATAGAAATAAGGTATTCCGCAACTTTTACAAAACCAGAATCTTCCACTATTGTGAAAGGTCTACAATTTCCTACTGCCCATTCCGTAAACAAATTTAGAAAATTCGTTTTTGTTTCTGTGTCTACCTCTATTTTTGTAGTATTATTGTTTCCAGACGTAGTCTCAACATAGCATTTATGTTTAATTAAATTTGACGTTGAGTTATTTGCAGATTTACATACACTAAAACATTTCCGACAAGCATATACATTTGGTATTTCTTGACCATGTGTGTTTTCTATTTTACCAAAAAGGTCCCACACCTTGCTTCTGCCTCTTTTGTCACTAATTTTTAATTCTCCGCTCAAAATCTTTGATTTGACCGCCGAATTATTTAATAAAATGCAGTTATTTGGATGTACAACATTATCGTTTTCTGGCTCCATCTAGATGCAATTAAAATGAAAATAAGTCAGAAATCTTCTGTATACGGTCAACTAATTTTTTCAATTTATGTATAAGTATTCTATTTCATACTAATAATAAACTTATCAAGATCAATAACAATAGAGAAGTAGTTAAAAATTACAGAGTTAGTGAGTTTATATCTTCTTCACCCATTTTTTTTTTTTTAATTTTGCACTAATACTCGAGCCTAAAGAACCAACTTCTATAAAAATTTGTTTTTCCTTATTGTATCTCTAATATTTAACCTTTAATCCTCTTTTATATTTAACTTTAATCCTCGACATGACACCAAAACTCCGATACATTTAGGATGACCTCCAACTGACTTTATTGCAAAACATTGATTTAATTTCGAAAAATTAAAAATTTTTATAAAATTGATAAAAATTATTGTTATCACTATTTTATTTTTAAAATTTACCAAAAGTTCACAAATTTGCAAATGCCAAAGTAAATTAGCGGCTAGAATAAAAATATAGTTTACAATAACGATCTTAATATATTTTCTAAATATATACTTATATATGTAAGTAGAATTAATTAATAATATAAAAATCTAAATTTTTGCTTTAAAAGCAAGAACATATAAATTAAATTCTTAACTTACCTTTAGCTCACACAACTATTATGTCAATGTATTCAAATAAATATTCACACATTCAATTATTCAAAAATTATTTGAATGTTTTCTGTAAATTTGCTCTCTATAACGGGTCATTGCAATATTTTCTTATTTATGAATAAATCTCAAATTCATTTACAGTAAACAAGTTTTTTATTCAATTCATTCTCTCTTATTTTTGTATATGGTTTACTCTCTCCTTATCTCTTTGATTGTTTTTTATTTGAATAAATGTTGTGCACTTTGAGTAAAGGCAAACAAGCGAATTATTCAAAGCAGACCTCTAATACACAGTACAAATTGTTCGAACTCGTAAATTATTTCTTTCGAATCGAAGTACGCGGTAACCCCCCTGATTTAATCCATCTTACATCTAGTGTTGTCAGCTTTGGGACCCATTCTCTTCACGTTATACGTAAATGACTTATCGAGTTATATTGTTAACCATATTAATAAGTCATTCTTGTTCGCTGATGACCTATTAGTTTTGTTTAATGGCAGAAAAGCGGAAATATTGGTCTAATGAAAATTGGCTATTCACAAATTCGTCAAAGACTAAAGCTCTTGCTTTTGTTATCAATGAACAGCAATTACTTGATTTAAACATACATGTTGGTGAAACATGCGTGAACTTCGTGGATCGGTTGAAATGTCTAGGTATTTATTTAGATAAATGTTTAAACTTACAAACAACTTTACTCTACGAATATTTATTTGCCACGACGTATAAAATTGCGTTTGGCTCATGCAGTTTTAATGCCACAGATCTTATATGGTCTTGAGTTTTATTTTCCATACTTAAAGAATTTTTCTTTTTGGCTCGCGAGTAAAAAAAATAAAACTCGCTCGCGAGTTTTATTTTTAATAGTTGAAAAATATAACTCGCGAAAAGAATTCAAATTTTAAGAGTCCAAAATAAAACTCAATTCGTAAGTCGAGCTGAAAAGAATTGCTCGCGAGTTTTATTTTTGGTTGTAAATTTTTCTTAACAAAATTTTTTTTCTGGTTTATTTGTTTGAATGCGTGGGTAAAGGTGCCTGCATATTATGTATGAATAAATGTATCATCGAAGACACACAACAACAATGGCATATGGATAAAAAAAGAAGGAATATGTTTTTATTGATACAACAAAAATAATGTTGTGACAAGCATAATTAATCATGAAGTAGAAATAGCAAAGGAACGAATTCGTGTAAAGGAATGCACCGTTCTTTTTAAAGAGAAAAGTGTTCAGTTTAACAATAAATATTAATACAATACATCTTTGAGACCCAATTGCCATAAAAAACGCTTAATTCATTTATTACTAGTATAATAGTGCAAAAGCAAAAAAAAAAAAAAAAAAAAATCAAGCCTTTAAATAAAATTATATAGAATGTAAAGATTTTAAAGCGGTAAATTTAAATTCGTTTGCAGTTTTAGATTTTTTATGGGCTTGGCTAATATTTTACCCGAAATAAGGCGCTTATGCTAATACATTTAATCACAACATGAGAAAGATATCTCCGATTTTCATCAAAACACCTACAAATAATTACGAATAGTGTTTCCTTTAAGTTATTCGAATAACATTTTTTATGTTTTTCACTGTTTCGGAGTTATTTAGAAATTAGCGGCGACAAGCTTTTTTCATGCAAAGTAAGTAAATAACACTTTTTTTAAACTCTAAAAAATCATAACGATTTTTTTATCATTAATGAGAAAGCCAGTTATATTACGAATAAAATGAGCCATAAAACATGAGAATCGGTGGACAAATGTTAATTTTATTCACATTTAAAGGCAGCTTTTATGAAAAGAAATATGTTACCAATCTCAAACACTTTTATGTAAGTCGCTGAAGAACGCATACATTTTATTACACATCATTAAACATTTTTCTTCTATACATATTTTTAAACATACTTTCATACTTATTTACATTTACTTTAACAACCTTTTCCCACACGTCTTGCCTTCCCTTCTCTTCAAAACAAATACATACGTATGTATATTTTCCCAGCAAATAAAATTGGACCACCTGACCCATTTTGATAAAATGGACTACTCCATGGACTGGTCCGATGTAATGCAAGCATGGACCATGTCATTGTTAAAAAGTGTTTGTAGTGAGACGACATGTCTTCGTTTTTTAACGACGTGCTTTCGTTTTTAAACGACTTCAAAACTAATCCTCTGGAGTATACCATGGAGTAGTTTTAAAACTACTCCCTAGTGGTCCAAAGGTGGGTTATATACCATGGAGTAGTTTTAAAACTACTCCTTAGTGGTCCAAAGGTGGGTTATATGATCCTCTCCTAGGACATCGTAATGTTAAATAGACCAGGTTTTTTCCATACGTTTGGGTTACTTTTGGACTAGTCCTGGTCCTTTGTGGACTACTCTTTACACGCGTGTTTGGACTGGTCCTATTATTTGCAGGGTTTACTTCGCACAAGCAAACAATAATTTTTTTATACGAGTGTCTCGATTTCAACTCGTTTGTGCTCGTTTTCTGCTCGAATAAAATATGTGCTCGCGAGTTTTATTTTTCAACTCGTAAGCACAAATTTTAAAACGAGTCGTTTTATGCTTACGAGTCGAGCACAAAAATCTTATGAGTCGAAAAAAATTTGTGCTCGCGAGTTTAAAAATAAAACTCGCGAGCACAAATTTTAAAACGAGCGAGTTGACTCGAATTGTGCTCGCGAGTCGAATTTTTTCCTACCCTGGGTTCAATGAATTATGTAACCTCTGAGTTAGGTCACATCGCTTACACGATTGTACGGTACGTTTATGGTGTTCGTAGAAATGATGACATATCTGAATATGTTAAACACTTCATGGGCTGTTCTTTCGGTGATGTAATAACTTTACGTAACTTGGTGTTTTTCTATAAAATTATAAAAGTGGGTTTCCTACGCAACTTTATTCCAAATTTCTTTTATCCCATTCAACAAGAAACCCTCAAATTATATTGCCTAGAATTAACAATGCTTTATTTGAAAGGGGTTTATTGTAACACTTGCACGTCGTTGGAACACATAACCCATTGAGCTTCGCGTGTTTTCACACTGAAATTACGCCTTTCGTGTGAAAATGTTGGCTGTTCTTCCAAACTTATAGTGGACTATTCATTGTATTTAATTTATAACGTGATGTTGCTTACATATATTTTGGGATCAATTGCCTTTTAATTTTTTTCTATTTAATTCTGCATTGTATATGTGTGCATATATAGATATTTATTTTGGGTTGGGACCTAGGGACTTCAGTTAAATTCTTAATTTAAATTTTTTTTGTATTAATTCAGGTTTATTTCTTTGTTATAATTAGGGACCGGATTTTTATGCAGTTAAAATCGAGTTTCATGCGCATAAAACATACACTAAAAATAGAAAAATATGCGCTTTAAATTGAAAAAATATGCACGTTAAATTTTTCTTAACACATTTTTTAATCATTAACAAAACATTAAAATCACATAAAACCTCTAAAAATTCAGTCTCGTTCACGAAAATAAGGTACACCAAAAAAAGCAGAAGTAAAAATATATTAAAACACAAAATATAAAGTAAACAATAATGTAAATTAAGTCACTTGTTAGATAGATATGCGAACCTTCATATAAAATTAATTAAGGACAATACTCATTTTCATATACATTCATTTTCCACTACGCTGTTTTCGTAAAAAGTTAAATTAAATATGCCAGCAGTTTGTGTTATTGTTTTGTGTCCTTCATATTTCTAAAAACTTTATCAAGTTTGATACGAATTTGTTTACTGAAGTTTCCCTTAACTGCACACATTCTATTTATGACATTATCAATTAATTTAATTTGCATTCTCAATGGATTTGATTTCTCTAATTTAACAATAGTCTCAGAGATAAATCCGTAATTTGAAGACTTAAAAATTATCCGAAATTTTATATTTGATAAATTTGTTATTTTTTTTTTTTTTGGTACTACATTACCATCATTCCATCACAACCTTGAATCTATCAAAATTTTCAGCATAATACACAACTGATTTCAACCACTTTCCCCGCATTGTTGTTATTGGTTACTTCTTCTAATATGCGACAAAACGAGATGTGCTTTGCAAAATATTTTTTCCCCATTTTTTCCCAAAAAATGCACCAAAAATATGCAATGTCAGCAATATATGCAAAAATATGCATTTAAAGCATAATATGCAAAAATATGCACTAACAAATCGATGCCATTTTATTTAAAATTTCTTGATTCGAAAAGATATTAAGTTTATGTTGATCTCAGACTGACGACAACAAATATGCATTTGCATAAAAATCCGTGCCTTGGTTATAATGTTCATTGGCCTAATAAGGCATTAATATTACCTACAAAAAATTTAAATTGAAATTGAAATAAAAATTAAAAAAAAAACTATACAAATAATAATAAATCACGATGGTTTTTTTATTGTCGTCTGCGTTTTTTAATAAACTTATTTAAACTCAGCTATCATATATGATACATAAACGCTGTAAACCTGGTACAAAAAAATTAATTTGTATCACCTGTTTAAATTTTCAACATCACAAGATATACAGCGTTTGAAACTTAAAAATTCAATATGAATTTCTGTAGAAAGCAACAACAAAATTATAAAATATTTTCGTATTTGTTTTTGCTTTCAATGTAATTTTTGCCGTTTCGTTGCGTTTTACACAATTAGGTTATAAATAAAAGTAGGCAGTATAAAAATTTTTCAATACAAATTTATGTTTATTGTAAAGTGATTTGAATTTTTTTTTATCAATTTTGCAATATTTTTTTAACACGTTTTTATCAATTTTGCTACAATTTAAAGCACGTTAAAAAAAAGTTACTCAAGATGTGTGAAAAAAAATAAAATTTTGAAATAAAAAAAATTTCAAATTAACAACTTCTTAGTTATTCTTAAATTTATTTTACCTAGAAGAGTTTAAAAAAAGTAAATATGCCATCGATTTTATAGCGATTCCGTTTCTGAGTTATATGTTGCATATTTTTTGTATTCGATTGTACAAAAAATACAACTGTGAGCAAAATTTAAATTTCTTTTGTGAATGTGCTCATACCTTTAATACAAAATGTAAATATTACATATTAAAATGAAAAAATGAGTATTTATATATAATGTAAATTATAATCTTTTTAATTCAAATCGCTCAAATAGTTTACAAAATCGCTAAAGTACGTTAATGTGGAAGTATGTACATACTTGTTAATAAAAGGAACTAATTTTGTTCAATTGAAGTTGTACCACTTCCGTGTGATTATAGGTAACATTAAAAAGTGTTACATGAAATCACCATGAAATAAGTTTTATAAATCATCGAAATTCAGCAAACTAAAAGCAAAAATTATAAACGAATTATCCACAATGCATATCGTTATCTTCAGTCGTAAAAGAGCTTTAGGTCTCGATCCATTTTAAATCTATAAGAGCAGGGGATCTACTCTCTATTGTGATTCGAAAACAATTTCGATGCGAAAGCTAAATGCCAACTTGGTACTCTCCATCGCTTTCGCAAAATTTTCTGAAAATTTAGCTGAGTAGTGGCAATAAAAATTAAAGATGGCGCGGATTTACAGTAATGAAATGCCAGTGTGTAAAAATATTTAAAATTGCATAATTTAAATAAAATACAGCGATGATTTACGAAAAGAAAAAAATTAAAAGATGCGAAAGATATATGCGCAAACGTATTAAAGAGTACCAATCGCTATATTTGCTACAATTTTCTTTCGCATCGCAATAGAGAATGTTTTTTTATTTTAATATTCGATTAACCGATATTTTTAAATAATCGATTGAATCCATCATCATTTGTTTTATTTTATTCGTTGCCTAAATATAATCAGTTTAAAATAAATTTTATGCAAAAAAAATTAAAAAATAATGGATTTGAAAAAATGGTATAAAAATTAATGGTATTAAAAAAAAATTAAATTAAATCATGAACCATTTTTCTGCTTATTTCTTTTTAATTATTGTATAACTACTGTTATCTAGAGGATTTAAAGTCAACTTTAAGTCTAATTGTTGCGCTAACTCATCAACGGTTTTTATTTCTTTATTTGTTAGACCAGCAGGTAATTTCAAATTTGTTTGTTCTTTATCTTCTTGAAATTCATGCATTAACTTCATCATTTCCTCTCGCAGACAAAACAAATCATCCTCATTACTCTTTACATTGTTGTCTGATTTTTGAACAGCATTTATAATGCCTATGGCTTTTGTCCAAATTTTACGTTCATTTTCCTTGTAACGTTTATATCGTTCATCTAAGGTTTTTAATTCTTTGCCAATATCGATATTTTGAGGTTCTATGTGTTGCGCTTTTACCAAGAGATGACGAGCTTTCTCATATTCGCCTAGCATTAGATAGGCTCTACCTTCTTGAAACAAAGCTTTACATGAGGGTTTATTATGCGTTAAATCACGTATTTCTTTGCAAGTTAAACAAGTTTTTCCTGGAACATTAACTTTGTTGTAGCACACCGCTAAATTTGTGTAAAGTTTTACCAAAAAGGAGCACTGTTCTTTTTCTTCTTGGTCATTTGCAAGACGACAAAATTTCAGAATATCTACCGCCTTTTCAAAGGCTCTACATGCATTGCGATACGTACCTTGGTTAAAGAAATCCAACCCCTTTAAATGAATTTCTTTAACTTTATCAATTACTAATGAGTACTTATTGCGATCTTCTTCGTTTAGTTGTTGTTCAGCATTAATGTCGCCTACCAAGTTATAAGACACTAGTTCAATTATGAATAAACCATCGGCCTTTGGCTTAACTCGCGGTGGGCAACCCATCTCACGAAAAAGCAAATGATATGAAATGACAAACTGAGCATGTTCTCCTTTGTGCATAGAGCGAACTGCTACTTCTAAGCCTTGCAAAACATCACTTCTACCGGTGTAGAAACTAAACGAAGACCCTCGAAGGAAACTGGAATCAAAAGGGGCACCTTCGCCTTCCCAATAAGCATTATATCGTATACAAACTCTGGCATTATTTGGCACAACTGGTTCGTCTACTAAACCAACTTTAGTTATCTTTTTCCACACGTGTTCATTTATTTTTTGCATACGCGGTTTTAAGTCACCAAATGGTTCAGTCCAGGGAGATACAAGTTCCGTTTGATTAAAACTACTTTTGTCATCATCGTTTTCTTCATCGGATCCAATATTAAGTTCATCGTATATATCATTGGTAAAGCCTTCATCAAAGTTGGTATTTATTTCAAAACTTGTACCACTACTTATAAGATCCCTGTAAGAGGATTCAGCCATGAACAGAATCAAACAAATTTATTTCTAACTATGTATACTTATGATACTATAACTTACCCTAATGATAAGGGATCTTTCAAAAATTTTTTGGTTTGAGGTATTCCATCATCTTCCATTTTTTAATCAAATAATCCTTTAAAAATTTCTTAAAAAGCGTCTCCAATTACAGATATTTTAATTCTTCTTCTATTCTTTGTTCTAAAAACTGGTCACATTTTAAAATAATCATTACCATATTATGCACAATTTCAAATTAATTAAATTTATAAGTGTGGCAAGTTTACAGCCAGTGTGACCATAAAAGCTTTTTTCGAGCTAAATTTAACATTTTTTTCACGTTTAGCTTGAAATATTTAATTTATATATACATATTTCCTTTTATTTATATAAATAAATTGATATTGTACATCACTTAATTATATAAAAGTTCATGTTGAACATAGGGCGTCACATTGTAGACGTTTAAATAATAAAAGTTTTTTTTCCCGGGAGATGGATATTAATCCGCAGCCCAACCTGCTTAGAGGCGAGGGACCTGGAATTGGCATTGGTTATTGCAAGGTATATTTATAGCAGGTAGCCGCGAGATTACAACAATTGTACAATAAAACAAACAACAGGGCTTTTTATTGTTGTTATGCGATACAAACTGTCAAAAAGCAAAGGGGCTGATAAGAGACAAAAAAGACAAAAGATAAAGACAAAAAACTTGTTTACTTGTTTACTATGCAACATTTGACAGTTCGTATCGCAAAACAAGCAAATAAAAAATAAACAGCTGGCTTTCCGAGACAACCTGCTATAAATATACCTTGGGTTATTGAATGGCGCCAATATTTCGCGATGACGATTGGGGCCTCTACGGCACTTAGAACCACAGAATATACAGAACTGACACGAGACGGAAGATTTTGCCTTTTTTTTTTGTCTCTTTCTAAGAAAGCTGCCCTTTTGCATTTTTTGTTTTGATTACGCAATTCGTGTTGATAGTAGCGGCCTGTTTTTACACATTGCCACTTTACTACCAAAAAACATTTTCTTTCTCTTTCTTCGAAAGCTGCCCTCGCAACTGATTTGGGCCTTTTCACACGTCACTTTTTACAGTTCTGTGTATTCTGTGCTTAGAACTTAAAGTCACACGTTGCCAGACGTGTCCATCTGAGACCCTCTTCACCAATCCGCTGAGTTATCCGCCACTGCTTATTATATTCGCAGTTACCCCACCTACTACATGGTAGGGTTCTCCACTATCCGCAAACTTCGGAGGCGTCCCATAGCACCTCAGCTATGCTTCCCGAAAAGGTTCCTTTATATTTATATCTGCGTGGGAAGAAATCCCGACGAAGAAGAAATATAAAAAAAACCCCGGGGGAGTTTTTAGCTTAAGCTTTATTTTCCAGCTTTTGTCAAAAATGCATTTAGCTTTTTCTTCAATTTGAATTTTGTGTAATTAATTAATATTTCAAAATAAATAAAATAGTATATCAGAATAAATGTAAGTATAAATTAGTTAAAAAATAATAGCTTCAAAAAGCGAATTTTATTTTCTATTTTTCGTGCACTACCAATTTTCAGGAAAGTATTTAAATCATTATTAAGTTAAACTTTGTTCACAATCAGAGAAACAATTTCGTTTTTTCTTCTATCTTTTTTCTTCCCAAAGTATTTCATATACTTTCCTTTCATTTTTAGAACAAAAATGTAACTAAATTTTTTTTAAAAATGTTAAAAGTTGAGTCATCTCGAACTTCAGCAACAATTTGTATGAAATTGTTTCTGACGTTTAAAATAATTTTATTTAGTTTTGAATGAACATTTAAACATAATGTTTTAAAAAGTAATAATAAATGCATAATATTTTCGTGGCTAAAATTTGCAAACAGTTTCTTAATGCAAAATGTATGTGGTTGCAAAAGAAATTGTTTCTCTATTATGAACACTAAGTGAAAATGTAACTGTGATTGTGAACGAAGCTTTAATTCATATAAACCAAGGCATGGTGGAATAAGCAGGTGGCATCGTTACGGCAACAAATACAACATTACAACAAAATTGGAAATTGAATCACCGTTTACCCTAGATCTACACTACAGATAAATATCTCAGCAAGTTGGCAATAACGTCGGCAGAACAACAGAGCAATATTTCTTATTGCTCAGCTTATGTTTAAGGCATGGGAAAACGTATTTATGTTAATTCAGAATTTTAAAAAAATCAAGGAAGAAGGTGCACTGTAAAAACTAGCGCTATCTTTTAAAAATTATTTTTATTAACATAAATTCTTTCTTATTTGACTTCATTATTTAAATGAATATTAATTTGTTTAAGCTTGAGGCCTTTTTTTATATAAAAATTTTTATTTTTTTTTTTTTGTTAAAGTAAAATTAAAATTTTATACACACAAAAAAATAATCTAGGGTATTTTACAAATGCGTACATAGGTAATTTATTTTTATATAAAAACAAAAAACTAAGTTTAGTTGCCTAAGATAATCGGTAATTTATATAAAAAGTTTTACCTAAAATTTTTGTTATTATTACTAATTGGGTTAGGTATCTTCTTCGAATTTTTTAATATATGTATGTATGTAGGTTTATTTGATATTTTCTTTAAATTGGAAATTTTTTTGTGAAAAAAGTTAAAATTTAAATTTCAATTTAAAATTTTTTAATTTAAAATAAATTAAAAACTATTCGATAGAGTATAAAGATACAACGTATTTAAGTGAGTATATTATAAACATAAGATCTCCACTGAACTTTTTACAAAAAAGATGTATGTATATAAAAAATAAAAACAATAATTATTTATTACTTTTATTGATGACGATTAATATAGACGAAGCGAACATTTCCATGCTGGATAATTATTGATTTTAAAAGCAAAATTAGTTATAATCCTTACGTGAAATTGGATTATATTGATATAACAATTGTGGCATCTTAAACTACCAAGAAGCATTTCATTATTTATCACACGAATTCCATTGAAAAGAACCAGGTAAAAAAAGATTTAGAAGCATTAACAGAAGGAAAGCCAAATGATGAGTTCCACAGAAACACCACTGGATGCGCTTGTTACAACAAAAACCAACAAAAAATCACAAAAATCAAGTGTAAGTGAAAGCAAACTTAATATGCACTATTTTGACAATTTAATAAATCAAATTTATCGTTAAATTCCAATAGGTTTAAAAAATATATATCGCTCATCCAAAATATGATATTTTGGAGTTAATGATGCAGAATTGTTCGCTATGAGTTTATTTATGTGTAAATTTTATCTTTATATCTTTTTTACTTTCCCCGTTTGATGAAAATAAATAAAATATTACAATGAAATGAAATTAATTTTATTTAAAGTATGTAACCAAAAAAAGTATATAGTAAATTTACCTAAAATCTATGGTACAAAATTAAACTTAGATAATTTTCCAAAAATAAAAATATAAAATAACTTTGCTATCATTGGTAAATTTTCAAAGTTTTTAAGTAATTTTAACAAAATAATTAGATACTTTTTCGAACATAGAAATTACCTAAGTTAACAGTTTTATTAGCTAAGAAACTTAGATACTGCCATGCTACCCTTGCGCTTAGTTAATTTTATACCATATATTTAGGTAATTTTACCTATGATTTTTTTTGTGTGTATATAAAGAACTTAAGCAAATTAACATAAATCTAAATAATAAAGATCGAATAAGAAAATAATTATATGTATTAATAAAAATAATTTTTGTAATTTTATTTTAGTGTTTATTAAATTCTTTAATTTAATTCTTTTACTACAATTATAGTTAGCTACCATTTGACAAACATAATTTCTTTCCCACGCAATATGCTTCTATTTATTTTTCTTTTTTGATTCTTTTTTCAACTTACAACCAAATTTGACGTTTTATGTAAGCAATAATTGTCAACAAAAATGGACTAACAATTATTGCAACGTAAATTGGCGGCAATAAATATGTACAAAAAATTACTGTCTACATTAAAGATAACATAATTTTGACATTTACTGCAATATATGTCGCAATAATTATCTCTGGTATAGATGGGCTGTTAACAAAACACTAACAAATAACCTCGAACTTTCAAAATCACATGCCGTTTCGACACCACCTGTAGTTAATTCGCCTTGGCTTACTTCTACAACAATACAAAAAACAACAGGCATTTTGTTTGTGTAAAATTCCTCGCCGTTGTCAAAATCTTACTACTACATAGGCAAAACATACATGCACACAAAACACATTGTGTGGCAAAAAACCAAAAAAGTAAACAAAAATATACACGTATAAGCAAAATTTAAACAACTTTTGATATCGTTGAGGAAAAAACCAAATAAACATCTGACTTCTTAAGCAGACCTATTGGATAGACCTTGATCTTAATCTTAAACAAGTGGAACACGTATGTTATAAGATTTCATAATCGAATGATTCTCGTACAGTAAACTTGTGTCGTTTTTATTATTTTTTTTTAGTTTTTTCTATTTTTTTAGTTAAAAATATTGTTTTTTTAAACATTTATCACAAGATTTTCACTATTTGCACTAAAAAATTAAACAATTTAATAAATGCGTCTTATTTTTGTTTTATATGTATGAATTTGAATTTGACTTTTGCTTCAGGGTTGTTAGACTTTTTTCCTCAAAAATCATCAAAAGTGTTAACAAAATTCGTCAAAATTGTCACGAAAGTTGAACAAAATCGTCAACAAAACGTCAAATATATAAATTTTACAATTTATTGCATGGATTGGTTCGAAAATATAAATTTTTAGCAAGAAAGTTTTATTCTATTTTTTTCAGCAAGTGAGCTGAATATATTTATCATATAAAAAGAAAACATAAGAAAAAATATATTTGCATAAATGCATAACAAAAATATTTTTTATTTGATTTATCCATATTCAGAAAAATATTAAACAATAAATAAAATCTCATTTGCTTTTAACTAGAGCTATTTTTAAATGATTAACTTTTAGCGCTATCTCTATTGCAAATTGTTTTTATTGTTAAAGGTGCTAAAAACCAAGGATTCGGTCAATATCAACCGACTTGAAACATTTTATTACGTCCAATATTAGTTCCAAAATAATACATTTTTTTCTCATTGCACTCATTTTTCTACACAACTTCTTATTAAAAAGTAACTTCTTACTTCCTAACACTCAATTTTACTAAGAATAACAGAATTAAAGGGGATTTGCCTTTTTACACACTAATATAAAAATTCTTCACATGTGATTATGACTTCATCGAAAAATGCATTCGTATGGGGCGACGCAAATCGAAATCATAAAAACGCAAAGCGGATTTAACCAATTTTTTAAATCGGGGCTCTAGTGTATATTTTTGCAGTACCGATGGTATTTCTATAATTGTAGAATTTGAATTACTAATGCTTCTAATGAAATCCACCTGGTTTGTGATCGGGGAGGTATTTTTTTGTTTAATTTCCAAAAATTTTTGTATTTCGAAAAATTGATTTTTAAGTTTTGGACTGTTTTCAATATAATTGTAAATATTTTTTGTGTGTTTTATCGATGCCATAAAATCGTAATAGCACTATTACTTTTAGTCAAAAAATCTTCGATCGTCATATTATTGTATGTGCTGGTTCACACACGTCAAGTTTGACTCGTCAAATCTCGAGCATTTAGGAGAGAAGGGAAAATAGAAGGCCATTTCTTTTCCCCTCTCTCCTAAAAACTCAACACATGACGAAACAAACTTGACGTGTGTGAACCGGCACTATTTTCTCAAAAAAATCGTTAAAATGACGAAAAATCGTCACATCTACCAAACCTGCCTGCCAGATTGAAGTGTTATAAAATTGATGCCAGATTAAAGTTTAAAGTTATTGACGGGATTAAATCGTCAAAACGTTAGTGACTCTACATCAAAAATCGTCAATCGTCAATCGTCATTTTTGTAAATTCATCGAAAAAAATCGTCAAAATGACGTAAAATCGTCACATCTAACATCCCTGGTTTGCTGATATAAAAATCTTATATACATATATCCAAGGTCTATCCAATAGGTCTGCTTAAGAAGCCAGATGTTTATTTGGTTTTTTCCTCAACGATATCAAAAGTTGTATACATTTTCCTTATACGTGTATATTTTTGTTTACGTTTTTTGTTTTTGCAACACATACATGCACACAAAACACATTTTTCCTTTTGTTTCGCCTATGTAGTAGTAAGATTTTGACAACGGCGGGGAATTTTACACAAGCAAAATGCCTGTTGTTTCTTGTGTTGTTGAATTGTTGTAGAGGTAAGCAGACCTATTGGTTAGGCCATGATATATCCAAGGCGAATTTATTACAGGTGTTCGTGTAGTTTGTCTCTCCCAAGGTATATTTACACAAGGTAGACTCATTTGGGAGTGTAGACATGCTGCTCTATAAAAATAACCGTGTGGAACGGAATTGTCAAAATTGTCTTCATATAAATTTAACGCACACATGTACAAATTTTGGCTCATATACACGAAATTTGACATTGGTGTTCCAACTTAGGTAAACAGCTGACAAACATATGGGCCAACGAGTTTACCTTGTGTAAATATACCTTGGTCTCTCCCACTCAACATGCTGATTTCCTATTGGTTGATTGACGATCAAACAAAAGAGCGTAAGTGTACGTGGGAGTTTAATTTGCTGATATCAGCCACTACTGGGTAACTACATACATATTTAGGCAGCGTTGCCAGAATTAAGATTTTATCTTATTTTTAAAGATTTTTTGACCAAAATAATATTTTTTTTCTGAAATTAAGATTTTTTTATTTTTAGAAATAAAGATTATTAACTTTAAGTTTGTACAAGATACATAATTTTTTTACAGTTTTTTAAACAGAAAATTTTTAAAACAATGAGGTTTTGTATCATATTTGTTGTCTAACTATTGGTTTTGCACACTTTTGAACCCATTGTCTGGCATACAAAAAAATACATCATTATTTCTGGCATACAAAATATTAAAAAGGCATCTTAAATTAGCAGTTGTTCATTTTGGGACTACTGAGGAAAAAAATTATTTGTGACAAGAAAAAACGCATTTTTATAAAGTTTCATATTTTAAAGAACAAAAAAGTTCAGGTATTAAGTACCAAAAGGTAAAACTAATGGAACTTAAGAAGCTTTAAGTTTAAAAATTCCACATTCCATGTTTATGATAATTTTTAAACAAAGTATACAAACATAAGTGCTTAAGAATATCTTTTTAAAAGGTGTACCAACATTATTTTAATAACAATTCAATAAGGAATATATATAAGAAAATCCATATATTTTCAATGAGCTCTTTTTAAATGCAATTCCATATAAGAACGCATTCCATATAAGAACGGTGTCAACAAATATAATATTAAATTAAGAACCCTTAAAATTTCATATGAAGTATGAGCTCCCAAACTAAAATTTTCTTGCTCAAAATTTATGTAGGTATGTACATATCTCTAATTTTAGAGTTTAATTACATTGAATGAAACTTCTTTATTTAGATTGACTTTTTTAATTTCTTATTTATTAAAAATTAAATGGATTAAAAATTTATTTTAGAAAGAATTTTATGAAAAAATATATGTAGCTTAAACACAATTTAAACCTACAATCGAATTTTGTATAAATACCGCAATTATGTATTCGATTTAAATAGTTTCCATAATAAGAAGTGTGTTGTTTTGAAAAACTAAAAATGTTTACTTTTTTGCCCTTGTTATAAAAAATTTTAAGATTTTTCTCTTAAAAATAAGATTTTTTTTCGCGAAATTAAGATTTTCCTTCCAAATCTTCTGGCAACGCTGTATTTAGGCGTCTTTAAAAAAAGTTGAAAGACAGAGAAGTTGTCCACTCTAGTATAAAATTTAAAGCCAACAAAAAATTTATAAAACATAGTGATTTTTTAACAGAATAATTAATTGTCATAAATAGTTGGAAGTGCATGTAGTGCGACAATTTGTTAATCAGTTTGTAATTGTCAATAAAAAGACCTAATTATTATGAAAAGATTAAAGTGTCACTATATAATTCTTGTTTTGTTTTGTGGGGCCGGTGTTTTGTACTTTAAAAGAACTATAGAAGATTTAGATGATGTAGGCACGCAAAGTCAAATGTAAGTAATGAAATATGTGTTAATATTAAATATTTTAGCTTTAATCAAGTTTACGGCGCAGATCCAAATAAAAAAGTACATAGGGTGATGGAAATTGGAAAATTAGACCGCTGAAGCTTTCAGAAATAGATACGTACATACATAGTATTTCCACATTTCTAAACGTAAATGGCCATTGGCCAATATTGGTATAGTTTGAAAGCTTTCGAATAGATCTTTCTGGATATACAAAATTTATTGTACAAAGAAGTTTTAGTTATAAAAAACGTTGTTTGTTACACCATAAATGAGAAAATTCTTGCACCCGGCTGAAGAACGGATATGTAGAGAAGCTTGAGTTTCCTAAGCCGGTGGTTGTTATACCATAGAGGAGAAAATTCTTGGATACGACAGAAGGCCGGCTATGTAGTGAAGCTTTAGTTAGCGAAGCCGGTGTTTGTTATTTAACCCTCTGCGACTGACGTGATATAGGTACCTAGTTCTTTTTTTTATTTAATTTTTTATTTAAATTAATTTAGTAGTATTAAAATACTTTACAATAAATTTTTCACTATTAATTTTTGCTAAACACATGTGTATGTATTATAAAAAGCTCTGGGGTCTAATCACCGCATTCGATACTATCGTATCGAATAAACTATCGAATGATTTTCCATACGATAGACACTAACGTATCGAATGAAAACTCGAGAAATTTAATGTCGAGTTGCTCGATATCGAATGCTATTATTTCAAATTCAATAAATATCATTCTATATCTAGATTCATGATACCAAAATAAATAATTTCGATCAATTTTGCTCGATATCGTATGCGGTGATTAGACCCCTGTTGGTTACTACCCAGCGGTAAAAAGAATGAGTTAATAGGCCTAATAGAAGGCCTTATTTATTTATTTATTTGATAAAGTAATACAAAGCCTTCCAGGCCAAAATATAAATATGTATTACACAGTAATAACAGAAAAACCTAAGATCCAGACCTTAGTTCGAAACTTAAACCTAAATCAACAATAAAAAAGAAAAAAAAACACATTTTGGCTCCCCAGCCACTAAGACGTTCTAAGTTAGCAGACACAAGCTCTCCACTTCGCATTCCATACTCATATATTTTTTATACAGGTTGTCATTGGGAACAAGCCTTTCCACACTCCCTTCTTCTTAAAGTAATTATAAAAAAAGTAATTTAATAAAGGACTGTTAAAAGGCATTACAAAGGTGTACTAAAAAAAGGGCTTCTATTAAAGTACTCTTTGAATACATACAAAAGAAGTACATATTGAATACCTATAAAAAAAGGTTTTTTAAAAAGACTTCTGAAAATTTTAGTTTTACATTAATAGACATTTAGTATACTAATGCATATATGCATACAATTTCAATGGTAAGAATGCAAAATAGGAATTAAAAGGAAAGAGCTACCGATTGGAAAAGCTACCACATCTTTTAATTCATATTTTTCTTCTCCATTTTCCATTGAAAATGTCCTAGTTGGATTAAATTTATGTTTTAAATTAATTTTTTAAAAGTTCACAGAAAAATTATTTTTAAAATTTATAATAAAAAATTCCAAGATTCCTTTATATAAAACGTTTATAATTTGTCAAGTAGATTTTTAAACTGTTCTCCAACATTTTTAGAAAAAGATTTTATATTTCTTTTTATGCGTGATCTAATTCTAAAAAATAAGCTTTAAATAGGGGAAATAATTGCAAACGTTTAACATTTCTAAAACAATTGATTAAAAAAAAAAATACTGTTGATCACAAAATGATCGAATTTTTTAATTTAAAAACTTATTGAAGGAATAACGAGCGTTTTAAATGTTTCTATAAAAAATTGATTGTTGATTAAAAATATGAGTGGTGAAAAAACTAATTGTTCCGTTTGGAAGTTACAAGCAATTTTTTTTTTTTTATCAAATAACAACTTTACCCAAAAAATATGTTTGATCACAAGACATGCTTTTATTTTCGATCAAACTCTTTTTTAAGGAGTTGTAAGCCATATTAATTATTTTTGTATTTTCAATATAAAAATACGATTTTTGGTGATTATTCTATTATACGCTTATTTTGTGTGATCACAAAATAAACTTTTGTTTTCGATCAAACGATTTTCTTAACGAAAAACGATTTTTGCTCAAAAATACGAGTTATCAAAATCTTCATATATAAAGAAAATGAAATAAAAAAAAATAATCAAATCTTAAATTAATTCTTAAGTTTACGACCTGCCAATGGCGGATAAAAATTCTCTTAATCAAGAGTCTTTTTTATAAAGGCGTTTAAAAACTTTAGTGCATGAAAATTTGCAAGTTACACGCGTTTTAAAAGCCTTTTTTTAGCTGTTTTTTATTTGTTTAAAACTTTTTTAATAGAATTCCAAGATTCAGCTCTTTATTTTATATAATACTGTATGTTTTATAAAATTTTCCATAAGTTTGCCTCCATGATTTAAAAAATTTGTTTAATAATTCTTTTTTATTGTCAGATAAAATTCTTTCACAGCCGTTACGTTAATACGGGGAAAAATTTTAATTTTATTTATGTATCAGTTTCTTCCGCAACGCAACGTCATGTTTACGTAGGAGTTATTATTACTTATTATACAAAAACTTGTTAGGAAAAACGAAACAACTGATCCGCAACGTATACGTTTAATTAAACAAACGACGAGTTTAGGGACGACGGGACAAAAATAAAAAACCGTTATAAGAGCAATATCACGTGCAAAAAGAAATCTATAAAATTGTTTTTTAAATGTTAGAGACCAAAAAATAAAAAAGATAAAAATTGAACAACAGTACAGAAGTACAGAATGTCACTAAAAACAAAAAAAAAATCCAAATTGAACAACTTCCTTTCTACCTTCTTAAAGAAGGGAGTAGTGAATGTGTAATGAATATTTTGGAAGGTCTTTCTAAAAGAAATTTGTACCTTCTAGAAGGCATATTTCTGAAGGCAAGATATCATACGAAGCGAATCTTTTAGAAAGGAGTGCAGAGGCATTCAAACAGGCCTTCCACTTTCAGTCCTTTAAAAATTTACCGCTGGGTACCTATAATTCTTAATGAAATACCTATACAATTTTTCGTTTAAACTCATTAGTATTTCTTTCTGTTTTGACATCTATGGACAGCATGTTGTATAGTTGTAAGCCTTTATAGAAAAGTGGCCGTTGCTTTGCAGTTGTTGTTGCTCTTGGGAGCCTAAAGTTGATAACATTTCTAAGATGATATGGTTGAATATCTCCTACATAGTTTAGCTGTTCTGTTAAATAGTCTGGTGCATTTCCCATTTTCAGTTTGTGCTTTGTTGTGATAAAGACGCGTATTCTTAATCCCGCATACAATTGAATTATTAATTACATTTGATATTTTAATATAACAAATTAGCGAATGGACGCATTTTTTTTTAATCTTTAACATAAAAGTGAACAATTATCAAAAACGAAAAATTTAATAAAAAAAAATATATGTATAAATGTACATACATATGTACACATATACTGTACAAAAACATTTTGTTTAAAATTTTATTTTTGGTATAATACAATAAATAATAAAAATAAAAAAAGCACAGTAAAACAGTGAAAAACAAAAACAACTTTTTGCATGAGTAGTCACAATGAAACAACAATAAAACTAGATGAAAGAAATGCATACGTAACAGTTAATGCTAAAGAATGCAATACTGAAATAAAGAAAAAAAACAAAACAATATTAACTACCTAACGGCTAAACCAATTGTTCGTACACGTTCCCTTTCGCCCTCTGTTTTTACAAAGACGGTTGATGCTGAGACATTAAAAAATATTAATCTCTCGCTAGTGCCTGCAAGTGTTCCCGCTTCGGCAAAAACAGTTTTAGTAACAAATGTTACCATGAATTCAAACACAGACGCAATGGAAAAATCTCAAGTAAAAAGTTGTCAAAAGCCTCAAGAACAAGTTGGTATGGACAGGTACATAACAGTGCTTAAACGTGGTCGCAGCCCTACCTACGCAGCAGTTGCTTCGGCCTCAAAAGTACCATCTTTTGATAAAATAAATTCTCAAAATCGTTTTGCAATTCTGGAGGATGAATCCTCTGAAGCACCAAACGTCATAAAATCGTCCAAGCCTCCCCCGGTATATCTTAGGGAGCAAAACTCAAATGAGCTTATAAAGAGTTTAATTTCGTTGATTGGAGAAAATTCGTTTTACGTAGCTGCTATCAAGCGTGGTAGTATAAACGAGACTAAAATACAAGTCAATCATGAGAATGATTTTCGCAAAATAATAACCAAATTTGAAGCACTTAAAAAAACTTTTATACATACCAACTGAAGAGCAGTAAAGGTCTTCAGGTAGTGATTAAGGGAATTGACTCATGTGTGGACCCTGAAGAGGTAAAAACATTCCTAGAAGAAAAAGGCTTCAAAATAAAACGTAGTAAATATTAAAAATAGAGAAAAAAATCCCCAACCACTTTTTCGAGTGGAGTTTGAACCCGGCGACGTAAAGTTTAAAAAAAACGAAACGCATCCTATTTACAATTTGAAATATATTCTCTATAGAAGAATAACTATAGAAGAGCCACACAAAAGAAATGGTCCCGTTCAATGTTTAAACTGTCAAGAATATGGTCATACTAAGGCATACTGCTATTTACCCCCTGTTTGTGTAGTATGTGGTGAATTACATGGTACAGTTCTGTGCGATAAGTCTAAAACCGACCCCAACTTAAAAAAATGTAGTAACTGTGGCGGCAATCACACGGCCAATTATAGAGGATGCCCTGTATATACTATCGTCAAGCAGTCGGCTGGACCGAAAACTAATCCCCCTCAAATGCAGGTACCAAATCATGTAAACACAAATGCAATTCAAGCCCCCCAGCCTGGTAATAACAGAACCTCTTACGCTAACGTGCTAAAATCAAACCATATGCCAATGCAAGGTGCCTCGCCAGGTAATGATGAAACTCCAGTTTCTAATTTAAGTCGTTTAGAAAAAACCATGGAACCATTAGTGCAAACAGTAAATAATTTTACAAACACAATGGGTAATATGATGCAGGAGATTCTTAGAATGCAATCGATGTTATTGCAAGCTGTACTTAACAAGCCATGAACTGTTTAAAAATTTGTTTTTGGAACGCAAACGGCATCCGCCAACATAAAAATGAATTAGAATACTTTCTTAAAAATAAACAAATTGATGTCATGATGGTTTCTGAAACTCATTTGACCTCAAGAAATACGTTTAAAATTAATGGTTATACACTATACGATACCAAGGACCCTCGAGATAGAGCTTGTGGAGGTTCTGCCATTTTAATAAAAACCAGAGTCAAACACTACCTCATGGGTGATCATTGTGAAGATTATCTTCAAGCAACAAACATTTGCGTTGAAGAATTAAATAGAAACGTATTAATCTCATCGCTATACTCCTACCACCTAGATATTCAATATCTGAAGGCCAATATTATAATTATTTTAAATCATTAGGACCTTGTTTCCTGGCCGCTGGCGATTATAACGCTAAACATACCTTCTGGGGGTCCCGACTTATAACACCAAAGGGTCGTGTTCTATTTAATACTATTTCTAAAATGGATTTGAATGTGATAGCGAGCGGACAACCAACATATTGGCCTACTGATCAGCAAAAAATACCAGATGTCATCGATTTTGGCGCGGTTAAAAACATTCCCTTAGAAACGATTTATGTTGAAGCTTCCTTAGAATTATCTTCCGACCACACAATAACAATTGTTACTTTAATAAACCCCAATAGAATTGTATCTCCAACTGGTTACTCAGCGACGCCAGCTACACAAATCAATTGGCTAAAATATAAAAAATATCTCAGCACCCATTGCACAGAAAATATTCTGCTTAGTACACCGGAATACGTAGATCGCGCTATTCTTAATTTTGACAGTTTTCTGAAGCTAGCTGTGCAACATTCCAGTATTACCCCAAAAAAAATCTAAAAATATTAAAATTTATTCCACAGATGTTGAGCGTCTCCTGACTGAAAAAGAGCTCGAAGAGAGTGGCAATTGCACAGATCCCCTCAACTAAAGAGTTTATTAAAAGATTGTACAAAAAGGCTAAGAAAGTTCCTACAGACTCAAAAAACGGCTTCTCTGCAAAAATATCTTAAGGAACTTGATGCAACTCCGCAATCAGACTACTCATTATGGCGTGCAGCTACAAATCTAAAAAGGCCAGTCGCCTCTAAGCCACCATTAAGAAACTTGAACGGAAGTTGGGCAAGAAATGATAACGAAAAGGGAAATCTGTTTGTTAATCACTTAAAAAACGTATTTACCCCAAATATATCTCACGATACTGTGGTCGAGTTACCACCTGTTCCTGCTAGAGCGGCTGTTCCTCTAAGATTTGAGATAAGAGAAATCGAAAAGGCTGTTTGTGAATTAAATTAAATTAATTAAGATCACCAACAAAATGCTTTTGGAGCTACCCAGCACAGCAAAGAAAATTATTCTTTTAATTTTCAATGCTATCTTATGTCTTCAATACTATCCTCAAAAATTGAAGGTTTCCTTAGTCACCATGATATCTAAACCAGGAAAGGATCGCACAAAAGTTGAGTCATATAGGCCTATAAGCTTACTTTCTAATATATCAAAGCTGTTTGAGAGGCTGTTAGTGTTAAAATTAACTCCAATTTTAAGTGAAAATAGATGTATACCTAACCACCAATTCGGCTTTAGAAGAGAACACAGCACAATTGAACAAACCCATCGTATAGTAAACGCCATAAGAAAAGCCTTTGAAGAAAGAAAATATTGTTCCGCTCTCTTCATCGATGTTTCTCAAGCTTTTGATAAAGTCTGGCATGAAGGCTTATTACATAAATTGAAGCAAACTTTTCCAGCAAACACACACAAGCTGCTAGAAAGCTACTTAGTCGGTCGTCAATTTATTATAAAAGAAGGAAATTTCTTTAGTTCACCTCAGCCAATTGGCGCTGGAGTCCCACAGGGCAGCATTCTGGGGCCTCTATTATACTTAATTTATACTTCGGACATGCCAACAAGCAACTACACACAAACTTCAACATTTGCAGACGATACAGCTTTTCTAAGCGTCCACGAAAACAGTTATGAAGCATCTCGTTACTTACAGGATCATATATTTTAACTAGAAATATGGTTAAAACAATGGAGGATAAAAGTCAATGAGCAAAAATGCGTACATATAACATTCACCTTGCGTCGGGAATCATGCCCCCCTATTAAAATTAATAATCAAATAATACCTCAAAATTCGCATGTAAAATATCTCGGTATACATTTAGATCGCCGTTTGACGTGGAAAAGCCATATAGAGGCAAAATTAACTCAAATGAAACTAAAAGCCATACAAATTCATTGGCTTATTGGAAGAAACTCTGTCCTTAGTCTCGACTGCAAACTCCTACTTTACAACTCTATCTTAAAGCCTATCTGGTGCTACGGTATTCAGTTATGGGGCACTGCCTCGGCTTCTAATATCGAAAAAATTCAAAGGCGCCAAAATAAACTTCTTCGAATAATCACAGCTGCCCCTTGGTATGTTAAAAATTCAAATATTCACAAGAATCTCAATGTTCCATTAGTTAAAACTGTGATTACGAAATATGCAGTAAAATACTTAATAAGGCTCGAATTGCATCCAAACCCACTAGCTCGAAATATTTTAAATGATAGCGGCCACACTCGCTTAAGAAGAAGAGACACTGCAGCACTTGTCCAATTAGATGAGCGATAAACACCTATGTATATATGTAAGTGAACAGAACCCGTGATGAAAAAATTTTTGTCTGGCACTGGCAGGACATAAAATAAAGTATTAGGTTAAGATTTGATTAATTATTGTTAGTTCATATTAAATGTATGAAGATTCAATAAATAATATTGAAAAAAAAAAAAATTTTTGTGTATAAAATTTAGTGTATTCATTTCTAGTCTTTGTTTTATATTTAACCATTTTTTGAGCATACCTTCTATTGGTGTATAAATATTACATTTTAATATTGATCTCATTGCTTTGTTTTGAAGTTTTTGCAGTCTTTCAATTTGTGTTTCTGTGCAGCATGTATACAAAATAGTTGAGCCATATTCAAAATGTGGTTTTATCATAGTATTATAAATATTTATAGCCGTTAATACCGATATTTTTTTACGTATTCGTTTAAAAAACCCGATTTTTTTTCATATAAACTCTATATCGTCCCCTTAATATAACAATAGCGTAAGTGCTCATACGCAATTATTTTTTTTATTGCATATTTAAAATCTCCATCATTGATTTTATGTATGGTCAAAATTTCGTCAAATTCTACTCCCAAAAAGTGGGTCAAAATGTCGTTGGAAAAAATAGTGTATAATTTCTTGTTCAAAATTTTCCAGAGTTCAGAGAAAGTCATATGTGATCGCTCATATTCAACCATTCTTGAATTTTTTACATAAATGAAAAATGTAAAATATGTAACTTTTTTCACAGTCATGAAAGAATTGTTAATATTTCGCCAAATTCATTCATGTTTTTGGGAAAAATCCAATTTTGCCTTTCTTCAGTCATGAAGAATGAGGAAAAAAAAAGTTTTAAAAACGATCCTCACTAGTAATGTTGTTGTTGCTCGACAGATTGCATGACTACAGCTCGAAATGCCTGTGTGTGTATTTGTTTGTGGAAAATATTTTTGGCAAAGGCAACCAGCCAAAGTGTCTGTTGCATTTTTTGTAGGAAACAATTATTGGGAAAAAATTGAAAGAACTGCACATATCGTCATCGTAAATGAAGAATAACATAACATTTCATAAGTTTACATGCAAAGCAAAAAACTTTGTAAAATGTTTATTATTTGAGATTTAAAATCAATTTTAAATATTTCAGATACAAATGCGATAACCCATATATTTTTAAAGTAAAAATATAATTTTTATTATTTTTTAAGATGTGTTATTATATATTAATTTGTATTTTTGAGAAACAAAAAGACATATCGTAAAAAAAGTATATTAGTATTAAGTGAAACAAACATATAATATATTAAATTATTAAATATTTGTGTTTAATTACCGGAAAAATGGAATATATATAGATACACTTAGGTCTGTTTTTATGCGGATTTGAATTTATGCGGTTTTCAATTCGATTTTTTTTACATAGTTTTTTTTTTCATTTTTTATATTTTTTTTGTCGTATTAAACATTTTTAAACGTTGGCATCACTTATGAATAGTAGTTTTCAAATTTTAATGACGAATTATTTTAAAAAAACTGCCGAAACCCTTCCAAATAAAGATTGTATGAATGTGCCGACTTTACCAACTGCTAGTGTGTATGTTGTCTTATCTAGCGACGAGGATTTGATTGGGTCCTTTAGCGATGAAAGTGATTTTGCACCAATTAAAAAGCGGATTAGAACGCTGCCAAGTAGTGATTCCGATAACATGTAATGTTTTACTTTTAAATATTAATTTAAGTTTTATAAATATTTTTTTTTGTTTCTTATTCATTACTAATTTACGTATTAATTTAAATGTATGCCTTTAACTATTTGTTTACCTTCATAAAACTGGTTTATATTGTAGTTTTTCTCTTCTTATGTATTTTTTATAATAAATAAATGAATTGTTTTTGGTAAATTTTTTTATATAATGACTTTTTTTATGCGGTTTTGGTGTAATTTTTACTCCCAGATTTGAAGTTATGCGGTTTTTTAACTTTTCGGAACGGATCATCCGTTTTGTGTGAAAATGGAGTCTTTTTTATGAGGATTTCATTTATGCGGTTTTTTTTGGGAACGCATCTACCGCATAAAAAAAGACCTGAGTGTATATGTATATATACATATATAAATATATGATAATCACACGATTAATATGTAGCATCATAAGGATTGCGTTGACATGGTAAAATAAGTTTGCTTTTCTGATGCAGCGCAGGCAGTAATGCATTTAACAATGTGGAGAACTTATATTGTTATAGATATTATGACATACATACCCATTATGTTTAATTTTTTTTATTGATTTTAATTACTAATAAGTAGTGGTTTAAACTAAAATATGTACTTCATTAAATTTAGCTATGAATTGATTTTAAAAATACATCTTTTTCATTCTAATCTAAACGAATTTAGATCTCCATAAAATGAATTATTTTAATGAATTCCAAAAGATTTTGTTATTCGTGCTAAATTCCCAGTTTTTATTATTGATAAAAACACTTGAAATTTATTGTTGATGGGATAAGCTATTCCTATGCGCATTTCACTGGTTGCTTAGGCCAGATCATCAGGAAACTTCATCCATAAAGATTTTAGAAAAACTAAAGATATTAAACCAAATAAAACTGTTAAACGTATAAGAATTATAGCAACAGTTCTACTTGTAATAATATCAAAGTTTAAACAAAACAACATCAACAATAAACAGTGCGTTCATCTCATCTTACATTCCCCGCTACAATTAGTTGAAATTCTCTCAACATTAATTGTAGTTGTAAGTAGGTTAAGAAAAACAAAATAAAAAACAAACAACAACTTACAAAAGATGTTGTCAATTAAGTGTTTTTTAGGCCGTGCACCTGCCTGTTTATTATCAAAAAGTAATTTCAATTTTTGGGAATACAAAATTTAAATTTCAAAAGATTTTGTTATTCGTGCTAAATTCCCAGTTTTTATTATTGATAAAAACACTTGAAATTTATTGTTGATGGGATAAGCTATTCCTATGCGCATTTCACTGGTTGCTTAGGCCAGATCATCAGGAAACTTCATCCATAAAGATTTTAGAAAAACTAAAGATATTAAACCAAATAAAACTGTTAAACGTATAAGAATTATAGCAACAGTTCTACTTGTAATAATATCAAAGTTTAAACAAAACAACATCAACAATAAACAGTGCGTTCATCTCATCTTACATTCCCCGCTACAATTAGTTGAAATTCTCTCAACATTAATTGTAGTTGTAAGTAGGTTAAGAAAAAATTTGCTACAATTTATGTGTAAATAACCTAAATACATAAAAGCAAATGTGACAGTAGGTAAAGTATTTGGGTAAGAAGATGTGTTTTATTGACGGATTAATGAAACTTTATTGTTTCGCACGAAATTTATTGCTTACTTTTTTATGCTACAATTATATAACAGAGCCCAAAGAGTAAACCTTACCATTTTGTGGTAATTTACTTGACGTAAATTTGAACTGTTATAATGACTTTATACATTTTTGCAGGCAAACACAGGTGCGCATTTTTTGTAAAAAGTTATGATACCATTAGGTAGAATTAAAATGTATGCACAGATGTTTGAATGAATTGTCCTGTTGCCTTTTCTTATTGTACATTTTTCATTAATCCGTCAATAAAACACATCTTCTTACCCAAATACTTTACCTACTGTCACATTTGCTTTTATGTATTTACACATAAATTGTAGCAAAACAAGACCTTTTCATTTTTTTTTTTTAATATTTTTACTTGCTTAAGAAAAGTGTTTTCAAAGAAAAAAAAACCCACCGACGCGATTGGTACAGAAACCAAAATATTTTTACAAGCACAAAATACCAACAAGTTCTTGAGGCTATTTTTTCTCTTAATATTTCTGCCTTTAGGTACGTCTTTTTAACGAAACGAAAAAATAACCTTTTTAAAGGCATCAAAGAATTTTTATTTTTCACAAACAAAATGCATATCGTTAGCTTAAATGCAAAACAATGAAGATATTATTGGAAAATTTGAAAGTGACTTGTTGTGTTGATTACGATTCACTTTACAGCATATTTTTATAAAATTTTAAACTTCTATCTAAAAAAATAACCAAGTTATTTACAAAATGAAAAATTAAATGTTATCAAATACATATGTATGTATGTATATCATTTTTCTTAACAACATAATGTATAATTACACTCAAGAAAAAAATTAGCAGAGTTTTTAATTCTTTTAATAAGAACACATTTTTTTACAACATCAAAATTGGGTGATCTGTTTTATAACTGTTACTACGGTGTTAGTGAAATTTGTGATCAAATAATAATTAATAATAATAATTTTCAGTACAGCATAAGAAAAAATAAAAAAGAGCTGTAAAATTAAAAGAACCGAACCGTTAGTAATTTTGAAATTTTGTAGCCTACCCCATTGCACTCCCAAACGCTAAGAATTTCCAAGAATAAATGACAACATCTGCAGGTCCTTAGATTTTTGAGTTTATATATGTATGTATGTATTTCCTTTTTAATAAATTTAAATATAGTCGAACTTCCCTATAATAAATCTGTATGGGACCATAAAATATAAAGTTTATAATACAAAAGAAATATTTTTTATTAGTTTATTTAAAATTTTCGGGGTTTTTTGTGTTAGAATTGCATTCTTCCAAGTGGCCCTTCATCAATATCCTTAAAAAAGACAATTTTTATAAAAGTTTAGAATAAACGCATTTTTTAATTTTTTATTAAGTAGTGGAATATAGACTGTTAAGCTATATTTTGTTAATTCTTCAGCTTTATTAAATTCTAATAATATCTTTCTTTGGAGAAGTACTACTTTATCCAATATTTACGTTTACTTAATACCGGAGCTGCTATCAACAACTACTCTTAGTTGGACTACTCTTTCCTTCTTCTTTATATTTTTCAGAAATTACCTAATTAAAATTAACTTGTTGCATTAGCGTTGAAAGTATATGATGCAGAGTTATTTTGAAATAATTCGTGAACTGGAGACAAATAGGTATGAATGAATATGAGTCTAATATTTATTTGCAAAATTTGTACATAGTAAAAAAAATTCATTAAAATAATTCATTTTATGGAGATCTAAATTCGTTTAGATTAGAATGAAAAAGATGTATTTTTAAAATCAATTCATAGCTAAATTTAATGAAGTACATATTTTAGTTTAAACCACTTCTTATTAGTAATTAAAATCAATAAAAAAAATTAAACATAATGGGTATGTATGTCATAATATCTATAACAATATAAGTTCTCCACATTGTTAAATGCATTACTGCCTGCGCTGCATCAGAAAAGCAAACTTATTTTACCATGTCAACGCAATCCTTATGATGCTACATATTAATCGTGTGATTATCATATATTTATATATATATACATATACACTCCGGTCTTTTTTTATGCGGTAGATGCGTTCCCAAAAAAACCGCATAAATGAAATCCGCATAAAAAAGACTCCATTTTCACACAAAACGGATGATCCGTTCCGAAACGTTAAAAAACCGCATAACTTCAAAAGTAAAAATTACACCAAAACCGCATAAAAAAAGTCATTATATAAAAAAATTTACCAAAAACAATTCATTTATTTATTATAAAAAATACATAAGAAGAGAAAAACTACAATATAAACCAGTTTTATGAAGGTAAACAAATAGTAGTTAAAGGCATACATTTAAATTAATACGTAAATTAGTAATGAATAAGAAACAAAAAAAAATATTTATAAAACTTAAATTAATATTTAATATTTAAAAGTAAAACATTACATGTTATCGGAATCACTACTTGGCAGCGTTCTAATCCGCTTTTTAATTGGTGCAAAATCACTTTCATCGCTAGAGGACCCAATCAAATCCTCGTCGCTAGATAAGACAACAAACACACTAGCAGTTGGTAAAGTCGGCACATTCATACAATCTTTATTTGGAAGGGTTTCGGCAGTTTTTTTAAAATAATTCGTCATTAAAATTTGAAAACTACTATTCATAAGTGATGCCAACGTTTAAAAATGTTTAATACGACAAAAAAAATATAAAAAATGAAAAAAAAAACTATGTAAAAAAAATCGAATTGAAAACCGCATAAATTCAAATCCGCATAAAAAAAACCGCATAAAAACAGACCTAAGTGTATCTATATATATTCCATTTTTCCGGTAATTAAACACAAATATTTAATAATTTAATATATTATATGTTTGTTTCACTTAATACTAATATACTTTTTTTACGATATGTCTTTTTGTTTCTCAAAAATACAAATTAATATATAATAACACATCTTAAAAAATAATAAAAATTATATTTTTACTTTAAAAATATATGGGTTATCGCATTTGTATCTGAAATATTTAAAATTGATTTTAAATCTCAAATAATTAACATTTTACAAAGTCTTTTGCTTTGCATGTAAACTTATGAAATGTTATGTTATTCTGCATTTAAGATGACGATATGTGCAGTTCTTTTAATTTTTTTCCAATAATTTTTGCCTGCGAAAAAGCGCACATACATTTTGGTTCACCATGGTGCTGCAGCCAACAAATAATTTTACAAAACAAAACACACACACATGCTTTCGCGTTGCCCAGCGGGAAAAATTGCCAGCGCTTTCACTTTGCAGGCCTTAAAGAAAGTTTACAACTGTATTTTTAATAAACTTTTACTTATTCCACTCTGCATTATTTTAAAAGTTCTTTAAGAATAGTTTTTATTAAATATTTTAGAAATTGAGATTTTCTATTCTAAGATAAGGCCTGTCGAAATCGTTTTATTAGTAGCTATTTTGGAATTTGTAGCAAGTTTAATTATTAAATTACTCACTTCACATTATTAGCAACAACAATAACACTGGGATAAAGCTTTATTCTTAATTATTTTTAGAAGACCTTTAAAGTAGATGCAAGAAGACAAGTCTTTGGTATCCAATGACATACTGTGTAAATTAGAAATAAAGTTTGAATGCGACTGGAAAACTTTATATCGCCAATAAGGCATTCTATAAGGCCTCTTTACTTCTTCATTTTCCCGCTGTTAATGATCGGGCAAATCGCGTTTTTTTTTTCTTTATGAGGAATTTGAATGTTAATTTTTTTAAATTTTCATATCTGACAAATTCACATATGAATTTTTTTGTTTGCTCATTTTTCATGAATGAGGAAATTCAAAATATTTTTTTTCCTCACCCTCATGAATGAGAAAAAACATTACAATTTAAAATTTTTCACGCTCGCTCATGACTGAAAAATGAGCGAACGTTTCGGTACTCTGAAATTTTCCTTCAATAAGTGTGTAAGCTCATATGCGCTATTTTACTTGAAATTGCCACTCCAAAATTGTTAAAAGAATAATAGTGTATACGCATTATACTCCATTTTTGTCTGTAGAAAAAAAATACAATTTATGAAAACTTTAACTCATAAAATAGCTTATAATAAAATAGTTTCATTCCGACCATCGAAAGCTGCATGATCCCCAAAATTTGTGCAAGAAGAATGTAATTCGTCGTGGCTCGCAGTCATTTTTTTATAACTTGCAAGGTGGAAAGAAGCGAAATTGGTTAGATGAGCCAGATGAAGCAGAGGAAGAGAAAGAAGACGAATGAACTTCTAGTTATTTTTGATTTACGCAATGTATACCTTAATTTGTCATATTTTTTTGTTTTTAATAACTGTTGCAGCTGCCGGTTTTTGCCATTATGCAATTATATTGTTTTTCTTATTTGTTTCGTTTGACCGAACTCGGAATGATTGAAGTAAAGGCTTAGCTCGTCGGTAATGGGAGGGTCCTTGGCCAAACAAAACTGTTTGCAGTAAACAACAGAATAAGATATTTTCATTCCAAGATTTAACTAAATTAATTACTTTCTTTCTAAACACCCATCAATTAAAATCAGTCACTGACGAACCATATTAAATTTATAAAAAAAATGTAGCGATTGGTGGAATCTCGCTGGCACTAAATGATTCCCTTTACCCTTCAACACTTAGTGACTTTGTGCCGTAAAATCATCTTAGTCACACCCTAATAAGGAACCCTGTTAATTTACATCAGCTCCTTGTATCCACATTGATTTGTCGCAATCTAAAATTTCCATTAAAAACTACTTATTCTTCCATATTTCTATTAAAATGTTTTTATTAAATAATTCATAACTTTAACTTAAAAGAAATTAATTCGAATGTACTGAAAGTACCAATTATATAAAAATTCGGTTGATCGTTAGTTTTTTATAAAAATAGCTATTATTAAACTGCGAATACATCCATCGGCAAGGATATCGTTGATCTAAAAAGAAAGCAATAACCTTAGATGATGACTTTTGGGTTTGAAAACTCCTACGATGTATTTGGCCCAATTCATACGTCTTGAAGTCTCTGTAATTTAAGAAATTCATTAATAAATAAAATCAATTAAAACACGTTTGCTTTATTTTTTATTTTTTTTTAGATCAAAAGAAACTGGGGCAATGTAAGTATTTTACATAATAAAATTCAAACATGCAAGTAATGTAGATATCTAATTGTCCTACATTATCGTGCAATAAATTTATTCAATTTTTACTTAACCTTAAAAAAAATATTTAAATAATACTAAAAAAAATTAAATGATTTGTATTCTCTTAATATGTATAAAATTTCCACAGGGATTATGAAACTTGTTAATGAAGTTGGTTTTTTTCTTTTTAAATATTTTTTTTTCTTCTGTAACTTATGTACATACATATGTATGTATATAAAAAAAATATGAAATTGGTTGATAATTAGTATTTTTACACTTTATTATACTTAGTAAATAATGTCTTTTATTTTAATTTAATTTGGCATTCTTCTTCATCCTTTTCTTATTGTCGATGGACACATTGAACGAACAGCGTGATCTCTTGTTGTTTATTACACTTGACCGGTTTGTCTTCCGTTATTAAAAAAAATATGATAATGGTTGTTCCAAATAAGATGCGCAAAAACTTTTAAACGAGTTTGATACAGGTTATTTTTAGATTGCTTACACCATGTGGATATTTAAGTAATGGACATTCTTAACAAAATCTTGAGTCCAACAAAATATTAATATTTGCTTGTATATTTTTTTAATTTAAAATAAATCCACTGATAATTTCTAAACAATCACTTTAAAAAAAATTTGATGACTTTGGAATTAATTTTCTATTTTAACAGCTTGTAACTTTTTTATGCCCGTAATGATGATCACCCTCAAGACCAGAAAAAAAGAACGGAATAGTTGTGACGTCAGAAACGATTCTCTCCAAAATCTGTCAATCTCTCACCGTTGATATAATTTTACGCCATACTACGTATTTTTAAGAACTGTATAAAATAAATTACAGAAACAGTGTGCTCTAAAATTGATTATATATTTTTTTCTGATCGTTAAATTTGAAAGGAAAAAAAAATCTGCTACAAAACTTCTTTGAAAAACTGATCCTGGGAAGTTGGTAAAAAAGGAAAAGAGATTTTTTTTTTTTTTGTATATAATGTGGGGCTCGTCTACACCCTGAGATAATAAATTGCCGGGCTATAAAAACCCATGGTAAATTAAATAGCTAAGTCATTACTAAAAACATTTTATATCCTTAGCATGGAAAAGGCCTATGTATTTGCCATTCAAATTCTCCAGTTGATAAAGTGATGTTCCGACTTTCCTTCGAACTCTGCATTTAAGATATGGTGATAATAACTTTGAATTAATTCCCTTACTAAACTCACTTTGTGCCCTATTCTTTCTGCAAACCTCCTGACCTTCTCTAAATTGCATCTCTACACCGGGTATTATATGTCCTAGATGATCTATCATGAGCTGTTTTGAGGTTATCACGAATCTTATCATGTAACAAGGCGATGCGTTGATCATTAGGTATATAGTTACCCTGGCCGCTTTGGGGTAAATCAATCTTTTCCAGGATTGGATAAGCAGAAGCATGTTGTATCATGTTGTAGCCAAATAAAACAAAAAACGGTGAACATTTTAAAGCCTCATGGTAGTCACCCCTTAAAATACTCGCTATTTGTGAAACATATCTGTCCCAGCATTCTTGTCTTTGCCTTATTAAAATGCGTAATTTAACTAAAAACTCTCGATTTGTGCGTTCCGAGGCATTTGCCTGCGGAGAGTATAACGCCGTTTTTACATGTTTGATGCCATATGATTCCAAAAACTGGGTCATTTGTGAAGAAATGTATATATTGAGGAACTCCAAATTTATGGAAAATGTTTTCCTCAATATACCTAATAATAGCCAAACTTGTAGCCTTCTTCAATGGCTTTAAAAATATAAATTTCGAAAAATGGTCTAAAGCTACAAATACCATGTTATGACCTGACTTCGTCCTTGGATAAGGACCCAATAGATCCATGTAAATGCGTTGAAATGGTCTACAGGTTTGCAATTGTTGACCCATTGGAGGCCGTAAAACCTGATTTGTAGGTTTTGAGCATTTACAAATATCACATTTTGAAATGTATAACTTTATATCTCGCCATTTTAGGCCAAAAGTATTTTTCGCGTACTCTATTTAGAGTTTTGGCAAACCTACCATGGCAGGAGTTTATATTGTGGTTGTTTTCTATTACTGATTCCCTAAGTTAAAAAGGAAGCCAAAGGCGCCAAAGTGAGTCCTCTTCTACAAACTCGCCCTTTCGGAATTTAACTCTCTGATAAACAAAACCTTCAGATACGCAAGTGTCCGGAAAATTTGATTGATGTTCCAAAATGTTTTCCTTCAACTTATTATATTCTGCAGACTTAAAATGGATGGAACTTAAATCAATTTCAGACGAAACAGGTGGTAACATTATTTCGTCCATATCAAATCCTCTTGATAGTGCGTCTGGTAAGAGGTTCGCAGAACCCTTTCTATATTCAATCGTAAAATCAAAGGACTGCAGCTTAAGGCTCCACCTGCCTAGTCTTCCCGACAAATCCTTTTGAGACATAAGCCAGCGTAAGCTACTATGATCTGTAACAATCTTAAATGGTAACCCTTCTACATATGGTCGAAAACGTTTGAGGCATACAATAGCCGCTAAGCACTCCAATTCAGTCACTGTGTAATTTTTCTGTGCCTTATTCAGTTTTTGAGAGACGTAGGCGATAGGGTGTTCCTCCATTTCCATCCTCCTGCACAAGGACTTCTCCTACGCCTACCCTAGAAGCATCACATTGGATGGTAAATGGCTTACTAAAGTAAGGTTGAACTAGTACGGGCGCAGTCGTCCAAGCCTTTTTCAATTTTACAAATGAACTCTCTGCCTCTTCTGTTATTCTAAACTTATCCTTCTTTGTCAAACAATCTGTCAGGGGGGCAGCCAACTCAGCGTATCCTGGTATAAACTGCCTATACCACCCTGTCATACCTATGAACCTGCGAATCTGTCGAACAGTCCTTGGAAGTGGGAAGTTGGCTATCGCATCAACTTTCGATTTATCTGTCCGTAAAGTATTCTGCCCTACAATATATCCTAAATATTTAATATGCCTCTGGCAAAATCTTCTTTTCTCCAAATTAATTGTCAATTTTGCCCCACTCAAATATTTTGCCACCTCTCCAAGTACATTAATATGACTTTTAAAATCAGCAGTACATACCAGCAAGTCATCTAAATAAATAAAAACATTTTCTCGGAGACGACTGGGAATGACTCTATCCATTAGTCGGCTCATCCTCTGTGCGGCGTTGCAGAGCCCGAAAGGCATTACTGTGGAGTGGTACAGTGGCCTGCCAGGTACTACAAATGCCGTCTTTTTTTAGAATACTCATCTAATGGTATTTGCCAAAAGGCGTCTTTCAAGTCAATACCAGATATAAAATGAGTGTCCTGTAAACGACTTAAAAGTCCATTAATATGTGGAAGGGGGTAGGCATCCTTTTTCGTAAGTTCATTCAGTTTGCGAGAGTCGAGACATAACCTGTTCTTGCCTGGCTTCCTAACTAAAACGATTGGGCTACAATACGGACTCTCACTTTCCTCTATTACGCCCAAGGCTAACATGCGATCCAGGTCCGCATATGCCTCCTGTTGTCTAGGGGGTGACAAAGGATAGCCGTATCTATCGTGTGTTTTTCCAAGTGTGTCCTTTCCAAACCCAGCTTATTTAATTCTACCTGTTCCATAACTGTTAATTCGTGTAGATCCGAACCAATTGAAGGGTTATTATCATCGAGAGAAATTTCCGATATAAAAAGTTCAGGTGCAATATTAAAGGATTTCCGAAAATTCACACCAAGGTAAACTTTCTGCCTTAAAGATGGTGATAAATAAAAAATAATGTTCCTTTTTAATCCTTTAAATGTCACCGGAATTTCAGTATACCCTCTGATTGTCTGTTTGCTCCCATCAGCAGTTTTTAAGAAACTCTAACTTATTTATCTTCTCCCCAAGCATATCAATAAATTCTTCACAACCATGACCTAAAACAGATATCGAAGCTCCCGAATCAAGCAGTCCATAAACTTCAACCGAACCGCACAAAATTTTCACAAAAGGTCTCTCATCGTGTTGGTCCGTCAAAACAGTTGATTCCAGAAGTCTTTTGAAATGTTTGCGCTTTCTAAATCTTTCTCTGCATTTTGCAATTTGCCTTGACACAAAATTAGTGCCACCATTTACCTTTCTAGCCTCATCATGTCCCATTATTTTCCTATGTAGCGATACTGTTCTCTCCCCATTACTAACTCCTTCGTCACTACACTTATCGCCCTTCATATCGTCCCTTATAAATAAGCTACTTTCCAGATCAGTCCTAATATTATCATACTTCCAAAAATCCAAGTTACTACATACGTTAATCAAATTACCCTCATAGCTTTGATAGTTTGAGGGATGATCATGAATGAACGAGCTCCCCTCTACTACTCGTTCAGCTGTTAGTTTCCCAAGTGCCTCCTACATTGTGGAGTTGTAACACCCTTTTCACCGCATC
Source organism: Pollenia labialis (assembly GCA_949318255.1). Lineage (NCBI taxonomy): Eukaryota > Metazoa > Arthropoda > Insecta > Diptera > Polleniidae > Pollenia > Pollenia labialis. Next base: position 5,532,926 of record OX439139.1, on the reverse strand, counting down.
GGAAACAAAACAAATTACGTTTGTCCGAGGGACAGTCATAAAAAGAATGACCTTGCTGGTCACAATTCCAGCATTTAAACTTGGACGTGTCCAACGTTTTCCTATCCTTCACCTTGTTATAACTAATGGCATCTACCTCTTCCTCCGCCTCCACCTCAGGCACCGGATCTCTACAATTATCAACCTCTGCTACAAAACGCTTCTGATATCTAAGATGATTCTGGCGTGCAATATACTTCTCGGTCTTTCGAGCGGCCTCCCTGAGGTGATCTAAACTAAAGATATCGCAAGAAAATAACAATGATCCCAATGAATCCTTCACGTTATTCTTTATCAATTCTATCATTTTCTGGTTAGTCATTGGTGTACTTAAACGTGAATTCATATTAACAAGTTCCGTAAAGAAATTGTCAAAACTCTCTTTTGGCATCTGTCTTCTCTCAACCATTCTCACGATTTTATCACAGTCATTTTCGACCGTTTCGAATTTCTTTATTATAGCTTCAGAAAGCTGTTCATATGTTGTATTGGGTTTTTGTTTTAAGTAAAACCAAAACCATATTTCCGCTTTGCCCTTTAAAAACAAATGGAAACTAGCAACCACTTGGTCTACTGTGTAGTTGTAACGTGTTCTTAGGGTTTCAATTTTAAAAAGAAAATTGTGAATATCACCAGTGCCATCATAAAAAATGTTCCACTTATCTATTCTAAGTGAATTTAGATTTAAAGAACCCCCAAGGGAATCTGCTCGCCCATAATTCCCTTGTGCGGAAATGTCGTGGCCAATTGGGAACCATGTGAAATTCTAGAGATGTTCTCATTTTGATTCTCCCCTTGGTTTCTGCTCACAGTCTCAACTAGAGTTCTCTTAAGATTTTGAATTTTTTTCATAAATGAATTTTGATTCAAAGTTAAAACTCTTTCTAACATCGCTTCTAAACTACTCAAATTTATATTAACGTTACCACCGGATGTTCCAGTTGCCCCAGGAGTACTATTATCCTGGTTCGAAGTCATTTCGTTATCCCTATTAACAAAGTTTCTATTAAAATCAATACTAACCAGGCTTTCTAAGTTAACCTTACTTCTAGTTCTATTATAAATTGGACTCCTGTCAAGCCTCGGTCGAGTAACAAAAGGATTTCGAAAATCCTCCTCTTCGTCAAGAGTATGCTCTATTTCTGTGTCTGACAAAGAATCCTCAATAATATTTGACCTTGTCTTTTGCCTTCTAATTGGCATGCCAAACTAATATTTAGGTTTACAATTATAATTAACAATTATCAGGAAATATTAGATTGCTTATCAAATGCTAGTGGATATAATAAAATTAATAATATGTTCAGTGAGTAACTGCCCTCCAAATAAAACTAATAAAAAAAAATTTTTTTGCATTGTAGCAAAATTGTTCTTTACATCGCAAATGCAATTCTCTATTAAATAAGAAGTTTAACATGGCTTACATAAAAACAAATGAGTTAATCTATTGGCACTAACTAATAAACATTTAAATATTCCGTAGCGCCCTATGCTCCAGTGGGAGTTAAAGGAACATATATATATATATATATAGCAGCGAATCACAAGGAATTAAATAATCCCTATGATAAAGACTTACTACTTATGATCTTTTCTTTATAAAAACGAAAGGATAAAAATAAAATAAAAATTGTAGAAAGAAAACTCGTCTTTATAAGTTTGCAATAACATCAAAATCATTCCTAGTAATTTTGGTGCGGACTTAACTTATGTCAATTTGAATTTATAAATAAAAAATACGATATCGATATAAGTGATACCGTTGGGCGCCAATTCTGTTGCAGCTGCCGGTTTTTGACATTATGTAATTATATTTTTTTTCTAATTTGTTTCGTTTGACCGAACTCGGAATGATTGAAGTAAAGGCTTAGCTCGTCGGTAATGGGAGGGTCCTTGGCCAAACAAAACTGTTTGCAGTAAACAACAGAATAAGATATTTGGTAACCCTGTTGTCTAAGTGTCAAAAAATGTAAATTTTTTGCTTTTGTTACAAAATTATTTATTTATATGAAAATATTGATGTTTTTGAAGAAAACCTTATTTAAATTACTGTGGTAAACATAATAAAATATGCTAGAACTTGCTGGCCTTGTTTTACATCGGATGCAATTGCCGTACATGCACTTTCTGCGTTTTGGCCTGGTGGAGTTGAGCTGTTTGTAATATTGGCGCTTAAATTACTGCATTTTCAAACAATTGGTGGTTTTCCTGTGTTTAGTGTCACCAGCTGATGCTAAATAATTAAAAATATCTCTTCCGGGCAATCATCTTGAAAGGATTGGAGTTTCTTTGTAAGGTGTCTTATAACTGAGCACATCTGTAGATATATTTTACTAGAATTGTTTTTGTTTTGATATTGTGTACATCATCAGCCGTGTTAAAAAAAAGTGCTGCCAAATTAATGTATACAGCAAACTTTAATGCCTAAAAGTATACTTCAAAAATTAACAGGGTACAAATCAACAAAGAAGGCAGTGATTTTGAAACTGTAAATACAATAGGTCTTTTCATTAAAAATGGATACAAAATTTGGCGCAGTTGCTGAAAAAAGTCGACAGACTATAAATACCACACCAGCTAAAAGAATGTTGGTTGAAACTTCTCCAAACGATCAAGAATCCAATAGAGAAGTAAGCGATCTCAATGTAGATGACCTTAGATCAATAATTAGGGAAGGTAATAAAGAGGTGTTAGACCGATTGGATTACCTAACCGGAAATGTATCTGATTTAAAAAAGCAAAATGAGTTATTAAAGCATGAAATGGAATGTTTGAAGGCGGAAAAAGATGCAGATAAAAAAAGAATTGCACGTTTAGAAGAAAAATTTAAAAACAAAAATCTCGTGTTTAAAGGCTTGGTTGCAGGAGCTTCGCCAGTAACGGAAATTAAAAAGATTTGTAAAGAAATTTTAAAAATACCCGATACAATTGTATTTAAATCTACTAAAAAGCTGATCGAGCGTGATGGGTTAGTTACTGTGTTAGTTGAAATGGAGTCAGAAGAAAGTGTTTCAACCGTGCTTAAAAATACAAACAAGTTACAAGGTTCTAAAATTTACATTGAAAAAGATTTAAATAAAGATCGGCAAAAGGATAAAAAGGTCATGTTGCGATTAAAAAAAGAAATCTTAGCTATCAGCGGTTTCCATCGTATTCTTGTGAGGGATGATAAAATGCGTATTGCAGAAAAATGGTTTAAATGGAACGAAAATAAGCAATTAGTTTGTGATAACAAGGATGCGGAATCTATTATAAAGGAGATATATGGCGAAAAAGCGATGCAAATTAATGTGAGCTATGAGTATTTGTTAAATAAAGCGTACCCAAAAAACTGAGAAATGAAAATTTTAAAGTTAATTGTAATTGTAATAATTATGTTAGTAAAAATGTTTGTAATAAAAAAATTGTTAATGTCAATTCTGTAAGCAAAAATGAATCTTATAATATCAATCTAGTATCTTTTAATATAAATGGTTTAGAAAACAAAAAAATATTCCCTGATTTCTTTAAGTATCTTGGTCATTGTGAGGTGTTTATGCTTTTGGAAACCCATATTACAGAGGACGACAGTATGAAGATGAATAAATTTTTCAGCGAACATGAGCTTTATTGGAAGCCCGCGGTAAGAAGTAGTAGATTTGGAAGAGCGAGTGGTGGTTGTGTGTATGGTGTCAAGAAGGATTTAAAATTTAAAGGCATTAAACATTTTTTTTAAATGTGAAAGTGGCATTGATATGATAGTGATTAAATCAGGTGAATTAATATTTACACTTTTGCCGCTCTACATAAGAGGGGCAGATTGGAAAAATGAATTTTCTAAAGTTAAAGAATTCTTTAAAACAAACAATGAAACTATTCCGATAATAATGGGAGATATCAATGTTAGAATTGGCGGCTTGCAACAAGATATTGAACCTATATATGATGTAATTTTTCAAGCTGGTAAAAAAGAAAGGAAATCAAAAGATAATATTGTAAATGGAAATGGTAAGGAGTTCTTGGAATTTTGCAATGACTATGGTCTAATAATAGTGAATGGGCGAACAAACGGAGATGAAGATGGCAATTTTACCTTTATGAATAATATCGGAAGTTCTGTAAACGATATCTGTGCAGTCTCTCAGGAAGGTTTGGGCCTTATACAAAGTTTTGAAGTAGAGAAGAAAATTTATTCGGATCATATGCCAATAAAGTTATGTTTAAAGATTAATAAAAATGAGACCGTTAAAAAACTACATCTGTTGCCTAAATTAACTTGGAACGAGTCTTTTAAATAACATATCAACAAAAATTGAACAGAAATATAAGTTTAATTGTAAATGATGAAGAAGCTTTAAGTTTGTACGATTTAGTAACATCTATTAGAAAATCTGCACATAAACAACAAAAAATTAATAACATAAAGCTTAAGCAAAAATGGTTTAATTATAAATGTTTGCATGCTAGGAACAAAACGTTTAAAATGCTTAACGCATATAGAAGCTCAAATGAAATAGAAGACAGACAAAAATATTTGAAAGCCCAACAAAATTACAAAATAGTATGCCAAAACCGAAAAGTAGAGTATTTCACTGAACTTGAGAGAAAGATAGATAGAGTTCAAGACTCAAAAAACTGGTGGAAAATTGCGAAGGAAATACGAGGCAGTACTTTTCAAGTTAGTACATCGGTATCAGCAGAAGATTTTAAAAATTATTTTGATAATCTTTTAAACCCGCAAGATGCGGTAAATAATATACATTACGCACCTATGTGGTATTCGTACAATGAGTTGGATACAAATATTTCTACTGTAGAAATAGCTATACTATTGAAAAAACTTAAAAAAAATAAAACGAATTTATGATACAACTTGCAAAGACGTATAATAAAATGTTCGATTCTGGTAAGGCAGATGAAACATTTGCAAACAGCATAATATTCCCAATATTTAAGAAGGGGAACCCAAATTTACCTAGCAACTACAGAGGAATTTCGTTCATGAACTGTATAGCTAAGGTGTTTATGGGAATTCTTAATGAAAGAATAAGCTCATGGTTAGAAAAAAATATGATTCTAAATGAATATCAAGCAGGTTTTCGAAAGCAGTACTCAACAATAGATAATATATACAATTTGGCGGCATTGGTGAAACTTAAGTTCGATGAAAAGAAAAAAGTGTACGCATTCTTTGTAGACTTTAGAGCGGCGTTTGATAAAGTTCCTAGACAAAAGCTTTTTTTAAATTACATACGATGGGATTATCCACAAAGATTGTTAGAGGCTATATATAAAAACACTTCGTCAGCTGTTTGGACGGGAAGTGACTTATCCGAATATTTTGGGACTCATTCGGGTGTTAAACAAGGCTGTCTTTTGTCGCCATTATTATTTATTATGTACTTAAATGATTTACATGAATACCTAGGCGGAGGCGTTATGGTTGAAGAACTTAATATACGAATTGTTTTATATGCAGACGATATAGTCATACTGTCGGAGGATAAAGAGATTATGCAGGAAATGATAAACAAACTTGACACTTATTGTACAACATGGAACATGGAGGTAAATATGGATAAATCTGAGATGATGGTTTTTAGACAAGGTGGTAGGTTGGCAAGGGATGAAAAGTGGTTTTTTAAGCATGAGGAAATTAAAATATCATCAGAATTCTGCTATCTTGGAGTAATTTTTACACCACGAATGTCTTTCATGAAGCATGTTGAACGTAGAAACAACGCAGCGAAATCTAGCATTAATTCTACATGGGAAAACTATTTAAAAAAACCAAATATATCACTAAGGTCAAAGTGGAAAATATTTCAAGCTGTATGTAGAGCTGTACAAGCGTATGGTGCGCAAGTCTGGGGGTTCACAGCTTTTGAGACAGTCGATAAGCTTCAAAGATATTTTCTTAAAAGAATATTAAAAATACCGGATATCACTCCTAATTATGCACTGGCTTTAGAAACTGGAGCTACAGAAAGCCATTTCTATACATTATGTCTTCATCTTAATTATATGAGTAAAACATTGTATAACTATAATGCGAAAAGACTGCCACATAAATTATCAAAACTAGTTCTTCAGAAAAACATTTTTTGGGCAAAGGAAATTAATAAAATTGGTGAACAGTTTAATATATGTTTTGATGAGAATCTATCTATGAATAAGTGGATTAATCAGTGTTTGGAATTTGTGTCCAAACTTCAAAGTAGTAAACAGTTTGAAATGGAAGAACTCGCTTTAGCAAGTAATACTCGCATTTACAAGCACCTTACACCCGCTATGGGTTTAACATACATACTTGAGGAAAATTTGTCAATAAACGAAATATCTGCCATTATTAAAGCGCGATGCGACACGCTACCTCTTGCGAAATGTATGTTTAATAGTAACACTTCTTCAGTCTGCAAATTGTGTAATATGGGGGAAGATGAACATATATTACACTTTATGGGAAAATGCCCGATACTAAGAGAATTTAGGGTTCGTTTTTTCGGAAAAAATTCTTTTGATCAAAATACGTAAATAAGTTTATTGAACGGAACATGTGATGGTTGTAATTGGAAAAACCTAGCAAACTTTATAATAAATGCCTTAATCTTCCGAAAATTTTTGCTTACGGAGTTTGAAGTCTAAAACTTATCGAACACCAAAATATACATAGTTATAATACATTTGTAATTATATAGGCTCACGACGCTATGTCAATGCCTCTTAATGCTTTATTTGTTTTATATACTCAATAAAGTTGTTCTATCTATCTATCTAATAAGATATTTTCATTCCAAGATTTAACTAAATTAATTACTTTCTTTCTAAACACCCATCAATTAAAATCAGGTCCCAATTCATACGTCTTGAAGTCTCTGTAATTTAAAGAAATTCATTAATAAATAAAATCAATTAAAACACATTTGCTTTATTTTTTTTCTTTTAGATCAAATGAAACTGGGGCAATGTAAGTATTTTACATAATAAAATTCAAACATGCAAGTAATGTAGATATCTAATTGTCCTACATTATCGTGCAATAAATTTATTAAATTTTTACTTAACCTTAAAAAAAATATTTAAATAAAACTAAAAAAAAATTAAATGATTTGTATTCTCTTAATATGTATAAAATTTCCACAGGGATTATGAAACTTGTTAATGAAGTTGGTTTTTTCTTTTTAAATATTTTTTTTCTTCTGTAACTTATGTATGTATGTATGTATATAAAAAAAATATGAAATTGGTTGATAATTAGTATTTTTACACTATATTATACTTAGTAAATAATGTCTTTTATTTTAATTTAATTTGGCATTCTTCTTCATCCTTTTCTTATTGTCGATGGACACATAGAACGAACAGCGTGATCTCTTGTTGTTTATTACGGTTTGTGACGTCATATACGCAATTTGTGGTATCACTCAACTTTATTCTTTCGATTTGAAAAAAAATCTGCACTATGGGCTAGGTGTTATGAAAAGTTACTTTTTATATTATTACATTTTCTCTACATTGATAAAGCGAACAGTAATTTATAATTAATAAATATAGTTTAGGAACGGGTTAAATGGTGGCGATTCTCTTATGATACTTATAAGATTTAAGATGATGATGTTTATTGTGGATGATGAGGATAATGATGTGAAATATTATGATGATTATTCTTTTATTATAATTCGTCTTTTGAAGATTATTATGCCCATGTTTAGGCAAAGTAAATTAAATATGAATCCATCAAATGTCTTCCGTTATTAAAAAAAATATGATAATGGTTGTTCCAAATAAGATGCGCAAAAACTTTTAAACGAGTTTGATACAGGTTATTCATAGATTGCTTACACCATGTGGATATTTAAGTAATGGACATTCTTAACAAAATCTTGAGTCCAACAAAATATTAATATTTGCTTTTTTAATTTAAAAAAAATCCACTGATAATTTCTAAACAATCACTTTAAAAAAAATTTGATGACTTTGGAATTAATTTTCTATTTTAACAGCTTGTAACTTTTTTATGCCCGTAATGATGATCACCCTCAAGACCAGAAAAAAAGAACGGAAATCATTGAATAGTTGTGACGTCAGAAACGATTCTCTCCAAAATCTGTCAATCTCTCACCGTTGATATAATTTTACGCCATACTACGTATTTTAAAGAACTGTATAAAATAAATTACAGAAACAGTGTGCTCTAAAATTGATTATATATTTTTTCTGATCGTTAAATTTGAAAAGAAAAAAAAATCTGCTACATAACCCAAATTGAAAATTAATGAATATATGCCACTGAATTAACAAAACTATGAATTAATGACTGTTTTATAATGTTACAAATTGATATTTTTGAGATCAAATATTTTAATAAAAATACCATAAAATTATTGAATAAAACAGCGTATACCATACAAAATAAAATAGTGTATCAGGTTTATCATACGAATTCCTTAAAAAATAAAATAGCCTATATGGAGGACTTGCACTTTGAATGACATATGGATGGTCTTAAAAGATACGTAGAATAAAAAAAATTGGTCAATTTAAAGACAAGAAACGGTATTATGTATTCGTCGAAAAATGTAATAAGAAGAATTTTTATTTACCGCGATATTGAGGTTTTAATAGACATCCATCCGATTTGACAAAAACTTTAAACACGATTTTCTCAAAACCCCAAAAAAATTCTACGCTATTTTTATATTGAGGGAACGATATGTTCTTTAAATTTTAATTGTTTACCTAATATAAAGATAAGATATTTAATTTGATTAACTTTTTCTATCACTTCATTATTGATTTTAAATACTGATTCATTGTTCATATTAATTTGCATTAGTTTCGTTTTATTTTCATTTAACTTAAGTTTATTCATTTTTAACCATTTGTTAACATTATTTATATCATATATCATGTTATCGTGGCATTCTTTATCTGTACATCTTTCCGTAAATATCAATGTATCATCCGCATATAACACTATTTCGCATTTTTTTTTTTTTAAATGTTTGGTATATCGTTTATATATAAAATAAACAATAGTGCACCTAAAATTGAACCTTGTGGTACTCCATATTCATTATCTATATACTCAGATTTTATATTATTTTTTTTCACCATTTGTTTCCGATCCTATAGATATGATTTAAACCATTTCAGCTCATTTTCTTGTATTCCGAACATATAAAGCTTTTGTATTAAAATATCTCTATCAATTGTCTCGAAAACTCTTTTAAAATCTAAAAAAATTGCCATAATTTTGTTTTTTTCTCCAAATTTGTCCATCTATTGATGACATAGTTAACTTTTGTTTCACATGAAAACTTTTTCTAAAGCCAAATTGATTCTTATTTAATATATTATTTTCTTCAATGTATTTTTCAAGTTGTTGTTTTACTACTTTTTCAATTATCTTTTCACACGTTTTTAGTGTATTTATGGGACAGAATTCTTCGCATTTTTTTGTTTTTACAATTTTTTCTATTGGTGTTACATATGATATCTTCCAGCTTTCAGGGAATTCGCCTATTTCAATTGGTTTATGACGTTCATCATGATTTTCCTATAATGTTCCAATTATCTTATATTATTTTCATAGAAACATTGTTAAAATTAGATTTATTTGTTATAGCTTTGCATATATTTTTAAGTTCTTGTATATTTATTGGACAAAATTTATATTTGTTGTTTATCACAGGTATTTGATTAATATATTGCACTTGGTCTTGTATTTTCTGTAATCCTCGTGTACTCTGTAACTATTTGTTTCAGACCATTGTCATTCAAAGTTACTTGAATTCTATTTTTATACGTTTCATCTTTGCTCAAATCAATGTTAAAATCGCCTACTATAATTATTTCATAACTTGTTTCACAAATCACTTCTATTATTTCATCAAATGCATTACAAAATTCTACTTCACTGCAGCTTGGAGATCTATAAACAGCCAAAATTATCAAAAGTGTATTTTTATTTTTTTACCAGGTATGCACTCATCCAAACGTGGTAGACTGCCAGACACTATTTCCGTGGCTTATATTTTTCAAGTTCCGTTTTGTAAAAATAATAAAACCATTTTCGTTTATTGTTAACGAGTATAAGTTATAATTTATATAGTTATTTTTCTAATTCAAAGCGAAAATTCGTCTTGTATGTATTTATCGGCAAGGCATGCATTTTCAATAAAAAACTTAGACCTAAACCATAGTATAATGAGTACCATTGTCCTGATTCTGACGGTCGTGATCGAGTAATTTCTCGATTCGAAAGCAATTTATTAGCAATTTATTATATTATAAACTATTTACCCTATTAGTCAATATTAGAGCACCATTTCGATTTTGACAAATTTTCGCGTTCTGAAAGTAGGGCTTTTTTTAATTAGAAATCTCATAAATTCACTTTCAGCTATGCTCTGTTATAAAAAATCTATACAAATTCTGAATATAAACTATATAGTTCTGAAATCTAGAATACCTAAACTATTTACCCTATTATTAATTTATTTATTTGAAAAACATGTAATATAAAGCCTCCATGGCCAATATAAAAATATTACATACCATTAAAAAATACCTAAGATTTTAAAACTACATAACATTCTATATAATACAAAAAACTTATTTTTAAATTAATGCCAGTCTACTAAAAATAAAAACATCCCTACCATTAGTCCATATTAGAGCACCATTTCGATTTTGACCCATTTTCGGGTTCTGAAAGTAGGGCTTTTTTTAGAAATCTATTACAAAAAATCTATACAAATTCTTAATATAATCTATATATGTACATAGTTCTGAAATATAGAATACCTAAACTATTTACCCTATTAGTCCATATTAGAGCACCATTTCGATTTTGACAAATATTCGGGTTCTGATGGTAGGGCTTTTTTTATTAGAAATCTCATAAATTTACTTTCAGCTATGCTCTGTTACAAAAAATCCATACCAATTCTGAATATAAACTATATAGTTCTAAAATTTAGAATACCTAAACTATTTACCCTGTTAGTCCATATTAGAGCACCATTTCGATTTTGACCCATTTTCGGGTTCTGAAAGTTTTGCTTTTTTTTTAGAAATCTGTTACAAAAAATCTATACAAATTCTTAATATTGTGACGACAAGTTTTGTGGGCCAAAACTCGGTCACACCCTGTTAGGCACCTTAGTTTTTTTATTCAAATTCACCTGGCCTCACACTGTAATCGCTGTACATAACGGACAGGAATGTGAGTTATAAAAAAACCACCAACAACACTACACACAATCGCGACAAACAAGTAAACAAGCTACACTAACAACACACATGACCAAAGCAAGTAACAATAACAAAGCATGCATTTTCAACACGTAAACAACAAGCAACAAAAAGTAAAGAGACATAACAATAACAACTACAGGTACTGATTATTGTTAGTGTAAAACATTATTCAGAATTTAGTATAAAAAGGGCAACATAAACGTTGAACAGATCACTTGTTATCCAGCCGAGCTCGAGAACACATCAGGTAAGAACCAAGATCAAGCAAAGTAATATTCTAGTAACACAGTAGACAATTTCACCGAGTGGTTTTCTAACACAGAGTGAAATTCTAGTAATATAACACAGTATACAATTTCACCGCGTGGTTTTCTAACACAGAGTGAAATTTTAGCGAACACAACCCAGTATACAATTTCACCGCGTGGTTTTCTAACACAGAGTGGAATTCTAGCAAACACAACCCAGTATACAATTTCACCGCGTGGTTTTCTAACACAGAGTGGAATTCTAGTAAAACAACCCAGTAGACAATTTCACCGCGTGGTTTTCTAACACAGAGTGAAATTCTAGTAAAACAACCCAGTAGACAATTTCACCGCGTGGTTTTCTAACACAGAGTGAAATTCTAGCAAACACAACCCAGTATACAATTTCACCGAGTGGTTTTCTACCACAGAGTGGAATTCTAGTAATACAACCCAGTAGACAATTTCACCGCGTGGTTTTCTAACACAGAGTGAAATTCTAGCAAACACAACCCAGTATACAATTTCACCGCGTGGTTCTCTAACACAGAGTGAAATTCTAGTAAACACAACCCAGTAGACAATTTCACCGCGTGGTTTTCTAACACAGAGTGGAATTCTAGTAATACAACCCAGTAGACAATTTCACCGCGTGGTTTTCTAACACAGAGTGAAATTCTAGCAAACACAACCCAGTATACAATTTCACCGAGTGGTTTTCTAACACAGAGTGGAATTCTAGTAATACAACCCAGTAGACAATTTCACCGCGTGGTTCTCTAACACAGAGTGAAATTCTAGTAAACACAACCGAGTAGACAATTTCACCGCGTGGTTTTCTAACACAGAGTGAAAATTCTAGTAATACAACCCAGTGAGATACTAGTAAACAACAAATACCCTGTAGACAATTTTCCCCGCGTGTCTTTCTAACACCAAACAAAATAACCAGTAGAGCATTTCACGAAAGTGAGATCCTTGTACAACCCGAAGTATCCCCTAGTGATAACCCCAGAAGTGTTCTCGCCAAACCCTCCGTAACAAGCGACACACCGCAGTTTTCTACACTAGAACTTATACCAGCTTAATCAGCCAAGACGAGGAAGGACCTAACACGGGAGGGAGTGCTGGAGCAAGACAAACAGGAACACCACGCGATCATTTATAATTTATTGTATTATGAACTTTTAAACTATCATAAGAAAAGTAAATAAAACTTATTGGATTTATTATTAAAACGAAAATCAACACGTGTCATATTTTCTTGTAACGAACCTGGACAGAGGCTGAGTATACCCCAAAATAAAGTCTTTTACAAGTGGCGCCCGAGCAGGGACTTCAACAAGAAAACAACACAAAGTAACAAAGAAGCAAGATGGTGAAAATCAACTGGGTGTACGGTTTGAAAAGAGAAGAGCTGGTAGCCTATGCCGAAGAGTTCGAGTTAGAATCGAGTGGCACAGTGGAAGAAATACGAAAACGTTTTTCTCAATTTATCAAAAGCGGTGAGCACCAACCCGATGAAGTGCTACGGCTTGAGCAATTGGAGCGTAAGCATGGCAAAGTAGCATCGCCAGCTTATCTGGAAACAATACCCGGCAGGAGCGGAATACACATTCAGGTATGCGATACCGAAGACGCAGGTGACAGATACAGAAACCAGCCAAATATTCCACCAGCACCGACACCGTACAATGAACAACGGCAGGATGAACGAGCAGAGTATCTGCAGGCTATTGAGCAAGTCAGGAAGTGGTCTGTTAAGTTTGACGGCAGCAAGGATCCCATCGCGTGGATCGAACGAGTGGAGGAATTGGCAGATGTATATGAAATACGATTGAATTTACTTCCCCGTACCATGCCAGAGTTACTAAGGGACTTCGCACTTTTATGGTACCGCAACAACAATAGGCGCTGGACCTCGTGGGATAACTTCAAACACGACTTCCTTGCATTTTTCTTACCGTCAGGCTACCTTAATAAATTAGAAGATACGATACGGGCAAGGAAACAGCAGCCGGATGAGTCGTTCAAAACATATATGGTACAACTACAGGATCTGATGAGACAAGCCGGATATAGTGAGGAAGAAAAACTAGAGAGGCTATATGGCAATACCACGACTGGATATAGGCTGTATATAAAACGGCAAGACTTCCGTACCCTGCAAGAATTGTCTAGACTGGCAGAGGACTACGAAGAAGTAGAGGCAGAACGAGCACGAAATCAACCAAAACCAATGATGCCACAGACAAGGAGGCCGGTAGTAAACCCCCATCAGATCACTTTAAGAAACACCAAGGAAACCGCAAATAGGGCCAGGCAGCTTAACCCCAGTATTGTATGTCGACGATGTGGTCAAGAAGGGCATATTTACAGGAATTGCCAAAATGAACAAAAATTATTTTGTTGGGACTGTGGGCAACCCGACTTAAAAACAATAGAATGCTGCAGAAGACAGGCGGGAAACTCTCAGGGGCCTCATCAGTAAGGGTAGATGAGGCCGGTGGCAATAAACCCTATCAGTACGACCCGAGACGCAGCTCATTTTATATTCACGAAGGACACATGTATTTGAAAATCAACGTAAATGGACAGGAAGAAAAGGCGATGATTGACACTGGGGCCTCTAGGAGCTTTATTAGTTGGCAATGCGCAGAGAGGCTCACCAAGGGAAAGGAACGATTTCAAAGCGAGGTAATTGTTTCGTTAGCCGACGCATCAAGAACAAAAGTACAGGAAGGCGTGAATGTGCCAATAACGTGTGGAAATAAAACATTATCTATTGACTTATTAATATTGCCCAAAATGCGGGATAATATCATTTTGGGAATGGATTTTTTGACGGCGATGGGCACAACACTAAAATGCGGAACGGAGGTAATCCAGCTGGACGGAAACCAAATGATGGCAAACGTCGAGAGGGTACGACTAACGGGAATATCAGAGGACGAAGAGGAGCTACAACAATATTCCTTTGAGGTGGAATACCGGCGAAGAAAAAGTAATGTGGAAGCGGACACTTTATCCCGGGAACCATTAGACACCCTGTGTACCACAACTATGGAATCCAGAAACGAAAAATGTGCCTGGCTGAAACGAAAAATCAAGGAAGTCCAAGAAAATCCAGAGAAGTTCTCCGATTATATCGTGGAAAACGGTAATCTATACCGGCATATTCCTAGTCGGGACGAGGTCGAAGGCTGCACACCTTGGAAGCTATGTGTGCCAAAGCACCTCCGGCAGCGAGTCCTACAGGAAAACCATGATCAACCAGGGGCAGGACACATGGGAATACGAAAGACCATTGCACGAGTTTGTAACCGCTACTATTGGCCAGGCTTATTCAGGCAAGTAACAAAATACGTAAGGAACTGCGTTTCATGTCAATGGTACAAGGCCAGCCAACAAAAACCAGTCTCCCACGTACACACAGAGGACCTTACGACGGAACTGGAACAGATAGTGGCAGAATGGTATGGAGATGACATCATATCTATCAACACCGACACGACGTGGAGCGATCTAGGGGAAATCCTACCAGCCACGACTGAATTCCCAACAGCAGTCACCATTAAAGCACTCAGCGTAGGGCACGTGACTCAAAGTCTGGAGTTTGAGAACAGCATAGGAATTCACACCGGGGAGCCATTACCAACGGAACTATGGACATATGTCATACATCTTATGCAAGACCCAAATCGAAAGGGAAGGTTAAATTTCCTAAGGCAAGCCGGCGGGAAAACTTATAGAATAAGAATTTCTAAATTTGGCTTCGCTACCGTAAGATATCGGTCTACCAAATAAATAACACAACTAAAAAAAAAATATATAAGGTGTTGCTTAATATTTTTTTTCCGGAAGAAAGGGGGGAGTGTGACGACAAGTTTTGTGGGCCAAAACTCGGTCACACCCTGTTAGGCACCTTAGTTTTTTTATTCAAATTCACCTGGCCTCACACTGTAATCGCTGTACATAACGGACAGGAATGTGAGTTATAAAAAAACCACCAACAACACTACACACAATCGCGACAAACAAGTAAACAAGCTACACTAACAACACACATGACCAAAGCAAGTAACAATAACAAAGCATGCATTTTCAACACGTAAACAACAAGCAACAAAAAGTAAAGAGACATAACAATAACAACTACAGGTACTGATTATTGTTAGTGTAAAACATTATTCAGAATTTAGTATAAAAAGGGCAACATAAACGTTGAACAGATCACTTGTTATCCAGCCGAGCTCGAGAACACATCAGGTAAGAACCAAGATCAAGCAAAGTAATATTCTAGTAACACAGTAGACAATTTCACCGAGTGGTTTTCTAACACAGAGTGAAATTCTAGTAATATAACACAGTATACAATTTCACCGCGTGGTTTTCTAACACAGAGTGAAATTTTAGCGAACA
Organism: Pollenia labialis; assembly: GCA_949318255.1. Taxonomy (NCBI): domain Eukaryota; kingdom Metazoa; phylum Arthropoda; class Insecta; order Diptera; family Polleniidae; genus Pollenia; species Pollenia labialis. Next base: position 5,516,976 of record OX439139.1, on the reverse strand, counting down.
CAACCCAGTATACAATTTCACCGCGTGGTTTTCTAACACAGAGTGGAATTCTAGCAAACACAACCCAGTATACAATTTCACCGCGTGGTTTTCTAACACAGAGTGGAATTCTAGTAAAACAACCCAGTAGACAATTTCACCGCGTGGTTTTCTAACACAGAGTGAAATTCTAGTAAAACAACCCAGTAGACAATTTCACCGCGTGGTTTTCTAACACAGAGTGAAATTCTAGCAAACACAACCCAGTATACAATTTCACCGAGTGGTTTTCTAACACAGAGTGGAATTCTAGTAATACAACCCAGTAGACAATTTCACCGCGTGGTTTTCTAACACAGAGTGAAATTCTAGCAAACACAACCCAGTATACAATTTCACCGCGTGGTTCTCTAACACAGAGTGAAATTCTAGTAAACACAACCCAGTAGACAATTTCACCGCGTGGTTTTCTAACACAGAGTGGAATTCTAGTAATACAACCCAGTAGACAATTTCACCGCGTGGTTTTCTAACACAGAGTGAAATTCTAGCAAACACAACCCAGTATACAATTTCACCGAGTGGTTTTCTAACACAGAGTGGAATTCTAGTAATACAACCCAGTAGACAATTTCACCGCGTGGTTCTCTAACACAGAGTGAAATTCTAGTAAACACAACCGAGTAGACAATTTCACCGCGTGGTTTTCTAACACAGAGTGAAAATTCTAGTAATACAACCCAGTGAGATACTAGTAAACAACAAATACCCTGTAGACAATTTTCCCCGCGTGTCTTTCTAACACCAAACAAAATAACCAGTAGAGCATTTCACGAAAGTGAGATCCTTGTACAACCCGAAGTATCCCCTAGTGATAACCCCAGAAGTGTTCTCGCCAAACCCTCCGTAACAAGCGACACACCGCAGTTTTCTACACTAGAACTTATACCAGCTTAATCAGCCAAGACGAGGAAGGACCTAACACGGGAGGGAGTGCTGGAGCAAGACAAACAGGAACACCACGCGATCATTTATAATTTATTGTATTATGAACTTTTAAACTATCATAAGAAAAGTAAATAAAACTTATTGGATTTATTATTAAAACGAAAATCAACACGTGTCATATTTTCTTGTAACGAACCTGGACAGAGGCTGAGTATACCCCAAAATAAAGTCGTAACGACTTGTAACGACTTTAATTTGGGGTATACTCAGCCTCTGTCCAGGTTCGTTACAAGAAAATATGACACGTGTTGATTTTTCGTTTTAATAATAAATCCAATAAGTTTTATTTACTTTTCTTATGCTAGTTTAAAAGTTCACAATACAATAAATTATAAATGATCGCGTGGTGTTCCCGTTTGTCTTGTTCCAGCACTCCCTCCCGTGTTAGGTCCTTCCTCGTCTTGGCTGATTAAGCTGGTATAAGTTCTAGTGTAGAAACTGCGGTGTGTCGCTTGTTACGGAGAGTTTGGGGAGAACACTTCTGGGGTTATCTTCGGGTTGTACAAGGATCTCACTTTCGTGAAATGCTCTACTGGTTATTTTGTTTGGTGTTAGAAAGACACGCGGGGAAAATTGTCTACTGGGTATTTGTTGTTTACTAGTATCTCACTGGGTTGTATTACTAGATTTCACTATGTGTTAGAAAACCACTCGGTGAAATTGTCTACTGGGTTGTTTTACTAGAATTTCACTCTGTGTTAGGAAACCACGCGGTGAAATTGCCTACTGGGTTGTATTACTAGATTTCACTCTGTGTTAGAAAACCACTCGGTGAAATTGTCTACTGGGTTGTTTTACTAGAATTTCACTCTGTGTTAGAAAACCACGCGGTGAAATTGTCTACTGGGTTGTATTACTAGAATTTCACTCTGTGTTAGAAAACCACTCGGTGAAATTGTCTACTGGGTTGTTTTACTAGAATTTCACTCTGTGTTAGAAAACCACTCGGTGAAATTGTCTACTGGGTTGTTTTACTAGAATTTCACTCTGTGTTAGAGAACCACTCGGTGAAATTGTATACTGGGTTGTGTTTGCTAGAATTTCACTCTGTGTTAGAAAACCACGCGGTTAAATTGTCTACTGGGTTGTATTACTAGAATTTCACTCTGTGTTAGAGAACCACGCGGTGAAATTGTCTACTGGGTTGTTTTACTAGAATTTCACTCTGTGTTAGAAAACCACTCGGTGAAATTGTCTACTGGTTGTTTTACTAGAATTTCACTCTGTGTTAGAGAACCACTCGGTGAAATTGTATACTGGGTTGTGTTTGCTAGAATTTCACTCTGTGTTAGAAAACCTCGCGGTGAAATTGTCTACTGGGTTGTATTACTAGAATTTCACTCTGTGTTAGAGAACCACGCGGTGAAATTGTCTACTGGGTTGTTTTACTAAAATTTCACTCTGTGTTAGAAAACCACTCGGGGAAATTGTCTACTGGGTTGTTTTACTAGAATTTCACTCTGTGTTAGAGAACCACGCGGTGAAGTTGTCTACTGGGTTGTTTTACTAGAATTTCACTCTGTGTTAGAAAACCACGCGGTGAAATTGTCTACTGGGTTGTATTACTAGAATTTCACTCTGTGTTAGAGAACCACGCGGTGAAATTGTCTACTGGGTTGTTTTACTAGAATTTCACTCTGTGTTAGAAAACCACTCGGTGAAATTGTCTACTGGGTTGTATTACTAGAATTTCACTCTGTGTTAGAGAACCACGCGGTGAAATTGTCTACTGGGTTGTATTACTAGAATTCCACTCTGTGTTAGAAAACCACTCGGTGAAATTGTCTACTGTGTTATATTACTAAAATTTCACTCTGTGTTAGAAAACCACTCGGTGAAATTGTATACTGTGTTACTAGAATATTACTTTACTTGATCTTGGTTCTTACCTGATGTGTTCTCGAGCTCGGCTGGATAACAAGTGATCTAGTTCTAAAATCTAGAATACCTAAACTATCAACCCTATTAGTCCAAATTAAAGCACCATTTCGATTTTGACCCATTTTCGGGTTCTGAAAGTAGGGCTTTTTTTTATTAAAAATCTCATAAATTCATTTTCAGCTATGCCACAGAATACCACAGAACTGTCACGAGACGGAAGATTTTGCGTTTTTTTTTTCTCCTTTTAAGAAAGCTGCCCTTTTTGCATTTCTCTTTGCACCATCTTTTTTGCCACAATACAATGAACACAAATTTTTTAAGTTGAAATTAACATAAAAAACTGTTTTAAAAATTAACTTTTAAAAATACCAGAACACTAGTAAATATTATTTAAATTGAGTAAATAACATTATAAAACAAAACAATATAACTTAATGAATTGATCACGCCATTTCTGTTGATGGTTGCGGCCTGTTTTTACACATTTCCACTTCACTACCAAAAAAAGCTTTCTGTATTTTTCTTCGAAAGCTGCCTTTGCAACTGATTTGGGCCCTTTTCACACGTCACTTTTCACAGTTCTGTGTATTCTGTGGCTATGCTCTATTACAAAAAATCTATACAAATTCTGAATATAAACTGTATATTCATACGTCTTGAAGTCTCTGTAATTTAAAGAAATTCATTAATAAATAAAATCAATTAAAACACATTTGCTTTATTTTTTTTTTTAGATCAAAAGAAACTGGGACAATGTAAGTATTTTACATAATAAAATTCAAACATGCAAGTAATGTAGTAGATATCTAATTGTCCTTAAAACTAAAAAAAATTAAATGATTTGTATTCTCTTAATATGTATAAAATTTCCACAGGGATTATGAAACTTGTTAATGAAGTTGGTTTTTTCTTTTTAAATATTTTTTTTCTTCTGTAACTTATGTATGTATGTATGTATATAAAAAAAATATGAAATTGGTTGATAATTAGTATTTTTACACTATATTATACTTAGTAAATAATGTCTTTTATTTTAATTTAATTTGGCATTCTTCTTCATCCTTTTCTTATTGTCGATGGACACATAGAACGAACAGCGTGATCTCTTGTTGTTTATTACGGTTTGTGACGTCATATACGCAATTTGTGGTATCACTCAACTTTATTCTTTCGATTTGAAACAAAATCTGCACTATGGGCTAGGTGTTATGAAAAGTTACTTTTTATATTATTAAATTTTCTCTACATTGATAAAGCGAACAGTAATTTATAATTAATAAATATAGTTTAGGAACGGGTTAAATGGTGGCGATTCTCTTATGATACTTATAAGATTTAAGATGATGATGTTTATTGTGGATGATGAGGATAATGATGTGAAATATTATGATGATTATTCTTTTATTATAATTCGTCTTTTGAAGATTATTATGTCCATGTTTAGGCAAAGTAAATTAAATATGAATCCATCAAATGTCTTCCGTTATTAAAAAAAATATGATAATGGTTGTTCCAAATAAGATGCACAAAAACTTTTAAACGAGTTTGATACAGGTTATTCATAGATTGCTTACACCATGTGGATATTTAAGTAATGGACATTCTTAACAAAATCTTGAGTCCAACAAAATATTAATATTTGCTTTTTTAATTTAAAAAAAATCCACTGATAATTTCTAAACAATCACTTTAAAAAAAATTTGATGACTTTGGAATTAATTTTCAGCTTGTAGCTTTATTATTCCCGTAATGATGATCACCCTCAAGACCAGAAAAAAAGAACGGAAATCATTGAATAGTTGTGACGTCAGAAACGATTCTCTCCAAAATCTGTCAATCTCTCACCGTTGATATAATTTTACGCCATACTACGTATTTTAAAGAACTGTATAAAATAAATTACAGAAACAGTGTGCTCTAAAATTGATTATGTATTTTTTCTAATCGTTAAATTTGAAAATAAAAAAAAATCTGCTACATAACCCAAATTGAAAATTAATGAATATATGCCACTGAATTAACAAAACTATGAATTAATGACTGTTTTATAATGTTACAAATTGATATTTTTGAGATCAAATATTTTAATAAAAATACCGTAAAATTATTGAATAAAACAGCGTATACCATACAAAATAAAATAGTGTATCAGGTTTATCATACGAATTCCTTAAAAAATAAAATAGCCTATATGGAGGACTTGCACTTTGAATGACATATGGATGGTCTTAAAAGATACGTAGAATAAAAAAAATTGGTCAATTTAAAGACAAGAAACGGTATTATGTATTCGTCGAAAAATGCAATAAGAAGAATTTTTATTTACCGCGATATTGAGGTTTTAATAGACATCCATCCGATTTGACAAAAACTTTAAACACGATTTTCTCAAAACCCCAAAAAAATTCTACGCTATTGTTATATTGAGGGAACGATATGTTCTTTAAATTTTAATTGTTTACGTAATATAAAGCCAAGATATTTAATTTGATTAACTTTTTCTATCACTTCATTATTGATTTTAAATACTGATTCATTGTTCATATTAATTTGCATTAGTTTCGTTTTATTTTCATTTAACTTAAGTTTATTCATTTTTAACCATTTGTTAACATTATTTATATCATATATCATGTTATCGTGGCATTCTTTATCTGTGCATCTTTCCGTAAATATCAATGTATCATCCGCATAAAACACTATTTCGCATTTTTTTTTTTAAATGTTTGGAATATCGTTTATATATAAAATAAACAATAGTGCACCTAAAATTGAACCTTGTGGTACTCCATATTCATTATCTATATACTCAGATTTTATATTATTTTTTTTCACCATTTGTTTCCGATCCTATAGATATGATTTAAACCATTTCAGCTCATTTTCTTGTATTCCGAACATATAAAGCTTTTGTATTAAAATATCTCTATCAATTGTCTCGAAAACTCTTTTAAAATCTAAAAAAATTGCCATAATTTTGTTTTTTTCTCCAAATTTGTCCATCTATTGATGACATAGTTAACTTTTGTTTCACATGAAAACTTTTTCTAAAGCCAAATTGATTCTTATTTAATATATTATTTTCTTCAATGTATTTTTCAAGTTGTTGTTTTACTACTTTTTCAATTATCTTTTCACACGTTTTTAGTGTATTTATGGGACAGAATTCTTCGCATTTTTTTGTTTTTACATTTTTTTCTATTGGTGTTACATATGATATCTTCCAGCTTTCAGGGAATTCGCCTATTTCAATTGGTTTATGACGTTCATCATGATTTTCCTATAATGTTCCAATTATCTTATATTATTTTCATAGAAACATTGTTAAAATTAGATTTATTTGTTATAGCTTTGCATATATTTTTAAGTTCTTGTATATTTATTGGACAAAATTTATATTTGTTGTTTATCACAGGTATTTGATTAATATATTGCACTTGGTCTTGTATTTTCTGTAATCCTCGTGTACTCTGTAACTATTTGTTTCAGACCATTGTCATTCAAAGTTACTTGAATTCTATTTTTATACGTTTCATCTTTGCTCAAATCAATGTTAAAATCGCCTACTATAATTATTTCATAACTTGTTTCACAAATCACTTCTATTATTTCATCAAATGCATTACAAAATTCTACTTCACTGCAGCTTGGAGATCTATAAACAGCCAAAATTATCAAAAGTGTAGTTTTATTTTTTTACCAGGTATGCACTCATCCAAACGTGGTAGACTGCCAGACACTATTTCCGTGGCTTATATTTTTCAAGTTCCGTTTTGTAAAAATAATAAAACCATTTTCGTTTATTGTTAACGAGTATAAGTTATAATTTATATAGTTATTTTTCTAATTCAAAGCGAAAATTCGTCTTGTATGTATTTATCGGCAAGGCATGAATTTTCAATAAAAAACTTAGACCTAAACCATAGTATAATGAGTACCATTGTCCTGATTCTGACGGTCGTGATCGAGTAATTTCTCGATTCGAAAGCAATTTATTAGCAATTTATTATATTATAAACTATTTACCCTATTAGTCAATATTAGAGCACCATTTCGATTTTGACAAATTTTCGCGTTCTGAAAGTAGGGCTTTTTTTATTAGAAATCTCATAAATTCACTTTCAGCTATGCTCTGTTACAAAAAATCCATACAAATTCTGAATATAAACTATATAGTTCTAAAATTTAGAATACCTAAACTATTTACCCTGTTAGTCCATATTAGAGCACCATTTCGATTTTGACCCATTTTCGGGTTCTGAAAGTATTGCTTTTTTTTTTAGAAATCTGTTACAAAAAATCTATACAAATTCTTAATATAAACTATATAGTTCTAAAATCTAGAATACCTAAACTATCAACCCTATTAGTCCAAATTAAAGCACCATTTCGATTTTGACCCATTTTCGGGTTCTGAAAGTAGGGCTTTTTTTTATTAAAAATCTCATAAATTCATTTTCAGCTATGCCACAGAATACCACAGAACTGTCACGAGACGGAAGATTTTGCGTTTTTTTTTCTCCTTTTAAGAAAGCTGCCCTTTTTGCATTTCTCTTTGCACCATCTTTTTTGCCACAATACAATGAACACAAATTTTTTAAGTTGAAATTAACATACAAAACTGTTTTAAAAATTAACTTTTAAAAATACCAGAACACTAGTAAATATTATTTAAATTGAGTAAATAACATTATAAAACAAAACAATATAACTTAATGAATTGATCACGTCATTTCTGTTGATGGTTGCGGCCTGTTTTTACACATTTCCACTTCACTACCAAAAAAAGCTTTCTGTATTTTTCTTCGAAAGCTGCCTTTGCAACTGATTTGGGCCCTTTTCACACGTCACTTTTTACAGTTCTGTGTATTCTGTGGCTATGCTCTATTACAAAAAATCTATACAAATTCTGAATATAAACTGTATATTCATACGTCTTGAAGTCTCTGTAATTTAAAGAAATTCATTAATAAATAAAATCAATTAAAACACATTTGCTTTATTTTTTTTTTTAGATCAAAAGAAACTGGGACAATGTAAGTATTTTACATAATAAAATTCAAACATGCAAGTAATGTAGATATCTAATTGTCCTTAAAACTAAAAAAAATTAAATGATTTGTATTCTCTTAATATGTATAAAATTTCCACAGGGATTATGAAACTTGTTAATGAAGTTGGTTTTTTCTTTTTAAATATTTTTTTTCTTCTGTAACTTATGTATGTATGTATGTACATATATAAAAAAAATATGAAATTGGTTGATAATTAGTATTTTTACACTATATTATACTTAGTAAATAATGTCTTTTATTTTAATTTAATTTGGCATTCTTCTTCATCCTTTTCTTATTGTCGATGGACACATAGAACGAACAGCGTGATCTCTTGTTGTTTATTACGGTTTGTGACGTCATATACGCAATTTGTGGTATCACTCAACTTTATTCTTTCGATTTGAAACAAAATCTGCACTATGGGCTAGGTGTTATGAAAAGTTACTTTTTATATTATTAAATTTTCTCTACATTGATAAAGCGAACAGTAATTTATAATTAATAAATATAGTTTAGGAACGGGTTAAATGGTGGCGATTCTCTTATGATACTTATAAGATTTAAGATGATGATGTTTATTGTGGATGATGAGGATAATGATGTGAAATATTATGATGATTATTCTTTTATTATAATTCGTCTTTTGAAGATTATTATGTCCATGTTTAGGCAAAGTAAATTAAATATGAATCCATCAAATGTCTTCCGTTATTAAAAAAAATATGATAATGGTTGTTCCAAATAAGATGCGCAAAAACTTTTAAACGAGTTTGATACAGGTTATTCATAGATTGCTTACACCATGTGGATATTTAAGTAATGGACATTCTTAACAAAATCTTGAGTCCAACAAAATATTAATATTTGCTTTTTTAATTTAAAAAAAATCCACTGATAATTTCTAAACAATCACTTTAAAAAAAATTTGATGACTTTGGAATTAATTTTCTATTTTAACAGCTTGTAGCTTTATTATGCCCGTAATGATGATCACCCTCAAGACCAGAAAAAAAGAACGGAAATCATTGAATAGTTGTGACGTCAGAAACGATTCTCTCCAAAATCTGTCAATCTCTCACCGTTGATATAATTTTACGCCATACTACGTATTTTAAAGAACTGTATAAAATAAATTACAGAAACAGTGTGCTCTAAAATTGATTATATATTTTTTCTAATCGTTAAATTTGAAAAGAAAAAAAAATCTGCTACATAACCCAAATTGAAAATTAATGAATATATGCCACTGAATTAACAAAACTATGAATTAATGACTGTTTTATAATGTTACAAATTGATATTTTTGAGATCAAATATTTTAATAAAAATACCGTAAAATTATTGAATAAAACAGCGTATACCATACAAAATAAAATAGTGTATCAGGTTTATCATACGAATTCCTTAAAAAATAAAATAGCCTATATGGAGGACTTGCACTTTGAATGACATATGGATGGTCTTAAAAGATACGTAGAATAAAAAAAATTGGTCAATTTAAAGACAAGAAACGGTATTATGTATTCGTCGAAAAATGCAATAAGAAGAATTTTTATTTACCGCGATATTGAGGTTTTAATAGACATCCATCCGATTTGACAAAAACTTTAAACACGATTTTCTCAAAACCCCAAAAAAATTCTACGCTATTGTTATATTGAGGGAACGATATGTTCTTTAAATTTTAATTGTTTACCTAATATAAAGCCAAGATATTTAATTTGATTAACTTTTTCTATCACTTCATTATTGATTTTAAATACTGATTCATTGTTCATATTAATTTGCATTAGTTTCGTTTTATTTTCATTTAACTTAAGTTTATTCATTTTTAACCATTTGTTAACATTATTTATATCATATATCATGTTATCGTGGCATTCTTTATCTGTGCATCTTTCCGTAAATATCAATGTATCATCCGCATATAACACTATTTCGCATTTTTTTTTTTAAATGTTTGGAATATCGTTTATATATAAAATAAACAATAGTGCACCTAAAATTGAACCTTGTGGTACTCCATATTCATTATCTATATACTCAGATTTTATATTATTTTTTTTCACCATTTGTTTCCGATCCTATAGATATGATTTAAACCATTTCAGCTCATTTTCTTGTATTCCGAACATATAAAGCTTTTGTATTAAAATATCTCTATCAATTGTCTCGAAAACTCTTTTAAAATCTAAAAAAATTGCCATAATTTTGTTTTTTTCTCCAAATTTGTCCATCTATTGATGACATAGTTAACTTTTGTTTCACATGAAAACTTTTTCTAAAGCCAAATTGATTCTTATTTAATATATTATTTTCTTCAATGTATTTTTCAAGTTGTTGTTTTACTACTTTTTCAATTATCTTTTCACACGTTTTTAGTGTATTTATGGGACAGAATTCTTCGCATTTTTTTGTTTTTACAATTTTTTCTATTGGTGTTACATATGATATCTTCCAGCTTTCAGGGAATTCGCCTATTTCAATTGGTTTATGACGTTCATCATGATTTTCCTATAATGTTCCAATTATCTTATATTATTTTCATAGAAACATTGTTAAAATTAGATTTATTTGTTATAGCTTTGCATATATTTTTAAGTTCTTGTATATTTATTGGACAAAATTTATATTTGTTGTTTATCACAGGTATTTGATTAATATATTGCACTTGGTCTTGTATTTTCTGTAATCCTCGTGTACTCTGTAACTATTTGTTTCAGACCATTGTCATTCAAAGTTACTTGAATTCTATTTTTATACGTTTCATCTTTGCTCAAATCAATGTTAAAATCGCCTACTATAATTATTTCATAACTTGTTTCACAAATCACTTCTATTATTTCATCAAATGCATTACAAAATTCTACTTCACTGCAGCTTGGAGATCTATAAACAGCCAAAATTATCAAAAGTGTAGTTTTATTTTTTTACCAGGTATGCACTCATCCAAACGTGGTAGACTGCCAGACACTATTTCCGTGGCTTATATTTTTCAAGTTCCGTTTTGTAAAAATAATAAAACCATTTTCGTTTATTGTTAACGAGTATAAGTTATAATTTATATAGTTATTTTTCTAATTCAAAGCGAAAATTCGTCTTGTATGTATTTATCGGCAAGGCATGAATTTTCAATAAAAAACTTAGACCTAAACCATAGTATAATGAGTACCATTGTCCTGATTCTGACGGTCGTGATCGAGTAATTTCTCGATTCGAAAGCAATTTATTAGCAATTTATTATATTATAAACTATTTACCCTATTAGTCAATATTAGAGCACCATTTCGATTTTGACAAATTTTCGCGTTCTGAAAGTAGGGCTTTTTTTAATTAGAAATCTCATAAATTCACTTTCAGCTATGCTCTGTTATAAAAAATCTATACAAATTCTGAATATAAACTATATAGTTCTGAAATCTAGAATACCTAAACTATTTACCCTATTATTTATTTATTTATTTGAAAAACATGTAATATAAAGCCTCCATGGCCAATATAAAAATATTACATACCATTAAAAAATACCTAAGATTTTAAAACTACATAACATTCTATATAATACAAAAAACTTATTTTTAAATTAATGCCAGTCTACTAAAAATAAAAACATCCCTACCATTAGTCCATATTAGAGCACCATTTCGATTTTGACCCATTTTCGGGTTCTGAAAGTAGGGCTTTTTTTAGAAATCTATTACAAAAAATCTATACAAATTCTTAATATAATCTATATATGTACATAGTTCTGAAATAGAATACCTAAACTATTTACCCTATTAGTCCATATTAGAGCACCATTTCGATTTTGACAAATATTCGGGTTCTGAAGGTAGGGCTTTTTTTATTAGAAATCTCATAAATTCACTTTCAGCTATGCTCTGTTACAAAAAATCCATACAAATTCTGAATATAAACTATATAGTTCTAAAATTTAGAATACCTAAACTATTTACCCTGTTAGTCCATATTAGAGCACCATTTCGATTTTGACCCATTTTCGGGTTCTGAAAGTATTGCTTTTTTTTTTAGAAATCTGTTACAAAAAATCTATACAAATTCTTAATATAAACTATATAGTTCTAAAATCTAGAATACCTAAACTATCAACCCTATTAGTCCAAATTAAAGCACCATTTCGATTTTGACCCATTTTCGGGTTCTGAAAGTAGGGCTTTTTTTTATTAAAAATCTCATAAATTCATTTTCAGCTATGCCACAGAATACCACAGAACTGTCACGAGACGGAAGATTTTGCGTTTTTTTTTCTCCTTTTAAGAAAGCTGCCCTTTTTGCATTTCTCTTTGCACCATCTTTTTTGCCACAATACAATGAACACAAATTTTTTAAGTTAAAATTAACATAAAAAACTGTTTTAAAAATTAACTTTTAAAAATACCAGAACACTAGTTAATAATATTTAAATTGAGTAAATAACATTATAAAACAAAACAATATAACTAAATGAATTGATTACGCCATTTGTGTTGATGGTTGCGGCCTGTTTTTACACATTTCCACTTCACTACCAAAAAAAGCTTTCTGTATTTTTCTTCGAAAGCTGCCTTTGCAACTGATTTGGGCCCTTTTCACACGTCACTTTTCACAGTTCTGTGTATTCTGTGGCTATGCTCTATTACAAAAAATCTATATAAATTGTGAATATAAACTGTATAGTTCTGAAATCTAGAATGCCTTAACCATTAGTCCATATTAGAGCACCATTTCGATTTTGACCCATTTTTGGGTTCTGAAAGTAGGGCTTTTTTAAGAAATCTCATAAATTCCCTTTCAGCTATGCTCTATTACAAAAAATCTATACAAATTCTGAATATAAACTATATAGTTCTGAAATCTAGAATAACTAAATAATCAACCCCATTAGTCCATATTAGAGCACCATTTTGATTTTGACCCATTTTCGGGTTCTGAAAGTATGGCTTGTTTTTATTAGAAATCTCATAAATTCACTTTCAACTATGCTCTGTTACAAAAAATCTATACAAATTCTGAATATAAACTAGGCTAGGTTATGATTCCTTTATACTGCGAGAAAAAGTTATACAAAAATTATATTAAGTTTATTTTTAAATTTTGTTTTAATATACTAGACTTTTGTGATAATTGTTTTTACTTAAATCTTTGTTTTCTACGTTATATGTTTTATCTTCAATGTGTTACTATTAGGGCTGTAAACTTTCAAAGCTTATTAATTAATGTCTGGATCAAATAGAATTAATATTAGTTCCAATGTCACAACAATGCATATGGTTAGAATACTAGCTAAACAGAAAACTGGTGTACAGATTTGCCACTTAAATGCCCAAAGTATTAAAAATAAAATGGATGAATTTCGTTTCACCTTTGAAAACTCCGGTGTCGATATAATATGTGTTTCTGAGACGTGGCTTCATAAGAAAATTACAAATAGTATTGTTTCGCTTAATGGCTACAATATGTATCGTGCTGATCGTGCTACTCATGCTGGTGGCGTCGCTATCTATATCAAGAACAACATAACAAGTAAATTCAAATGTAAATCTGATGGAAAAGAGAGGGTGGAGTATATTTTCATTGAGGTCCTATAGACCAAGTATAAGGGTTAAAACCGATGTTTTCTTTGAAAAATTAGAAGGAATAATAATGCCTTATGATGATGTCATAGTGTCTGGCGATTTTAATTGCAACACACTTGTGGATAGATCGCTTGATCTAGATATGTGTACTCTGGGTCTTTTGCCAATTAACACACATCTGCCAACCCATCATACTGCTACAAATAGCACATTAATAGATCATTTTTATGTAGGAAAGAAGTCGTGTGTTTTAATCTACGATCAAATATCGGCATCGTGCTTTTCTAAACACGACTTGATATTTCTTGCGTATAATTTTGACCTAAAACTACAGGAACAAACTTATATATATCGTGATTTTAAGAACATAAATTTTCAACAGTTACAGGAACATGCCACTAGTATAGATTGGAACACACTTTATTACTTGGTATCAGTCGACTCTAAACTAGAATTTCTTGAATCAAACGTGTTGTCAATGTATAACTCAGCAGTACCGGAAAAATCAAAGGTTATAACTCATAAATCTAGACCGTGGTTTACTTCAGAAATCAAATCTTTAATTGATTTAAGAGACTTTTCTTACCTGCGTTGGAAACGCTTTAAGACAACTGTTTTACGCAATGAGTATAACATTGCGAGACGTAATGTGACCAATAGAATAATAAAAGCTAAATGTGACTACTATTCGAATCGTTTTTCAAATGCTATTAATAGTAAACAGACTTGGCAAACTATCAGGGAAATAGGTATTGGTAGGGATAAGGATAATTATAATTATTCTGTTGATGTCAATGAAATTAATGAGTCATTTGTTAATATACCAATGATACTGTCTAATCCAAACTTTTATGATATTAACAATAATGCAGACAATGATAATGACGACCTTATCGATAGATTTAACTTTCAATGTGTTGATCAAATGGACGTCTTATCTTGCTGTTTAGGAATCAAATCGAATGCAGTTGGTGCAGACAATATTCACCCTAAGTTTGTTAAATTAATGCTGCCTCTTCTATTACCATACATAACTCATCTGTATAATGCCATCATTACTACAAGCTATTACCCGGCCAAATGGAAACATGCAAGAATAATACCGGTTCCAAAGCAAAATTCGGAATTTAGACCAATTGCTATATTGCCATATCTTTCTAAAGTACTTGAGAGATTACTACATAATCAACTTACAACTTTTTTGAATCAACACCAACTACTTTCTGAATACCAATCAGGTTTCCGCCCAAAGCATAGTTGTGTAACCGCTCTTCTTAATGTTACTGAGGACATACGACGGCATATTGATGATGGTTTTGTTGACTTTTTAATACTTCTGGATCACTCAAAAGCATTCGATACAGTGGACCACAATATATTATGTTTCAAACTTAAGAATATGTTTAATTTTTCAAGTACCTCATGCAAATTAATGTTTTCATACCTTGCGAATCGCACCCAATCTGTATGCATGAATAGGAACTCGTCTGATTCTATATCTGTAACGAGAGGTGTTCCTCAGGGATCAATATTGGGACCTCTTCTATTCGCTTTGTACGTTAATGATCTCCCTTTACAGTTAAGGCACTGCAAAATACATATGTATGCTGATGATGTACAGGTCTACTTAAATAGCACTGTGCAGTCAATTGATGAATCGATAGTGAAAATTAATGATGATTTAAATCGAATTCATCATTGGGCTTCGGGAAATGGGCTAAGCCTTAATCCTGGTAAATCTAAATGCATGGTAATCCATAAAAGAACCCTTAATCTAAATCGTGATTTTAATGTTCTTCTAAACAACAATAAGATTGAAATTGTTACTTCGGTAAAAAATCTTGGCATAATTATTAATGACACTCTTTCATGGTGCAATCATGTAAATAGAATTGTCGGCAGAATGTATGGCATGCTACGAACATTATGGTCAACACATTATTTTACACCACTAAAAACAAGAATTCTTATTGCGAAGGCGTATCTAATGCCTTGTTTACTTTATGGCTGTGAATTATTTGCCAATTGCGACTCGACCAGCATGGGAAAACTTAATATGATAAACAATAATATTATTAGATATGTTTATGGTCTGAAAAAGTATGACAGTATTTCTTCGCATAAAACTAAACTTTACGGAGTTACTTTTGAAAATTTTCTCAAAATTAGAAGCCTCATTTGTATACATAAAATTATATATGACAAAGTACCCGCCTACCTTTATGAACGAATTTCATTCACAAGATCAAATAGGGGAAATAAGATAATTCCTTTGAGATACCGAACTCTTGTCTCTTCCTGGCATTTTTTCACCGGAACTATCAGACTTTGGAACTCATTACCTCACAACATTCAGCAAAATAGTAACGCATTCAAGTTTAAAAAAGAAATTTTTAAATTGTATTCTACAACTTAACTTTTATACTGTTATTTATCATATTTTTCATTTATTTTTCATTTATTTAGACAAAGATTCTGCATTTTAATTCTTCAATTTCACATCACTTTTGAATAAAAATCTTTTTATCTTTAAACTAATTAATTTATAAGTATTTATATGTAAACTCTCTAGAATAATTTATAATCAACATTTTTATTCTAATTAAAATTTCTATGCTGTAATAATAAGATCTAATCTTGTTGCATAGGAAAGACACAAATAAATAAACCTTAAACCTTAGGTTCCATTGGCAGCCGTGATCAAGCACAGCTCACGTGGGTTCATTAATTAGTTCCCGTTGTGTTACCATGTCACACCGTCTCCCATGGGTCCTATGTTATCTGGCTGCTAGTATTCCCACGCAGCCATCCGGTCGATTCAATAAAGGAGTGGATCCTGTTTACATAAACATAAGAGAGACAAGTTTTGTCCCCAAATGCTCTTCGACCAAATATTTAGAGTCTTAAATCTCCGAATGCCGGGCAATTACAGAGAAGAAGTTCCGTTGACTCTTCCTTCTCCTCGTCGCCGCAACTTCTATACAAGTCATTATAAGAGAGCCGCAGCCTCTGGGCGTGCCGCCCAATGGGCCAGTGACCAGTTATAACCGCAATTAGGTTTCTTAGATGATGTCTGGACAGCTGTAATGCCCGCCGTGTCCTTTTTTCATCTATGATTTTCCTGGTATCCCCACAGGAAGTTTCATCGTGCCACCTCTTACTGGCAATAAGATGAAACTTGTGCGCTATAAGTTGCTTACTCCTTGGGAGTGAAGCACCTACATTATATGTTGAACCGTGTCGATTCAAGGTGGTGCCTGCATACACCAACGAATCCGCCATGCAGTTCCCCTGTATGTACCCGTGTCCGGGGACCCAATTAAAGGTGACCAGTGAATGTCTCGCTATCTCCTCCAGAGACATCCGGCATTCTCGAAAAATTCTCGATGTGATGAACACATTCTCCAGGGATCTTAACGCCGCATTGCTATCAGTAATAATGTGAATATCCCTTCCAGATATTTCACCGTACCGGATGCTTCTCGCGGCTGTGTGGATGGCCATTATCTCGGCCTGGATGACACTGCAGTTGTCCGGCAACCTTAAAGGAATACTCCAGTTTAGCTGCTCGGAGTATATGGCAGAACCGACACCATACAGTGTTCTAGACCCGTCCGTGAATATTAGAATCGCATCCGCGGGAATTTGTAGGTCATCATAGTGGACCACGTTATCCAAAATGATTACCGTGAAGCCAGGATCAAAGATTTACTCGGGTGTGACATAATCAACATCCATGTGCCAATTAATTTCGTTCAGAATATTAGCATGTCCGATATTGTAATCCCTGCCTGCTCCGGTGGCCCTTAGTCTTACCGCCGCGTTCGCAGCTAGCCTTTTCGCCAAAATGTCTGGTGGTAACCAGTTTCAAATCGTAAACAATGCCATGAGGGGGTTGTTCTAATGGCACCTGTTACCGCTATCGCCACCATTCTCATTGTACGTTCAAACCTAGTTTTATGACTTCACCTTGAGCGCCGGCCACCAAACAGCTGCCCCGTAGAATAGAATGGGTTAAATGACACATTCGTATATCCAGTATACGTTCCTCGGGTTAATTCCCCAGTTTAGGCCAATGGCCCTTTTGCAGCAATAAAATGCAGTTGCCGCCATATTAGTCCTGGAAATGGTGTTCATCCCCCCAGTTCAGTTTGCTGTCCAATATTAGCCCAAGATACTTGGCCCTATCGGACAGTTCCAGTGAGACCCCTTTATCCTCGGGATATCAAATTAGGGAATTTTGTATCTCCTTGTGAAAAGTACCAGTTCTGTTTTGTCTGGATTTACATCCAGTTTACAACCCTGGCACCATTTTGTTACGTCCAATGCGGACTTCATTAATTCAGACAATAGTCTGGGAATTTTACCCATAGCCACAACTGCAACGTCATCCGCATACGCAACCGTTCTGCAGCACGTCCTTTCCATGGCCCTGAGTAGGGTATTTATATTCAGATTCCAAAGTAAAGGTGAGAGTACACCACCTTGTGGGGTGCCCCTAGTCGAAACCTTAGAAATGTTCGAGGCGCCCAAGTTGGATTCGATACGTTTGAAGTGCAAGATATTGCTGACAAATTGAATAATCGCTGTGTCGATTTCCAAATGTCTCATAGCGTTAATAACCGATTCAGGTCTAACGTTGTTGAAAGCACCCGCAATATCCAGGAATGCAACTAAAGCAAATTCCTTGTACTGCAGGGATCTTTCTATGTGGCCCACCAATGAGTGAAGCGCAGTTTCAGTGGACCTTCCCTTCGTGTAGGCGTGCTGAGCCAGTGACAAGGAATTATGCCCTAACGATGATCTAATTTGAATATCCAAAATCCTCTACAGTTTTTTCAGTAGAAAGGAGGATAGACTAGTTGGTCTAAAGTGTTCCCGCTCTTGGGGATGAAGACGATCTTATATGTTGTCCAAGTTGATGGGACACGTGAGAGACTCAGGCAGGCTCTAAATATTACCAAGAGCCATGGCATCAATATTCCCAGGTTCTTCTGGAGATCCGCTGGGATAATAACATCCGGGCCTGGAGATTTAAAAGGATGGAAGCTTTTGACCGCCCATTCCACACGATGGCGAGTTGTCGGAATATTAGAGATATCCCGGGCGCCACTAAATATTCCCTCCCTAGGCACATCATCAGTGCAACCTGGGAAGTGTGTATTCATCAGGACCTCAAGGGTTTCCCGACTGTTTGTGGTCCAGGATCTATCTATCTTTCGTATATACGATGGAATAGCTGGTTTAGAGGATAAAATCTTACGTAGCCGACTTGTCTCCGAGGAGTTTTCCACGTAGCTGCAGAATTTTCTCCATGACTGTCTCTTGGAATTCCTGATAAGATTTTTGAATCCATTAACTGAGGAAATGTTATTGTTCCAAACACCATACGTTTTGCCTCATTAAAGAGTTTCCTGCTTTCTTTGCGTTTTTCAGCAATTTTCGCATTCCACTATATGGGCTTAGCTTTGCCCTTCCTGTCGATTCTCTTACAGGATTCGTTTGTTGCCTCAATTAAGATACCAGTCAATGACTCCACTGCGTAGTCGAGCATGGGCACACTGTCTATGAGAACCGGGCACATAGGCAGCTTGTCCCCGAGTACACTCGCATAGATAGACCAGTTGGTCCGTCTTCTATTCGTGTAGGGTTTAACTGAATCAACTCTAAAGAAAACATTGAAATCAATATACATGTGATCAGAGAAGGAACAGTCCTTTGACACGTTCCAATCGCTAATCATATCCGCGAACTTATCACTAATAAGCGTAATATCAAGAACCTCCCTTCTGTTAGTCACAATAAAGGTGGGCTTACTACCCCTATTAACTACTGTTAGTTCACTTTCTACTATGAAGTCCAAAAGCGACTCACCTCGTGGATTGACATCCGAGCTTCCCCAGACGGTATGATGTGCATTAGCATCAGGACATATTCACCGCTATCGTAAATAATTTTTCCCTCGTAATTATTCCCCATTTCACATATTTGCGATCATGAAAAACTCCCATGAAAAAAGGCAATTCAAATGAGAATAATAACGTGAAAAAATGTTCACGAGAAGAAATTCCCCTTATCGTGAAAAGTTTTTATCCTCGTAATTTGGTCACATTTCCCTTAGATTTTCTCACTTTATTTTTGCAGAACATGTATGTAAGTAGTTTCTCCTATAAATCGAATATTAGGGGCTAGATCCGTTAATAAGGCACAAATCGATATATTGGTCAACAAAATGCAAAACAAAAAGTCCGATTGTCTACCGTTTTATGAAGATTTTGAAAGATGTGGTGGCAGAATTCTGAAAAATATTTTACTACATAAAATTTAAAAAGTGCAAAAAACTAACGTTGTAATCAAACAATCCCTCCAATACTAAATATTTTGCTTTATTATTTTAACTTTTCTTTAAAATATATTTTTGAACAAAAATTTCATTGATTTTAATTTTTTTTTAATCTTTCTTCTCATTTTTACATTCACTGGAAATGATAGCGTGAAGAATTTTTCACATGAGATTCACGATTGCTTTTTTCCCTTCAGGAGGAATGAAAATTTCATGGGTACACAAAATTGACTTGTTATTCACGATAGGGTGATTATTAGGTGGATATTGCGCCTGTTAGCATACGACATCGCTTTCCTGGTTGTGGAGTTTGGAGGATTAGCACCCTGGTCGTGTGCCATGTAGCAGCTCATAAACCAAACTGTACTGGTTTTGCATTCTACTGCGACAGTGCAGGTGTCCTTATCGCTAAAATCAGAAAGATCGGCCGCTTACAGAGTACTATAGCCGTCTTAACTGAGTCCGCAAACCCTGCCTTTATACAACAATGGTTCTTGGATGCATATAAGCTCCTCCGTGCCTGAAGCCAATCGGAGGAGAAGGACAGCTGACGCCACTTTAGAGTGATTAAGGTTAATTTGTGTAACCTTCATCATAGCTCATAGCTATGGATGAATGTGACGTTGGTATCCTCTGGGTCGTCGTCCGATTCCAGAAGGATGTCCTCATCGTCCGCCACTTCCATCTTACCAAAGAAGTCACCCACAAGTCCACTGACCGATTGAGTGTCTTCATTGGCCGATGACGTAGCAGAATCGTCTTCTTTTTGTGGTCGACTGCCCATTCGCGAGGGGAATATAAACTATATAGTTCTGAAATCTTGAATACCTAAACAATCAACCCTATTAGTCCATATTAGAGGACCATTTTGATTAATTATTCAGAATTACCCTTTTTAAATTTATTTTTGTCTCAAATTATTTATTTTTGGCAGGGTTTAAAAATTAGTAAATAGTTTTTTTTCTTCATATCAAAAACCACAGTAAATATTCAAAACTAAAATATTTAAAGGTATTCATATTGCAAAAATATTCTTAATTTACTAAAAACCTCTTAGTAATATTAAAAAATATTTAACCAGTGGTAATTTAATACAATAACAATGCGCAAAATATTAAATGTTTCGTCGTACAAATATATTTTCTATGGAAATATTCAAATATTTTTAGTCACCATAAATATTAAAAATTGTGTGTCTTCAATATCAATATATTACTGCCACACATCACAAACTGCCGAAGTATATGCAAAATTGTATGATGTGTTGGTAGATTAAAATATAATTGTTTAATGGTTTTTTTATTTATTGAAAAAAGGTAAATTATGATTGAAAGTTGAGTTTTATAATTTTAATGCAAAAATATAAAAAGGATTGAAAAATTAACTAATGTTTTAAGAAAACATATGCATACATAGTTAGTATTTATAAAAATATTTATAAACAGCCTTTAAAAGAATATAGGGAGTGATATGACAAAGACAAAATTAAATTAATTGTTTGGACTAGTTGTTCAAAAATAAAGTAAAGGTACAAAAGTGCGTTTTTGTTTTGAGAAATTTATTTACAACAGTCAAATTAACTTTTATAAGGGGAAACATTTTTATGCGTGGGTGTGTAGATCATAGTTTTATGACCTATGCATTTTGTTTTTAGCTTGGCTCATTTAATTGTTGATGATAATGGATGAATTCAAAATAGAACAACCAATCGCGATATTGTAATAGAAGCTCAAAAAATATCGCGATTGGTTGTTCTGTTAGAGAAAATAACATTTGAAGTAGTGATCACTGATCAGTTGTAAAGGTTATGCATATACATATGTATGTACATATGTATGTCTATATGTACATATATGTAAGTAATTGTTAGCGACAAAGAAAACTTCGAAAATTGATATTGTGTATTGCGTTATACAAGTTGATTTAAAAAAAAACATTTTTATGACTTTTCTTGTTTTTTATAAGTATGTAATTTGGAAAAGAAATGTTTTTCAGAGTATTGCTGTTTTTTTTTTTATTTGTACCTATCATTAATATTTTTGTAGGTAAAACATTTTTGTTTGCTATATGCGCTTGCGTAGACATTAACGAAACCCAAATTTTCATGCAAGTAGCAATCCTTTTTTTATGTAAATTTGTTGCTTATTTCATACACTTATGACCTTTTCATTTGTTGTTGCTTATATGTACATATAACAAACATATGCAACAACACCGTGTGATTTCATAGACACAAACGTATGCAAATTTATGATCTTTGCTTCTTTTTTTTAACTGAAAATAAAGGGTTATTTATTTTTTCACTTGTTTTTTTTACAACAGGAATAGGCATATAGAAGTATGAATAATTATGACGCCAACATTTACGCAGAAAGAGAATTGTACACACCATCTGAGGCAAGTGATGCGCATATATATGCATGAAGATCCTTTTTAATAGGAATTGTTTAATTGTGCTTTTTAAAATTAATAATATAATAGGAGAATATAGAACAGCGCACATAAATGTAATCAAATTATTAAATAAAACTGAAACTGAGCATATCCTGTCTCTCGTTATTTAGCGAAACGTTTGTTTTATAAGAAACCTATTTTTACCTACATACAATTCACAAAGTTTTGTTGATATTGATTCTTTTTTAGAACGAAATTATTAGAAAAGAGCTAGATATATTTAGAAACAAAGAGTGGGATAGCCTTCTTTCTACCCTTGGTATTGGCTCTCCGCCATTTTGGAACCTCACAAAAATTTTAAGGAGAAATAGTAGAAACATTCCGATTCTGAAACAGGATAATTCTTCCTACACAACAAATCAGGGAAAATGTGATGTACTTGCCTAAACGTTTGCTTCAAACCATGAAGTCTCAGCTAATATTGGCGATCCTGAAACGATATCCCTGGTTAATAATACTCTACAATCATTTCAGTCATCAACTATAAGCTTGTCAAATCATACCTTCATAAATACTTCATACATTTCTTGTATTATAAGGAAGTTAAAACCAAAAAAATCACCAGGTATTGACGGTATCAATAATGAGTGTTTAAAATCCCTGCCCATAAAGGGTATTAAATACCTAACAATTATAATAAATTCATGTTTAAAACTTTGTTACTTTCCTCGTGAGTTTAAAGAATCTAAGGTTATCGCAATTAAGAAGCCAAACAAACCACCTGACTGTCCCTCCTCATACCGACCTATAAGCCTTTTGTCATCCATCAGCAAAATTCTTGAAAAAGTTATTAAAGAAAAATTAACCAATTTTATTGAAACAAACTAAATAATACCTGCTCACCAATTTGGCTTTCATAGTCAACATAATACAACACAACCGTTAGTGAGAATAAGGAATTTAGTCAACTCTAATTTTGCGAACCAAAAATCAACCGGAATGGTATTGCTGGATGTCAAAGCTGCATTCGATTCAGTGTGGCAAAACGGTTTGGTCTTTATGTTGATTCGTTTAAACTTCCCCGTAAATATTGTCAAAATTATTCAGGATTTTCTCTCTCTCCGTAGTTTTAGAGTACACGTTGGTTCAGATATTTCCAGAAATTATAGTGTCCCAGCCGGCTGTCCACAGGGCTCTTGTCTTTCACCGATACTTTATAATTTGTATACATATGATTTTCCCCAACTTGATTATTGCACAATGTCAATTTTTGCAGATGATACTGCAATCCTTTGTTCCGATATGTTTGCGGCAGATATTATAACAAATTTGCAAAACGCCTTACATGAGAGTTTAACTTATTTTAATAAATGGAAAATACTGTTAAATAGCGAAAAAACACAGGCAATATTTTTCACAAGGAAAAGGAACCCTTGTTTCATCTTACAAGTAACTATTATTATAAACAATCATTCAATTCAATGGGAACAAAAGGTTAGGTATTTAGGTGTCATACTAGATCCTAAGATGAAATTTAGGGATCACATACCTTATATTTTAAATAAGATAAATGTTCTAATCCGTATGCTGTATCCTTTTATAAACCGAAATTCAAGGTTGAATATAGCAAACAAACAAATTATACTTTAAACAATTTTTTATGGGATTATGTTTTACGCAGCTCCTGTTAGGGCAATTAGTGCCAAATGTCATATTAAAAAGCTTCAAGTCTCTCAAAATAAATTACTGAAAATGATTTATAATTTTCCTTGGCATTTCTCTACAAATAGACTCCATGAACTCGCACATATAGAATTAGTAGAGTGAAAATTTGGTAGACTCTCAGATAACTTCTATATGCGTTGCAGAAACTCTGAATATTCCCATATTAATGGTTTATTGCCACCTTAGTGATGTAAGCTAGTAAAATAAGTTTTATCTAAAATTATTAAAAAAAATTTAAATAGGTTTTTGTAAATGTTTCCCTTCAAACTTTGTATATATAAATTTTATAATTTAAGTTAATTTATTAAGAAGAAAAAGAAATAATCTTGAACTCTTTGTATATAGATAACATGAAACAAATAATGTAAATAATATCAAACAAATAAAATGAATGAATGATTGAAATATTTATTAATACCTATTTATATGTTTTATTTATTTTATTGTGCCACAAATGTATATCTACAGTACTGTAATATACTGTCATACTGTTGCACTGTCTTTTCTAAAAAAGAATCAATATCAACAACACTTTGTGAATTGTAGGTATGTAGGTAAAAATAGGGCTTAAATCTAGTTTACCGACGCAGCTCCAAATAAAAAAAAAGTACCTAGGGGGATAGAAAATTGAAAAATAAGAAGAAAAAATTAAATAAAAATATTGGCAAAAACGCTTAGTTTTCGAGTTATGGACGTTTTTAGTTTTCATAGAAATATGTGATTTGGCTGAAGTGCAGGTTAAAGGGCTACGAAAAAAAAATAAAAAAAATTTGCCACCCAATTCAGAATAAAAAAACCAAAATTAAAATTTAAGGGCGCTGAGGCCCGTGGGCCCCCTGGAATTAAAAAACTGCCCCACCTACTTAGTGATATGTGTGGGTACTCAAATTAAAGGTAATTTGCTCACGATTGCAAATATGTATTTTGTTTTTGTATTCGCATATTATTTTCCTCTTTAGGCTAATTTAAGCATTTTTTAGGTGCAGAAAAGTTTTAGTTAGCGAAGCCGGTGTTTGTTATACCATAGAGGAGAAAGTCCTTGAGTCCGGCCGAAGGCCGGCTATGCAGAGAAGCTTTAGTTAGCGAAGCCGGTGTTTGTTATACCATAGAGGAGAAAATCCTTGCGCCCGGCCGAAGGCCGGCTATGCAAAGAAGCTTTAGTTAGCGAAGCCGGTGTTTGTTATACCATAGAGGAGAAAATCCTTGCGCCCGGCCGAAGGCCGGCTATGCAGAAAAGCTTTAGTTAGCGAAGCCGGTGTTTGTTATACCATAGAGGAGAAAATCCTTGCGCCCGGCCGAAGGCCGGCTATGCAGAGAAGCTTTAGTTAGCGAAGCCGGTGTTTGTTATACCACAGAGAAGAAAATCTTTGCGTCCGGCCGAAGGGCGGCTAAACATGAAGTGTATGTTTGCGACATTGGTGTTTGTTATTTTATAAAATTTGTACCTATTACACTTATATTTAAATATATGTATTATACACTAAGTACACAAAAACTGTAATGTGAGCTTAAGAGTTAACAATTTTTAAATAAATTCTATATATCCGGAAAGATCTAGTCAAAACCTTCAAAATGATACTGTGAGCTTAAGAGTTAACAATTTTTAAATAAATTCTATATATCCGGAAAGATCTAGTCAAAACCTTCAAAATGATACCAATATTGGCCATATACCTTTAGAAATGTAGTGGAAAAATTACACATTTCTATGAAAACTAAAAACGTCCATAACTCGAAAACTAAGCGTTTGCGCCAATTTTTTTATTTAATTTTTTCTTCTTATTTTTCAATTTTCAATCACCCTACGTACTTTTTTTTTATTTGGAGCTGCGTCGGTAAACTAGATTTGTTCCAAAAATAGGTTTCTTATAAAACAAACGTTTCGCTAAATAACGAGAGACAGGATATGCTCAGGTTCAGTTTTATTTAATAATTTGATTACATTTATGTGCGCTGTTCTATATTCTCCTATTATATTATTAATATAATAAAGCATAATTAAACAATTCCTATTAAAAAGGATCTTCATGCATATACATATATGCGCATCACTTGCCTCAGATGGTGTGTACAATTCTCTTTCTGCGTAAATGTTGGCGTCATAATTATTCATACTTCTATATGCCTATTCCTGTTGTAAAAAAAACAAGTGAAAAAATAAATAACCCTTTATTTTCAGTTAAAAAAAAGAAGCAAAGATCATAAATTTGCATACGTTTGTGTCTATGAAATCACACGGTGTTGTTGCATATGTTTGTTATATGTACATATAAGCAACAACAAATGAAAAGGTCATAAGTGTATGAAATAAGCAACAAATTTACATAAAAAAGGATTGCTACTTGCATAAAAATTTGGGTTTCGTTAATGTCTACGCAAGCGCATATAGCAAACAAAAATGTTTTACCTACAAAAATATTAATGATAGGTACAAATAAAAAAAAAAAAACAGCAATACTCTGAAAAACATTTCTTTTCCAAATTACATACTTATAAAAAACAAGAAAAGTCATAAAAATGTTTTTTTTTAAATCAACTTGTATAACGCAATACACAATATCAATTTTCGAAGTTTTCTTTGTCGCTAACAATTACTTACATATATGTACATATAGACATACATATGTACATACATATGTATATGCATAACCTTTACAACTGATCAGTGATCACTACTTCAAATGTTATTTTCTCTAACAGAACAACCAATCGCGATATTTTTTGAGCTTCTATTACAATATCGCGATTGGTTGTTCTATTTTGAATTCATCCATTATCATCAACAATTAAATGAGCCAAGCTAAAAACAAAATGCATAGGTCATAAAACTATGATCTACACACCCACGCATAAAAATGTTTCCCCTTATAAAAGTTAATTTGACTGTTGTAAATAAATTTCTCAAAACAAAAACGCACTTTTGTACCTTTACTTTATTTTTGAACAACTAGTCCAAACAATTAATTTAATTTTGTCTTTGTCATATCACTCCCTATATTCTTTTAAAGGCTGTTTAAAAATATTTTTATAAATACTAACTATGTATGCATATGTTTTCTTAAAACATTAGTTAATTTTTCAATCCTTTTTATATTTTTGCATTAAAATTATAAAACTCAACTTTCAATCATAATTTACCTTTTTTCAATAAATAAAAAAACCATTAAACAATTATATTTTAATCTACCAACACATCATACAAAGAATTTCTTATTTTAAATCATTCCTTTTTTAAACCTTTTTTGTATGTACACACAAAAATATTTTGTTCTTCATATTGTGACTATTATTAGTTTATTTTTCGACTAATAATATGTTTACTATTAACACTGAAATATTTAAATATTTCGTGTGTAATAGTCGCATATTTTGTGTCGCATATTTTGGCAGTCGATGATCAACAAGACGGCATATTTTGTTTTGTTATGTTATTTATATTTGTACATTTTGCATATGGGCATTTCCAGCGAAAAGTCTACTTTTTGTAACGTAACGCCAGAAATATTTTAAATTGTTTCTCAAAAAATGTTATATGTACAGTTTACTTTTTTATATTTTGGTGTAAAGCGCAAGAGCTCTACATTTAGCAACAAAAGGGATAACGATTGAACAGCATGGCCCGAAAATAAAACCTTATTTGTAATCTGGCGTTACATTAAAAAAAGTAGACATTTCTCTGAAAATGCCCATATTTACCTTAAAAGGAGCAAAGATTTATAAATTTTATAGCTTGAAAAATAAATCTGTATTGGTCCAAAGTTTACTAAAAAAGGTTTTATACAAAATATCTTGCTCAATTCGCAGTCTTATTCAGTTTGTAATGCAAGTCAAAATCCACTTCCGTTTTTTTAACGTCACGCCAGCGCAGATTTTTGCTTATATCTGCAAAACCTTAGCGTCGATTACTGTAATTTTTTTTTCTGAATATAGTGCTACTTCATTACTTTGTATATATAAGAACCCTTTTTACAAATTTGACTTCTTCATTTAATATTTTTACATTTTGTGGTACAAATATCACGACACGTCAAAATGGAAATGCCCATATACTTCGGCAGTTTGTGATGTGTGGCAGTAATATATTGATATTGAAGACACACAATATTTAATATTTATGGTGACTAAAAATATTTGAATATTTCCATAGAAAATATATTTGTATGGCGAAATATTTAATATTTTGCGCATTGCAATATTAAAAAGTTGCTACTGGTTAAATATTTTTGAGTAATACTATAAATTATATTAATACAGCGATGCATTTAAATATATTACGGTTGTTATATTTTTAAGTTTTCTGTTTGCAAGATATGCATATTTATGACTAATATATTTGTATTTTTAAACCCTGATTTTTGGCAAACAACTTCTATTCTGTTGTCTTTACAGTGTTTGAGTACAGGAAACTTGATAGGCAACAAAACGAAACTTACTGACGGAGCTAACTTCACACACATTATTAATTAACGAGTTTTTTTAATAATAAATTATGTAAATGGTAATTTGAATAATTCGATATCCGTTTACTTAGCAAGGTACTGATGGATTGGTAAGTGGAGAGAGAGGTCAGGTGGGTTTTGGGTCATGTGACACAATTTATGCGAATGTATTCATGACATGGTTGGGAGGGCAAAAGGAGACCAACATCAGTCTCAAATTTCTTTGTGGTGGTAGATTGTTGTGTAGTTGTCAGTTTTGTTTGTTTTCATATTTTTTTCGTATTCAGATACGTGGCTGGTGTGGAGGGTTGGAACTAGGGATGTACAAAAAGCATCGATGTTTTAAAAACACTCGATGTATTGCGCCGAAACATCGATATAATCCGATGTTTTTTTGTTCCTAAACAATCGGAAAACATCGCTGTTTTCTTTCGATGCATCGAAATGACAAATTGTATACAGAACGTGTAGATTGGTATATAGACGTGTATACATATCTATATGTGTTGGCATGACTCCAGTTTGTATATGTAAACGTGGTAAATATTATGCGAACAACTGTCAACACTATTATATGCGGCGAATACGTTTGGGTCTGTCATCTTTACTCCCAACAAACAGCTTGATAACCACGCGTAATTAAAATAAAAGCTAACAAATTATGCACAAGTTCAACAAAGGAAAATATTTTGCTGTTTGTTTACAATATTGAAAAAAAGTATTTGGAGATGTAAAATGAACTAAAGATTTTTCGAAAATATAATAATAATAATATGTAATAAATAATTAAAAAAAAAAATCGATGTATAACAACATCGATGTATTTTATGAAATATCGATGCAACATCGATGTATGTTTGCGACGCATCGCATCGAAAAAAACATCGATGTTTTTTTACAGTGTCCATCCCTAGTTGGAACCCCCTAGAAAAAATGCAGAAGAGCTAGTGGGAAACCTTCGCAGTCCAAACGGTTCGTAACACTATTACTTTTTACAACTCAGTTGAGCCTAATTAAATATCAAAATTTGGATTAAAAACCATAGAACAGTTCAACAAAATAACCACAATACTAATAATTGTTAAAGCTAAGGCACGAGCTGCTCTATGTTTACATTTGTCCTTCAAGTTGTGCTGAAAAAGGTCAACAAGGAAAAAGAAAGACAAAAAAACAAAAAATGTACTTTGGACTTCGAGAAAAATTCTTGACAAAAGGTACGATCGTTTTAGTAAATAAATTCAAAAACCCCGTTAATTCGTATTTATTTGATTTAACCCCGTCAAATCGAAAACGCCTTAAAAGGTCTATTTAGACGTGACACAACCATACCAAAACGACATAAACATACCATACAAACCAATTCAATTTTGGTTTCTGAATTCGCCGTTACGGCTGTGGCATTATGGTTATCAAGGCAAATTTAAAAAGGTAAACAACTCGTCAGCCGTTCATCAGCTCTCTCCAAGGCGAATTAAAAAAAATATGGAAACGTCAAAATATAATTTTTTTTTATTTACGCCAAAATAACCGAAAAAATTTGCCGCCTATTAAATTGCAAAAAAAATACATGGGACTTTTTGTAGTTGTAAAGTTGCACTTACCTTTTTAAATTCGCCTCGATGGTTATGTCACGTCTAATTGGACCAAGGCGAATTCAAGCAGGTAAACTCATCTCGTCAGCCGTTCATCAGCTGTTTCCACGGCGTATTAAAAAATATGGTGAAACGTCAAAATATGATTTTGTTTTGAGAAGTTGATTGAAAAGTGCTAAAAATATTATTTTTATAATACAAATATTTCAAAACCGCGAATGATTGAAGTGAATTTAAAATTTCTTTTATAAAAAAGTGATAATTTTAATTTGCAATAAAAAAAATTTTGACAGCTAACCATTAAATTGCAAAAACAAAATACATGGGGCTTTTAGTTGTAGAGTTGCACTTACCTGTTATGAATTCGCCTGGAATTGGACCTTAATTCGTATAAAGGCCCATATACATTGATCAAAATCAAGGCGAATTCAAACAGATAAACTCATCTTGTCAGCTGTTCATCAGCTGTTTTCACGACTGTTTTTGAGAAGAAGTTGAATGAAAAGTGTTAAAAATATTATTTTTATAATAAAAAAATTTCAAAACTGAGAATGATTGAAGTGAATTTATTAATTTTTTTATAAAAAAGTGATAATTTTAATTTGCAATAAAAAAATTTTGACAACTAACCATAAAATTGTATAAACAAAATACATGGGGCTTTTTGTAGTTGTAGAGATGAGTTTACCTGTTTGAATTCGCCTTGATCAAAATATTAGTATAAGTGAAAATGTGTTTGTATGTGTCAAACCGACAACCCAACAAACACGGAGGTTTGATTTCAAATTGAAAATGATTTGAAATCAAACGTTTTCTCAAACGACAAACGTTTGATAATGATTTGAAAACCATTTGAAAATCATAGCGTTCTCAACAAAAAGGGGAAATTACTTTCAAATTGAAAAATGCCTTTATTTTCAACTTGCTTTCAAACGTAATTCTCAAATGTTTTTCAAATGTGGATTATAATACAATGTGGAATATAAATAAAACGATTTAATTTTTTTAATATAAATTTATTATTTATTTAAATAAACTTTGAGATAAACATTCGGTACCATAGCTAAAAGATGAAATAGTGTTCTTTCCGTCCTCTAATTCTTGGAAAGACAAAATACTTGGCTCCCCTTTATTTTGAGGATTGTAGCACCGCGATCGTTCAACAAACTTTCTTCACTTTCCCGTTTTATTATTTTTCTTTTTTTTCGTATTTTTAATCATTGTAATTTCTCACAAATAATTTTTATTTTTCACATTTTATATTAAAATTTTTTCTTAATAGTAAAACACATGCAACCACAAGGAAAAAAATGTAACTTTAATCGCCATTTTTAATGCTTACATTAATTTTTCGCTTTAGTATAGCCAAGTTTATTTTTGATTTGATTTTAACATTTGATAAACATTTGACTTCAAATTGATAAAACATTTGATATCAAATGTTTATTTTCAAATCATTATCAATTTGAATTTAAATGTTAAATCAAACAATTGAAAAACGTTTGAGAATTGCGTTTGATGTCAAATGATAAAGTCATTTCATATCAAAGGTTTGACTTCGTGTTTGTTGGGAACTCTTGATGAAAAATCAAAAAATTTAGATATTACGGCGAATATTACGTCCAGCACCAGTGTGGCCAGATTTTTAAAAAATATAAAGCTAGATCATGCTTAAAATAGAGCTAAAAAGAGAAATTTAAAGCCAAAAAATAAAGCTAATTTGTTTATAGCTTCTTGTAGTAACTTTTACTTATTTCGATATTTTTCATAGAATAAATAGTGTTTAAGTAAGTATATATGTATGTATAATATCCTTGGCTTTGTTCTTAAAGGTCACATTTAAAAATATAATTTAGGCCCGTTTTCACAAC
Organism: Pollenia labialis; assembly: GCA_949318255.1. NCBI lineage: Eukaryota > Metazoa > Arthropoda > Insecta > Diptera > Polleniidae > Pollenia > Pollenia labialis. The sequence continues at coordinate 5,485,111 of OX439139.1, read as the reverse complement.
TTACCGATAGCTAAAGGAAGGAATTTATCGGCCGTATAAAACGTGCTCCATTGGCACAACTTAACTTTAACCTGAAGTGAGCGATAAGTAAATGGAAGGTTTATCCTACCTTGTAGGTTAATGTTTAGTTGTACTAATGGATAACCTTTTATACGGCCGATAAAATCTTACCTTTAGCTATCGGTAAGTTGTAAAAACGGTGGTTAAAGTTTTTACAAACATGTTTTTAATTATATGTATGTAGCTAAGAATAACTCCAAACCTTACTTATCAACTTTAACGCAGACATAAAATGGATGTGTTCATTTACAAGCAGAATTTACAAAATGTTCTCCCATTTACTCAAAAAAATAAAAAAGTCGTAGTCGTTTGAAAATTTTGTCGATTTCAAAATCCCGACAACGACAATGTAAATAAAACACATATGTAAGTATATTTTTACCCTGATACCTAAACCAAAAACTAATTTTTTTCAAGTTGAGTGTTGATGACAAAAATTAAACGATTTAATTTTAGTTCTTTTATATGGTAGAACATTTTGCTAATGTGACTATAATGAACATAATTCGATTTACTTTTGCCTTTGCTGGCCGCTTATAGATCGAATATATGGCAAATATGCTTACATCCCTTAATGGACTATCACGTAAATCTTATATTAAATTTACTTACAACGGCAGCAAAACAGATAAATTTTAATCGCTAAAGTTGGGACTAGAAACGAAAAGTACTGTATGCTTAAACCTTTTTTTTAATTCTCATGCAGTGGGCATATGCTTGAAACTTACTCTTTGCTATGCTTTTGTTCTATTCATAATTGATAGTCTTGCTATTATCACTGAAACATTGAATAGAAATATGTATTTGGTTTTTACAAATCATATAAACTTACTATTTATTCAAGAAATATTTTGAATTGTAACTTTTGACAAAAATGTTTAACTTTTTTGAAAAATAGCGTAACTTTTTTATTCTTGCACTGCAGCACTGTTATGTATGTATGTAGTTCAAATCTGCAAAAGCGATTAGTTCTGCACTATCACACTATTACTCTTTTAACTAAATCACAAATAAGTTTATTTGGATAAACTGTTTTATTTATTTATTTTGAAATATAAATAAAACGAAATTAAAATTAAAAAAAGGCTAAAAAAGCTAAATGCATTGTTGAAAAAAGCCGAAAAAACGCTTAAAGCTAAATGAAATATCTAAAGCTAAACATGAAAAAATAAAGCTAAATTTAGATCGAAAAAAGCTAATATGGTCACACTGTCCAGCACACGTACACGTCACTGTTGGGATCTGACAATTCTTAAATTGTACCGTCTCAATTGCAAAATTGTACCAAATTTACATAAATTGTACCAAATTTTGCATATAAAATAAAAAACCATACATAGTAAAGTTTTATAGCACCTTTTTATTCAACAAAACAAGTAAGAAAGTATAGTTTATCAAGCCCGACCATTTTACATCTTACACCACAGTATATAAAAACAAATTTTCTAGAGTGTACCCTATTTGGGCTCCATGGTCAATCATGGACCCGCCAGAACAAAATTACGTTAGTAGGTTAACAAATAGAATCTGGGAATTTATTTCTCACGGTGAGTAAATTTATTGTAAACATTTTCATATTATTCGAATGTGTATTCTAATGGCCTGTTCGTCGAAAACGAATGAAGACTTCCTTCGCTTAACTTACATGTAAAACAAAAACAATATTTTATAATTTGTTTTTGTTTTAAATGTAATTTAAGCGAACGAAGTCTTCATTCGTTATCGACGAACAGGCCCTAAGTCAAATTACAATCCTCAAAAGCTTTTATACTTTAATAATCTTATTCAATGTGAAAGTTCTTTGTGCCGAATATTATTTCGATATCTATATTCGATTTGCTTGTCATTAAGTGATTCTAAGAAGGGGACTTTGGTTAATTTTGGACCTAAGAGCACAGTTGTCATGGTATAGTAGCCAAACTATCGTAGACGTTATTGTCGTAAATGTTTATGTCAATACCAACATTTATAAGGAAGTTATGGTATGAAGACCTTTTTTCGGGAGTAGTATTTGTATGGAAGTTATCGTCAAATATGGACCGATTACAATAAAAATAAAATGATAAAGATTGCAACAATAGAAGTTTGACCACTATCTTAATACCACCATAATAAGATAGTTTGTACGCATAAGCACTATTCCGAAAAGAAGTTCTACTGGGGACTATGTGAAATTATGATTCTCACCATTATAAGACGCTATCATTAAAATGTTTAATTTTTTAGTGCTCAATTTGATCTCTTGTTATGAGAGTTTATAAAAGAATTGATGGATCACAATATGCGCTATAAAGTCATATCATCATAATGTCCCACAGCAGTCATATCGCTCCTTCATTGCAACATAGTCATATCTCAGAAAATCAAAAATGTTAACTTACTTAAGCAAAAGTGTTCCTTTATACCTTCTTTATTTGTAAAACAGAATTCAGCATTATATCTCAAACTAAACCGAAGTAATAGCTAAATATATTTTATTAAATCTGTATATAAAGGTACATTTTGAAAACTTTAATCGCATTTTTCCAAGTTTGATTTGTTTTGAGATATGACTATGTTGCAATAAAGGAGCGATATATATTTCTTTATGACTTTACATTGTAAAGTTTACAGCCTTGTGAATATCCCAAATATTTTAAACTAAAAAAAAGAATTAAAACGGCACAAGTTTACTGTCTGAGAGTCGATAGATTATGAAATCTTATATGATACATGTTCCCCTTGTTTAAGATTAAGGTAAACATAAAGATATGTGTTCTTCCATTGTGCCGACTTTCTTTCACATTTTCTATCAGGTATTATCTCAGGTGAAGACTCAGTGACAGGGATACGATTCATATACTTATGTACGTATGCACCTCATATGTTAGTATAACATCATGAACACAAATTAACAATAATGCAATTATCGGTAGTTCTGGTCAGTGCAAGATGTATGTTATACAAAATTTTATTATTGGAAAGGAAAGTGATTTAATCCACTTCAAAGAAATGATAAGCTTTGTGGATATTTGTTTTTTAAATTGTACCAAAAATGGATGAATTGTACCAGTGTACCAATAAAGTTTCGATTGTACAAAATTTGGTACAATTGTACCACAAATCCCATCAGTGGTACACGTTGAATTCGCCGGCTGGACAAGCATTTGACAAGTGTATTTGGCCCTTACTGCTGCCCGTCTATACCAGAGATAATTATTGCGACATATATTGCAGTAAATGTCAAAATTATGTTATCTTTGGGTGTGTGTGAAACGGTAGCAAAGTTCTATGGTGAAATAAAATTTGTTTGTGGTAGAAAATTTTAATATTTGTGCCAAGGTATATTTACACAAGGTAGACTCATTTGGGAGTGTAGACATGCTGCTCTATAAAAATAACCGTGTGGAACGGAATTGTCAAAATTGTCTTCATATAAATTTAACGCACACATGTACAAATTTTGGCTCATATACACGAAATTTGACATTGGTGTTCCAACTTAGGTAAACAGCTGACAAACATATGGGGCAACGAGTTTACCTTGTGTAAATATACCTTGATTTGTGCTGTGTGAAATTATAAAATTTTTGACAACGTAAATTTTAACATAAAGAAAAAAACAATTACTAGTAGTTTTGTGAAAATTAATAAATTAATCAAGTTTTTACCAATAATCATTTCAATTCTGTTGGAATTGAGATCGTCCCAACTATTTGATGAATTCGTTCTGATATATTAACAATTTTTACAAAAAGTGCGGACAAGAAAGCTTTTACATGTGTACATACTTACATGTTGTATAATTCTTTTTAATTTTTTTTGCCGCTGGTTCTACTTCCATATTATTTTTTATTTAGTTTAAACAAATTTGATGAAACAAATTATTTTGTGGTTGTCAAAAATTTCTACACTAATGTCAAAATTTATACTAGCCCCCAGGGCTAGTGAAATTTTATTCACCTCAATAGTGTCAAAATTTTACTTCCATGAGTACTTTGCTACCGTTTCACACACACCCTATGAGCTAATTTTCAGTTATGTATTTTATAAAGCTTTTTGTAATAGTCATATTCCTTCAATTTTTCAGAAATGACTTTATGCACTATCAGACTATTATATTGTATTTTCTTGTTACATTTTACCTTAGCTTTCCGTTGGAAAGTAATGAGGTATATTGTATGAACAGAAAAATTTACAATTATTAGACACCAGCAGAATGTAATGCATTTTCTGGCCCGCTACGGCCTTCGTCAGCATTCTTTGTGTCACACTGGATAGTGATACTTTATAAATTGAATGTATTTAACTCAACTATTTTAACAAATAGAAACTGGGAATTATTTCTTCTGAAGGTTACTTTATATTATATTCAACATTTTTTTTTTTTTTTTATTTTTCGAATTTATTCTATGAGCTAAATTTCAGTTATGTATTTTATAAAGCTTTTTTGTAATAGTCATATTCCTTCAATTTTTCAGAAATGACTTTATACACTATCAGACTATTATATTGTATTTTCTTGTTACATTTTACCTTAGCTTTCCGTTGGAAAGCAATGAGGTATATTGTATAAACAGAAAAATTTACAATAATTAGACACCAGCAGAATGTAATGCATTTTCTGGCCCGCTACGGCCTTCGTCAGCATTCTTTGTGTCACACTGGATAGTGATACTTTATAAATTGAATGTATTTAACTCAACTATTTTAACAAATAGAAACTGGGAATTATTTCCTTCTGAAGGTTATTTTATATTATATTCAACATTTTTTTTTTTTTTTATTTTTCGAATTTATTCTATGAGCTAAATTTCAGTTATGTATTTTATAAAGGTAAAATGTAACAAGAAAATACAATATAATAGTCTGATAGTGTATAAAGTCATTTCTGAAAAATTGAAGGAATATGACTATTACAAAAAAGCTTTATAAAATACATAACTGAAATTTAGCTCATAGAATAAATTCGAAAAATAAAAAAAAAAAAAATGTTGAATATAATATAAAGTAACCTTCAGAAGGAAATAATTCCCAGTTTCTATTTGTTAAAATAGTTGAGTTAAATACATTCAATTTATAAAGTATCACTATCCAGTGTGACACAAAGAATGCTGACGAAGGCCGTAGCGGGCCAGAAAATGCATTACATTCTGCTGGTGTCTAATAATTGTAAATTTTTCTGTTCATACAATATACCTCATTGCTTTCCAACGGAAAGCTAAGGTAAAATGTAACAAGAAAATACAATATAATAGTCTGATAGTGTATAAAGTCATTTCTGAAAAATTGAAGGAATATGAATATTACAAAAAAGCTTTATAAAATACATAACTGAAATTTAGCTCATAGAATAAATTCGAAAAATAAAAAAAAAAATGTTGAATATAAATAATATAAAGTAACCTTCAGAAGGAAATAATTCCCAGTTTCTATTTAATTAATTTTATTAATATAATTGTGTTCTTATTCGATATTAATTATTTAAATTTATATTAATTTGTTTAATTTTGAGTTTTTTTATAAAAAAATAATTTTATTTTAACAAAAAAAATTAATAAAATTAATATTTTTATATAATAAAAAGACCAAACTTAAACAATTACTACGATCGATTTCAAAACGAACATTTTTAAAAGGTGTGATTAATTTCGAAGGATTTTAAAATCCATTTCTGAATTAAAGTTTTAAATGTTCGTTCAGAATATACTTCAGATAACGTATATAATATAAAATTTAAAAGAATAAAGACTGAAAGTAAAGGAATAGGTATTTAAAATCAATTTTAAAAGATACTAAAAATTATATTTTCGGTTTTAAATCGTTTCGTTTTTAAAATCGATTTCCATCACATACCTGTATATGTACATTTAAATAATAAAGTCGAATAAGTAAGAATTTATATTAATAAAAATAATTTTTCCAAGATAGCGCTAGGTTTTACACTGCACCTTCTTTCTTGATATTTTTTAAATTATGAGTTCACATAAATACGTTTTCAACATGCCAACATGCTGAGATAATTATCTTTAGTGTAGACCTTTAATTTGAGTAAATAAATAGAAAACATATTAAATTGAAATTGTGGGCCGTTTCCTTTTCTCTTTAAAGTGCAGTTTTAATAAAATAGACCAGATCGCTTAAGTATACACTACCCTACAAGAAGACTACCGGTCATTTTACTAGTTATATGACCGGTAGTGTTGACCAATATATAGTGTTATAGTAATAGTAATTTTTTAGTTTTGGGTATGCATTTCTTGTAGGGTAGCGGTTTGAAAACGCCAAATTTCTAGCGTTTTCGTTTTTAAGAACACCTGTTTGGCGTTTTCAAATTGAAAACGCAAATTTTAAGCGTTTTGCGCTTTTCAGAACATGGGCGTATACTACGAACATTTTGGTGTACATAAACCAGAAATATATGAACCACTTTATTCGTGGGTTAATTGTAGTTTAGGTTGACACACATGTAGTATACTATGATAGTATAGTATACAAATCCTATGTCTGTCAGGGGTATTAGTGTATCTAATAGGGTTTTTAATGTACTTCCAAGATTGATTTCTGCAAACATTTTATTCACAAATTAAAATCATTTTTTTATTTTATACATGGTTTTTTCTTATTCTTAATACTTCACTTAAGTTCATTATACATACTTATATTTTTTTTATTAAATAAGAAGTTAATTTTATTTGAAGACTGAAAAAAAAATCTTAACATTCACGACCAACTTCAGTTACTATTACCTCATATTGTTAACTAGAACTTAAAGTAATAGTTTGTTTTAACTGAACTTAATGGAACTGGTCGTAAAATGCATAATTGTAGTACAAACATATTAACTATGTTTATCTCTAATAAGAAAATAAAATATTTAAACAAAAATTGCGACACAAGACCCTTTTTTAGGATTATTATAAACTTTGTCATTTTTTGGAGAAATAAATATAATTTACACTAAATGTAATAGGTCCTCAGCAGTTGTCGAGTAACAGTTGCTTTGGAGATTTTTCTGGGGCTAGCAATTATTTCGAAACGTACTGCCCATATTACGATCTGTGGATACCATTGAGCCAGCAGCTGCCTGATTTGAAACTGCCGTATTTGAGTTTAAGTAAATATTGTTTGTCGTGGTGGATGTTTGAGGATGGTGTTGAGTTTGCGATTGTTGTTGTGGTTGGTGATGTACTATATGGGTTGTTGAAGCCGTATTCCCTTGGTTTTGGTTTTGTGTCTGGGCTTGAAGTTGCAATAATTGTTGAGCTGTTAATAAATGTGTCGGTATTATTACCTGCTGTTGATGATGTTGCTGTTGTTGTAGTTGTAAGCGCAACAAATTTAATTGATTAGCATTTATGGCAATCTGTAAAAATTGAAAAAATAATAACAAACAACTTACTTTAAAATTTTTCAACAATGTTTACATTTCTTTAGATGTTTCTTACCGGCATATTTGTTAATTCGCCATTTGGTGTTAACATCACTTGTTGTAAAAGTTGTACTTGATGTTGCGGATGCTGTGTTTGTGGATGATGAGCAATATTTTGCATTAAAGCAGTTTGATGTTGCACTACATTTCCTGACTGTGCGCCCGTGGGATTTGAAGCTGTAAGAATTAATTGTTGGGGTTGTTGAGCTACTAAATTTAAACTTGCTGTCGTGAGTGGTGAACCAGCCGTTAAACCGTTGTTTAAATGTTGTTGCTGCTGTTGTTGTAGTTGTAGTTGATGTACTAATTGAGCTGCTCCAGTTTGTTGGCCTGGAAGTGTTATAAAATATTGCAAATGTTGGGGATGAGCTGTTTGTTGTATAATTTGCAACTGTGGCGTGGTATGATTTGTTGTTGTTCCTGTTGTTATAATTTGTGAAGGCTGAGTTTGGTTAAGATTTCCAGTTGTCGATTGACCAGTTCCAAGAGATGTTGCTGATATATTTTCAATAGGCAAGCCTGTAACATTTAATATTTCACCTGCCACTACATTTGAAACAGTGGTCGACATAGCTGAATTGCTAGGCGATGCTGTGTGAGAGGTAGCTGCTGCATTATTAGTCGAAGACGCGGTTTCATTATGATGTCTCCTATGGTTTGGCGGTTTAATATCTTCTCTTGGCACAATATCTATTAAAAAATCAAATTGGTCGTAGTTAGCTATGGCTTGAGCAATATCTGAGCGTTGCAGAGTACGTCTTTTGCTTTCGTCGGTATGTATCCATGCCCTCATTGTTAGTTCTTGAATGAAAAATTCACACGCTTTGGCAAAAAGGGTTGGTGCTTCAGCCGCTATCATTTTGGCATTTTCATCTAATTTCATTATTTTTTTAATACGAGCCAACGGTAGGGACTGGTGCTTTGAGTCGACAGCAGAACTCTGTACTTCCTGCAGTACATTTGGCCAGAAGTTCTCTATGGTAGGAGGTGGTTTACGTGGCTGTTGATGCTTGGGTATCTTCCCAGACTTTTCTTTAGGTATTGCTCCTGTATTTGAGTTTTGATTTGATATTGAGGTATTTTGTTCCACAGTAGAGCTATTGGCCAAGGCAAATCTGTTGCCGCTAGATTCGGAACCGACAGTCATGTTGTTGTTGCCATTATTACTGTGGCTACTATTATAAGTAATCATGTCTATATTTTGTACCCTGTGTGTCTGCGAGATATGTTGCGATGGTTGTTTTACATTACAACTTATAGCACTAGCAGATGTGCCATACGAGGAATGCTGAGACATACCGAAATTTAATTTCTAGTAGTTAGTTTACTTAATGTTTGCAATTTATTTTTTATACCACAGCTTTTGTGTTTATAATATTAAATACATTGCGAATATATTTTATATTCTTCAAACTAAAAAACTGGCCGATTGACAGCACACCTGCTTTGAACTCGTTTTTTTCTTTTTAAATTGACATTTAATGTTTTATAATTTTAATTTCTTTTTAACTTTTATGCTCTGTTTATAAATATAAATAAATTCGTTTTTATTGTAAAGATTTTGCAAATATAATTTGATAAATTACTATAATTAATAATAAACACGTACAGCTTCTTGTAATTGTCAAATAACAAAAAAAAACGCAGAGTTGATATGTGTACGTATTAAATACCATACCATTTTATAAACCTCTGTGTGTGTGCTATGTTATGTTACCAGAGTTTTCATGTTTAAAATTTTGAACGGCTTTGTTTTTTTGGGGAAATATGTATGTTTAATATCATCAAGTGAGATTTAATAAAAATTTATTTTTATGTTACAGACAATTAATGGAACGCTCTATAAGATCTGTTTTGAATCAAGCAGAGTGCCGTTTACCTGAACTACCAATTGACAATCCTGAAATGATGCAATTTTTTTACCATGTAGAAAAAATCGATTGTGGCAATCCAAATGATGATTGGGTAATGTGCGAAGTAAGTCCTTTTTTAAAAAATCCTAATATACATTCATAACGCACTTCATCATAAAGAGGGCATCACCAAATTTAAACATTTTCAGTAGAAGCAGAAGAAGTAGAAGAATTTTACACCAACCGTTTCTTTACCAGAAAGTTGACAAAATATCACGATATTTTTACAACAGACAGATGTTTATTGTTTCGTTTTTTTTTTTTTTTTTTTTTTTTCAAAAAAGTGAAAAAATAAAAATTTTGCCCTAAAACCCTCTTTATGACACAGTGCGATTTATTAAAAAAACCTATATTTGACTTACAGAAATCGATATGTTTTGTCAAACCCGAAGCAATAGCAAAAAACGGAGTTATCACTTGTATATTTACGGATATAATACGTAAAAGTGACTTTAAAGCGCGTTATGGAAAACCAGTAAAAACAAAAGAACCCTATATATTACAGGCATCGGATTTTGTTAAAGTATTGTGTACTGCGGAAAACGGGTTAAGGTATAATATATGTACTCTTATTAATCGAAAACAACTAACATATGTATGTTATCACATATGTAGGTATGTGATGGAAATCGATTTTAAAAACGAAGCGATTTGAAACCGAAAATATCGTTTTCAGTATCTTTTAAAATGGATTTTAAATACATATTCCTTTTATTTTCAGTCATTATTCTTTTAAATTGTATATTTTATACGTTAACTGAAGTGTATTTTTAACGAAAACTTAATCCTTTAATTCAGAAATGGATTTTAAAATCCCTCGAAATTTATCACACCTTTTAAAAACGTTCGTTTTGAAATCGATCGATTTCCATCACATACCTGATAGTTTAATTAAAAAAATCTAAATGCACCCCACAATTAAATAGTAAAAATAATTTTAAATAATTTAATTTATAAAAGAAAAAAATAAAAATATGCTATTATAACAACAATAATAAAAAACACATTTGAAATCGATAGGAAAAAAGTATGCATACAGTGTGGTAATGTAACTACCGTACGAAATTTCAGAATTCTGCGCCAACCAGGGCTGGCAAACCCCGGTTTTTATTAACCCAACCCAGCGGATTTTTTCATGGTTTTGTTGGGTTTTATTTGGCTTTATTGGGTTTTGTTGTTTTTCATGTTATGAATTGGTCTAAGTCTAAATTTACACGTTTCATATTTTGATGCTCAACTTCTTTCAACTTTTTTCGGTTCAAAACAACAAAAATTTTATTAATAGCGAATCAAAGAGAAAAATAAAAGAAAAAATTACATGCAGCCATCATTGTGCATATACCAACGAATAAAAACACAAAGCGTACTGACCGAGTACAACTGCAATGCAACGATCGTTGTTCTATAAGTCTGAATTTACACGTTTCATCTTTTGATGCTCAACTTCTTTTCAATTCCCTTTTAAAGATGCCATTGTTGTTATCAACTTTTCGTGTTTTGCTTTTGTCTTCACTACGACTGTTTTCATTTAATGAATCAGAAGTAAAGGCAACAGTTTTTTTTTGTCCAATGACAAATGAAGATGTCGAAGTTGCAGCACAATCTTATGACTTTTACTATCTCAACTGCAGCTTTTTAAACGCTGATATAAACCAATAACTTTTTTCCAAACAGCATAAAAACGGAAACAAATATAAATATATTTAACTAGCATTTAACCCGCAACTTTGTTACCGTCTCCTTTCTCTTCGTGGGCATATCCTAGGGCGATCGATTATTCGACATTTTTCAATAACCGGTTTTCGAATATTCCGAATAGTTGCTATTTGAAAAAAACCGGTTTTCGGTTAAGCATTTTAAAAATAACCGATTAACCGGTTTTAATTCGAATACATAAAAATACAAAAATCAAATTAGTTTTTATAATAAAAAGTTAATTAGAATAAAAACAAAACAATTCAAGGTAAGGAACCAACAAAATACATCTATGTTCCCGACGATCCCATAAGGAGCATAGGGCCTCAATACATAGATATGACTTAAGGTATGTTCAGACTACAAATATTTGACGATAAAATCAAAAAAAAAGCGTGACCAGTAAATTGATTAAACATTAGCATTATTTTAAACAATTTCTAGTTACCAGTAAATTGATTAAGCTTAAGCATTATTTTAAACAATTTCTAGTTATTTTCTAAACTTTATGTCTAAGATGATAATTGCATTTATGTATAATGTAGTTAAGAAACCGTTAAATAATGTTTGCTCTAGCCAAACGTTTTGCAAAAGCAAACAATTCTTTAAGAAAACTGGTGGTTACGTTAGGAGTTAAATATTTAATATGTGTGAACATAGCTTTTTTGAAAAACTTTGGTTTTAAAAATACCTATAGGAATTTAAAAAATTTATTATTTGAGAAATTCTCCCAAATTTATTGTAAGTGAGTTTTAATTTGTTGCTGGTTAAGCATGTGTATACGAAGCAGTAAACTTCGGCCATATTTTTGAAAAGTGGCAAACAAAACTTCTTATCCAGGATTATATATTTAAATTTTTTTTTGTTTCAGCTTATAGAAACAATAGTAAAACGAACATGCTTTTTATGTGAAATATCTGTCAATTCGTCGATCACACAATTTAAACCCTTCCAGGACATTTTTGATTCCTTCAATTTTATTTTATGTTCTTGGTGTTTTAATAAATAAAACTGATGAATTTTCCCATATCGTTGATTCCGCCAATATGTTCTTGTCTTAAGCATGAAGATATGCTAGAACTAGAACTACTAGAGTTTTTCATTCATTATTGGCAGCATATTTTTGTAAAGTATTATTTGCAGTCTCTTAAAAACTACTTGGAACAGGGTCAAGTTTTACTTGGCGTATATTTATGACAAGCTTGTAGTCTAATTAAAAGTGATTAATTAGTCGTGACGTTAAAGAACATTTGCAACTTATCATTTTAGGGCCATTTAAGCACAATTTTCATTTAAGTCAGTTCGAAAAATCACCAGAGATGGCATCTTTATAAAGATATATATAGTATTTATAATACTGTCAAATTGCTAATTACTTTTAAAGCTGAACTTTTTTGTAGTACTTTAAATTGTTTTTGGTTTTTGTTACAAGAACACACGCTTATATAAGCGATTTGTATTTACATTGCTCATAATTTTTTTTTGACTTTTGTTTCATTTTGTTTTGACATTTTTTATAAAAAGTTTAAGTTTGCAAATATTCAATTAGAAAAATACTTAAATTACGGGTACACTTATAACAAAAGTAAGGAAAACGTATATAAATTACACATTAATAAAGTAACCGGTTTATTTTACGAAAATAACCGGTTTATTCGATATTCGAAAAATGGACATTTTAAAATATTCGACTTGGGCAAAACTAAAATAACCGGTTAAAACCGGTCGAATACTATTCGATCTATCACCCTAGCATATCCGCTTATTTTTCTAAAGAACAACGATAAGTATTACCTTTATTCTGCATCTCTTTTAGTTTTGGAGATATAAGGTTACCGGTTTTTACCTTTTTTAACCCCCTAAACATTCAAATTTCGACAAATCCCGTCTTAGTGGATCGATTTGGGGAGTGACCAATCGCTAGTTCAAGTTTCTAGGGTCAGCGGTTTGGGCTGGGCGATGATGAATCATGCTTTGTAAAAAAAATTAATTTTTAATAGAGCTGGAAATATTTGATACATACATAAATCTTTCATATTGTACATCAGAAGTATTTAAAATACTAATAAAGAAAGACATAATAATAATTATAACATCCGGATTTGAGGGGTGTATTTGGACATTTTTCTTTAACTTCATAAGTATCTATGTATTTTTATTATTTTTTTACAGATGGCTTGGAATGGCTTGTGGCATACGAGATGGCATAGAAAATACTTTAATTCATAAGCCATTACCACCTCCATTGAATAACGTTAACCCCTTACGTGCATTGGATCCACCATCTGAACTACCTACTTATTTTAATGTTCTAATGTTTGGCTTTGATTCATTAAGTCGAAATTCATTTATGCGCAAGTTACCCAAAACTTATGAATATCTTACCAAAGAACTCAATACGGTTGTACTCAAAGGTTACAATATTGTAGGCGATGGCACTCCGCAAGCGCTTATTCCAATTTTAACGGGCTACACAGAGCTGGAATTGCCTGAAACTCGAAAACGCATAAGTAATGCTCTACCAGTGGACCAGGCGTATCCAATGATATGGAAAGATTACGAAGAACATGGTTATGTCACATCATTTAACGAGGATATACCCTGGGTGGGTACCTTTACATATCGTTTAACTGGTTTCGAAAAACAGCCAGTTCATCATTATTTACGGACTTATTATCTAGAGATTGAAAATATTTTAAGTTCCAGAAAAGATAACTGCATCAATCATGAGCCAGCGCACTTAACTATGTTGGAGTACACAAAAAATGTAAAGTGTACAAAAAATCAAAATTTTATTACTTAAAATTTCCTTTTTTTTCTTATTTAGTTTATGGCAAAATACAGTGATACTCCAAGATTTATTTTTAGTTTTCATGGTGGACTTTCACATGATTCTATTAATCTAGTTGAATCCGCCGATGAAGATGTTGCCGCTTGGCTAGATTCTTTGAAAACAAAACAATTATTAAACAACACCATATTGATATTTATGGCGGATCATGGTATAAGGTAACTTATTATTCCCAATTGCTTATATAATTCAAACCCCTACAGAACATTTAGTAAAAACGGTTTGACTTTCAGAACACCACAAAATCACACGAGTGATTTCAAAAGAACGTGAATTGAAATCACGTGATTTTCAGAACAGGACCGATAGATAGTTTTAAATAAGTGCGGTGAATATACTGGTTCGCATTAGAGAACTGTATATTTTGAATTCGCTAAAAAGTATGCGAATATTTGAAGCGAATATCTAATGATGGAAATATCAAACATAGTTGAAATTTCTTATAGAAAATTAATTGTAATAAACGTCAAAAATATGAAATTACATTAAAGCAAGCATCAAAAAGCTATTTTATGTGCTGTTTTCACAACACAAGTGATTGAACATGTGTAGTGAAAACAGCACATTAATTTATTATTCCTAACGCACTGCTCTTAAGATTGATAAAGCATCAAAACTTATGTTTATAAAATATAACTTGGCTCAAATAACTTTAAGCATAAGAGACCTTATGCACAGTAATTAATTTTGGATTATATGGCAATTTCTTTTAAAAAAAACTTTAATAGAACCAAATTATATAAATTTAATTGAATTATTTATTTCGAAAAGGGATCAGGTACAAATTTTTGAAAATTGAGTTTTTTTGCGGTTTTTGTAGGTGCACATATAGACCGATATACTGTGAGAATAAAAAATTATATACCCCTTCCATAGCGGTGAAAAACAGGTGGCTTTTTAAAATGAATTTCGAATTTATTTAGAACATTTAACATTTGGTTTAATAATTTATAAAAACTTGTAAAATAGTTTTAATTTTTTTTTTTTAGATTTACAAAAGTACGCGAAACTTTACAAGGAAAACAGGAGGAACGTATGCCCTTTTTTAGTTTTGCTTTTCCCGACTCTTTTAAGAAACGTTTCCCGCAAGAATATGAAAACTTTGCGAAAAACAGCGAACGCCTGACTACGCCTTTTGATATACATGCGACACTCAAACATATTTTAGGTAAAGTATTATTTTTAACGAATTTCCCTGTTAGCTTCTAAATTAAATAAAAACCAGAAGTACATATTTATATAAATACCTATATATGTATGTATGTACGTACGGTGACCATAATTTCTAAGTCAAAATACAGAACACGAATTTATTTTTCAAACTTACGGTACGAATATTCGTCGTCAGAAATAGAACACATGTGTATGTAAGAAAATACACATCATTATGTAAACCAAAATTCGTCCTGCGTGACGAACACTGCGATAGGTGTATTTCTATTTCTTACGCAGACGAACGACGAATTAATTGGGATGTGGACAGCTAATCGCAGCTTAATCGTGAAAGCTCTAAAGAATCACAGGGAAAAATCGCTTCTATTGCGAACTTGGCTAAAATTTGCGAAAATTCGCGAAAATTTTTAATATTTCAAACGAGCCACAAAATTGATTAAAAGCCTCTAAAACCATATGGAATGGCAAAAATTCGGTAAAAATTGCTAAATTTGCGGAAATTCGCAAAAAATTTCCGAACAGCGGCATAATAGCAATGTCTAACATTATTTAAAAATCGTTAAAGTTCTAAAGAATCACAACCCTTACACAAAAAAGTCGCTTACATGGCTAAAATTGCAAAATTTGAAACCCAAAAATTTATTTTGAAATCGCTAAATCAGTTAAAAATATTAATCGGTAATAGCATAAAAAAGTTTACTAAATAGCGAAAATTTTTAATTTTTCAAAGAACCCATAAAATTGATTAAAAGTCCCTTAGACTGTTAGGAATGGCAAAAATTCGTTAAAAATTGCTAAATTAGCGGAAATTTGCTAACAGTAGCATGATAGCAAAGTCTACTATTTATTATAAATCGTTAAAGCTGTAAAGAATCAGACAACTTACAGGAACCAATCGCGAACATGGCTGAAATTTGCGAAAAAATGCAAAATAGGAAACAAACCCAAAAACGAATTTGAGTTTGCTAAATCGATCCGCAGAACACTAAACGAGACACTTTCGAGTGGATTCGAACTCTAGAACACACCCTATTAAAAGTTGTTAATTTTTTTTTTGTTGAAACAAAAAAATTACTAAGAAATTTTAATAAAATTTATTGCTAGTTAAAAAAGATGAAAATGGATAAAAATGTTTATATAATCTAGCGTCCAAGGTATTTATTCGTCAAATGAGACACAAAAAGTGCGCGAATTTCAGGTGTTAATGTGACTTGATATGTATTTTTATAAATAAAAAAATTCAAGTCACATTAACACCTGGAATTCGCGCACTTATTGTGTCTCATTTGACGAATTTACGCAACGAATGCTTGCCGACGAATTCGTCGTACTATGCGAAATTCGACTTTCGTCCCAGTTGTGTTTATACCATAACATTAAGTCCTTTATCCATGATTAGTAAGATTAGTTTTTTTAATGCTTTAGATGTTATAATGGCATTTAGATCAGTTTGTCTATTGTATAACTGTTGATGTAGGTTTTGTCTCTAAATGAGGATGGTAAGAATTAGGCCTTGGAGTTGTATTTAGAACGTATCCTTCGTTGATGTCCTGAATAATATTTCCTGAGTTAAATTTTCATCGATAATAATTTTCATTAAAGTTGTCATCACTTCATCATCTTCGTTTATGCTTGTTGCCTTAAATAATTGCTCTATAATGTAGTCGTTTTCGTCAATTTTAAATTGTTGTCACTTCGACAATCGAAAAAAAATCCCTTTTCTTAATTATTTTTCTTTTATTTTATTTTTGTTCTTTATCATTCTAGCTCATTTTTTTTTTATCCGATTTAGCTATGTAATTCACATAAATTTTAGAAATTGTTTGTGATTTTTCATAATTATTCGATTTTTTGCCCTGTACGCGATTTTTCGCTATAAGTTTTCTGTACGTTTCGCTATTTTAGCAAATTTTTTGCAATTTTCGCGTAGTTTTGTTGCTATTTGAGTCAACCGACACAAGTTAAGAACTTGCTCAAATTTTCGCTATTTTAGCAAACTTTTTCAAATTTTTGCAATTTTCGCGTAGCTTTGTTGGTCTCCGAGGCAATTGTCACAAATATCAATAATAAAAACTGGGAATTAAGCACGAATAACAAAATCTTTTGAAAATATAAAAAATTTTCGCTATTTAAGTAAAATGTTTCGAATTTTTTTTTTTTTTTTTTTTTGAACTTCTCTGCATATCAAATATTATTTCACGTTTAATTTGTACCTATAACTTTTTTTAAATTTGCTTTTTTTATTTGAAACGTATTTTATAAATATATTAACATTTTATTTAAATTTTCTTTAACTTTCATTTGAGTCGTTGCAAAATTTCCTATCGACGAAAACAGAGACAATTCTACTCAACGTGGACTTACAAGCGCCTTGGAAAATATAAAGTGGCTGTCAATAAAAAATCGATTATAGTCAATAACGACTAAAGATTAAAAAAAAAATTTTTTTAAATCAATAAATAAATTCTTTTGGAGCTTTCCTTTAATACAAGATTTTCAAGATTTCGACAAGAGATCCTTCTATTTTAAACCGATACAGCAACTTACATGGTTAAGGCTTCCAATGGGTTGAAAAAATTTTATCCAAACTGTTACTGTTACAGAGGAAGCCAATTCGATAACATGAAAATTTTTAATGAAATGTATACATTGATTCCCCGTCAACCGTAGCTATTAGTAACAAGGTAGTGGCCTGGCTATATGCTTCAGAATTCTATTAAAAAAACTTCGAGTAAATTAAGAATGTTAGAAGAGCTTGCTGACACCAAAGATTATGCAATAAAAAAAGTAAAAGAAGTATTAAATTTATATAACATCAGAAGTAAATAAGCATTTGTATTTATCAATTAATAATGTGAAAGAAAAAATAGCCCGACAAATCAAAACAATCTGAAACGTTTTGCGCAAAAAATTAAGTATTTCAAAAAATAAAATAAATTTCAAATATTTATGATCTGATCTGGAGTCAATCAATCTGACAATAAATTTTTTTTTAATGCATTGGCATTCTTCAAGTACAAGACAAAGTTTTACTTTTAATAAAACAGTACATACTTATTTATTTGAACATGAAAAAATTTAAATTAGTTATTTAAGTTTTGTAAAGGTATTTCAATAACACAGACTAAATTTTATATATTTTGGTTTTTAGTAATATTAAAAAACGATTTTTATGGAAATTTTTTTAAGTTTTTAGTGCATATTTTATTATTTTTTTTTTGTGCGTATTTAAGATTTTTTTAGCTCATTTTTAATGCGTATAGTTATTAACGATTTTTTAGTGCTTGAAAATCTCCTCCCTACTTATCAGCCATTTATGACAAAGATATTAGTTTTGCACCGTCCTTTGTTTTATTTCGATAACTTTACTGCCTATTTCACGATGTCACTCGAACGCTATCGTTCGGACTTATTACATGTGAAACAAAAACAAATTTTGTGCTTTCGAGTGACATCATGAAATAGGCAGTTAATGTACATAAATTTGAAGAAATTAAATTTTATGAATTCTAAACAGTTGTTTTACTAGTTTATTTCAATATACATATGCATTTTTTATTATTTATTTTGCTGTCTGTCATTTACAATAATTTAACAAGTTTTTAATTTTAATAGATTAGACATCAATAGAACAGAAAAACTAATAAATTTCACGTTTTTAATAACAAACAGAACAGAGAGTAAAGGCTAATTCTGCCTTAATAAAATACAATTACTGTTCCGGTGACGTCGTCTTTCATAAAAGAGGTAATCAAGAAAAAATATTTATTGAATAAATGAACAAAGTTTTAAATCAAAATGTTAAGGCCCAACTTTAATATTTTATGAGCCAGCTTAAGCTACTGTGAAAAATTAACAAAAAGCCTGTCAAATACATTTAAAAAAAAATATGTAAATCAAAAAACATCTTATTCCGTACGGAACGTGCGATTAGATTTGCACGTTGCTTAAGCAAATGACAGCTTCATAAAACTTAACAAAAAGTCTCCTTATGATCAAAATGGTTTGACACATCCCAATAAACAATTTTTCTGGAAATCAAGTGCAAAACAAATGATATTCAAGTTCGAATTTCAAATTTCAAGGGTTGAGATATACTTTTGTTACTCTTTATTTCAATAGCATTCTCCAGTAAAATGGGAATTTGAAATCAAGTGAATATAAGTAAAATATTTTGAAACTTGAATAGCATTTAAAAATACGTTTGAACTCAAGTTTATTTCCAGTTAAATTTTAAGCACTTGGAATTTAATATTTGTGTGCTTATTGGGATATGAATAACATGTATTTGCACAGTTGCTTAAGCCAGCTCATATAAAATATTAAAGTTGGACCTTAACATTTTGATTTAAGGTTGGCCCTTTTGTCTCCAAACGTTGACCAAGTTAAAAATAACATATGTATACATAGTTAAACAAAAGCGAAACCGATAAATATATTAACACATATTCTCCGACTGATGTTGAACGTACATATCTTTTAAATATACATATTCTATTTTATAATAAAAGTTGGTTTTTTATTTCTTTTGATATTCTATTTTATTTGATGAAAACTGATAATTATTCTAATTTTTGTAATGAATATTTGTTCAATCAAAACTATAACTGATAAAGAATATGGTATTTAAAATTTTCGATAGTGCTGCCAACTCACAATATCAAATTAACAATTGATAGTCGACGTTCGATAGCCAGCGAAAATCGTTTATCGAATGTAACTCATAATAGGGGCCAAAGTTAAACGTGACCACGGCGGAATTATGGTTGTTTTCAAATAATTTAGCTTTAGTGGGGTTTCATCCCACTTTTTTACATGCTGAACTTTGATGCAAATCATTTGGTCAAAAAGAATTTTGTTCCATAAGGAATATCAGCGTCTCCAATTGCTGTTTACGACGTTGGGCTTGCATAAAATGAACAAAACTGATAAAGAATATGGTATTTGGTATACGACCACAAACAAATTTACAAATAATTAAATTTTTAACAAGTTTTTTTACATTTACATATTTGCACCGTCGAAAGCTAATTTGTTTTTGTTAAAAAATTCGATTCGACCCATAATACCAAATTATCATTCGATAGTCGATGTTCGATAACCAGCGAAAATCGCCTATTTCAAAACTATAAGTTTTTCGCATGGATATTTAAAACATTTTTGTGCATAATTAAACTTGCCCTGATAATAATGCATATATGTACCTTATGAATGTGCCTTGTATAGGCAATTAATTCCATTTTTGATGCTAAAAGATTTTTCTCAATTTCGAAATTTTAACTTTTCGTAAATTAAATTTATCAATTGATAAATCACCTATAGTTTTTGTTCAGAATGTACTAATCAAGTGACCTCACAAGCACAGCTGTTTGCAGTGATTTTCTTCGTGATGTGACGTTTAGTGTCTTTTTTTTTTTTTGTTTATTTACATTTTTTTAATAAGGCATTTTGACATTTGCCGTCTCAATTCTAGCAACAAAATGCCTGTTGTTTTTTCTATTGTTGCATTGTTGTGGTACTGAGGTCACTTTATTAATACATTTTGTTTTTGTCCCTTTGATTTTTTTAAATGTATAATTTTCTTCAATCTTTTGATAATTTAAAATACATATAGAAACTGGAAATTAATTCCTTTCATAGGTTAATTTATTATATTCAACATTTTTTTTTTATTTTTTAGAATTTATTCTATGAGCTAAATTTCAGTTATGTGTTTTATAAAGCTTTTTTGTAATAGTCCTATTCCTCTAATTTTTAGGAATGACTTTATACACTACCAGACTATTATATTGCTGACGAAGGCTGTAGCGGGCCAGAAAATGCATTCTGTTCATACAATATACTTCATTGCTATCCAAAGGACAGCTAAGGTAAAATGTAACAAGAATATACAATACAATAGAATAGTATGGTAGTGTATAAAGTCATTCCTAAAAATTAGAGGAATAGGACTATTACAAAAAAGCTTTATAAAATACATAACTGAAATTGAGCTCAGAATAAATTCGAAAAAATAAAAAAAAAATGTTAAATATACATAGATACATATCTATCTATGTATGTCACAGATATGTGACATTTTGACAAAACATCTTAAGTCGAGATAAGATAGCAAAACAAGTTTTAAAAAAAACTTGGTGAAAAAATTATTTTTATCAAATAATAAAATAAACCGAAATTAAAGAAAAATTTCGTATAAATACAAAATTTTAATATAGTAAACAAAAATGTTTTTTTAACGAAAATTAGTATAATTAACAGCATTTTTTTCAACTTTTTAAATTTGACTTAATATGTTTTGTCAAAAAGCCACAGATATATATATAAATATTAATTTTTTACAATCCTTAAAAGCTTTTATACTTTAATAGTCTTATTCCTTCAATATTTTCCAGGAATATTTTGTATGATAGCTTTTGAGGATTGTAATTTGACTTACACCCAATTTTCACGATGATTTTAAAGACATGTCTTTTTGTAGTTCTTTTTTAAAGAAATTTAAATTTTCACAATGTTTCTTTTCGAGTTGATTTTTTTCTGTTTACATTATAAATGTATGTATGTATTGAATTTTTTCAAATTAAATTTTTTGGTTTTTCTATATTTTAATAAGCAATTGTAACTTTGAAATAAAAAAAAAACATAATTTAAATAATAAAATTAAGTACAAAGAGGAATGTCAAAAAAGAAACACATAAAATACGATTCATGCCTTTTTTTCTACCCTGCTAACGTCTCTTTCCCGCTCGCTTTCAAACTAAAAAAAAAGACATGTTTCAAAAATAGGGGAAAAATCATCATGAAAATTGGGTGTTAGAATACACATTCGAATAATATGAAAATTTGTATATTAATTTTTTATTAAAATATACTTTTAATACAGACTTACAAAATATAAAACCTACACCCTCATCCAATGAATTTACATCTTATGATACGCTGCCAGATGAAATACATTCATCAAATTCTGTACCTACTATTGAATTGTCGGACTTGGCTAAGCATCGAGCTGTATCACTTCTTACCCCAGTGCCACAAAATCGCTCATGTGCTGATGCCTACATAGAACCCCACTGGTGTGCCTGTCTTAACTGGCAACAACTTAATGTCACATCTGACATTGGTATACTACTTAAGGCAACCGGAAGTATACTGGACACTATCAACAATGCTACACAAAAGTATCGAAAATATTGTGAACCTTTACACTTAAAACGTATTAATTGGGCAATGCTTTTAAAGCCGCACCAGGAGTTACTATCATTTAAGCACAACTTGGACTTGGATGGCTATATATCGGATTTGACTGGAAACTCTCGAGTAAATGAAGTTTATTATCAATTACAAATTTTGGTATCACCTGGTGATTCGCTCTTCGAGGCTAGTGTCGCTTATAATTTAGATAATCTGACAATGCAAACAAAACTTTCTCAAATATCACGTGTTAATATTTACGGTTCTCAAGCCAATTGCATCTACGAACGCAATCCAGAACTACGTAAATATTGCTACTGTAGGAAATAATTTAACTTTAATGAGGGATTTAAATTTAATTTTGTTTTCATAAGCAAAAAGATTTTGTTTGCCATTTTTTTTAATTTTAAGCATAATCTAATTTAAGTGTTGTTTACACGATCATACAACTCGTACGCATTTTGAGGAAAACCCATTCTGTCATGAAAGGTTAGGTTAGGAAGGGTTATGTGTCCGAGGGCAAAATTCCACTCGGAGACCAATGCGGTCCATTTTGAATCCCTTCGATGAAAAAAGGTAGAGAAAGAGAAAGGGAATAAAAGAAATAAGAGGTGGATAGAATTAAGAAATTTAGTAGGTACTACGTAGAACTATTACCCTCAGTACAGTCCCCTCAACAGAAACAACAGTACTATTTCCCTGACAAACCCCAGTAGATCAACTGGATTACATCCAGCGATGCGCCCCAGTTCGTCGTGAAATCTATCTCTTACATGCTCAATCGTCTCTAGCTCCTCAGAATCATCGCAAAATCTGAGGAAGTTCGGTATGGTATTGTCCCATTTGCCAAAAGCCCTAACAGGACAATGACCCGTCGATAACCCTATAAGTGTCCTAAGACCACCCCTATCCAATCCCAGTAGAACACTGGTTGCCCCCGCGTCCAATCCGGGCATAATGCCGTTCTATCCCTCCTGGACCGGTTAACGTCATCACGGAATCTTTCCAGTATCACCCCATAGTAGTAACATAGGGGGGGGGCTTTACTCCCCTGTCCCTTACCACTAAGTCCAGATTCGAACCCTCTCTCGCAAGTTCGTCCGCCACGTTATTCCCATAAACCTTGCAGTGTCCAGGTACCCAACACAGCCTTAGATTGAATACCTCCATGAGCTCCCTCAGAGCATTCCTACACCAGGCACGATCGCATCGTGTAATTTGTCAATGCCCTAAGCGCCACCTGACTATCGACGTAAATTGTGACCACGGATCCGCCCACGATGTGAACCAGTATGACTTCCGTCGCCCTCCAGATAGCTAGGATCTCAGCCACTGCGTTCATCAGTGCCGGTTCCCATCTTGGATCCGTCCGTAAATATTGGCCACCCCTCAAACAGTCAATTGATACACGCCAAACTTCCCTATCCGGGAACTCCACTGGTGGTGTTACACCGAAGTTCAGGGAATAATACCATTATCAAGCAGACCCACTTCGTACAAAATTCTACTGAGTAAGTTCCTAGAAGCCACACTCCTCACATAATGCTCAATAGGGACTGATATAGTAGTTTGTCCAATGCTGCCTGTGGAGTGCTTCATCTTGCACCTGTGATCCACGCTCAACGCATCCCACCAAACAGTGCGTCAATAGGTAAGTAAAGGCCTAAACACCGATGTGTAAATCCAGTTTACGATATCCGGTCTCAGACCCCTATGGAGTTCCTGCATGTGTAGTAGGCATTGAGTCACCTTCTCATCCTCTCCTGAGTGTTTTTCTTCAAAGACAGTTTACAGTCGAGAAAGTTACCCAAAGACTTAGCACCGCCCGATAGAGTTAGCTCGACGCCATCTAGCACTAGCCCCCTAAATCCCTCTATTCTATACTTTTTGGTAAATAGCACCAGCTCACCTCACCAGCTTGTTATTGCATTTTAAAAATTTTCAAACTATAATAAGATCAGATGCATTTTCTGCAAAATACGTACGACTTGTGTGATCGTGTAAACTACCCTTTACATAAACATACTTATCGTCAGCTTATTGACGGACGATACTGCAAATTTCTCGAACTGAATTAATTTAATTACATATGTTACCAAATATTTTTAACTCAGCATTCGCATTATTTATTTATTTATTTATTCACAAAAAAAGTAATATAATAAGCCTCATTAGAGGTC
The DNA here is from genome assembly GCA_949318255.1 of Pollenia labialis. Lineage (NCBI taxonomy): Eukaryota > Metazoa > Arthropoda > Insecta > Diptera > Polleniidae > Pollenia > Pollenia labialis. The sequence continues at coordinate 5,460,634 of OX439139.1, read as the reverse complement.
TGCATAAATATGTATATGTTTCTGAGTACGAGAAGTTCACGTGTAGTGGCAATACGTGAACGCTTACTCGAAGTATCAAAACAACAAAAAGAACACTTTTAAGAACAACAAATTTGTCGAATAAAACTAGTTGTCTTACTCAGTGTTGCCAGGGTCCAAATTCCATTTTACACAGGCAAAGCTTTAAAATTATCTAAAATTTTCAAAATGTCACAAAACGAATTTTATGTTTGTTAATGAGTAACGCTTTTAATTTACGACTATAAACAGGGTGACTGAGAATAAGCAATATGGTTTAAATTAGTCATAACTTTTTTATTGTTGCCACATATTACACTAGTTTACAAATTTTAAACTTTTTGCCATAAAAAATAAGATATTTCTGGCACTCATTTATTTCTCTCAAGAAGCACTTTCGAGATATTCAGGAAAATATGATAACTAGGTAAGCAAATAGTCTACAATTTAACAACTAAAAAAATTAAAACAACAAAAAAATTTTTAAAATTGGTATCAAGGAGAATTAACTATGTAGATGGTTAGGTCAACTCTACAACAACACTGATTTTGCAGTCCGATCGTCAAAAATATTCAGTGTTTCCACCAGAACAATTACACTTAATCACCCCTATCATGAATAAAACTCCCAAGGAATTTTTATTCACGATAGGGATGAATATGAAGCAAAATTACCCGATTTAAATGAAAAAACAGGCAGTTAATTTTTTTAATAAAAGTTTTTTTAAGCGAAATAAAAAAAAATCATAGAAATTTCCTTAAGTAAATCAGCAACTTGATAAAACGTAGCTACAATCTTAATGCAGAATACATCTTATCGAAAGAAAAAATTGAAACGAAACGCAGAATACCAAAGTTGCCAAATGGAGAAAATTTCGATCAGAAATTAAACGCCGAATAAGGGTGATTAAAAAATGTAAAATATGTATGTACAGAAAATAACGGGAAAATATACATATTTAAAAATCAATTTTTAAAGAAAGATTTCTGTCACATACCTGATATTTATGAGTTCAAATTTTTGTTACTTGAAGTATGTATGTATTTGTCAAATAACAATTCAAGTTCTTCATTAATAAGATATTGTATGTTGTGCCAAATTTCCAATGTTCATTCTTGACAAATGCACTCAATTTTCTCTTCATTGTTTAAGCGAGCGAAAAAATAACTTCACGTGTACAACAAAAACTTATTACATGCAGACCTCAAATGCGCATACACTACACCAATTCCATTATATGTATGTATTCAAAAAATTTTAAAGTTGAAATACATTTCTAAATTTTATAGGAAATGGTGTAAAATATTGCAATGTAATGCACCTAGTCTATTAATTTATTAACATAAAAAAATTCTCGCACAGTGATTCTAGAATTCTAGAAAAAATTATTTTAATATATTTATTTTTCTATAAATAAAAATCACATATGCAAAATTTATTTATATTTTAATAATTATAAGAAAAAAATAAACATTTCGGACTGCCGATTGAAAAAAGTATGCCCTTAGTTTTTTATTATTTATTTATCATGTGGTGTAAAAAATGCATTTATTTTTTTTTGTCTTAGAAATGAAGTTATTTTAATCATAATAAGAATTAAGCAAAGAAATTAATTTCTTTTTTCTATTTGTTTGTTTTTGGAAACCACAATATAGTACAAAAGACGAACGTTTTAAAGATAAATGGACTGCTGTACCTTGGTTGTTATATTTTAAATATTTCTATTATTGAAAGTGTTGTTTTTTGTTTAGCTCTTCGTTGTTTCTTCCTAGGAGCTGGTGTTGAAAATTTGAATCGAATTACTTAATACATTAATAACTCAAGTTGTTAAATTTATTGAAAATTATTGTTTAGCAACAGGGGCTTGTCGGTCGACTACCGGCTGTATAGTTTTACCACCAAAAATTTGGCCCCAACCAATTAAACTGTAAAGTTAGATTAAATAAGAGTTTTAATGTGAGACTTCAAATGCTTGCATATGTTTAGGCAATTAAAATACATACCGCCAATGTTTTTCCACACGACGACTGAGAGCAATCTTTTCACCCTTTTCTGTACACACAGGAGTGGTTAAAACAATCTTTGCTAAATCTCCTCTTGTGGCTATAATACGACCGCCGGTACTTAGCGAACCAATATTTACTAATAAAATCTCATTCTTTTGCAATTTCTCAACACGAGCACCCTTCTTATCACCATCGGTACGCACACCCAACAAACGACGCAGCAAATAGTAGGAAATTTCCAATTCTATGTAAATGTCGGGCAATTGGCCCACCGCACCTAACACTTGGCCAACCAAACGATCAGCACGACACAGGGTAGGATCAATTTTTGTACCAACACCGATTAATCCCCCAGGAACAGCATATTGTAATTCATTTGTTTCTGCATACAAAGAAACAATACGCGAAAAAATAGGACGACAGGTAATATTGCCCTCACTGTCCTTGGTGACAACACCAGGACGTACTTCAATTTCCTGACCCACTTTTAGCACGCCACACAAAATAGAACCACCGGCTACACCACCCTTCAAGTCATTAACTTCACAACCTGGCTTGTTGACATCGAAGGAACGGATAACAATTAACCTTGGAGGAGCATTGAAGTCACGTTGTGGTACAGGAATCTTTTTAACTATGTATTCGCACAGCACCTATATTAAACAAAAGTTAAATCAAAATTTTAAAAAAAATTACCATAGGGGTTGCAAATTTAAATTCCACTTACGTCAATGTTATATTTCAATTGGGCCGATATGGGGATGATGGGTGCACCTTCAGCCACTGTACCTTGTACGAATTTTGTAATGTCTTCGTATTGTTCCTTGGCCTGTGATTCTTTAACTAAATCAATTTTATTTTGCAAAATCAAAATCTGTTTTAATTTCATGATTTCAATGGCAGCCAAATGTTCTGATGTCTGTGGCTGGGGACATGATTCATTGCCGGCAATCAAGAGTAAAGCGGCGTCCATAACTGCGGCACCGTTCAACATAGTGGCCATAAGAATGTCGTGACCGGGGCAATCAACAAAACTGACGTGGCGTATCAACTTAAAGCGACCAGTACATGAAGGACGAGTACAAGGTAAACTGTCATCTTTACTGGAGCTGTCAGAAACAAAACACGCAGGTCGTGGACATTTGGGATTATCGCATTTATAAATTTTGGCATTGGCGTAACCTGAATAAATTGCAAATAGTTTAAACAAATTATATCAATTAAAAACACTTAGCGTCCAATAATGTATCATTTATCTCTTGTCATATTTATTTCAAAGAAGAATATTATATGTATAAGTAAAACTTTAGTCTACACAATAAAGTATAAATCTGCTAAATATGGTAAAATTTATATTATTTTTTTGCAACTTATAGAACATTAAAGGAAAATACTTGTTCAATAATAAAACTATATAATTGCAACAGTGCGTTAAATTAAAATTAAAACAAAACTTTGCGGCAATTCTCCGCTCCACAACGGCAAGTTACTTTTTCGGCCTCAGAAAGATTTTCATATTCATCCACTTCTATATCACCACGTATATAGTCAAAAGTTAATTCTTCGCCAGCCTTAATAGGTCTTAAGGTGAAAAACGCAAGTCGAGGCATATTTATATCAAGATTATCGATCCAAAACGGGAAAACCGAAAGGTTTGGATCACAGGAATGGTTAAAAAAGTGTCCAATATTGCCATATAGAGCTGCATCAATAGTGTAAATACTATCAGTGTTATTATAGTCCAGATCGAATAGATAAGTGCGTCCAATTGCATCATATTGTTTTCCACGCTCGTTAGCCTCTTCTGAGTTTATTATTTCACCAATGTATTCGCTTACATATTCACCTTTACGTAAAGGTTTTTCAGTTCTTACGCCCCAACCACGACCATTTGAAGTTTTAAATAAACAAAGTGAATTTCGACGGCCTCTTTGGATCACCCGATTTGGGCAATCACTTAAGCACTGACATTTTGAGTTACATTCATAAATGGCTTCTCCTGGGAAAATGCGAAGACGGCCATTTTTTTCGTAAGCAAAATAGGTATTAGCCATACGTGCACAGCACTTTTTAGAAGGAGCACATGCGTCTTCACACTTGCAACCAATGGGAGGTACATTTGTTATTTTTACACCATTAGAAGAAAAATTTTCGGATATGTACTCGAAATTGGGATCTATAACATCGAAATCTATATTATTTTCAATTGTTATGGGCGAACAACGTTCCACTGCATTCATGCGTTTTTGCCATTCCTTTAAAGTACTCATTTGCTGCTTTCTTTTGTGGTACCAAGGTTCCAACAGCATTGCATTTAATATTCTGCGTCGAATTTTTTCCGGTTCTCGCTGGTTGCGGGATTTGGCTCTCATGAATTGAGATAGTAAAATAAAATCAACCTTTAACTTCAGTGGATCGAATTGATCCAAATCTTTTACATTAATATCAGATTCTTTCAGTTGTAATGATTCATTTTTTATTTTTTCTGCAAGTTCTTGAATTATTTTGTTTATAAAATTCTCATAATATGCCGTCATACTATCAACAAAATCATCCAATATAGCGCATTCAAACAAGTTGTTTAAACTCTCCCAGGTATTTTGATCTTTGGGATAATTTAACCACTTAACGAAAAATAAGGGTTCTCCATTAACTGACTCTAAGCTTTCAATGTTTTCAATAACATATTCATGTTTAATTTTTTTGGCAGAAAAGGAGTTCGAGCTGCTGCTCATAGAACTTCTACGACGTTTTTGGGCCTTTTGTCGCTCAACTTCATTTTTAACATTTGATTTGACTAAACTAACGGCCAACGATTTTAGGGGACGTAAACAAGAATCTCCGCTACAAACGGACGAGTTGTCATTGAGACTCTCGTAACCACTGCTGGGACTAGTAGACAGTACACGTATTAGTGTTAAATCTGGTGAAACAGTGGACGTTACAGACAACGGGAGACTTTGTTCACGCTGTCTTAATACTCTTATCATTTGCTGTTGTTTTTGCCTCTGCCACTTCTTAGCTTCTTGGATTGACTCAAATTCCCGTAATAATTTGGGTGATGCCAGCAAAGCTTGTATACGTTGTTGGCTTATGCGTTCTGCAAAATTTCCCGACACGCAAATGGATACAAACGGGCGCGCGTAAAGACCCGAAAAGAATGCAAAATAAAAACGTAAAAAAAATAAATTAAATTGCTGGTAAATCAAAACAAAACTAAGAGAAAAGAAAACAAAAAAATACAACTAGTTTTTTCCTACAAAACCAATTTTACACCCTATCAAATATTTAAAGCAGCAATCTTTGCAGGTATATGATAACAAAAAAAGGTAAAATAAAAACTTCCAGCAATTCAAAACTTAAAATAAAATTTTAAAACAAGAAATTTTACAGAACGCATTGTATACCCCCAAAGATATTTCAGTTTACTAACAACGTATTAATAAGAAGTATGAAGCAAATAAAACTTTATCATTGACACATATTTTCATTTAAAAACTTCGTGTACATTTTGTATAATTTTTGCAACGAAAATAATTTTAATTAAAAAAAAATAAAAACAGTATAAAAAAGTTATTGACTTCGTTAATTTGTTTAAAATGAGTTGTATGTTGTTTATAAAGTGTAAACAATGTATAAATCACATAAATGATAGGGAATAATGTTGATTTTATATTAAAACTGAAATATATTTTTAATCCTTGTAGTTTAATTGACTAGAGATACATTACAGATACATTTTGTAAAATAATATTCAAAGAAATCCAAGGAACACCTGTAGCTCTTTGAAAGCGTCTGAATAATTACATACAATATACTAAGGTATGCAAGTAAATGATCTTATTTAAATCTTGTGGAAGCTTACCGAGTTTAATTGTAATATTTCTCTCCAATTCATTTTTAAAACGTACAGTTTGTACACCAGAAATGGCCTTTACTACTGTGGATTTACCATGCGCTACATGACCAATTGTACCAATATTAATAGTGGCTTGACGTGAGATTACCTCCGGAGACAAAGGAGTTAAATTGCTGATGTCCTAAAAAAAAAAAAAAAAAAATTAAGTTTTTCTTCTAATTTTGGGTGTACTGGTATCCTAGTTCTAGTTGGTAGTGAGCTAGTCTACTACTGCGAGTGTTGGGCGTTCGATTTCCACCAGAAATTCTGGTATCTTACTAGTTACTATTGCTAGATTATATATGGAATATAATCTGTAACCCTAAATAAATAAAATTAAAAAATATTCAAATTATTTTTGCCACAGTAAGCAGATTATAAAAATAGCCAAAAGCAATAATTTTTCCAAGATTAATAGGGTGAACAAGAAAACATTAAATTGTCAAATTTTAAGGTTAGAATCATTTAAATCAAATTAAAAATTGCATCAGAAAGCAAATCTTTCCCAATTCAAATTTAAAAAACATCCACAATACGTTTGCTTTTTTCAAAATTAAATTAAAAAAGAGATTCCCACACAAACAAAATATTCTCTAGAAGACGATAAATACGCCACGTGCAGAATATAAAACTAAGCCACGCAAATTTTTCTTTTTTTTTGGAAGACTAAAGTTTCACTTTAAATTTAGTATCTAGTAATGTTAATTACAAAATAGGGCTATAAAGGTCTTTACTTTGTTTAAATTACAAAATTATATTAAACAAAATAAACATCAAGATTTGTTAATTTCTTTTTAATTTTTTTCTGCAGTATTGGGCTCGAACATTGTTTTTTGTAGACTTACCAAATTGCTAAGATCCTGCTGTTGCAAATTTGTATTGACACCAACTTGAGTTTCCGCTGTGGACATTTTTAATTTTTTATTTTAACACTTATCCAAATAATTAACAAAAGTTTTCCACAAACTCGTTTACGCCTTTCATCAAAATTTACCGACACTAAAAAGAATTTATCAAAATTTTAAGCGGAACGATTAAAAACTTTCTTATGAGAGTAAAAGAGATGTCTATATACACAAAACAGCAAATGCCACACTTTTTAATGTCACTTTCAAAATTAGGAAAGTTGCCACTGTTTTTATATAAAATAAGTTATAAACCCCGACCACACGAGCAAATTTTGATTTCAAACTTGGTGTCCACACGATCAAGTTTTGCATTTCAATTTGCAATTCACTCTCATTTTTAAAATTACCACGAAATGGCTTTCAATTTCACCTTTCCATTTGTTTGGTAATTTTACTTTCAGTTTTACCGCTGATTACATGCTTGTCTTTATAAAGACTCAGTTAGGCGAACGTTGCTGTACCGTATCTGTACTGTATCAATCAGCTGTTCGCCTTTTGTTATATGAAACGCAATACAAAAGCTTACCGAAATGTAATGTACTGTAGTTGCAACGTACCATTCTGTATAAAATAGAATTTCATACCGTTGTTACGTGACATTTGTAAAACAGTGATGGGCGGCTTGTATGTTTCTTGGAATGCGGGTATATTTGCCCTTTTTTTGGTACTTTTTTCAGTAAAGCTATGGAATTGTGACAAAACAACTTACAGTACAACATTTTTTTTTATATGTATATACAAATATACATATGTTAAGATATGTATGTACATAACAATGGAAATGTGAAACGTATAAAAGGCTTTAAATGGTATCAAAACCTTGTTTACAATAAATGTATGCTTAAAATATATATGCTAAAATACAAATTTATTTATGGTAAATCAATAATATAAATATTATTAAAATACTGTTTTAATACCATTTAAATCACTTGGTACTTTTTCTGCACAGCGGTCACCATTTAAACATTTTTGATTCCCATCACTGTGTGTATTGTTTTATGTATACTATTTCTTTTTGTTTATGTATGGGAAAAACATATGACACGTTTTTAAATGTTCTATAAGTGCACCAACGTGCTTACAGTACGGTGCGGTACATTACGGGTACAGCAACGTTCGCCTAACTGGGCCTTAACACGGGGTTTACATTTGCCGGTACTGGCAAGACAGTTGTAATATATGCAAACTTTTTCATGATTTGACATTTGCTAGCAGTAATTTGAAGTTTTGTTAGCAAAAGGGAAACAAATCAATATGTAAAAAAAAATTTTACATATTTTGCTTTGATTTCTTATATTTTAGTTAAGTGTTATGTTTGTTAACACAATTTAGTAATTTTAAGCTATTTTTAAATATGTTTAGTTAATGTAAAATACCTTAAGCTGGGCTTGCACTGCAACATTCACGTTTGACATATTTTTAAAAGTGAACTGTCTTAACTACTGTCTGGACGCCTACGTCACGAAGACAGTTAGTGGTATTTTTGACAACTTTTATGTATATTTTTACTGTCTTGCCAGTACTGTCAAATATAAACGCAGTGTAAATTGTTTTCTGGATGATATCTTGAAAGTAAATTGCTTACAAATTGAGTGCAGCCTACGTCGCAGCTTTCAATTAATGTAAATTTGGACAAGCAGTATATGTAAAAGACTATCAAGAACAACTTGATCGTGTGGCCGCAGGGTAGGATAATAAATGATATAATAAGTGAGAGGACGTCGGCAGAATTACAGAACACATTTCTTTATGTTAATCATAAGGGCTAAATATAATGTGCTTAAGCTTACATACGCAAATGTGCAAATACATATAATCAAATGTACACAACTCTAATTTACTTAAGCTACTTTTCGTTAAGTTTTGTCAAGTGTCATCGCACGGTTGTTCAAAAACCCAGTTCAACTTATTGCGTACATACACATGAGTACCAAGATCATCGTCCTCTTTTTTTTTTATCTGTTGAGCCAATTCTCTGCATGGGTCTGGATCTCGTTTTAGGATCCTCTTTATAAAAGTTAATTTGAAATGGAAGTAAACGTATTTGTGATCTTGAAAAGCCATTTTTTTTGTTAACAATTTGTGCCCAAAAAACCAAATATTTATATTTGCTCCTTTATTGCCACCACCAAATCTTAAACGAGTATCCCGACCAAAGCCACTACCCGAATGACCATAACCTGTTGGAAGACCACTTTTTCCATACGACTGCTTCGTACATTACCTTCGTTTTTTCCAGCGAATTCACCACCCTGTCCACTGGTTTATTTTTCTTTACATCAATAGCAAATAATATTTTGCATTATAAAATTTAAGTAATTAACAAATTTTCACAAGAATTAGTCAGTAACGCGTATGACAATTTTTAGTTTTTTATTTTAAAATATGTTTTTTTTAACACTTATTACAAGATTTCACTATTTGCACTACAAAATTTAACATTTTATTGATAGCGTCTGAAGGCCGCTTTATCCGACCGTAAAGCTGGAGGTACACACCACGCGTTACTCGCTTTTTCGCAGCATACGCAGCTGTCAAAAAAGTAGAATCTGTGTAGTTATACCAAGGCGAATTCAAACAGGTAAACTCATCTCGTCAGCCGTTCATCAGCTGTTTCCACGGCGACTTAAAAAATATGGTCAAACGTCAAAATATGATTTTGTTTTGAGAAGAAGTTGAATGAAAAGTGTTAAAAATATTATTTTTAAAATAAAAAAATTTCAAAACTGCGAATGATTGAAGTGAATTTATTAATTTCTTTTATAAAAAAGTGATAATTTTAATTTGCAATAAAAAAATTTTGACAACCAACCAGAAAATTGTATAAACCTCACGTTTCGACGTTGCAGCGCTGGAGTCGTAAAGTAAACCTCAAGGAAGGCATACTTACAACAGCCATAGATTTTATGCGTGAAATCACCGATCTTAATTCCGAGGATAAAATATGTGTATTAGTTTTCGACGAGATGAAGGTAGTGGAAACCTTTGAGTATGATGAAGTTGCTGACGAAGTAAGAACGCCAGTAAATTATGTCCAAGTGGTTATGGTTCGAGGCCTTCGTAAATCGTGGAAGCAACCGGTATTTTATAGTTTTGACTGCCAAATGACAGTCGAACTTATAGAAAATATAACGGCTGAACTGCACAAAGTTGGGTTCCTTGTTGTAGCAATGGTATGCGACATGGGGCCCACTAATCGTAAGTTATGGAGAGAGTTAAATATTTCGCCAGGTAAGTTTTTATATAAATACCAAAACGTTCATATTGAAATCAAATTTTTAAACCTCTTTCTTGCATCATTTTCTTCGCCGAGGATAAATGATTAAAATATTGGTTAGATTTTCTTCGCGTTCTATTATCTTCATTCGAATGCACAAACGGTAAATAAAAAATCGGTAGTATTAAACATTTTTAATAAATATTTAAGTTCCACGGTAAATTTAAATAGTTTTTTATAGATATGTAATAAGTTTTACGATAAATTAAATTTTAAATAATATAAGGGACGTAATTAAGTTCAACGGCAAATTTAAATTTAATTAATTTTTTATAGATAATCCCCCCTATTCATAAAAAATATTTTTAATTTATAAAAGGTTTATTGAACAAATTTCCTATGAAAACTTGTTCAATAAACCTTTTATAAATCAAAAAGTTTTTTTATGAATATGAGGGAATAAGTTTTACGATTAATTTAAATTTGATTAATATTTAAGACCATATTAAGTTCAACGGTAAATTTAAATTTAATTAATTTTTTATAGATAATAAGTTTTACGATTAATTTAATTTTAAATAATATTTAAGACGTAAGTTCAACGGTAAATTAAAATTAAACACATTTTTAAGAGAGTTTTACGATAAATATAATTTTTAAGACGTGTTTAAGTTTCACGGTAAATTTAATTAATTTTTAAGAGGTAATTAGTATAGTAATAATTTAATTAATTTTTAACACATAGTTATGTTTTACTTTTGCTAAAAATTTAAATGTTAAAAACTTTGCTAATATTGTTTTATTTCAATAACCGAATGCTTTTTAGAAAAGCCATGGTTTCCGCACCCTATAAATAAGTCGGATAAAATTTTTGTTTTCGCTGATGCACCACACCTTGTCAAATTAATCAGAAATCATTTTCTTGACACTGGATTAGTTTATAAAAATAATTTAATAACATCACGCACCTTTGTTGATTTGATGAAGTATACATCAGCTAGCGACGTCTCAATAACTTCTTGAAAGTAAATTGCTCAAAAATTGAATGTAGCCTACGTCACAACTTAAAATTTTTGGAAATCTAGACAAACAGTATACAGCAAAAAGTGGAAAAGAGAAACAAAAAATGTCCAGTACAGATAGTCATGTACTACACACTCTACCTCTACAACCCCTCACCAACAAACTTCGTCTGTCTGCCTTCCACTTGCCACATTGTAAAAGGCCACGTTGAAATTGAAAGGCAGACATTTTTCTTATTCTCTTTTGAGCTTGCCTAAACCTTTCACAATCGCGAAATTAATAGACAGACAGAGAGTATTCATTTTCTTACTTCGTTCTCTTTCGCTGTCGACGAAGATGAACATTTAACAGGCAATGATACTAAACCGACATTGATGTGAGAAAAATGATATGAAGCAACAAGAAGAAAACTGCAAAAAGTGGAAAAGAGAAACAAAAAATGTCCAGTACAGATAGTCATGTACTACACACTCTACCTCTACAACCCCTCACCAACAAACTTCGTCTGTCTTCCTTCCACTTGCCACATTTTAAAAGGGGACTATGTAAAAGGCTATCAAGAAAATCTTGATCGTGTGGCTGCACTCTAAAGTACTGTAACCTCGTTTGTGCAGATCAAGGAGAATTCAACTACAGGTGGTGTCGGAACTACAACAATCCAAAAACAACAGAAACAACATAGGGTTTTTTGCATTGCATTGTTAGTGCTTATAGCTCGAAATGTCAACCATTCTTAGCAAAACACTAACAAATAAAAGCAAATTAGCTCGAACTGTCAAAATCATATGCCGTTTCGACAACTCCTGTAGTAAATTCGCCTTGGTGCAGATGTAAAAACGTGTCAGCTGTTTTTCAAAAACATAAAAAAGCATTAGTCAGCTGTTTTTCAAAAACATAAAAAAAGCATTAGTTACATCACCCTAGGTCTACACTAAAGATAATTATCTGAGCAAGTTGGCAATAACGACGGCAGAATAACAAAGCAATATTTCTTGTTTCTCAGCTTATGTTAAAGGCATGGGAAAACGTATTTATGTTAACTCATAATTTGAAAAAAATCAAGGAAGCGCTATGTTGGAAAACTTATTTTAATTCATATAAATTCTTTCTTATTCGACTTTATTATTTAAAAGCACATATATTAATTTGTTTAAGTTTTATTATATAAAAATATTAATTTTTTTTTTTTTGTTAAAGTAAAATTATTATTTTAATATAAAAAAAAATTCAAAATTAATTTAAATTTGAATAATAAAGATCGAATAAGAAAAAAATTATAATAATAAAAATAATTTTTGTAATTTTATTTTAGTGTTTATTAAATTCTTTAATTAAATTCTTTTATTACAATTAACAATTATAATTAGCTCCCATTTCAAAAATTGTATTTCTTTCTCACACAATTTGCTTCTATTTTATTTTTTGCTTCTTTTTGTGTATTTGAAAACCAAATTTGACGTTTTATGTAGGCAATAATTGTCAACGAAAATGGACTAACAATTATTGCAGCATAAATTGCCGGCAATTAATATGTACAAACAATTGCTGTCTACATTAAAGATAACATAATTTTGACATTTACTGCAATATATGTGCCAATAATTATCTCTGGTATAGACGGGCAGTCAAGGCGAATCAACTACAGGTGGTCTCGAAACGGCAACTGATTTTGACAGTTCGAGATTATTTGTTTTGATTTGTTAGTGTTTTGCTAAGAAGTGCCCTGGTAGGCTAGCTGGTAGCCTTATATCACCGTTTACGTCAAAAAATACTTTCAACAAAAATCAAAACGTGCCGCTGAACGTGGTGAAATTAATGAATTTTTAGTCAATTTTTATTTAATTATTATCTTAGTTATTTTAATTTAAAATTATCAAAAACTTTATTAAAATACAATAATCACAGTACAAAACGTGGACTTTTTGTATACATAAACAAAACTTTGACATAAACCTATACAAACAATGCAAGAGCAAAAAATCGTCATCGGCGTATTGCGGCAAACGTCAAATTTGATTGTTCTATTAAATTTGCGACTTATAGACCGCATATTGCCATGAATGGCATTCCATTGCGCAATGATTGCTTGGCAATCTGCTGTCAAATCAGTTGTCATTTGTCTGACATTTCATTTCTGTGTACGGTTGTTTATTAATTTGTGTGTTTATTCAAGAAAAAGCCGCTAAGCAGACATTTTAGAAAAATTTGATATATGTATACTTTATAGTTTTAAATTTATTATTATATTTTTAAATAAACGTCAATATCAACAAAAGCAAACGGCGAATTTTTTTATTTTTTCAATAGAACAATACAATTTTAGGTTTTTTCAAACGCAAATAAATACAATTAATTATTGTATTAATTTAATTTATTAATTTCAAAAAGAACATTTAACATCCTCCTCAAAAAACAACATAAAACATTTGTTATAAATACAGCCACAAAACTTTATACAACTACTCGCGGTGAAAATTGCAAATTTATGCCAAACCAATTTCAAGTGTTCTCAAGCAATAAAATTTGCAATTATTGCACCATTGTTCTGGCGACGTTTTTGCTTGTACTTAATACTTAATAGCGGTGCTCTGTGTTTGTGCGCGCGCGCTCTGTAGACTTCTGTCAAAAAAGTTAAACTAGTGTTTTTTCATTGAACAAGTTACATACAGAATATTTTGACGCGTTTGCGCCAGAAAGTTGGTTAACTTTGAACTTTTTTTTTGTATTTTTGACAAGTAATCAGCTGACAATAAAAAAGAATAATTTTACAAATTTTTCAATCATGAAAGAATACTTGTTGACGTGGGTAAAAAACATATTATATATAAATAAATAGAATAAATTCAATGAAATAAAAAATATTGATATGTTTTCGAAACCGTTTTCAATGTTCAATAAGTAAACAAATAAAAAACAGATGACAGATGCGCTAAAGTTTTCAAACGCACGACACACGTAGACGAACTAACGCGTGTTATGTACTTCTACATTTATGGTCCTGCCACAGAGCATACAGAGGTATCACGAGACAGAAAATATTGTGCTTTTTTCTGTCTTAGTCTGCGAAAGCTGCCCTTTTTGCATTTTTTGTTTTGATTACGCAATTCGTGTTGATAGTAGCGGCCTGTTTTTACACATTGCCACTTTACTACCAAAAAACATTTTCTTTCTCTTTCTTCGAAAGCTGCCCTCGCAACTGATTTGGGCCTTTTTCACACGTCACTTTTTACAGTTCTGTGTATTCTGTGGGTCCTGCCATGAACAAATCGAAAGCGCATGAAGACGTGGGCAAGACTAATTTATTACAGATGGTGTTAAGAGCCCTGCTGATAACATATTTTTTTACCTTTATCATTGTTGGATGTCAAAATTTTGTTTATTATCTTTGTTTCTGCTTTGTTAAATTTCTGTTTTTGACATTGCACAATGATTTTACAAAAACAAATTGCCTGTGGTTTTTGTACGAATTAAACTTGTTGTCAAGGCGAATTGAGTAGAAGGTGAGGTCAACTCTACAACAACACTGCTTCTGTGGTCGGGTTGTCAAAAATATTGCTAGTAAAAAAAATATGATTGTTTACATAAAAAACTATTTTGTATACAAACTTTGACAAGTCGACCACAGAAAAAAACAGCATATGTTGACTTGACCCCACCTTCTAGTCAATTCGCCTTGCTTGTTGTAGTACCGAGATTACCTATGATGAATTCGCCATGGACGTGGGCAAGGCAATTCAAACAGGTAAACTTATCTCGTCAGCCGTTCATAAGCTGTTTTAACGGCGAATTAAAAAATATGGTCAAACGTCTAAATCAAGGCGAATTCAAACAGGTAAACTCATCTCGTCAGCCGTTCATCAGCTGTTTTCACGGCGAATTAAAAAATATGGTCAAACGTCTAAATATGATTTTGTTTTGAGAAGAAGTTGAATGAAAAGTGTTAAAAATATTATTTTTTTAATAAAAAAATTTCAAAACTGTGAATGATTGAAGTGAATTTATTAATTTCTTTTATAAAAAAGTGATAATTTTAATTTGCAATAAAAAAATTTTGACAACCAACTAGAAAATTGTATAAACAAAATACATGGGGCTTTTTGTAGTTGTAGAGATGAGTTTACCTGTTTGAATTCGCCTTGGTCTAAATATGATTTTGTTTTGAGAAGAAGTTGAATGAAAAGTGTTAAAAATATTATTTTTTTAATAAAAAAATTTCAAAACTGCGAATGATTGAAGTGAATTTATTAATTTCTTTTATAAAAAAGAGATAATTTTAATTTGCAATAAAAAAATTTTGACAACCAACCAGAAAATTGTATAAACAAAATACATGGGGCTTTTTGTAGTTGTAGAGATGAGTTTACCTGTTTGAATTCGCCTTGGACGTGGGGTAATTGCACCATGATCTCCACCTGTTAAAAACAATATACACTTTCAATACTAAGTCTGGCATCACTTTTAATTTTCACAGAATTTACCTTTTGTATAAGTCAACAAAAACCAAACCGGCATTTTTCTTAAAAGTTCGCCATTCTTTATAATACACACACAAAATCATCATTATCATCGCCTTTACTACTACTACTCGCGAAAAATATCGACGCTGCAATTATATTGGGTAAAAGAAAGCCTTT